>CM048041.1:8052500-8670000 GCA_026259375.1 Verasper variegatus
ATTTGCTGTGCTTTGTTGTACATGTTTCAGTCGTGAGTAAAGGAGCATCAGATGAAATAAAGCAGAGAAGAGGGTTGTGGAACATTGCTCCTCTGGCTAATTGGCCCTCAAGAGACTCACTGCTGAAGGAGGAAACTTTCTTCTCATTCCTGTCCTGTAGCAGGACCACCATTACTGCACTCACTCTGCATCTTGCTACAAGTGGGAACACAGTTTACTTGGCGTTGACCCAATAGGGCATGTGTTTGTGTGCATGTGAGTGTGTTTGCACGGCTGCTTGGAGGAGGCAGGGGGTGTACGTGTGACAGCATTCCCTTTCTGATTGGATGCAGCGCCTCTGTTTGTCCCATGAATTGATGTAAAACACTTCAGAAATTACTATCTCTCCCAGATAAGATAAACATCAACTCATCAGGAATTCCAGCACGGCACGGCCGAACAAGGCTGCCAAAGTTTCCCATCACCGAACCTCGGCTAGAATGTCAATGTCCCTTACTACTGATTCTGATTCTAATCCTGGCCCAGGCCCCTTCACTCTGGGGACCCACTGCAGATTTGTTTGGGAGGCTTTTGAAATTTGTGGGACCTTTGCATTTGGCTTCTGGTTTTGTGCCTGCCTGTCGTTCTAAGTTTTAATTGCAATAAGGATAGAGGACCTGCACTGTTCCAATGCGTGCGTAGGCATGCGTCCCATGTGTTCCAGCCGGTGTGTGACAGTGTTAGTAAGTAGTGGTGGGAATTTGGATTTGGTCTAACAGAACAAAAACATCCCTGCATAATCTTTAGTTCTGAGCATCAACGCTCTGCTCCTCACGAACATATACACAGTTCAGGCAGCGAATGGGGGGGTTGGGGGGGTGGGAGGTTTGACATGAGGTTACGATGAACATGGCTCTTGGTGTTTATTCTTCAGTTGTGAAACAATGACATTAGCTTTTATCTCAAATACACACAGAGCCTTGTTCAGGTTTTCCTGACAAGCAACTTGAATAATGACTGATGACAGTCTCCGAAGTAACAGGATGCTGCTACAACAACCCAGAAGGTTGTAGGGATGAGGTCATTGGAAGTTTATTACTTTACTTTGTGTCCTACCCACAATTAACTATGGTTTCTTTTGTAGAATGAATTTTCCTGAAGGCTGTTTTATAGATAAAGAAACATGTTTTGGTCATTACTTCCGCCAAGGGGGTTATGTTTTCATCGGATTATCAGGAAGCTTGGTGGAAGGATTTGCTATGGTTCAGGGTACAACCCAGGGTAAAACCAAACTTGTGGTCTGGATCCAGACGGATCCGGGAATATCCATAGATTTGTATTTTTTTACAAATACATTGAGAGACTTGACTACATTATGTGTGAATGATATTCAGGCATATTAAGTGGGTTGGTATCAAAGAGGGTGAACGATTTTGTGCGGATCGAATTAAAATCTGGTTCTAGTGCATTTAAATGTGGCTTCTTTTAGTTATAGGTTTACTGTATGGTAAAAAGTAGTAGTAATGTGGCCTTAGCTGTAATGCTTGTTTTAGTTGAAGGGGACTGTTGGCCCTTGGCGGAGGTATACGCTCTACTGAGTGCAGCTCTAGTTAACTCATGAAGACTTGTTGCTTTCTTTACATTAAACATCTGTTCTATTGGCAGCAACAGGAACCACTGACAGTCTGAGCTCTGAGGCTTGTGCTCGTAAGAGGAACGCTCATAGGTTTCTCAGAAGGTTCATGAACACTGGCATCATCATCCTCTCTGTACTGTACAGAACACTTAATCCCTGTTTGACACAGATTTGAGTTCAGATAGCAACACCTACTCGTGCACACCGCTGTATATACTGTGGCTGTGTGTGTTTGAATAGACGACACTGTATCTGTGCAGTGCAGCGGTTCACCGCAGTCCAGCACAAAGTCTGGTTACGATTCAGGGCCTCCAGGGGAAGAGAGGAATTAACAAGAAACACAGAGTGTTGCAGAAGACCGCAACGGACTCGATTTTGAAAAGTGCTCTGTAGAAAACACAGAATGAGACTTTGTGTAAATAGTTAAAGGCTTATATTCAAAGACATCTCCTCACTTGTTGAAGCTGTTTTTCAAAGCACGAGCCTTCAGGATATTTGGTGATATTTTCTTTTCCAAACACTGTGATTGAGAGCAACCCAGATGAATCATTATAAACAAAGAAAAACAAGAAACGTCTGTCTGCAGGCCTCGTTGCTCACTTCTCACACAGATGACATCACCGTTTGGGAGGTCCCTTTTCATGGACGTGTGTGTGTGTGTGTGTGTGTGTGTGTGTGTGTGTGTGTGTGTGTGTGTGTGTAGTTGAAGCTCATGTTAATCTTTGTAGAATAAGTATTTGAGGGAATGACAGTTAGAAGAAAGAGATGAATTTGATGAATCTCGCCCTTTCCTCTCCCATCTTTCTTTATTCATGTCCAGTGATAATTTTCAGACAATTATCTTCTGACAGAAGGAAAGAAAATTCACTCTCTCTCTCTCTCCGTCTCGCTCCTCTGTTTATGTCTCTGTCTCTCTCTCTCTTGCTCCTCCCGCTCAGCCCTGTGTGGGTGTTCTGATTTGCCAAGCCAGCTCGGCCACATCTGGGCGCTGTTTGAAAGTACAGTTATTTCGGCAATTAGGCTTAAAAACAAATAGAATACCTTCGGTTTACGCTTGCCAGCCTCCATTTGTAAATGCCAGCGTGCACAGGCACAAACCGCCGCTCGCACTGCACGAACACATGCAGGTCATGCAGCACACACAATGACAGTCGCTGTTTATGTTTGTCATCCATTATTCATGGACAATAGGTGAAATAGAGACTCTCACGTATAGCGAGTCTCACCGAAACCTCAGCTATGGCAGGAAATCTCGGGCTTTTCAGGATGAGGCTTAGAAATGAGATGTAAGGGTGCACGTGCAATTATCGTGTATGCATGATATATGTGCATCGCTCGGAAATGTCACACTTTTTCTTTTTTTATTGTGTTTGTGTATTTGTGCAGACATCTGTGTCTGTGTGTGATGCTACATAGACCTTTACAGTGTACAGTAAACTTTCATCAGTTTTGGACTCACACATCAATCATGGCAGATTAGCTGACACCTCTCCTACCCACACTGCTCTGCTTCCTGCCTACAGCCCCCTGACTGATAGGTGGGGGCCAGAGAAAACAACACACACTCTCAGAAATACACAGGTTCTCTCGTGCACACACACACACACACACACACACACACAACACACACACACACACACACACACACAACACACACACACACACACACACACACACACACACAGTATTCGTCTTCCTCCCTTGCTTATTTTCTTTTTCTCTTTCTTTGTTTTTCCGCTCACTAACTCAATATTTTTTCTGCCCACTCTCTGGATCCGTCTATCTTCATGTATATACGATTTCTTGTGGCTTTGCTTGTGCGCGTGTGTGTGTAAGTCTGTACATATGTGCTCTGGTGTCGTTGTGTATAAATTTCGCTGATTGTCAGGTCTAGCCGCGGTGGCTCAACGCCCACCGGGTTCGGTATCAGGCTGATCAAATGCACAGCACTCTGTCTTTCTGATCACACAGGCAGGCGAGTGAATCCCCCGATGATGGGGAGCTGCGTATTACAGTCTGCTGCGGACCACCAGCCAGTTCAGTCCGGAGGTTGGGCCCAGCTGGGACTGACAGACGGTTTGACAGATAGGCTGCAGATAGTTGAGAAAGTAGGGCGTATATTACCTCCTTGAAAAATGCTTCAGTACGAATCTGCACTGTAATGTGAAGGTTAGCCACATCATTCACTTGTCCTTCGAACAAACTTGTTTTCGCAGTAGCCATTGGTGAAGGATTAGTCATCACTGGTCTGCATTACAGAATCATGCTGCATTGGTTTTGTTTTTTTGGCTAAAGATGTGTAGGAGGATGGAGGAATGGAAAATTCAGCAAATAAAGAGGAACCAGTGAACATAAGAAAGGACTAAAAAGGAAAAGGTGTCAAGACACAGAGTAATCAAGCATCTTTTAAAGTTACCTTCAATATCAGAGTGCTGTTGCTTCGAAAATTCTATATAATAATTCCAGAAATCTCTGTCTGTCTTGAATGAACAGGGGACCAGTAATCAATGCAGGTCACTTTTACAGTTTCAGAAACCAGCATCACCACAGGTCAAGTAAACAGCCCATTCCAAACTGGGATGTTCAGAAGGGGCCTGTGCACTAGTCTATTAAATTGTGAACGTTCCATTCACTAAGAGCACAGAACAGTTAAAACAACTGAAAGGTCCACATTTGTTCGACGAATGGTTTCCACTGCACAGCAACACAAACCTGCACAAGATTGAGCATTTGCAGTTATAGCCTGAGTGAGGGAATGATATGAATGACAGGCGCTAGGAGGGGATTGCCACAGCGTGTGTACATGACCAGTCTACCCTGCAGCACAAGAGCTGGCTCTGTGTTTATCGGATGTTTACAGCACATGATCAAAAGTCAAATTTCTTCATTAAACGCTGAAGTGTGAGTTGACTAATCATCTCTGCAGGCAAGACAATCACAGAAATGTTGAGAGATATCGAATACTACAATAATGAGAACCACCTGCTAAGCTGTGCGGGGCCCCGTGGTGGAAACAGGGCCAATCACATTGTAATATCCCTGCACAGCTTGAGTCATATTCTTTAGAAAAAGTATTGCCGTACGCAGCCCTGTACACAACTGTAGACAGTGGAAGCTCTTTGTTCACGAGACCCGTAATATCAGCCCATGGGACCAGCTGAAATTGGCAGACCACACAGGGCGAGAATAGGTGTCAGCGCTGTATTTCTCTGTGTGTTTGTGCATTTTTGTGAGACTGCACCCTGCTTTTTCTTGATTAATGGAGTGTGAAGGGATTATGCTGATTCAGTTCATAACTGGGGCACAGTGACACAGTCATTACATAGGTGAGTCAGAGTGTGTGTGTGTGTGTCCTTGAATGGATGTTTTCCCCACACAGGCAGGTGAATGGAGATGGCGCAGCAGTGTAAACGTCCCAGTCCCTTTGTCCTCTGTGCCAAAGGCAAACATGGCAGAGAGCTCTCGCTAATCCCCTCCTCTAGCCTTATCTAAACTACACCTGAGAGCAAAGGCGAGGGGAGAAGAAAGGGAGGTGAGGAGAGGGGGAGGACGAGGTGTGAACAGAGGGGGAAGAAAGAGGAGTTATGACAAAAGTACGACGGTTAGATGAAAAATGTGCACAGTAGAGACGGGAGGAAGAGTGGAGTGACGTGTTGACAGGCAAGAATCATAAGAACTATACACGGAGTGCGAAGAAGAGAACGAGCTTTCAGAGACACTGTAATAATACACAGTGTCTGTGAAAGCTTAGCAATAGTTATGCAGTATGTAGCGTGTAATGTAATACCTCCAAAGTTGTTTCCAATTAAAGGCTTGCAGTCTTTAAATGAAACCAGACAAAACTATCTCTATTACTATTAGTGTCTATATCTGGACAAGAATCATAAACAAATGACCAGATCGTCTCCATATGTTCTGGGTCATCTCAGTCAGGTCATGATTTTAGGCTCTTTAGGCTGATACAAAAAACTAACTTTTATTACAGAAGGCATACATATATATATTTTATATACTGTTTAATTTGAACAACTCTACTCAACTCCACTTTTTTTACTTGCTCTGTGAAAGCTGCCGTATTTAATAAACTTTCATCAGTAATGTGCGTGTGCGTGTGGGTTTGGTTTCATTAGATTTGATTGACAATGTCTCTGCAACAAATGCTAACAGCGGAGGAAATGCCATTAGATTTCGATTCTGATTTTTTTCTAACCTGCTGCGGCCACTTCAAACCAGCGAGAACAGCAGAGACACAAACACAATTACTGAACCCTCTGATGTGAAATAACAAAAACTGCAGCGACTTGTGTGCATTTCTTGCTGCTGTACACAGGATTCAATCACACAGAGCTCTTGCTGTCACTTTACACCATAGCATCAAAATACCTGCAAACTCTGCTGCCAAACACAACAATGGTGACACAGAAAACAACAGTTTGTTCTCGTGAACCAACAGAATGCAGGATTTGCGAGACAGCCTGTAGAACAAGATGAGCAAAGAAGACCGGGTAAACATCGACAGATTTCTTCCCAATTTCCTGGAGCACTTAAGTGTAACATTTCCTTTTGTTTGAGATGCTATGATGTGGGGATTTTCTCAGCTGCTGTGATAAGGCTTCAGTCAAAGGCAAAAACAGTCGTGTTAGCTGAAGCAGAGGGTGCAGCGTGGAAATCGCTGACAACATTATTGATGTTTTCAGCCTGATCTAAATGAGTATGTGAGGCTTTACTGGAGTTTTCTCTTCTTCTCTGTTCAAAGAGCTAACCTGCTCCCTCCTGTCAGACACAACGAGCTAATAGATTATCACAGAGTGTTACTGCAGGCGGCCGAGAGCTAAGGAGGAGCAGAGGATGGATAGAACAGCAGAAAGGCAAAAAGATTAGATGGATGATGCAGATGGGTGTGTTGGGAGAACACAAAGGATATTTGTCTCCCTGCCTTCCCCCCCGTCTTCGCCTCTGTCGCTCTCATGTTCTTCTATTTATCCCAATATGTGTGTGTGTGTGTGTGTGTGTGTGTGTGTGTGTGTGTTGTTAAGAGCTGAATGCCAGTTGCAAGTGTGGAAAGCAGGAGCTGCGTCACAAACATTTTACACAGATCAACACCTGCACTCACTCCACAAACCAGGGATATGGATGTCGGACAGACAGACAGACAGACAGACAGACAGACAGACAGACGCTCTCAATATTACCCACAATGTTTATGTGGAATCCAATAAATATACCACCACCTGTCTTTCGCTCTTCGTCCCCTGACAAAACCCCCCCACAAAACACACAACTCTTCTTTTTGCTCCCACAGTGTCTCCAACCTATGGAAAAAGAAGAAAAAAAACTGTGTGCACGAGTGATGTGTGTGTCTGTAAAATATTTATTCTTCTCTTGGGTTTAGGACAATATTCCTGCAGGATTTGGTTTTGTTTTTGAAACAATATTCCCATCCTGAGCTTCAGCCGGCCGGTGTCTGATTTATGAGGTGGGCGGGGGAAGAAAAAGAAAGGAATCATACTTAAAACACAAAAACATGCACTTTTTATACACGCATGTGAACCCCAAAGCATGCATGTTGCCATGTATATGTTAATACATATTCTAAAATGTCCTTTTTTCTGGTGTAAATCTGTAAAACATGTTCAGAAACTTGGCTTCAGACAAAACACGTCCAGCATGTGTTCAGCTGTTGTGTGTGTGTGGAGGTGCATTTTATATCTATTTTCTGTCAATTTTCAGTGTGGGTGTGCATCCACAAAGGTGTGTGTTTGTGTGTGTGTGTGTGTGTGTGTGTGTGTGTGTGTGTGTGTGTGTGCATGATGAAGTGCCAGGGAATGAGTTGATTGGCCATATGTCTGCACAAATGAGCTCTTTATTTAATAAGGCCGGTGATCTAAATTGTCATTACTGTCAACATTTAACTGTGGTCCTCCCTGCCAGATGGTATTTGGTAATATATCACAGCGATGAGCTCTCTCAGATTAACTCTTTACTGATCAATGCAGCCCAGATCAGAAAACACTGAGATTATCTTGAAGAGTTCTTTACGTTTCTTTCACTTAGTTTTCCCCTTAAATGGCTCTTGTTCTCCATTTTGACTGATCACTCTGGAGGGTGGAGTTGGTGCTGGTGGTGAACTGCACTGCATTGTACAAAAAGGTGTTTCTGTTATAGCAACTCTAAAAAGTCAAAATCCTGTCAAAATGTTTTTACTCAAATATGGTTTCTCTAATTTAAGGTAGTTGTTATCACACTGATGTATGTTCAAGTGCTCAGTCTTCAGATAAGTAGGCAAAGATCAGGCTGCAAATGATCAGAGCAAAGATGGCAGCGTTTGTATACGTAAAATGTGTCCTTCTTCAGCAAATACAACATAAGTTAAATTCTTAACTAACAAAAAAGGAACTGTATCAAAATAAGTGTAGTGACACTTATTGAACTTGGTTTCTGAAGATGGCATTGTGATAGAAGGTGTGCTAGTATTTCAATCTGGGCTTTCATGGTATTGTTTCATTCATCTCCCATCACCAAGCACAATTCCTGTCTTGATGTTGGCTGCATGATAATGACACTCATTCTTCTCCACAATGCAGGACAGCTGAGGCAAATGTCAGCCATGTTTGTTAACGGTTGGGATGTCCCAGATGAGGTCAGGAGCCCGGGGAAGGCAATTAAACTTTGGAGAGTGTGTCGCATGCACACTGGTGTCAAACAGGCACATAGACAAGAGCTGAGGCATTTATAGGAAACTGGGGCTAATTGAATATGTCTCTGTGCTTTTGGGCTAAGGGAGAAATTAATATAGTAATACTTAAAAGCCCAAAACTCAGGATGAAGAAGAGGTGTCATGAACGCAGAAGACGCCGACAGAGACTTTAACTTGGAAAATCACGTCCTGTCTCCTGCAGGCTCCTCCCAAATTCCCCTTGTTTGAATGTTCCCAGCGTTTTCTCGTTGTTCTGAACGCATCTGACACAGAAAACTACTGCTGCGTTTTTCTTATGCAAAAGGCAAACTCCAGAAAGCAGTAGTGTTTTCTCCAGTTTTGCCCTTGGTCACTTTCTCGAGAAACAGAGAGACGCAGCTAAGAGGGCTTCACACTGTACGTGTGTGTCTGTGTGTGTGTGCGTGCCTTTACAATAAGAGAACAGTAGGAGGAAGGCAGTGGAGGTGTGATATAATGACAAGGAGAAAGCGCGATGCAGAGCGTGAAGTGGAGATACACATTCAGACGGATTTGTAAAGACAGAGCAAATAGGTGGACACAGACTTTCCAGCAGGAGAAACCAACAGAGTGAAGAATGCAGAATAGTGTGTGTGTGTGTGTGTGTGTGTGTGTGTGTGTGTGTGTGTGTGTGTGTGTGTGTGTGTGGTGAGCTGTTCAGGTATGTCTTTATCTCAGCTGTGGCCCTGTCACTGTTGCAGAGCGTGTACGCGTGTATATATACATATATATATAAACCTGTCATATGCAGTACATAAGTGCAGCATTGTATTGTATCTGCCTTTAGTTTGTTGTCCCTGTTCCAACCCTCCTGACATTCAACATCACACTCACGGTCTGCATATCGATTCTTTCTCTTTTGGACATCTTTGTCCTGTCTGTGCTCCCCTGGGCCACGCATTTTGGCAATCTTTTTAATCAATGGCCGTGCCATTAAAGCTTCACGCCCTGGAACAGAACCGAGTGCAGGAAAACAAAAGTAGAGACTCCAGCTCTGGCTTCCTTTCTTGCTGTCAGGGCAATACTTCAGCTGGTTATCATCCTGCCAGTGGAATTTATTCTCTTTTTCTTTTTTGTTGGGCTTGAATCAATACAGGGGGATTTAAAAAGATATAACTAAAAAAGTAACAAATCCTCTCTGTGAGAATGGAAAAGTGAAAGGGAGACATCTAATACACCGTGTCAGAGTCATAACAGATTCAACGACAGAGCGGAGACGTCGTTGTGTGTGAAGTGGAGTCGTGCTGTGGACTTGGCAGTTTGGCGAAGAGTTCTTTTAATACGGCATAAAACAGCATATGTTGACAAACACACGAGGGAGGCGACAAAAGTGCTCCCTCGCTGAGGATGTAGCTTGTGTAATTTTGCTGTTCATTTGATCAGACATCTTCGTTTCCTTTGATGGCCAGTGTCTGTTCTTTCTTTCTCTAATGGAGTCACTTGTGGTAAAGTTCACATTCACTCTGAGAAAATAGGGAACTTTTTGGTTCTTTCCACCCCCACACACACAGTTTTTGACTGTCTTTCTTCTCTCTCCCCGCCCGTCTCTCCCTGATGGGGGTTAAGTGTTCAGGTTAATTGCAGCCCTAAGAGGAGCCCCCACTGCAGCTGTAGAGCGAGTATTCACACCATCCTTTATGTCCTTTATTCTGTCTCTCATGCCATCAGCTGCCCTTTAGTGTTTCAACACGACCCTTTAGGACGGGCAGACACTACACATCTCGGTCTGCACCTCCATTGTACACACATTTCCACATTTTACCAAAACAAAATTCCAGGCACACCAGTTTCATTGCAGCACTGGAGTAAAAAAAATCTCCATAGCTTATCGTTAAGATTCGAGGTGCAACACCAAACAACAGCTTATTCTTTCTCCCCTTGGTTTCTACCGTCTCTTGTTTCTCTTCCCTCTCATCTGTCATCCCTCCTGAGCTGCCAAAAGAAGAGAGGGATAATAAGAGGGAGGGAAGTAAGGAAGGAAGGCAGGAAAGAAGGAAGGGAAAGAGGGAGGAAGGAAGGAAGGGAGATAGAGAGCGGACAGGGGGAAGCGATTTGTTATAATTGTGCAACAGAGAGAAAGTACAGAGTGATGGTTTCCTCCTGCTGCACTGTGGACATTCAGGGAGCCCAGGGTTCTGCTTCAGATGGTGTTACATGTTGAGTCATGGCAGGAAAAGTACATCATGTGTAGTTTAAGATCAATATTTTAGTTTAGTTTGATTGTTAAGCTCACACTGCTGCTTTCTGACATGCACTGAACTCTGGGCTTTCTCCTGAAATGTTCCTGTGGGGCTGTGTGTGAGAACGCAAATGTACGAGTCAATATCTTCCCCGAATCTTCCTGCCAGCCCCCGATAGCACAATGTCCGGAACATGTGGGCAAGTGCATGGAGTTTCTAACAAGTTACAGCTGCAAACCTGGAAGAATACAAACATCTCAGGACGATTTGTTTTAAGACGAGAGTGGAGTCTGACCTGAACAATCTCCTGCTGTGTTTTCTATCTGTGAAAACCCCAGGGTGCATGTCTGTAGTGTACGCACAGGCTGTAAACATGTCTTTACTTGATGTGTTCTTTTCTGTAAGTGTTTGTGCGTTTGTTACTGTAGATTTCTGGCACGAGTATAGATGCTGTTTGGTGTAAATGCTGCTCTTCAGGTTTCCACTCAGGATGCACATACATGAATGCCTAAGCATGGTGGAGGGTGGATTTGAGTTTCCAGAGTGTCTGATCATGTGAGATTCTCGTTTCTCTGAGTCTTCTTGTTTCTGTTGATTTATCTGAATTGCGCATCTGAAAAGATTGACTGTAGATTTATTGGTTCGCCGCACAGCGTCCCTTCTCTCTCTCTCTGTTACTCTGTCACTCGCTGCTTACTGTCATTCCACCTCACTTTCTGTTGGTCTTTATTTGCCTTTGTTTTTTACTCCATCTCCGCACTGACTTCCTCTCTCTCTCCCCCCCCCCCCCTAATTCTATTCATGAGAGGTGCACACTCCATCATTCTGTCTCCCTATATCTCCCTCTGCCCTTCATTTTCTCTACACCTTTCTGCACCACAACGAGATGGAGGGAGAGAAAGAAACTGAGAGAAAGAAACAGAGAGAGAGAGAGAGAGAGAGAGAGAGAGAGAGAGAGAGAGAGATGGACAGATTAGGTGACAGTGATAAGCGATCGATCTCAAGGCCAAACAGCCCAGGGAGGATCTCCCTCCCTCCCACCACCTTCCCCTCCCACCCTCTCCCCTTACCTCCACTCTTTTCTTATTTTTTCGTTTCCACTCTCCACTCGTCTTTCTCTCGGTTCTTTCTCTCTAACCTTTGTTCCCTTCAAACTGACAAGGGTTCATTAAGGAGCCACTTTGTGTGTGTAAGTGTGTGTGGTGCCTCTATGTGTGTGTGTGTGTGTGTTCGCATCCATGTGTGCGCTCACTTTTGCCTGTCTACCTAGTTGATAAGTCATGAAGGATAGCTCCCTAAGGTGCCCCTAAAGAGCTTTTAGTGGCTTTCGATCACACACACACACACACACACACACACACTCACACGTTTGTAGATCTATCTTAGTGAGGACACTCATTGACATGATGGAGTCCCTAGCCCCCTACTCTAACCTTAACCATCACAACTAAACTACACCTAATTCTAACCCTAAAACAACCTATTAGAAAAAGGGTCAGGAAGTGAGTCAGGATCAAAATCAAAATCCGTCCTCACACAGATAAACACACACACCTTATTCACGCATTTTGGTTCATGTCTGTATATTCATTTTGGACCCTGTTGCTCTTCTGCTCAAACCCGGTCACACAAAGGAAAACCACGGAGACCATCTCCCAGCCACACCTCCCCTGTCACACCCACCCACCTCCCATCAACCTCCTGCGTCTCAGAAATTTTGCCCGCCGCAGCATATTGGCCCTAACGAGGTTGTCTATTGATCAAGTGATGCTCTTTGTTCGGAATGCCTAAATGGACCTGCAGCTACTCACACCGGGCCTTTATGGGAGCTGTTATGGCTTTGGCCTGATTACAATAGAAGCACTTAAAATGTTCAATGCCTGATGTTTTATGCAAGAGCACGCCCAGCTCCAGAAATGTACTGTGGTTATATAGCGCTGCTACATTACAGCGTTTCCCTAAGTGCATGAGTTTCAGCGTGTTTTTCCTCATGATGCTCATTGGTGGTTGCGGCTGTCGGATTGTTTCTGAGTAATTTGTTTAGCGTAGGTGCTGAAAATGAAAGTCTGAGCAGCTCAATTGGATGTAGGAACACAAACACAATTTCTGTTGATTCACTCAGTCCCTTGCTAATCTGTATGTTTGAAAATTTGTGTTTGTACAGCAAATGCGTGTTATTTTTCTGCACATGTGTGTACGTGCATGCATGTTTGAAAGTGGTGCTGCGGCCTCCTGTGTGCTGGCTTAATTTAAGGCCATCCAACTGTGACCGTGGAAGCATGTGGAGATATTACCCACAACCCATTTCACTAAATCCCAGGTTTCCCTCCCTTCACTGCCCCCATCACCTCTCTGCCCCTCGCAGCATCCTCCCGATAAATAAGCTTCTCCAGCCAATCATTTCCTCGGCTGTTTATTCATGATGCACTTCAAATATTTCGCCATTCATCGGGAAAAATATTGAGTCGGGGCTGATGAATTATGAAAATGTTTGACGTGTGAGTGTGTGTACGTGTGTGTCTCAAAGACCATCTGCAACTTGAGCCAGTGGGTTTAACTTTTGTTAATATTTTGTAAAACACTGATTGTGTCTTGTTTCGCTTTGATTCATTGTCATCCATCAGATTTGCTGAAATGAGACAGTGCAAATTCTCTCTGTAGTTTAACAGACTTTCTTCCTCCTTTCTCTCTTTCTTCCCCCCTCTCTCTTTCTCACTGTCTCTCTCTCTCTCTCTCTCTCTCTCTCTCTCTCTTTGTCCGTTAGTCTTTCACATGAGCCTCTTTCAAGGAGGATGAAGTCAGAGTCTGATATTAAACCCACCCCTGTCAACTGTGTGAGGCACACTGCACGCTGACGTGCTGAACTGCAGAGATGGTCAATTAGATAGCGACATATGATTTCCATTCTAACACTTTCATAATCTCCTTTATTCCTTTTGTCTGTTCCAGTATAATATTCGCTCTTTCATTATCATATTTCTTCAGCTCGCACCAAATATTCTGTGAAACATCAACTTTTCTTTTCACAAGAGAGGGAAAAAATGAGTTTTTCTTGGATCTTTTCCGTCTTTTTCTTCTTCTCCTTATCTTGATCTGTCTTCTGCTCACTCCCCAAATATCTGCCTGATGTTTCCTTTTCCTGCAATGAAAACAAAAGGTCAGCAGTATTTATGGGAATTTAAGTTTTTTTTTTTATCTCGCAGCTTGAGAAAAAGGCCGACTTCTCGGTGGAAAAACAGGGGAGGAGATAGTGCTGGATCTGTTAACAGCTGTGTAATGTCAGGGACTGTAAAACATGCAGGTGAGGGCGTGAGCGGGGCTTAGTGTATGAAATGATTTGTGTTTGAATTGATCCCTAACACCTGTGGGAGGTTTCAGCCAACCCCGCTAAGCCCCCGCCGCCTCGACTTGGTACGGACCATCTCCTCGCACATATACACGGACACACTTGACTAATGCTTCAACTGGGACATCTCACCCAGGCATCTGTGTGTGTCCATGATGAAGGGGCCCCTGCTGTGTCCTGATGGGGACATCAATACCAGACGGTTTAGGCTTTCGACACACTAGAATCGGGGTGTGGAGAGAGAGCAGCAGGTGGAGTGAACCGGGGACGGGCGGACGGGTTAGCGCTGGACAGAACGATCATTGTGTCGTAAACGTGAATATGAACATAATGTTGCCGCAATAAACTTGTGAGAAAGTTGGAAACCACACGTCAACAGACGGTTTACATTATCTTAACTCTGCAACCAAATAATGTGAAATCCCCTCAGCCCTATTAAAAAACACTGTAATGATACACCAATGTACCAAAGCAACATGTGGTATTAGTTTTAGCTGCAAGGCAACAATTGGAGGCTCTTTTCTAACACAGATTGATGGTAATTTTTATTTTATGAGGCCTCGCTGTACCCGGCCGTGGTATGTGGTGAACGTACAGTATGTGTCGGAGCAGGAGGCCCTGACAGGCAGCTCAGGTCAGGGGATGAGATGAAGGAGACAGCTGCGGAGAAGTGTATATTCAGGGATAAATGGACACAAGGATGGAAGGCATTCTCCAACTGCGCTAACTTTAGACCACACATGTCGGTAAACCTCCTAAAACCTGTCCACAGTGTGTCACCACTTGATTCCATAAAACTCCCTGTGTGTGTGTGTGTGTGTGTATGTGTGTGTGTGTGTGTGTGTGTGTGTGTGTGTGTGTGTGTGTGTGTGTGTGTGTGGGTGTGCATGTGTGTTCGGCGAATTTTGGTGAGCATTTCTCTGTTTGCCCAAACCGACTAGAGTGTAAAAATAAATAGCACAAAGGGGCCAAATCATTTGCTAGTATAACAAATCCTTCCTCTGTGTTGAAATTTCATCTTCTTTCCAGAAGCTTATTGTCTCAATTTCCTGCTTTGCGAGGCGAGTTCAAGAGTTCACGAACTCACGGTTGGAAGTGTGAACAGAATGTAGCTTGTGCCCACCAAGACGTGACCTACAGACCTTGTTTCAGTGCCAGAAAACCTTCCGTCTCCGTCCACGGGGATAAACACAACTAGGCCAATTAAGTTCAAACGCAGAACTAGTTTTGGTTCAGCGAGAAACAATCAGGATTTCCATTATCGGAGAAATGATTTGGGAAGGGATTTGTGTGTGGGTGTGTGCATATATTTGAAACACGTGGAAAGATGAGGTTTGAGCACAAAGGCAACATGTGGATGTTGAGCATTATTAATTTGCTTAATGCATCTGTTTCTCCTCCTAATTAATGGATTGGATAAGGACCGTTTGTCTCTGTCGTGAATCTCATACAAATATGACGAATACAAAACAAATTGAGATTTAAACATCTTGCGTCCGTCACTCATCGACGTTCCCACTCACTCGCGATGGATTGTCCAGATAATATTTGGCTGTATTCTCCAGAGTTTTTCCTTGGGGTGGGGTGGGGGGGAGATGCTGGCAGGAAAAACTCCATAAATGTCTGGAGCAACTGACTTGTTCTCACATACAGCCCCTCCGGATAATTTCAGAAGAATATCCAGAGTTCAGTGCATGTCTGAAAGCAGTTTTACAGTAAGGTCACCTCCCCCAACACACACATACACACACGCAGGCAGTGCGTTTGTAACACTAATCGCCTGCGGCCCCACTCTCCAGGACGGCAGAACAAAGGCACACTGAGCATCTTTTAGCTTGTTTGACGTGACACAGAGCTCCGCTAAACTGGCAGAGTTCCTGCTCTGTCAAACTCAGGCTTTTTAAACGGGGCCGACTCGGGATCAAAGACAAGGACGGGACTGACTGCTCCCACTTTGCGCGTTTTGATCCTGTTTGCTGCTCTTTCAAAGGGGAAACACACCAAGTCTGCTCACAGGAGAACAGAAAAGGAAAGTTCCACCGGCCGTGCAAAGTTTCCACAAGCAGGTGTCCCCACAACGGACGGAAACTTTGTCAACAGATAATATTCTCACTTGAAGGTCACCCCAGACTTTTTTTTCGGATTGCTGCAATGCCTGAATTCATTTGTTTTAAAACGTTAAAGCTCCTTTTCTGTTGAATAGAGTTGTCCCCCAAGTACACCAAACATGCGGGTTGTCTGTACATTAACACTGAACAAGGTCTGAGTGCAATAAATACAAAGAAAAGAGGACAGACCAAGGCCTCAGCGCGGTAAGCCATATATAACATAGGCAACACAAGGATAAGTGCAAAATGGCCCTGAACTCCACACTTTAACTTTTGAGGGATTTATGTGTGCACATGCATGTATGTATGCATTCAGATTTGTGTGTGTGTGTGGGTCTGTGTGTGACTGTGTGCGTTCTCATGTCTATATTACATACTGACCTTTGGTGCCCTGTATAACACAGGCTTTGCCCACAAGAAGACACACGGCCCAAGCACCCGACACTCCACTTAACCCCCTGCCTGGGACCTTGACAGCTTCTCCATGGGAGGCTGACCCTGAAGGTCCTGGAAAACGCTTTGTTCATACCACACTCACACACACACACATCTTTATTACAGACTTACACCCTGCACATGCATGTGCTCACATATGCATATACAGTGTAGTGAGCTAAAGGAGCATATAGCTTTTAAACAGGCATGAGGAGTTAGGAGAGAGGCCCATGTGTCAGCCCCCCACTGTTTATCCCCCTGGAGGTACAGCTACTGCTCCGCTCTTGACCGCCTCGCCACATCTCCCTGCCTCTATACATCTTCCTCTGTCGGACACATGTGCAGTAAAGGACACTGAAATGCCGTTTATGTAAACAGCACATATGTATGACAATGTTTTTAAAGCAAGCATTTCAAACATTCTTGTCCCTAAAATATTAAGATGTGCTGCCACATCTGTTTTCTATCATTTGAAATAGGATATTTGTGGGTTTTGAGATGTTTGCCAAACCAAACAAGACATTTGAAGACACGACTGTGGGTCTTTGCAAATTTAATTGGTATTCTTCACTTTTTCTCTGAAATGCAATAAAAGTGTATTTACTGATAATGCAAGTAGTTATACAAAGTATTCATGCATGCACTTGCCTATGAAGGTATGTGTGCATGTTTGCAGGTTACATATGATTAAAGAATATTTGTGATATCTAGAAACAGCAGTCCATTTTGCTGCTGTTGACTTGCTGGTCATGAGAGAGCTCCATCATCTCCTCGTATTCATCTGCTCTTAAAACATTCTGCCTTTTTTACAATCAGCAGATGCTCTGGAAATTACTTCCCTTTTCCCCCTCTGCTGCCACATCAACCACATCTCCTGTCTGCCAGATCTCCAGCTTAATAAGGAAGCCGTAACGCCGAGAACGCTGGCGAATTTCGACTGTTCTTAAAAGTTATGATTGAAGTTGAAAGTTATTATCTGACTGGTGAGAAAAAAGGGGCCGTGCAGCCCCTCTAATCTGATTCTGATCACTGTGATTGTTTTTTTCTGTTGAGATGAAAGTATTAGCCCTTTCAAAAAAAGCCCAAACCCCTGGTTTCAAATTTTCAAACGATTTGGATCGTTTCCAGGGTGATAGTTATCAGGTTATATTGCTGTTTTTTCCCCTGCTATCTGATGGCTGTGTCAACACTGTCTCCTAATGCTGCATTGTGTAGACTACCTTGTAACTAAGGAAGGTCTTCACTGTCTAGACTGATGCAGATAACAATGGGGGCAACACATACAAGATGTGACAAAACATTCTGTGGGCACAAGCATTTATTCAGAGGATCCTTCAGTACAGTTGAAGGAATTTAAAACATTTACATATATTAATTATGGAGGAAAACAAATCAAACCACAGCCCCTGGTAGAGTTCAAACCTGGCTCTGTTTGTTGTGTGGTGAATTACACTTTTGTTAAATTAGGTAGAGTTTAAATCACGGGCTGGCACATGACATATCGTTCACATTATTATGCAAACAAGCTAAATCCATTAAATGAAATACTTGAACACAAGAGGCATGGGAGAACAGGCAGTGGGAAGATGTAGATTACAGTGCAAAGAGTGAGAAAATGAGCCTAGAGCAAACATTTGTGATAGCAATCCCAACAAGCTTTGTCATATAGTCTTAACTCAGCGGGGAGGGTGCCTGATGCCAAACAAAACATTTCCAAACACGATTTTATCTAAACCAGACCGGTGACGCCTATGTAATATGAAGCCTTCCCAGAGTAATCAAGACTGAAATCTAGGAATGACCCTGAAAATATGAGCGTTAAGCTAAGGGAGGAGGACAGTATTAACCAATACAGAGACCGTTCACGTCTGAGAGATTCCCAGCAGCCCTTGCCCACTCTCATAAACAACTATTTAAATTCATATGCAGTAGATCGATACATTTCATAAAATGGGAAGATGACGGGATAAGTACATGTTTAAATACACAGCCTTAAAGAAATGAATATTCTTCAATGAAATCTTTGTAAAAGTCACATGCAGTTTGTACAGTAATGAAACTTGTAGACTTTGAAATCTCCATCTGATAATCTTCAAACTTTGCGACTGTGTTGGTGAGGATCCAAGGAAGTGCTGTGTTGACTTAAGATACGTGGTTCTCTAGAAAATTGATTCCTCCATTTATTTTATATTGTAAACCGAACTTGCTGTTACCATGTTAATCATGTTTTCATTTGAACTGAGCCACCATCCTTTGGTGATGCTTGATGGGCACTGCACAAGTTTATGTCGAGCAGGGGTGGAGGGGGACGTTTACTGTCCATTTGACAATTTAATCAGGCCCCTGAGACAATTAATAAATAACTAAAAAGCAACTCAAAATATCTTCATCACAGGAGTTAATTATTTTTCTTCGATAAAAGAAAATAGCAAAAAATCATAGATTAACGTCCCTCAGGCTGTATGACTGTCTGGGTGAAGAAAACATGTGTTTCTTGGCTGACAAGCATCATGGTGCCTATTAAGAAGATGAGTAGTAGATGCGGATTTCCATGCTTTTGTAGAGCAATGAAAATTATTATGTTTTGATGAAAGAAAAGACAATGCAGTTCGCCTGTGGGGTCGCAGTGATGAAACAAAAAAAATCTTGAGCTTTAATACAGCTGGAAACATGCATATGAACTGGATGAGTTACAAGAAGCACATGTGCTTGAATAAAGTCAACAGCCTTTGGTGGAGTTTGAAACAATCAGCTTTCATGAGACCAGATTCTGACAGTGAGACAATGTTACACAGGCACGTTTGGTGGTGAGCAAACAGAGTGAGGAAACTGAGGCCTCAGAGGGAGAATTCGTGAAGCAGCACCTTGTGGCTGCTGCTAGCATCAGACAATGTAAAAATACGAGGGGAAATTACTGTCTTTGCAAACCATGCTAGGTGAGGATTTGTTGTTTTAGCTATAGCCATCTGTGAGTAGCATCCCCATCATCACTACCATTGGACACCAGCCTCACCACAGAGAAGCAGTTCCAGCCAGTGCATTAGAGGTGATAGTGCTTTATATATATGTGTGTTCAATAATTTAGAATGGCAAGTGAAGGATGTTATAAAATCTAATGGCCCTTGATAAGATGTTTATAAAGGTGTACAGGAAGTGTGTGATGTTCATCTTATTACATATGATTCATATGAACAACTTCTGAAAACAACAGCTATTAATACACTTAGTTTCCGGGGATTCTGGGTCCGATTTGTCTGGATATTTGAGCAAAAACAAAGTACAGCTCTTTTTTGGTATTTCGACGATAATACTTTTTTCATGATATCTGAGGGCATTTTATATTATTGTATATCAGCAGTAGATCCCTCAGTGAGGAGATCCCTCAAGGCAAGACGGCTTTCACATGACAACAGTGATTTGGAGAAGGGCACAACTATAGCTACAATCTGTCAGTAACTGACCATCTGGCTTCCAATGGCTTCTTCGTTAAGTTTTACATACTGTATACTAACCCAGCCTCCATTCACAGAGAGCACGCACACGCACACGCACATGCACACACAGTCCGTGCTTTGTGAACTGTGAAAGGGGCAAGGGTTTTATGAAAGTGGTGACATTATAACACCCTGACACAGCTCCATGGCAACCTAGCTTGAAGGTCAGTGTGTGTTTGCAAGTGTGTATATACACAGTATATTAGGGTTTCAGTATGGATCAGTAAGTGCATGTCTTGTTGATCGATACCTTAGTTGAAAACGCAAAGATGAAACAAACAGGACACATGTTTGTTTATGAGTCATTACTCTTTGCATCACTGTTTTCTTTCTCTTTTCATCCTTGCTCCTGTTTTCTTCTACCCACATTCCATTTCCCTTTCACGTTATGTTTCCTCAATTTTTTTGCATCTTTAAAACATTCATAAATGCCTTTTCTTCTTCCCCATACTCCCACTCTGCATCTCCCCTGTGTCTCCCTCATGGTGCGCTTCCTTTATTGTTATATTTTCTTTGTCCATCTCTGCCATTTTGGCCAGTTTTCCTAGTCAAATCACTCCTCCATCCATCTGCTGATCGTTCGTCCTGCAGAAGCAGTGAGTTAAGGAGCGAGTGGGGCTTACATAGGAACAACAGAAGACTAGTGGGCTGACGTTCTTCTGTAATGTGCCATACACAAGTGGTGGATGGAGCAAAGAGAAAACATAAAGGAGAAATGACGAAACACATGCGCTCACACGTCTGTTTTAGACAAACCAGGAAGTAGACTGGAGAGGTGCGAAAGCAAAACTATGTTCAGTCTAGTGGTAGGTAACACCCCCCCCCCCCTAAAAAACAACAACAACAACAACAACCCCCCGCCAAAAAAACCATTTATCACACGATAACCAACTGTCCATAATCCTACATCTCTATTTGCAGCATTCAAAATTCAATATTGCATTAAAGACACGTTTGGATCATACAGTGGATCTGAAGTATGCACCAGTGTCTTAAATCCAATGTTACCCACAGCTTTTAATGGCATTGGATATTATTCAGCGTCGCCTCCTGTTTGCACACACACACCCGGGAATGTTTTCTTCTCTCTGTATTTACCCACGTATGCTACCTCACCCATCCCAGTGTTATGTCACTTATACTTATGTAAGCATTAATTGCTGCAGATACATGGTGACTTTTCGCAGCCACTGGGGGTGTTAGTGTTTATTTAACCTTCTGGCAGCTTTTCACCGCTCGCTGACTGTTCCGAGTCGAGTGCAAGTAACGGACTGAACAACAGACCAAGGTTTCAACTCTGTCGCTGACAGTATGGGATGTGCTTCTCTCTCCGTCCCTCACATTAGGAGGACATGTTACATGGCTCAGAGCCATTTCATTGCTGCTGTTCTGTCTCAGCTGCCAAATACCATGTCACTATAAAACAATGACTTATGATTAATGGCAAACACGTTTCAACACCCGATGATATATCGCTATTAATTGACACTAACAGCCCATGCATGAATGTGCATAAACTCACATGCATCCGTGCACATATGCCCACTATGGTCCTAGTAAACATGTCAGAGCAGTACAGTATTTACAAAGGGATTGAAGTAGGTCCGGGGCAGCAATGATTCAGGGGAATGGCCCCGGGGTCTGACAGGATGTTGGGGGATGTGTCATTTTTCCCCCGACTCCCTTGGTGACGAGCGGAGACATAAAGAAACCCTTTTACACGCGGCGAGATAAACACAGACCCACATACATACACTCAGCCATTCACTCACATATATAGCCTACACACATCAGTGTTATACACCCATAAAAATGGTTGTTTGGCAGAGTAATGAGTAGATGAGCTCACAGGAAGTATCTGTGTGTCCCCTTCTATTTTTCCTCCCCCCTCTGATTTGGATTTGAGCTGCAGCATGCTGTTGCAGACGACATCAAGCACTCAGTGGAGCCGTACATCTCGCAGCTTCACTCAGCACCCAGAGCAGAACAAGAACTTGTCTGTCATTGCTCTTAATTCATTGTCTCCCCCTGGGGCAAAATGAGCGCTGACAGACATAAATGGCAGAAATGAATATCGTAAGATCACAAGTCGAGGGTGGCGGTGGTGGCGGGGGAGGGGAGGGGGCCAAGGCAAGGAATGAACGGAGAGATGTGAAAGAGGGACAGAAACAGAGAGGAGAAGTGAAGGAGAAAGGTTTGAGACGGGAGGATGAGTGAATCTAGATGTGAGAGCGAGAGAGAGAGAGAGAGAGAGAGAGAGAGAGAGAGATATGAAGGAATGCATGGCTACCTCTCTGTGTCCCTCACTGATGACAGTCTGTATATTATACTGGGCTGACCACCTGCTCTGAGCCTGGAGTACAGCGTCCATAAAGCTACAGCAGATGGATCCAGTAAAACCCACCATGACCAGCAGCTATGTATGTGTGTGTGTGTCCATTACAGCATATAGGCTACCTCACATAAACATATTAAAATAAGCCTGCGTTCACACATACACACATCCCAGCCCTCCACCATGTCCCAGAGGCAGCACCAGTAATGTGTGATACCCTATAGGTCTGATCTATCCATGTCTTCTCCCCAAACCCCTCCCGGTGCTGTAAGCCTATCAGCCAGTTAGCCAGAGAGGAATGTGGCTGTCAACTCGTATATCAACCAGTGACACTCTCGCATGTTCTTCCGCTGACTTCACTGCTCTTTACTCGGCCTTATAGCCACTTACTTCAGCACATCATTAGCAGTATGTTGGTGGTTGCATCTTTTTCATCATCAGGCTGTGTCTACCTATACTTGACATTGATTGTCTCGTAGGCGGGCGTGCGTTCGACATCAGCATGTTGTCAGTACACCTATCGGCTTCGCTAACTTCTCTATAAATACTGCATAGAATAAAAATAATCTATCTTCGTTGCCACTGTGATATCATTTTTGTATTGCTAACAGCAAAACGAATGCCTGTGTCGTTGAAACATTATATCATGTGAAGCGAATCAATCATGCAGGCTCCTTCCACTTCTTTTTCTTCCTCTACTGTTTAATGCTGTTGCAACATCCTGCAATTGGTCCAAAAGTTCAAACTATCCAAAAACATTTAGCCTCAAACCCAAACCATGGTTCGTTTTATCTGGACGGAGACCACCTATTTTTCCCCGACAAAAATTTGGCCCAGTTGTCAGGACTGTGGTCGGAGGCATCGTTCACACCAGTTGTTTTAGTTTGTGTTCCAGACGAAACAAAGTAAGTTGTGAAAGCCCCCTGAGAAGGTGCTGCTACTTAATTAGTGTCGAGCAAGAAGGTGGAATGAGATCTTGGATTTGAAAGGTTCATTATTTTTATGTTTTGTTGCTTTGGCAGAGTGACTGGACATTTCTGAGATCTAACCATGGCAACTTTGCTACAACCAGTTCAAAAGCAGCAGGAAACACAAGCAGTCAGATAATGGTCAGACTTGTTGGCAAAGATCAAAAAGTATTCATACACACCAACGTCTGATCCAACTATAACCTACTGGATTCTGCCCACATGTAGTTTTACTGTGCAATGAGGGATTATTAACAACATTTCTAATGGTTTAGAGAATCTGGCCTAAACCCCTGGCTTGTTTAAAACCTGCCTGAAGCTTGAAACCATGAGACTTTGACGTTTGGCATTTAATCAAGGCCAGTTACTGTTAAAGTTGATGCTGCGTGATTGTTAGACATGTTAAGAAAAATTCAGTTATGTGTGTTATGAATTGTAACATGAATATCCCAGAAGGTTGGGTTGTCTTTTCTTGCCAGTCCCTCAGACAAAACGAAAAAATATGTTTTCCATCTCCATTTCTGGTGAGGAATTTACAGTAGAGATGATTAAGAAGTGTAAATATAGGATGCAGCTATCTGTTCCTAAGCGCCCCCCCCCCCCCCCCCCCCCGCCACCGCACTTTCAATTACAACAAAGTGAATACCTCTCTGGATTAACCAAGTAAAGGACCAACCACTGTAAAAAAAAAAGCAAGAACGATCAAATGCAGCATCCTCTCTTCTTTCCCTCTGTCCCTCTCTATCTTTCAAGTCTTTCTTTGTACTCTTCAGTCTTTCATCCTCAGCCAGAGCAATTATCTGTAATTAGACAACTGCACAAACTATATCAGGAGGTGTGTGTGATTTACATTTGTTGACTATGTGTTGAAAGGTCCTGAAAAGGCCTTTGCATGTCTCGTCAGGGTTCAGTCAGAGTTCAGCCCCTCTTGGGTTCAAAATCAACAAATGATCTTTCGGTTAGGAACATGCACACATACAGTATACACACTCCACTTCCACATAAGCATACCCACGCTCAACAGGATACACACACGGGAAAGTTGGGAGCCAAACAAACACAGATTTGCCTTTTAAGGTCCAAGTGAGTTTCTAGTTTCTAGGTTTCTGCTATTTGATTTATCAGGCAACGCTTCCACCGCCTGAGGACATTGAATTGAAAAGATATCAGATGTATGAATTTCAACAGGGAGAGGTGAAATAATGTAAATAGATCTGATTTGGGGTCAGGACAGGGCCGAGGGAGAGACAGAAAAAACTAAATCGAGAAAGAGAAGTGGTCGGAAGAAAGAAAAACTAAAAAAGCAAGAAAAGAGAACAGAGGGGAAAGAAAGGGAGAGGCAAACACAGATGATCTTTTCCACTCAGGTAGATGAGGCTCTGGCTCTGTAATGCAAACACAGCTGTCAGCCGTGTGTAAGCACTCACAGCCCTGACAGTCCTCGTCAAAGTCTCTGCAGCTAACGAACATGAAAGCACGATTGTTTCCGGCGTTTCTTTTTTTTTACATAAGAAGTTGAGCATCTTTACAGTGTGACGGTGTATTCATGAAGTGACGGTCCTTCAAGGCAAAATGTCATTCCAGCTTTAGAGTGACACCAGTGAGTGCTGTTTCATCCAGAGATGCCCTCAGGTTTACCCCTGAGACCTGCTGTTTGGCTCGCTCGGCATTGCTGTGATTTTATACCGTGTTGCCCTTTATGTCATGGAGGGGGAAAAAAGGAAGAAAAGCATTGAAGAGTGAGCATTTTCTAGAGCATCTGTGCCCACACTAAACAAGGATTTCATACAGGATCGCTTTACTCCCCTGACATGTCGTGTTGGTAGTCACTCCCTTCTTCAGCTTCTGGGTCATACCTTTGAGCGGTCGTATCTAGAGCAGCGCTGAAAGGTTCTTCACTTATTCGACTGGTTTGAAATGACTGGGATTGCTCTCTGCTTCTTTCTGCCACTGAGCTCTTGATGTCCTCCCTATTCTGTCTTTCTCTTTTACTCAGGTTAGCTATCTAGACCCCCCCCCCCCCCCCCTTTTTTTCTTGCTTTCTGTCTGCAGCCACCGGTGCAAAGCTCGGAGAAGGGGCTGATGGGAGTTCATTGGGTACAGTGTGTGTGTGTGTGTGTGTGTGTGTACGTGCAGGGTCTGTATGTATACATGTACTTGTGTGTGTGTGTGTGTGTGTGTGTGTGTGTGTGTGTGCTCGAGCGTATGCACAGCAATGTCACTGGGCTGTGTAATTGAAATGGAAATGAGCCAATCAGTGACTGCAGTGGTGTGCCACCTTACCCAGCATTCACTTCAAGATTCAAGCTCTTCCAAACTCACTCTCTGTGTTTGTGACTCTATGTTTGTGTTTCCCTGGGCATCTGTGTGTGTGTGAGTCTATGTGTGTGTGTGTGTGTGTGTGTGTGTGTGTGTTTGTGCTGACAGTACTTGGCCCTTCAGTTTCACTCCTTCAGGGCCCGAGGAGGTATGAAAATGTAATCAGTTGGTAATAAAGATTATCTTCCCATCTTTCTCACACACACACGCACAGGCACACACACACACGTACACACACGTACACACACACAAACACACACACACACACTGTGTCCAGCTGATTTTTCCCTGGCTTTGTGTTGTGACCCGCAGCTCACTGGGACAGCTGTGGCATAACAAAGACTGGTAATTATCACCATTTGACAATTAGCCTTCCATCCAACTTTGCTCCTTAATTACCTATTTTATGGGTACAAGGCCTCGTTGCTACACTCTGCTCCGAAAAATGGAAAGAAAAGATTGACGCTCACAGTATCACTCGAAACATCTTGTCAGTGCAGGGAAGCGACTGTGGTGGCTGGGTGGAGTGTGTGCATGTGTGCGTCATTGGCAGCAGAGCGAGGGGTACACGGTGCCAACTCCATCTGGACAAAATCTGAGGTGATGTGTACCAGCTTCTAGCTTTCATTACTGCGACATTAATAGAAATGAACACGCAAGCTATTACTGCATGATTATGGAGCGCGTCACTGAAACTCTGACTGACTAGTTGCATGTTGCACATTGTTGCTCACTTCTTTCATACACAAATACACAAAAGCAGCTCGTCATTTTAATATTCATTAGTTTGATATATCTTTGACCTATCAATGACAGAATTAAGAATCTATTTTTCATTGGTAAATTTAATTATTTATAATTATGCTGGTTATATATGAGTTTCAACGGATTATCTTTATGTAGATTTAATACATCAACATGTAACTGCTAATTAAAATTGCTGAATTTATTAATTAAAGTCTGAGAGAATGCAATTATGCCAGCGCCCCTCTCCACACAGTGCAGTGCATCGCTGACAGACACGCGCACAAAACAGACCATTTTTCTAATGGAGCTTTAATTTACATTTTCTTTTGTACCCACATGGATCAGTTGATTGTACAGTATCTTTGCAATTACTCTCTTCTATGAAACCAGGGTTACTGTTCCTGCTTATATTTCACTGTGGGATTCTCACACAGCACTGCCTTTAATTTACATTCTGCCGGTGCAACCCCTTTGGTGCTTGTGTATTCCACACAGGGAGGCCGATGCATGTTGAACAACACATTGGAGGAGAACGCTTTCCTATTCCTGCTGGAAAGTGGGGGACTGTTAATGGAACAGCAGCAGCCGATTAAGTCTGCCATCACTATAAAACAGGACACCGGCAACATCTAAAACTCCCAAATTAGTCCCCTGATAAGAGGGGTTTTTATAAGGACTATAAACACGGCTTTCTAAAAAATACAATAAGTTTTTTTGCGATATTGCTTGACGACATCCTGCAGTGAAGAGATCTGGTGAGAATTACAGCTCGGGGCTGCACACACTGTCATGCCATGCACATGCAGTTGTAGTAGAATCTCTTTTAGTGATAAACGCATGGTTGAATAACTCCTGCAAGGACTTGGATTCGCTGTGGGAGCCTGGCAGTACTATCAGCAGTATTCAGTCTTGTTGCCTCTTTTTTTATTCCCTCACTCTCTTTTGGAACCAGGTCCTCTCTTTCTCTCTCAGTTTTCTCTCTCTCGCCCTCCCTCCCTGTCTGTTTCTCGCCCTCGCTCTCTTTCTCACTCAGTGCCATTAGCAGCTTCTGGCTGTCTCACTTCTGTTCCTTTGCCAATGTGCCAGGCAGCTCTGTGAACTGATAACACAAACTTATATTGTATGTCCGTGGAGTATGTGTAGGTATTAAATATATGTTTGCACGTGTTTACTGTCTATATGTGTGTGGGTGGGTGTTATGTGCTACAAATGCCCGTCCTGTCCCTTTTTATGTGCTCACTCACCCAAACATCCTCAGCTTAATTTGCAGTCAGGGCCACAAGCCACTATTCTGGCTGCAGAGGCAGAGAGAGGAGGCCAGCTGAAACATCACACACACACACACACACACACACACACACACACACACACACACACACACACACACACACACACACACACACACACACACACGCGCATAAAGACATGGCACATACGTATATACACACCCATACACACAGATGCTGTGGTAAGCGGATGGGAGGATGTGATCATTAAGTTCCTCTCTTCCTGGACCTCCACAGACATGTTTTAAATGAGATGTTACAGATGAGCTCCTCCATGGCTTGGTTGTAAACACCCTCGCATTGGTATTTACCCTACATGGGTAAACCCGGATAAACAACATTTCATGCTAGCTCGTGCTCCCATACACATACATACAGAGCAGAGCCAGAGGACACATATGATCACAGTAATGAGAAATGACTGTTGTTTGGATTTGTCGCTTGGCTGTTACATTAATCATTTGATTAAACCAACATGAATTAAGTGACAAGGGGCAGGCACCAAAATTGTTATTTGATCTTCAGAACAAGTGGTCTGGTTCTCATTGCGTTTGTAATTCTGTGCAGTTTTTCTGAGATTGAAGCCGACGCAGCCAAACAGGAAGAGAGTTTTCAGTGCATAAACTGCTATTTGATCTCAAAATCCATCCTTGAGAGAATGAACTCGAAACATCACATTAAGAAAAGAAAAGAAGAAGAAGAAGAAAAACGAGAACAGCAGGTGCCATTTCGAAACGCAAAATAAGTGGGTGGAATGAGTGACAGGGATGAGAAAGAGACGTTCTTACAGCATTGTGCAGCACTGTAATTTTATCAGCATCTGAATAAGCCGGAGACATTTGGTGCCAATCAGCGAAAAAAATCAAATTTTTTCCTCTTATTTTAAGACTGAATAAAAGAACAAATTAAAAACATATTCTTCATAACCCCCATTCACCCTTCAAAGGAGCCATGAATTTTATATCTTAAAAAAAATCTTAGGACGTTAATGGATTTTTGTGCATGAGGGCAACAGTAAAGGTGAAAGAGGTCACTATCGTGCAGGTCCGCAGGATAAAATGACTTCAGCCTGTTCAGCGCCCGGCCCCCTTGTGCTTTCTGTGGCTCGAGGTGCCCTTACTTACAGGCAGCAGTGGTGCTTTTCAATTAAAGGTTTTGTCAGAAGTCTTGTTATGTTGTGCTCTTACAACATTAAAGAGGTGTCAACTCACACCACCTGCCCCCCAGGTAAAATGAGTCGGTGGCACCAGCTGTGTGTGTGTGTATGTTTACTTGTGCAACTTTGTGGTTTGCAACATCACTCCGAAAGATCTTCAAGTGTGTGTGTGTGTGTGTGTGTGTGCCAAATCGTACATTTACAGGTGTCCAGTATTTTCTTTGGGAAGTCTCCTGTGACCCAAGAGTCAGGGTCGTACAATTCAAGACCCAAAACTAACAACACAGGAATTGCTCTTCTGAATTTAGTATCTGTGACAAATTCCACAGGTAGAAGGGCTATATTTTGGGCAGCAGACATGAAAATGTGTGTGTGTGTGTGTGTGATTTAAGGTTGTGACAGTGGCGCCCTTTGATGAATATGCCTTTATATCTCGAAGCCCTCTGACCCTGTGTGGCCTGTTCTAGATCATTGCAGCTGTAAAGATGCCTCAGTGCTCAGCCAGGCCGCGTATTTTTCCTGTCATGACATTTACTGTCTGGACCATCCTGTATCTCTCGGATTATGTCGACTTCGCACTCAGCCCGAGGTTGTCTAAGGTGTTTTTGACCAAGTCAAGTCTCTTATTTTATGAAAGAGAAAAAAAGGAAAAACAGAAAAAGCTGTTTTCTTGAAAGCATATTTCTCAGAGTCGAATACGTCAGTTTGCTATCACTCGGAAGGCAGATTTGTGTACGTGTGAGTAAATATCTGTAGCACTGATAGATTTATGGATAAACCAACCCTCCCATATTTATTGAAGCCAGAGGACAAGAGCGCTGGTGCTTGTAAATTTTCACAGAGCCCTGAAAGAATACTGATAGATCTAACCTCCATTCTCTATGTATACATACTGAATTCAAACCACAACGACTGAAGCAACGCTGGTGCATAAACACACAGAATTATTATGATTATTGGATTCGCCCAAGTAACTTCTGAAGTGCATGAAAATCATTCAGAATCCAGAGGTCTGTACTGTATCTAAACAGCAAAAAGGTTAACCTCTTCCTGTCTCTCTTCCCTTCAGGTTCCATCGTGGGGACTACCACATTGACGTCTGCATAAACGACTACCTGGATGTCTACTGTCCTCACTACGAAGACACGGTGCCCGAGGAGCGGACGGAGCGCTACGTCCTCTACATGGTCAACTATGACGGCTACAGCACATGTGATCACACCGCCAAGGGCTTCAAGCGCTGGGAGTGCAACAGGCCGCACTCCCCGAACGGGCCGCTCAAGTTTTCGGAGAAGTTCCAGCTCTTCACTCCCTTCTCCCTGGGCTTCGAGTTCAGACCAGGCAGAGAATACTACTACATCTGTGAGTGCTTGTCTTGATTGCATTGCAAAGAGCGTTTGAACAGAAAGGTGACAAATGAAAGGAAAAATCTATATAAAGTCAAATCATCAGAATTTTTTCGTATTTGTTTTGGCTTTTCCTTTAATTTATCACCTCTCTTTATGTATAGTGACATATCAAAGAGCTGCAGTGATACTGCAGTGAATTTTGTTTTCTACTCTCATACATATTGGAAGTACTATGATGTTGTCTGGTATATTTTCTAAAAGCTGCATCAAAATCCCACATGCATTCACCATGAAAGCACATAACCCAACATGTCGTGAACTGAAAAAACAAAAATGGCCTTTTCCTGACCTGAAGGTTTTCCTTTAATATAAGAGAGCAAGGAGACACACACACACACACACACACACACACACACACACACACACACACACACAATCCCTCACCCATGTTTTCACAAGTTCACTACAGAGCTTTGAGTGTGGCATTACAGTGAATCCGAGTGGGTGCTTTCATGCTCCGCTTTCTGCCAAGCCTTTCACACCACTCTAATCATTCGGGGGGAAAACTCTTCCCTAAAATGGCAATGGAATTCACGGGGGAGTTAAATTGAGACAGTTAGAAAGTTATAGCTCACTCTCCCCCCCGCTGCACAATACTGTATATATATATACAAAAAAAAGTACCCTCCTTTCTGCATTATGTTACGAGTCCTATTCAGCTCACACTAGATGTTAAGTTGTCTGCTTCTTGGCATAGGAGCTGAGCCTATAACTGAGTTCATCTGAAGTTGAAGCCCCTGGGAAATTAGGTTTTATCAAAGCAAGGTGATAGAGTGGAATTGAGTTGAGTTTGTCCTCCCACCGCAGACTGTACACACATGGAGGAGCCGCCGTCAGTGGGCGCAGTCACCGCCACTCGCTCCGAACACATTCGTCATAGGGATTTGCTGATATTACAAAATAGGAAGCACAGTTATGTTCTCATATGGGCTGCATTAGTGCTGTATCATGCAGCGTAATGCATGTATTGCTTCAGCTGGTGAGGGGGAAGCACAGAGGTTTGTGCACTTTTTGAGCCAATGATTGAGGGAAAAAACTGCAGGAATTGCCCTTTTATCGAGCGGGATGACAGTTGACAGTTAACACTCCTGTTTATCTGTTTATCTGTAAAAATGTATCAGCTGGTGTTAATGCAGCTCCCGGTGGCTGTCAAATCCCTGCGTCTTTGTGTTTCCTCTCTCCCTCTCTCTCAGTGATGGCGTTGAAAGACTCGTAGCCGAGCCGAGCGCAACACGCTGAGATCTGTTTTCTAAATTGGCACCTTTTTATGAAGCGCTTAAGCCGACAGCCCGCCAAGTCTCCTGTCCTTTAGTCATTTCACATGTTTCTCTCTCTCTCTCTCTCTCTCTGCCCTCCGTTACACTTCGGAGGTAGGGACCTGAGTAAAAAATGTTTGCCACTGTTTCCATGGTGAATAAGTGTTTCCCTTCTCAAGCTTGTCCGCAGAACAAATAGCCTGAAAGCTTTTCTACAGGCTGCTTCCACAGCCAGGTGTTTACCCATTTGTCGGATAAAAACTAACCAGATTTCCCTTTGCTGTTATAGCCAATTTACATTGACAGTCATACTAAATGAGACAAGGAAAAAAATGGCAGTCTCAGAAGTTGGGCGCGTAGATGGGGTTAGCACAGGGTTACACGATTCAGCCACTCCCTCAAGTCTCTATTCCCAACATATTCTTTTCCATTTCTGTTGAGAGATGCTTGTCCTAAGGGCTGGATTAAATTACACTGCGACCGACAGAGCTTCCATGGAACACATCCATTCTGCTGTAGCACGCCATATTGGTTTAGTGGCCCGCGGCTTCATTGGCTATTGAACGATTCTAGCATATAGCCTCTCTGGCTACTGTGGCGGATATTAAAGTCATCCACCATGAAGTCATACGACATGTGATTTCCCAGCGCCATTGTGTCCAACGTGAATGTCCAAAAGAAGCAGGAGGAGACATCTGCTGATGAGCTCTGTTGTGGACAGAATGTAAAAGTGAAGAAGGGAGATGAACGGGGGAGAGGACAGAGGTACCGTCACGTTTCTACACCTGGAAATTAATCTGCAGCTTCCATTTCTATCATCATCACAATGACAAAGTTTTCCTCATCACTAGCAACTGAGTTTTTAAGGTTGCAATGACTTGTGATAATTATAAGCTACAAAATTAACATATATAAATAAGAGTATAAGAACATAAATTCTATATTTTTTTCATGGATTATATGTTGGCTTTGCATACTATTATTATAAATATTCAGGAGTTAAGACAAAATAAATTAAAAACAAGCCAAGCCAAGACTTGATTATCTCTAATCTGTTTGAAGGAGAAAAACCTGATCCGAACGCCACAGCATTGGAAAATCTTCCCTAATCTTGTTTGCTCAACAGGAGCAGGTCTATTCGGCATCGACTCCATCAACTCATGGTCACTGGAGCTGGAGAAAACTTCTCAGAAAGATATGTCAAGTTCCGTTTCCCCCTGTGGACCAAATACGTACACATACAGTTTTACCAGGTTCAACTACTGGTCAAGTTTATGCTTGTAGTTTGTTTTATGGGCTTTCCTCCACTCTCGCAAAAACTCCCAATAAAAATGTAAAAATATTCCTAACGTGCTCCGTCTGGCATTCATATTTATCGGCTTATTAAATTATTCCCACTAATTCATTAACAAAACATAAAAAGATTTGGTCTGTTAAGTACACGGCACAATAGCAAGTGAGTGCACTTTAAGATATTTACAAACTTAAACACAAAGACTATTATATTTGGAGTCTGTTTAATAGCAGTGTGGTTGCGTAAAAAGGAAAAACAGCTCCTCTGTGTCAAGTTCCCGAGCAAGATGTTGAATATTTCAGAATTTTTTAATGTGCATGTCACTTCACAGTAAAGCATGACGTGCAGATACTGTCCAGTGTGGAAACAAACCTTCCAGACATATCGGTTAGCCTCACTCACAGCATACATAAATACAGCCAGAGCTGAGATAGGAAAACAGTGTCTGTGTCCAGGAACAATAATCCTGACAGGGCTGCTTGCATGTTATTTCTGCAGCAGATATTGTCTGGAGCAGGTATGTTGTGGGAGGTTTGTGTGGTGTTTGTTGTCAGAACAGACTCCAAAGGCTTTTCCTGGAACATTTTAAGTGATACAGTGCCAGTAGTTTGTCAGTGTCTGATGACATCGGGCTGGTTTAATGAAGTAAAGGCATTGCTTAGCTCATTTTAACGTTGTATGAAGAGGTCGATTTCCGAGATTCTGACGCCTATTGAGCTATGAAACGTGATGGCTGTGAGCCAGCCCTCCTGTGATGATATCCAGTCTCATTATTGTCAGAATTGAGATTTAACACTCCACTGTCACATTTGAAGTTTTCAAGTAGTTCTGTTGTGCAGCCATGAGTTCACGTTGATTAAACTCTACAGCTTTTTGGGACACTAGTTGATTTAGTTTGGAATTTACATAGGTCATTCTAGGGTAGATGTGAGTTTTCAGCTTAGGTTGATCACCGTTGGTTGTGATGTGACTTTAATGAGCAGCACACTAAAGATACTAGAGTGATATCAAAAGTCCAGAATGGTCTTACTTGCTGAGGGGCACAAGGTGTAACATTTAGGTACTGGTTAATTAAAATGAGCAGATGCTTAAGGGCCTCCTGCAGTGGCTACAGGTTTGATTGACCAACTTTTGCCATGAGAATCATTAAATAACTTTTGAGGTTGGTAATAACTAATGATTTAAAATGAATTTGTCTCCGTCTCAAGAAAACACCACAAACAGTGACCACATGTAGCTTCAACACAGCATAAAGGGTTCTACTGTGTAAGTTAGGGTGATATCTTCAGTTCAGCACAAAGTCAGTGGTCAGGACTTTGCCCTTGTAGCAGATTTGCCGCCATTCTGTGAATGCTTATAGTGTAGCACGGCTAACAGAGAAAATCTCACGCATCATTACCTGCTGAGGCCGGTTATACTGCACACCTGCACTGCACAGAAATGTCAATGTGTCCTGAGGCAGAGGGCACCATTCATGAGCATATGAGGCCCAGGTTAGCAGCAGCAAGTGTGAATGGGTTCATATATATCAAGAGGAATTCATGAAATACAGTTGTGACATTTATGTAAGTGTGCTGATAGAAAATCTGTCCCCAAGCTGAATTTCTGTGATTTAACTAATTTATAGAAGTTAATGTTTAACTGCATGCAGAGCAGAGGGGACATAATATTGTATATACACTAATGCAGTAACAAAATATGAATCTTCTTCTCATCTCTAATAACGCTCTGTAGCCAAATGACCTGAAGGAATGGGGGATGAGAAGCCTGCCCTCAGTGACGTGACTGAGTGGCTTTCTTGTTTGTAGAGGAAAATTAAGATGTCAAATCATATTCATGCGGCGAAAATACCCGTTAATGGTGTTTTCGCCCTACGAGTTTGATGCGGGTCGAAGGTTGATTTGTTGCACTGCCGAACAAAATTAGATAGCGGAGACAGGTTTCTGCTGTCATCCGCTTCAACAACAGAAACAGCTTAATCAATGCTCGCAGGACGGAGGGGATTTACTCAAATGGAGGTCATAATTCTTCATTTTTGTTTGCGTCAGCCTCCTCTTTCTGCCTGTGGCGGGTAATTGAAGACAGGAAGAAAACTACAATCAGTCAGGAGCCTGATCCTTTTTGTAGTCGACACCCTGCTGTTTTTTTTCCCCACAGGTCAACACAAGACAGACTCACAAGACGAGGGGAGGCAGAGAGAGAAAAGAAAATACATTGAAGATGTAAAATTCACCAGATTCAGAGAGACGCAAGCAGCCATTTAATCCTGGAAACACATGCAGGCAGTTCAGCAAAATGCAGCATTAGCAGTGAGTGAGTTACAGCTCGGCCTGTATGTCTTCATGACAGACAGAGAGGATGAGCAAGGACAGCGGGAGCACTTCTCGTGTCGGAGTTCACAGTGCAATCAAGGTTCAAGTGAAACCCATCCCGCAGAATGCTGATGCGAGCACGTTTTTCTAATATGGACACGAGCCACAATCTTGTATTTGAGTGATTTTAATCTGAAAAGGGCAGAAATCCAATATCCGTGTCAGCTCACTGCGAGAGATGAGTGAGAGCAGTTATGGTGTTTTAGGCGTGCAAGATTTGTGGTAACTGGGAAACCGCTCGGTGTGATAATGCGGTGGCAGATTGGCGTCGGGAAAGATGTCGTTTTCTTGCCGTCCGACTCGCTCACCTACATGGACTGGAACTGCGTCTCGCAGAATCACACAATCAATAACACATTTGTGTCTGGTTTGTGGCTGGAGTTATTTTATGGATGCTTCTGGGTTTGACGCTGCAAGAAAGAGGAGGTTTACAGTAACACCGAGTCCTGAGGAGAGTCTGTGCCTGATTGCAAATGAACTCTTAGTAAATGGCCAAGGAAACCCAGAGGGGAATGATGGGCGATGACTCTACACATGTTAAATTACAAAATAAAACACATTCTGCGAGACTTCGATCACTCTGCAGATGCCTTTAGGCCAATATGCAAAACGCAACACAAGACCGATCATAAAACCAAGTTAATAAGAAAGAAAACCTCCAGAAGGATTTTCTTTTCTCCCCCCCCCAACACAATCTCATAAGGTCTTATTCAACTTTAGTGGACTGCTACACGCACACAAAGCACAAACAGATTCCCCAAGACATGCACTGTAGCTGTGTTGTGATGGATCATAAATCCTGTGATGTACCATGTGCCTTCAAGCCGCTCTCTCTCGAGAGGGGCAGGCAGCAGAGACAGTAGAGAAGGCAGCAGCAGCAGCAGGAAAATGGTATTAATGGACAAATGAAATAGAGGCAGGGGACGGTGTGTGCTGTCTGTATTATGTTGGAGCCATGGTAGGCTTTGCTAATAATGATAAAGAGCCAGCGCTGCTCCATTTGTGGTACCAGCATATGGACACCATCATAACTCAGAGCTTTCATCCATTCACATGAAAAATCAAGCCTGTCATCAACATTCAGAAATGATCCCACAACATGGAATAATGTGACAGAGAGCCACACACAGACGGATCTGCTTGCACTCGTGTACAATATGCATACACTTGCATGAACAAGAAGCCACACAGAAGCACGCTGTCTGGAATGCATTATGGTAATTCTGATAGATAGACATTCCAGCACCTCTAACTCCCCTGGTTACTACATCACTTTTTGGTCTGTACTACTTAACTTACCCTCCACGTTTACACCAGAGACCTGTCAGCTATTGATTGTTGCCCTGCAGATTGTATACATGAATTCACTGTAAAGACTGGCGACAAAACAAGACTAGCTCAAAGCCTAGTTTACGACTGGACTGTGTGTGATCAATGTGTAAAATCAAGGGGGTAATAGAAAAACGTCATTAACCACAATGTGCTAATTAGCATATTAATAATGGCATGACATCGTATTTACATTCTGTCAAGGTTTAGCCAGGTTTCAGGCCTTTATCTGTTTGCATCTTCCCTACTCTCTGTCCTATACAGTATATACAATATTTGAATATAGATGAATCCCATTTACATGTTGTTTCTTCTGGCAGACAACGGGACAAGCATGAAGTAGTGAGTGAAACGTGGCCTGTTCAGACCACAGGTTAACCAGAAGTCACTTCCAAGCCATTTTCCAAGCTGCTGCTCTACACTGATTTTATATGTGGGATAAAAATCACCACTCACATTAGTTAATTCCTTAATAATCCTGTGAAAGCACAAAAGAACGTAGATGGTTTTGGTCTCTATTTTCTCTTAGAGTCAGAGTAATAAAGGTATAAACATACTAGTAAGAGGTGAAATGATTATAGTTCTGTCTTGACATGGCTCATGTTTATTTGCTCATTTAAGTTTTAATAGAGAACATGTGGACATTTTGAATTAGGGTGTATTTATGGGTGTAATCGTTTGTTTTGTAATAAATACTGTATTGGATCAATTGGGCCTCTCATTGTGACAGGACATGAGGCTTCATGTGGAGTAAGAGAACCCTTGGAAATGACTTGCATGTATGTATAAATGTTCCTTAACACATGATCAGACCTTCATGTAAGTTGCAATTATGAACAAACACAATCTCTTTCATCTAATCTAATAAGAAGAACAGGTCATCAGCGAACCACAAGTGTCCTTGGGAAAGACGCTGAACCCCAAATTACCCCTGATAGCCGTGCTGGCAGTGTGTGAATGATGCGTGATAGAGAAGTGCTATATATAGACGCACTCTGTGTGTGAATGGGTGAATGTGACTCTTGCTGTGAAGCACTTTGAGTGGTCATTAGGACTAGAAAAGCTCTACATAAATGCAGACCATTTACTATTCAAATCATTGTATTGTTCACGTCCATACTGAATACATAATTCAAAAGCTCACAGCTTAGACGGGAAAAAGTGAATTGCTCAGTTATGACATCAGCCAAAGCTAACTGGAGTCAGGAATCAATGAAAGCAGATCGGAGTTGTAGATTAGAGCTAATTAGAGTGATAAAAACACTTAAGCATATGGGTTTGCAATTCACAAGAAGCAGCTGATGTGAACTGTGCCTTACACAAAAATATGAGATATCCAAAGACTTAATAATCCTGAATTGTTTGATTTTTAGATACTGATCAGTCCAAAGTTGTACAAACTGCCTATTAGAGGCTGATGTTTTAAATCTGTGGGACCAGTTGGGTCCAGTTCACTTGTACAACTCCTGGAAATACCACGACCTGGATGAATCTCCCCAGGTAAGATCTCTGCTCGTGAGTCTACCATTGGCAAATCATGTTGCATGGAGCACGTTGTCCATAGTGTCCTCCCACAAAGGAAGCTATTGCTCCAGGAAAGTCCCATAGCGTACTGGAAGTTGTCCAAAGATGACCATGAACACTTTGCAACACTACTTCGGAGATGATTTGTGCATTGGCGAAACTAAAGTTGAATTGAAAGAAAACAGTATTGTGGTTTAAAAGGGCAGTGCATTCCAACATGGGAACATTAGAAAGTAGGGTGGATGTGTGCATCGTGATTTGAGGCTACCTTTCTGCCACTGGGGCTGGGCAGGACGCCATCATCGAGCAAAAAATGAAATCTCACTTTTATAAAGATTTCTTACAGGATCATTTCAGGGTGGCTGTTTGCCAGCTGAAGCTCAGTTAGTTAGGTGAGGGAGCAGGACAGTGACCTTTAACATGGAAGTAAATCTACTCTAGAATGACTTCAAATGAAGTGAATCCGATATTTCGAGTCCGAGCCCAGACCTTGAACCTATAGAGATGTTGAGGAATGACCTCAAGAGAGACAATCACACCAGGCATGCTTAGAATATGTCCGAGCTGAAGCAGTTCTATAGGAAAGTGCAGAACTCCTCCTGAGCATCTTACTGTGCAGAAATCCAGGTAAATCCAAGGAGTTCAAAAACATGTTCCATCCCTCTGTAGATGCAAATGATCCTCCTGGGAGGAAGTTAGAAGCAACAAAAATTCTCTCTTGTTTTGTTTGTCACATATTGCACAGCCTGGGTAACAAACTGCTGCTCTGCCGCTCACTAGACAGAGAGGAAACAGAGAGTTGTAACTTGCACTCCCCAAGCAATACTGCCAACTCTCTTTGGTTTGTTCCAAAAGTTTTCAGATTTGTCGCTATGTGCTAATTTAAAATAAAGAAAAATGCTAATGGGGGGGTGAAAGGGCTATAAATGTAGTGACAAGTAAGTTATAAATTGGCAACACTGCTTGTAAACATCCATCTAATGACACATTGGTAACTTTTTGCGCAAATTTAAAATTTTCAGATCAATCAGTTTGGTCTACTGGCTTCTGAGACACAAGAATTAAGCATGTTCGAGGTCTGGCTATGACAAGCTCATTGGAGAGCCCCCCCCCCTTTTCAAAAGTAAATTGAAAACAGCCAAATGACCCAGCCCTTTGGAAGGACTCGGGGTAATAACAGGCCAGGAGCTAAGTTGTTGGCACAACTTGTTGACAGGCCAGAGAATGTAAGGCGAGATGGGGGGAAAAGTCTCTAATCAAGTGATTTCAGTTTGATCACAATAAAGTAGTCATCACTTTGACTGCCGAAAAAACAGAGAGAGAGTGAAAAGCAGGAGATGAGAGAAATGTGATGCAGGCGGGGGCTGTGATTCAAAGGGCATAAGGTTCCTCTCAGCCCATTATGATTCATGCATTTAACAGCCATCTTCAGAACCTGGTTATGATTCATCATCACAAAGGCAAGGACATTTTATCCTTGGCCACTGAACCATTAACATATACTGTATCTTTGTTTACGCAGTGCATTACTCATTATGATTATTTGCCTATTCTTCATTTATTTATTATTTATTTTCAATTCTTCAGTTCTATTACTTCACACTGACAGACACACAGTATTTCTCTTTTATTCGGTGGGTGGATACTTAGGCCATAACAATAATATTATGATTCCATGTGATGCATTAAGTGCAGTAATGAAACGTTATTATGTTAAGTGATTTAATATTCTATGGCTGCTCTAAAAGGCTGAACTTCCCCTTAGATTGTTAAGTTACAATAAACTCTGTGATTTAAGTATGAAAACATGAATGGGTTGATGAGGTTCAAGGGGTTTTCAGTCTTTCAATCACCCGCTTTTCATTTTTAAGATTGCTGAGAGATGTGATTTGGCGTCATTATGTTGTTTTTCACAGAATTAAGATGCTTGATGGGGAAATAATTGTAGTCCTGAATCATTGCATTGATATATGGTACAATAAGGATTGATCCCCCACTGTCCTCACTGAGCATATTCTTCTTTTCTTTCCTTCATTCCTTTTGACCTTGTCGTGCAAGTAGCACAGGGGGTGACTTCGGTTCACTTTTGATGGAAGCTGAAAGATGCAAGTGAGGAGCAAGAGGGCAACTATCATCAGGGAGGGAAGTTTATGTTCCTTCTGCTGCCGGAATCAGAGTCATCGTCTTTCACCTCCCAGCTCCCTCATTCCCCTCCTATTGTGTGCTCGCTGTAGTAACATCTGGTTAATGGGCCTCTTCAGTGGATAGCCTCCTCCATCTTCTAATACACACACACTCACACATTGTGTAGGAAGGCAAACACAAATGCACAAACACTTCTCCCTTTAACGGCAGATTCAAATCTTTTCAGAATATATTTTTCTCTCGTAAAGGTGTCCTTGTCAAAGTCTACTGCTTTGTATGTGGGAAGGACATTTTGTGAAGGTCACTCAGTAACTGTGTCAGTGCATATGCTCATTTTATTGAATATGAGTTCATTCTATGTGTGTGCTATAGTAGGCCCCATAAAGAGACTATCCTGGACAGCGGTTACCGATTGGAGGGCTGGAACTTTTGAATTCAAGGTTTTCTAACATGTGTTCAGTTATAAATTGGCTTCTTTTGACTGCTCCCACACACTGAAACGAATCCCAGCAGTGATTTTTATGCACCGAAAAGAGGAAATGTCTTCCAGCTGCAAAACTGTCTAATTAACAATAGATGGAATCATCAGTAGAGGATGTCACAAAGTTGACAAATGTTCTGGAAACGTCAAATTGTGTATTTTGTACATCAGCGTTTGTAAACTCAGTCTGCGGGATCTAAACTTTGACTTGGTTTTTTACGCTGTGAGACAGAAGAGTTTTCTCAAAGACGAGGCCAGCGGTCTGTTTTTCAGTGAGCTGGCAGAGATAGCTGGCGAGGAGCGCCTAGGGCTGGAAAAGTCAGACTAAAAGGAATGCTAACATGATGATATTCATGTTACACTTTCACAGGATGGCATATGAGTCTATGCGAGGCTTGGCTTTTGACGCTGAAATTGAAGGAATGCTTTATAGTGAAATATTGTTTCATACAAAGTGTTGACAGTTCGTGGACCTCTGGGAAAAGTACTCTCGACAGATTATTAAGTGATGTTGTAGTGCCGCTCTACAAGCAGGACAGCCTAAAACACAGTTGTCAAAAGGGGGAACCTGAAACTTTCATACTACAAAATTATTAAACCATCTGTACCTCGCAGAGTGTCGGTCTGCAATACTGCATTAAGCCCTGGTACTGCCAAATGTTTGTTAAAGTATAACAGACTATGAGGAGACCCCAAATGACACCAGATTTAATGTAAAAGAAACATAAAATAAAGCTTTTTGTAGCACTTGGATTGCCTCAACCTGCAGTATTCTGTTACTGCAGAGCCACTACACCTCCGACCAGGATATTCTGCGTCTTATTTAGCCAAGTTAAACTTTGCATTTAGCTCCCCATCTTGCCAGACACGTGGTTTTATTTCGTCGCGTCTGGAATACGCTGTTGACTCCCCCAATGAAAGGAAAAAGGAAATGTGTTTTCCAGATAACATTACAGTTGCAAAGAAGCTTGGCTTGGGCTGTGATTGAAACAATACTGCGCCTAAGCCGCACTGAGCCCACCTGTTTGTTCTTCCGTAATTGGATTCTGCTTCATTCCATTTGCCTTAATGCTGATGCATAATGCAGTGTACTGAGGGGACCAGCCATTACCAGCCAGGGGACACGGCCTGGAGGAGTAACCTGACCTCGTCCCCGCCACCCCCAACCCCCCCACTCCCCCCATCCCTGAGATTTCTTTTCAGCGTCTCTGTCCTTCAAAGCGGCAGCCACTTGCTCCGGCTGGATGGATTGATGGTTGAGGCTGCATGTGCAGGGCCTGATGGGAACCATAATAGCAGGTGTTGATGTTGCGGCCTACAAGAACAATAAGCTGGCCCTCGGCAGCGTGTTAATCCAAAATAAACAGGCGCTGGCCCGGGCGGTTCGGGCCCGGGTGGGGAGATCCTCATCAAACACAGGATAAAGAGCCTGCTACCAAGAAAAGGAATGTAGAGCCAATCGTAATCTTCCCTTTGTAGTGAAGAATGTACAGCAACACACCTCGTTCGTCTGCATCATGTCAACTCAGCGGCCACGTCCAGGCTCAGTTAATCTCATTGACTTCAGTTTTCTCACATTAATAAAACAACAGAGACGTGTGCTGGTCAATGTCAGATACTGTATTTATTAGAGACAGACCCATATGGATTTTAGGGAGCTGCCGCCGATTTTAATTAAAAAGAAATTTCAATACCAAAATCTTTAAATAAAAATGTAATTGAGGCTTGGTATTTAATATTTAACCATAAAAATCATTATAAATAACTATAAACAAAAAGAAAACTCAAATAAAGCCAAGTATATAGAATTTGAATTAGGAATATACGTAAATATATCTTTATCTTTTTTGCAAAATGTAAACATGAATGTACATTTTTGCACTGTTTATGTTTGCAATTATATGCTGATATTGATATGTCTGTGAAAGGCTCGGGCTCCTACTGTGAAATCTTTATACTTAATGCAAACAGCTCGAGGACACAGATGCAAAATTCAAGACTTCCCATGAACTTCATAATTGATGATAGCCACTTCGATCACTACACAATTGAGATATCCGTTCATGCTTTCACTTTATGTTCATGACTTTCTTTACGTGTGGGAGGCGGATGCTGTGTTATGGCCAAATCTCCAAACAGCTCGGCAAACTGTTGTCATGACAGAGACTCCCACATGCTCTCTGCCATTTTCATCAGGGCCATGCTTCTCTCATGATCAGCTAGCTGCCTTTGCTAAGTGGCTGGTGTGGATGGCTGTGACTCAGCTCTGCCCTCGACAACGATGAAGATAAGACATCTGGAGAGGGTGTGTGTGTGTGTGTGTGTGTGTGTGTGTGTGTGTGTGTGTGTGTGTGTGTGTGTGTGCATATCAAATGTGGGAGCATAAAGTAGTGGTGGAAAAGACAACTGGAGCAACTAGAAGAGTGACATAAATTGTGTGGGTACTGGTGTGTATGAGTGGGTGAGCGACAGTGGCCAAGGTTCATTAGCGTGTCATCGGCTGCCTCCACACCGAAATAATAAGGCCCCCTCTCTCTCTCTCTCTCTCTCTCTCTCTCTCTCTCTCTCTCTTCCACTTTCCACCCCACCAGCATCTGCTGAATATGAACCGAGCTGTGAAAAAGAACATCTGATCTCAAGTCGCCTCTCTCTCACACTGACACATGACTAAGAAACAGAGAACAGCTGATGAGGCAACAACATTAAAATGGTAAAAGTGAGGTCGAGAGGCAGGAGGGAGAGAGAGAGCGAGAGAAAGAGAGAGAGAGAGAGAGAGAGAGAGAGAGAGAGAGAGAGCTTGATGATTTGTAGAGAAGGATTCCCAAAATGATTGAAAGAGTATGCAGCATGCATTTGATAAGAGGCTGGCATTCAAACTCAGGGTAATTCAAGAGTGGAGAGCAACAAAATGTAAGAGAGTGGAATATATTTCCATCTCTTCTGACCCTTTTCCGTAGTTATTAGTCAGTAATGCTCTTAATGAACACATCCCCATGGCTACAGAGGCAGCTCACTGCTTTTTCCATGGAAAAATAGATGCTGGGCCATTGATTGCAGTGATGTACACAGATTCATCTTTGAATGTTAAACACTGTGCAGACAAGGAGAGATCAGAGAATTAAATGAAAACTGTTAATTAGGAGCACGAAGAGCAACACTGACCAGACTGATGTGAAAGTCTGAGTCTAGTTCAGTTGAGCTTTGACGAGCGGATGTGACGGCGCTGACAGAAGAGAAGAGAGGGTGACACAGCTGGGACCGAGGGAAGGGAAGAGAGGGGTTAGGTACAGGTTCACTGGACTTGAGTTGACAGTTCCCAAATGGTAGCCTTTGGAAATGCTCGGCTTCATTGCATCAGCTGTGGAATGATCCACAGAAGACGTGAAACAATGCCCGACAGACAGCTTTGCAGACAGTGTGGTCTCTGCGGAGCCGGAGGGGGAAAGTGGAAATGAAAACAAGCTACAGTAAATATCTATAATATGTCACCAGAGTGGGAGAAAACCCTGAGACTATTTGTTATTTGATATGATGTCATTACACAATAAAATATATTTTTTAAACGACTGCATGATCTGCTGCCATGATGGATGCACCCACTGGGCTCCAGGTGCCACATGTTTGACCCCTTTACTCTCCTGCCGAGACGGCACCTGGTGCCTCAACATCCTCCACACTATTAGCGGCCAACCACACACACACTCACATTCTACACATTATATTTTAAGGGGATGAGATAGAACCACTATGGTGGCTCACGCTCAGGAATTCACCCCCAATGGGCTTGACAGGAAAGGATCCATTTCCTGACAGCGGCCGCAAACCATCCATACAGTACATGCGGCGCGTAAATTCCCCGGTGTGTGAACTTTGTCTCCCTCGAAAAAAAAAAGTGCTGAGGTTTTTGTGGAAGGAAATACAAATAAACTATAAACACATCATCTTCCACCTTTGACTTTTTCAATTTATTTTTCCTATTTTAAACAAGTCAAAATGATGCAAATTCCTTGATCCTTCCTAAGCTGCAGCCAGTTGCACAAATCTAAGATGCTAGAATTAAACTGTGAGCGAAGCACTCCACTTTCCCCCAGAGAGACTTTGCGAGCACATCTGTAAATACTTTCTAGCCATTATTCCCCAAGAACCATGACTAACCCACTAAAACCCACTTAAGAGCCAACATTAACTATCTCAAAGTTGATTTTTTTTTCCTCCTGAATAAACCTCAGTTTTAACCGTTGCCCACAGGAAGGAATACGACATGAAATATTCATCTTTAGGAATATATTCATTCATTTTGTTATTCACTGCACATGTACTATTGTTCTATATCTAGTGCTATTGTAACAACACATTTACCTTTGTCTATGTTTGTTTTCAGCCTCCACCATCGCTGAGAACGGGAGGAAAACATGCCTGAAGCTGAAAGTTTTCGTCCGACCATCAAGTAAGTGTTTGCAATGCAACACGGAGGCGTTGTAACAGAGTCTACGTTTGAATCGAAAATCAAAACAATTTATGTCTACTTCTTTTTTCTTTTGGTTTTTACTTCACTGCCTCTTCAGTTACCTTTTCGCTCTCACTGTCCAAACCCTTTATTTCATTGATAAGATTATTTTTTTTTCCTCTTTTGAATGAAAACATGAGAAAGGATTGATGGATGATCACATCAAATGAAAGTCAGGTCGCTTCATACCTCATCTGAACGTTGCCATGAGCTTTGTTGCTTGGGGTGTTTTAATTTCCGGGGCGTAGACGGTGGGGGGGGGGACTTCAAATGTCACTAACCTATTTGGCATATACCTCTAATGATCTCTCATTCTCCCTATTTTTCTGTTATAGACAGCTGTGTGAAAACTATAGGCGTACATGACCGTGTTTTTGATGTAAACGACAAAGTAGACAATACATTAGAACCACGAGGTTAGTATGGCTTCCTGCTTTTTTGATTCTCTTCACTGTGACCTCCATGCATCTGTACATGTGTCTCTTGTTCTGCGCCCCTCTTTCCTTTTTATGCCGTTTGTCTGAAAGCTGATCTGGCCTTCCTCCTCTCTGCCTGACGCTTCTCCTAATCTGATTCTGCACCCGATTACCACAGTGGTGTCCCCTTACTCTTGCTGCTTACATGTTTAAAATTGCTGCTTTATGTAATTATACAGTGTTTTTCACTAATTCGCCACAGAGACTCACTTTCATCTGCTCCATGTTCTGGTCTTGATTTTTATAATGAAAATTGTTCTGCCTTTATACTCTCACTTGATTATTTTGATTAACACGACCAGTGTAAAAGCACATAATCATGAAACAATTCATTTACATATTCTAGATAATGGTGTTGTAAAAAAGTGCTGGATATGTTCAAAACCAAGTTAGTAAATATAGTTATTATAAATTAAAACAATACAGATGATATAACACCACATCAAATGTGAGTTATTGAAGAATATAATGATAAAACAGTAGTTTTTCTTTCTGATGTCCAGTTCCATCTCACAGCAAAGCAGCCTGATTGACTCATGACCAGAGTTCAACCGTTTACTGAAGTACACAAATAACTGACGCTGCCTCCATCCACCATAAAACACACAGCTAATGCACACTGCCTGCTGCATGTACTTTCACATAGTAAACATACATATGGCACTTTTTACTCTTCACTGAGCTGCTGTTTGGTTCTGCAGAGGAACATTCCTTATTGTCTGTACTCAGGACACACAGCATGTTTATGTCTTCATTCATGTCAGCCTCAAGTCATCTTCACTGCTCCACAGTACATAACAACAGATTTTCTAAACTAACATTTGATTTGACTGAAGTAAAACATGAACTGTTCCATTCTGAAATCAAAGTGAGGATGACATTATCAGCATTTAAAGCTTTGCTCTACTCACTGTGACCATCAGATACTATCACCTGCCATCTAAATGGGCCACACACACACATCAAGGCCGGACCCCTCAGACCTTTGTGATGCCCCCCCCCCACCTCTCCTCCTGCCTGATTCTCTATCTGCCTATCTGTCCGCCTCGCTATCCCACCTGCATCTCGACGTCTGCCTCTCCCCTTCGCATGCAACTGTTGGCTCGTTCTCTTATTCTCCAAACGAGGGAAATTAAAACATTCATCTGTCATCTGCTATTGCCCTGTCCCTACACACACAAACACACACACACACACACACACACACACACACACACACACACACACATAGAGTTACGTAACTCCGGTCCTCTGTTCTGTCAATCCGTCCTTTGCTGTGCATGGTTCAGCCTATTTCCCATGATGCACCAGGCACATGGCTGCTCACACACACACACACACACACACTATGGAGGCGCCCTCCCCTGAGAGATGAATTCAAACTGTTTCTGAGGATGAGAGTAGAATCATGACACAGCAACTTAAGTTCATATGGCAACTGGTTTAAATATCACTGTTATATTGTGAAAAACTTCACAAACAGTGGAGATTCAATTAATTGCAAAATATTACTGACTTCGAGGTACTGTTGTATAAGAGTTGTATTTCTTTTTCTACCCTTTCAGACGATACCAGTCACGAACCAGCCGAGCCTTCCCGAAGGGAAACAAATGCTGCGCCGCACCTGCAGAACACAAGTCCACTCCTGGCTTTGTTGCTGGTCTGCCTAGCAGCTCTCTTCACTTTATAGCGCCTCCCTCTGTCCAGGAGGGCATTTAACACCTAGCGTGGCCTGAATCTGCCCGAGGCTGCAGGGAAGGGGCGGGCTTTGGGTGCAGCGTGTTCGCTTGATTGGGCGTCAGAGCAGGCTTCTCAAGGAACCCTCTATTTTTTTCAGAACAAAAAAAAATATTTAAGTGGTCTTTCTCCGTCTGTGAGTGAAAAAAGTTGATGTTGGAAGGGGGGGGGGGGACACTTCCCCCTCTTAAACCTTCAACTAAGATGCCAAATCTCGTTTTTTGACACTTAGTGATTCTTATTTTCCCGTGACTTGACATCCCTTTACATCATGTTTATGTCATTGCAGCACTGATGTTTACCCCCACACACACACTCACACACACATACTCACACACACATACTTCTTACAAAGTCACATACAAATTGCCTCTAACAGTCAATAGCAGTAGGGTTTTTACACAGTTGTATACAGTAGCAGCCTTACACAGTAGGAAAGTGAAGAATCTAGGTCTTAGAAATGATTGTACATACACAAAATAAATAGCCAATCCCGAGACCTCTCCCGAAGCCTTTCAGAATAGATCTTGATAGAGTTCTGATGCGTCATTAGAAGCAGATTTCTTGTACCACCGCTGTACTGGGATGTGCGCTTAAAAGTGGAATGATGAAGGAAATTAGGAGTAATGGTTTTAAGCAAAGGTCAGACTGGAAACCACAGTACTGAGAAACTAAGTAAATGGCATGCACATTAGTCTATTGATCTTCAGACTGTCCTGATTTATAGACGGTGCTCAGTTTTCTCTTAAATATAAATTGCATGTGTTTGTGAATAAGCTACTTAGAGATGGAGCGAGTTAGTGTAAAAACTCCAGAACCATTGGGCAACTGGTTCTTGTCCCTCTTTGTGCAGTCCACACTCAAACACCTCTCAAAGCACTCGGTTGAATCTGACTCACCAAACAACCAAACTGAAACTTTCTCACCAGATACGAGGATCAATATCTTTTGAAAGCTGATCAAACAATTTCCCGGCAACAGTCACAGTCATTTTATGCTGCGTTGACTCAGCTGGGCAACAATTTCCTTTGAGCTGTAGTCAATATTTAACACTCCCATGAAAATTTGCATCCACAGCTTTTTCTTTTCCTTCACTATTGATTGATGAAGTGATTGTTTGAAAATGATTCACAGCTAAATTGGACCCAAAGTTATTTTACTAATACTAGTTTCTCCAGACATTGTCTTTAATGCTGCAGACCCGTAAAACTATAAAGCCACGATCACACATACGCAAATGCAGGCGAATGATAATCACCTGCTGAGGCAAATTACTGTGGGCGGTACAGGATGTGACGCAAATCAGTTGTGGAGCCACATATAGCCTGTTTGAGGTTGTGGTTGTTGGACGAGTGGTTTTGGGGTAATTTTGCTGACATCAAAGTAGCGGCGGGTTCAACACAGCTGAAATCAGTGTCTTGATCTCTGTTCTATCTGGGCTCACTACGACAGTTACAGCCAATGACGGCCAAAAGCCAACCACCCAAACGTTGTTGCTACTGGTCGAGGCTGTGATGTTGCTGGTTTAAATTCACCAAAGTTGAACTCCACTCCACTCGTCACAGGAAACAAGTGTGTTGCTCGCCCCCTCATTTGCACAGAATAGAAAGGAAGGTTCACGACTGGTACATTCGTGTATATGTGGCCGTGACAATAAAAATTTACATTACAATACTTTTTCCTCACATCTTTGTCCTTTACAGCTTTTTATCACGCTCAGATAATAGTTAGTTGGTTCTCGGATTTAGATAATTACGACTTAGCTCCAATTAGTTTAAACCGCATTGCTTTAAAGGAGAAAGTTCAAGTAAAGGCAATGCACAGCTCTCGGCGAGCCAGGTTTGTTTTAGCACTTATAATAAAAGCAATTCACTGTGTTTTAATGATATTCATCATCCCTCACAGATGCACATGGTGAGTGTCTTTTTTCATCGAAGGGGCGTGTTTCTGAGCTTTCAAAGTGAAGTACGGACAGAAAGAGGAATAAACTCTGCCTTACTTTCTCAGAGCCTGGCGTTGTGTGACAAATAAGGCACCAGTTGGTTTGAGGAGAGGTAGAGAGAGAGAAGTGGAGCAAGAGAAGCGGCGCAGGCGCATGTCGCGTGTCCACCCTCAGCTCCTAGTGTTACTGGTTTAAGTAACTCTTTAATGAGGTTCAAAATGACAGGCATGTGGACCCCATGTTGTGGCAAGGGGAGTTATTTCTGGTATTAAAAATAGATGGTGGAAGGCTTGGGGGGTCTCGGGAGGAGGGTGGGGTGTGGATTTCAACTGTGGGGGGTTTTAAAGCACCAATGACCTTGCAGTTTGAGAGAATCGCTGAGTGAAGGAGACAGAAAGAATAAAACAGAGAGACGCACATGCAGAGAGGAGTCATGGGAGGTACAGCAGAAGGTAGTGTGACTAGAGTGCCTAACAAAACAGCTAAAAATCCATGCAACACGACTGCAAACACAAAAACCCACCAGATTCAATGACAAACATACTGTTCAGTACCATTCAGTCTTAAAAGGCACTCACTGTTTTTGTGTTGATTTCATTTTTGTGGCTGCCTTTAATCTGTTTTTTTGTTGTTTTTGTTTTCTCCCAAGAAAGACTGCCTTTGCCTTTTGCCATTTGTTTTTTGTGCTACGGTAACAATGCTATTACAGTGGAAATAGCAGCTCAGCTACGGGGGGGTAATAGGAGACCAGGCCATTTAATGAGGTACTAATTTTCAGGATAACACCGTAGGGAAATGAGCACCGCATACGATCCAAAATGGAGGCTTGTCAGCAGATTAACACTAGACCTTTTATCGGAAACCAGCTTCGTCTGTACTCTCTTATAGTTACCAATACTACTCTTTGTCATTATTGCTATTATTACCATGGTTTCTTCTGTACACACCTTAACTTGGGAAATGAGGATCAACTTATAAACTGGATACTGTGTATCCTGAGGTAGTCAATCATAAAACATGTAGTGTTAGGTTAGTATCCGTTTTGTACCTTTCTGGAGGACAAAAGAAAAAAGTGAGATACATCATTGTTAAAACTGTATAATTATTATTATTGTTATGATGATGATGATTACGACTATTATTATTATTATTAGGACAACTTCTTGATGTAAATAGTGTTTGATATTAAAGTATTAATTTGGTTCTTATGTCTTTTCTAAAAAACAAACACGGTATTATCTCTGGGTTTTGCGGAGTGTGTACTGTCCTCAAACAAACGCATTGTGTGCTTCGATCCTCGATGCCTGATGAAACTTTGAGCTAATACGAAGGGGAAACCTGTGGGAACTGTGCACGCTCCAGTGTGCAGAAGGCTGGACATTGGCCAACAAGTGGCTCACCTGTTACATGTTTCAAACCAGTCACCGACCCCTCAACCATCTCTTCACATAAGGATCCTGCCTCGGAGAGAAACACTTTGGGACATATTGGACGGCCTATTTGTACGCTTTCTTTTAGTTTTTTGTTGCCTTCAAACGTTTTGGAAGCACGTTGGTCAGCTCAACGATCTGCCCTGAGTGGACTGTCAGCTTTTCAACTGCAGGATCTCGCCGGTTTTCATTATGTGGCATGCGCATGGACTTTGATGACATGTAAAAAAGAAAAAGACAAAAAAAAAAAAAAAAATAGATCAAAAAAGTTTTAAAAAGAATGTTTTCTTTCCTTTGCTCTTATTTTCCTTTTTAAGGCGTACTAGATTTTTTGATCACATTCATGTTGTGTGTTTTTTGCATCCCCATTTGAGTGATGTCATAGAGCTGTGTAGTTTCAGATGACAAATGTACATAACACAAACCATTGTTGTGAAGTTACAGTGGGGGTAGGTCATTTTGTAGTTCAAAAACAACTTCGTTTTTTTGTTCATTTCCTGAGTACGACTCTCGTCTGTGCTCATCTACAGAATTCATCCCATGTAGTTGCAGTCCGTCTCCTCCAACTATTCCCCCTCTCGCCGCCCTCACAAGAGGAGGCGTGTTGTGGAGTGTATACATCAATGTGCGGATGTTTTTCAGCTTGGAAAAAAAAATGTGTGAGACTGTTTGAGTTTGTGTGTGTGTGTGTGCGTGTCTCATTTGCTGTTGCCGCAGTGAATGGGAAGCGGCAACCCTCTTTGGCAAAGAAGAGTGTTTCCCATGCCTTAGCCCTTCAGCCTCTGCCCTGGCAGCCCCGTCTGTGTACAAGACGCTTTCTGCCATTGTGCTTTTACATGGAATGGGTGCTGGCGTCGGAGAGACTACAACAGGGCCCTTCACGTTTCTCTCCCTTTTGAACGCCCCAGAATCACTTGTCCCTACGGTATACGTTGCTCCTGGGTACAGTTCAAGGATTAGTGCAGCCCCTCCACCAAATCCTCGAGTGGATTGTTAGCGGGGGGGAGGGGGGAGCCTATCATCGATCCAGGTCCACAGCCTCTCTTTGTCAGCGACGCTCTTGCTGACCACCCACTTGTTCATTTCTGTGCAACTGTCCTGTCCCATCCCCTCTTTGTGCTTGTATAACCTCCACCACACCACCTGCTGTCCTTGTCCCCCCTCACCTTTGAACCCCGCTCCCACTTTGCCATCAGTGGGGGAATATTTCCAACCTGCTCTTTTACAGTATATAAACGACAACGAAAAAACTTTGACAAAAAAATAATCTGTATTTGTATATACACGTGTCTGAGCAACTATGAGTAATACAATAAAACAGAAATACATTGCTTTGATGACCGTGCTTCTGTTTTTCTCTCTCTTTAAGCAATTCACAAGGTACAACTTCAATGTTCTGCACTCACGGTATTAGTCAGACTATTTACAATATGATATCATTATAATGATATATTATACATAATATATTAATGTATACTACTTTAATTCATAATATATAATAAATGTACTAATATTTCTCACTGCATTAGGATTGTTTACTGCATTAAACTCTAAATAATACAAAAAAAAGAATATATGCCTGGAATCGTGTCTCATCAAGTGGTAAATTGAATGTTATTACACACACACACACACACACAAATATGTTGTTTCCAGTCTGTGCCTCTTTGTCTACACCATGACACACACACACCCTCTTAAGACACACCGAGAGGAACACCATCCATCAGGATCAGAATAAGACCTTAAACCTCCTTTCACTTCACTCGGCCACTAATGAGGACACCTAATAACCTTCTGCTGGACCCCATCAGTGCCATTTAGCTTCACCCTCCATTATCTCTGGTAATTAGACTGAGTGCCAGCAAGCCCCGAGGACCAACAGGGGGAGGGAGAGCCCCCCCTCTTCGACAGGCGGATTGGACCCTAGTGAAATCATGAAGATCAGTGAAATATGATTTAACAGTAGATAAACACCATTGTTTGTACGGGAGGTGCATACAAACAGGTGGATTTAAGATTTGAGCGTTGATAAATAAAGTAAGCTTGGATTCCTGGGGCCTCTGTTTCAAAGCAAGTTTACAGATATGCTTTTGTTACGTGGCTTCACTAAACCTAACCTCGGTCGTCCTGGATAACCTGAGCTGGTTATCACCTGTCGCAGTGAATCCCGGCTTTATCTTCTATCTCAGTTCACGAGGCAGAGGTGTCAATAATAAACATAATCACCAGTACCACGAAACAGGTTCTTGACTCATCACATGAGAAGAAAAGCAGACACTTACTGGTGAATTCAGTTAAATTCAACAAGGTGAAGTGTAAACAATAACATCACATCGACTGAGACTGAAAGGAAAGCACTCAGCCTAAAGATGAAGTGTAATTTATGACACAAACTTTATTTCATTTTTTATATATCTTTCTTTTGGCCTTTTGTTCGTAAAAGGAAGCTGAAGTCTTGTTGCTAAAGCAAAGAGAAGAGAGGTAGTTAATGTGTGATGAGGTCACCTGGACTGAAACTCTCCTTTACAATGACGGAAAATATTATCAATAATTACAGTGTGGATATTTTTTCCAATAAAAAGGCATCAGAGGGTTTAGTTTTTATTTCCATTAATAATAGAGACATAGTCTCACGTTATTCTGGGTTGCAATGATATAATTTGTGTGTCTTTCCATCTAATTTAAGAATTCAATAAAGCTTTAATAGTTATGTATTTATTTAGTGTGATAAAGCTCAATTGTAAAAACTCTGGAGCAGCAAAATGATTCCACTCATCTATTCAAATATTTCCTGGTATTTATTATTCCTCATTTTCCTGGAAATGTCATCATCAGGATCCTGTAAGAATCATGACTTCAGTGACTTGCAGTGATCTGATTGGTCAGTACTTGGGCCATTGACAGATCTTGATCCATTTTCATGAACTTCAACTGCTAACGGAGAAGATTATTGGTGCAGCATATGCCTAACCATGGTGATTTACCAGCTTCATAAAACTGAAATCCCATGCAGAGTTAAACCTGAAGTCACCTCGATAACCACAAATCCTGAATCTACAGGCCTCCTAATAGTTATACTGCCACAGAGTCCCGGTCGGTATTACAGGCTTTCTAAACGTGAAGGTTAAGCAGGCGTGGCTCTGAAAGCTGCAATGGGACACGTTGACGCAAAAAGGCACAAAATCTCTCCCAGGATGCAATTCCCTCCAATGTCATCCCGTTCCAAAGCTGCTACGTTCTTTAAGCGTCAGAAGAAGAAAATGCTTTATGCATGAACACACTTGACATGATGAGCCAATTAGTGTCAAGTTGTTCCTCTCGGTGGTATTAGCAAAGGAAGGCTCTGAAGATGCAGGTGTGTGTGTGTGTGTCTGCGAGGACCAATAAAGACAAATCACTGCGCCTGATCATTAAATCTGGGGTAATGATAGCTTTATGTGGAGATGTGTCCCAGGTGTGCTATTAAACTATGAACATAGTCAGGGTCTGTGACCGGCAGTGATGAGGGCGAGCAGGATGAGATGGTGTTTCGGCTGAAACCACGTCACCCTGGAGATGGTAACATGAACGTGCACAGATTCACTTGAGCCCTTGATTCTGATTCGCTTTCTGAGAGAAGTTTCACGTTAACACGATAACTACACAAGTTGCGGCCCACTCCTGAAAAGGCCACTTCAGTGAAAGCCTTTTTGAAGACGGCGTTCGCAAGTCAGTCGGCATCGTTACCGGCTGCATGGCTTCTCGTTTCCATGTGAACAATCAGTTTGATTGACAGCTCTGAATGATGTCTTCAGTTAATCGCTCCAGCGGTGTGAAAAGGTCATAAATCACCCAATTACGTCGCCCCGCTTTATGAATAGATATTTTTGGGGGAATATTTAAAATGCCTCCGAGGCATATCAACGGAGTCAACCCCATATTTATTGAGAGGGAGTTTGGGGAGGGGGTGGGGGGGGGGGTCGGATGCTTGTGCCAGAAATAACCGATAAGCTGAATACATTTTAGAGTCTTAGTCACACTGGGGAATGTCACAGTGTTACTGGGTGAGAAAGTTGGAATTGCATTCAAGGTCAGGATTTAGATTTATGTCGGCTTTGACACGTTTGATGAATAAGTTCAAAAAAGACGAATATAAATAATAACAGAGGGAGGAAGTGAAAATAAAATAGAAAACGCTTGGTGTGTGTGGGGGGGGGGCTATCAGCACAGATTTATCAGAAGAGCCGCAAAACAAATTTATTAGGAACACGTCGTTTATGTCAAAGCAGCCGCGATGCATCTTTCCACTCAGCTGTGTTTGATCAATACTCGTCAGAATAAAATGTCTCAGTGGTTTTCATAGTATTTTCAGAGTTGGTACCTGAGAGAAAACACATAGATTGGGATTATCACAATGTATTATTGAGTTCTCCACTTAACAGCTAACCCAGTCCAATAAACTGTCCCAACCGCCTGAAAGGTCTCTAAATACTAGAGAGAACCGTCCTCTGAACAATACGCTGACATGTTTGTGTTGCAAAGGTCCTTAAGGGAACAGGCCACAGTGGGTTGTATGAAGATATATGCTTTAGGTACATAATCAGTTATCAGCGTTCGACGACCAAGGTTCCTCTCGCCTGCATCCGAGGTAAGTTACTCAGCTCAGGTGGAGGTCACTGCGACGTGTTGCACGCAGGTCATTTTCTTTTACCGATGCCTCTCACATGTTGACCTTCAGAGCTAAGAGATGAGGCGCTGCAGCCAATCCAGAGGAGGATTATGGGGAGATGTGACACCACTGCAAAAATATCAACTTCAAGGCAGGTGAGACAGAGATGGAATGAGGTGGCGGAGGAGGAGGACGAGGGCTGACTCAGAGGATCACATGTTTCAACCTCCCCCGTCTGACATAGTGAGGAAAACAACGATTATTATTCCTTGTAATATGTGAGTCGTATAGATTGTTTTTTCCGCGTCCGTGCAGTCGGATGCTAGGCCGAGCTATTAAAACAGCAGGTTTTCACGCAGAGTTTCACACCACGTCTGATGTGTTACACTAAGTATTCACACATGCTGAAATGAAGATTTCCTCATTTGATGTGACAGCTAATTTCACAGGGTGCTGTGAGAAAAATGATGAGGCCCCAAAACTTGCACTGTGAAACCATTAAAACAACGCTGGTTAGAGTTTGAACAGCGGGTGGCTGGTTTCCTTTGAAACGCAACAACATTCAGAACTGGTCAGAATAGAACAAAGTAGTTTTGGTGGTAAATGGTTGCAAACAAATTGATATGGCACATTTCCCACTGTCAGTAAGTGTTGATTCTTCAATAAAATGGTGATTACAGGGGATTTGTTTCCCACTGATGGAGCTGATAATTCTGTTTCTAGTGTTTCAAAGTCCTGAACAGCTAAAAAAAGGTCAGGAAAACAGGGTCCGGACAGTTTTCGCACTTTCATACGTAGAAGCAACGTAAAAATACCGCAGCATAAGTCACGCGTTCTTTTGTAGAGCACATCGACACCTGCGTCAAACCTTAACGTCAAACAATCCAGAATTTTGTTGTTTTTCAGAGTTATCCATATTTACAGGCCATCCGCTGAATTGATACATGTCTGAAGTAACTGACTTGGACATTTGTATTCTCACATACAGCCCCTCTGGATAATTTCAGGAGAAAAGCCAGTGCATGTCTGAAAGCAGCTTTAACTCAACTTTGGTTGTGAGGACTCAAAAGTTAAGTTCTGCTCAGTTTTACAGTCACAGAATTGAATCATCACAGACGACAAAGAAATCAGAGTCAAGATTATATCCGGCAGATCTGTCTCCCTCACAGAATGTTTGAATGATATTTATCAGGTATGCTGGCAAATTTGATCACACCAATTTACCAGTTTTGAGGGGAGGTGACCTCCAACGTCTCCCAATCAGCTCGAGTGAGTGGGCCATTGAAACAAGAGTATTTCCTGTCAGTGCCCATTGAGTGAATGAGGCAACAGCGATGACAGGGATATTACACTGACATGCCAACACTAGATCATAGAAAAGTCTTTGCCTCAGGGTCATAAATTAGATTCTAATGATTTTGTCATCCTGTTAAAACATTAACTTTTAAACCTAGTCTCCTTTGTTTTGGCTCTATAATCTTTGATTTATGCTTTTAATTTTTTGATGGCAAGAAACAGTCTGACACTTGCGCCATTATGATGTTGATGGAATGAAATATTGTCACAATCCATTCTCCTTTTCAGGTTTAATTAGTTTACTTTAAAATGCCATCCATCACGACTGGTGAGGATGAAATGTAGAGAGCACTGAGAGCAGGGAGACTTGGCGAGAGGACTGTGTTTTACAGTTGACTTCTGGGGAAGTAAATGCCGGCTGCATTATTCATGAAGCTCGCCATGACTTTAATCTGATTCTTAATTCAAGACTTTCCTTCTCCGACAGTATATCACATCACTCTCTCCCATTTCCTTTGAAGCCTCCATCTCTGCAAATGTTTCTCCAGGTGGATTATCACTCCCGCTGTTGATAGCATCATATTGTATTTCAAATGAGAATGCGGCATGTCTGAGATCAGATTAGCAGATTAGGTCGGCGTGATTTAGCGCTCCAGCTTTTCATTAATCCAGAACCTTCATACCAGGAACAAGACATCAAGACGATGAAAAACCTGACATTCACGTTATGATTGCCAGTGTCAATGTGCAGATCTTTGTGATCTCCTTCTCAAGTCATCTCCATTCTTTGTATCACGCAAGAACGTGCAAACTTTTACGACTTTACTTTTAAAAGTAGTTAACTGACGACCTTTCAGTCTCCTTTACGGTTAAACTCTTAAATAATTAAATGAAGTATTTATAAAACTGATCGGTTGCACTATATTTCCCAGCACGCAAGAGTGTGTTTGTTTAATGTATGATGAAAAACATACTATTTATAGTTGACTGTAATATGATATAAAGAATGGCTTGTTAGTTCACAGAGCGCTTATTAGAGCACTGTTAAATTAAAAGTGTGACCAAATTAACACTCACGAGTCTAAAGTAACTTCATGGATGGACCTGATTTGAATGAACCTTCTGGTCGTAGGCAGCAAAGGACAAAACCTATATATATATATAATAATATTATAAATATATACACTTTAACTCTTGCCCCTTTAGTGCGCGGTCACACAGTGTCGAACCTTCGCCTCCCTTTCACTTCCATTCTGTGAGCTAAGGGGCAAATTAAACATTTGCTTCCTATGGCGAAAGTCAAGCCGAACTACCAGAGCAACAACTCGAGGTGCTTGTCTTACACTTTGTCTTAGGCAAAGTAGTTTTGGCCAATCTGCTTTCACTGTCAGACACATACGAAACTGTGCCAACTACCATTCCTTCTCCTCCACATTAAGAGCCTGGTTTAATATAAATCAAAACTGCGAACACTCAAATAGTTTTTGTGTATATTTGTGTTATATGTTGTACATGTGTCTCTTATGCTCAGGCGGCTTGGCAGCTGCTCTCTTGTCAATGTCCATATCTCACCTCACATGGCCTTTTATATATTCAGCGGGTGATTATTATTTGCTTGTATTCGTATAAGCTTGACCGTGCCCTTACACTGAAGTGTTAAAAAAATTCAAATTCTACCCTTCACAGAACTCTTTGATAAGCACTGCTAAGACCTGGTAAACATCACATGTTAACCTAATTAACTAACTATTCTTTTTATATTTCAACAGAGCAACAAAAACGCATTTAAACATATTTCATTTTAAAGTGCTACTTTTTTTTTATCCTCTTATAATATATACACCATTAGTAAAATTGCGTATTATATTCTTTCCGACTGGATCTGATTAAGTTTCATTATTCTGAAGTGTTACTGAATAACATTAATTGAGTGAAAAAGGCAAAGAGTACAACTTGATGTGGCTATTTTAATGCACCGTGGACGTGCATTTATTCATCCTGCACTGACGGAATGAAGACAGAATATGATATGCTTATAATAATAATTCCATTTCTTATTCTAAACTCTGTATTCTTAGCAAAAGCCTGAGGCAATAGCAATATATCCAAAGATCACCCAAACGACCTCTCTAACGTCTGCGTCTCTCCGCTCCTCCCTGCTGTCAACTCTCACTCCTTTCCACCATCGAGCACGTACATATCCTCTGTTCACACACACACACACACACACACTGGAGAGCTGGTGATAAATCCTCTAATTTGATCCTTTATTCTTTTATTTACTGATATTTTATTAGGAGGGCTGTATAGTTGTAGAACTGCATTTAAGCAATAGCATGGCCCACTTACCATTACACCTAATGTCACGGAGATCATAAACATGCAAACTACCGATCAGATACCATATTGGCTCAATATTCAGACTGTTCAGATAATAAAAAATATGCATTAGACTGGCTCGCTCACTTTTGCGGCCACTCATAAATTCTTTGAAGTCAGATCTTCACATGACCGACACCAGTGCTGACCCGTGACTTTTTAGCCTGGTCTCTAAGGGCTCCTGTATTAACCCTTCAAGGTCATTCCTGAGTGTCAGGGATCATAATGTCAACGTTCAAGCAAAGGTCCATGAGTTGTCCCATCTGATCTGATAACTAGGTCACCATACTGAATGCATAGGCGTAAAATACACAGTATGTATTGTGTTCATGGGTGATCTCACATCTGTATAAATACTATGGATATAACGGCTTTAAATCAGAGAACAAACATTCAGGATCTGGTATCATGATCCTGGAACTGTGATACACAAACCTGCTCCATTTTACAATCACCACTACAGCACATGTTCATCACAGAATTAATGTTCTATACAAAGTAAGAGTGATCCTAACATTTTGTAGATATTACATATTACACTGAATGTATTGTCATCCAACTGCATGAGTCACCTGACTTTGGGCCAATTATAAACAATTGATCACGCCCCTGCAGTGAAGGAGCCTGGTTTGATGAACTCAAGATGGATAATAACCCTGATTCGGGACCTCCCAGGCACATTAAAGTCACAAGCGTGGGAACATTTTGGTCGAAAAACAAATAAAAAAATGAGGTGTGACCTGAATAAAACCTTCATCTGAACTAAACTGTGTATTTAGAGAATTGTTACATCCCTAATGCAAACACAAGATAAATCTATTGGAATAGCAAAGTCATGGGGATGGTAAATATACTGTATGTGTGTGTGTGTGTTCCAGGCATTAATATCCCAGCACATCAGAGAGAGAGAGAGATGTTGTGGAGTCATGCAGGAGATTTAAAACCTGAATGTTTTCATTACGTGTCAGGGCTGTTAAAATGTTGTGCAAGAAAGATCAAGCACACATGGACAATTGCAACATCGTCAACAGTTGGAATGTGTTGCTACTCATTTCAAATGAAGTGTTGAAAACTTTTACTTCAATGGGAGGGTACGGCTGATGAAACCAATAGCAAGGTGCACAGCATTCACATGCCTCTGGTACCAGGAGGGTTTTTTTTTTTTTCATTTTATTTCAGTTATATTTGTGTAGCTCCAAATCACAACTAACATTATTGCAGGGCACTTAAGTGAGGCTGAGGCCTTATAGAGATACGCTGCAGTGCCCATCATGGGCAAGCATCTGGCAACTGGAGAGGACACAACCCCAGAAAAACAAGTGCGTGGTTTTAAGTGCATATATGTCCAAATCCACTTTTGCTAATTTAACTTGGGGGGGAAAAAGGGACAACAAGCCAGTGACATAGTTGAAAAGGTTTTACTTTGTCCCTTAATGAATCATAGATTTTGGGCACAACCATTCTGAGTGCAATTTCCCATCTGTGGCTCAAATATCTAAGAACTGTTCATCTTGGATTTGGACATGGCATAGGATCAATATAAATAAATAAAATGATATATATATATATATGCTTCAGGGTTCTGTGGATTGAGACTTATAAAGTTAACGAGTCCTTATGTATTAATAATGGAAATATGTCCCTTTAGAGGAAACGTATGATATGCATCTAATAAGCAAAGATAATGTCTATTCACTGCAGGTGATGAATAAGCTAAAATCAGCTAAAACTCTTCTAAGGTGATTGTTGCGTTCACAGGGAACTTTCCTGCTGTTGTGGGGTTTTAATTATTAGCATTTTCTATCTGGACACTTGCAAACCTCCACAGAAGTTATTGAAACGGAGCAATTGTCATAACACATCATGTCTCAAGTGTGCAAGGAAAAGTGAAGGACATTGTATAAACATTTGAATAGCCTAGATGTTGTTTTATATGCTGGAACAGAGTCAAAGTTATACATGTTTCTATAACAAGTTTAGTTACAGAGACAAAAAGTGAGTGCAGGTAAGACAGCAGCTTTGAGAGAGGGAAAGAGGGAGAGCAGGAAGACAGGGGACAGATGAACAGATGTTATCTGACAGGTGCAGTAGGCCCTGCTTGGTGTGTGGCCAGCAGATATGACAGGGATTCTGCATACACTGTGTGAGCAAATGCTGTGCAGCTCGCTACCTGTCATGACTGTAACCTTATGGTCAGATACTAAAGTTTGGGATGGGATGTAGGAGGATTAGTCATGTTCGTGTTTCACAGTCTCGATGTAACATGATTAGAACAACAGGAGCGTGAAGCCTGAACAACTGGGGCTGACTTGGTTAGCAGCAGAAAACAGTAGAAACTCCCTGAGAGGATGTTCTGTATTTCACGCACTACATTTAGAAACACGTGTGCTGTTTACAAGGTGTGATGACACCTAAAGCTTTCAGACTTACATGTTAGGAAATTACTCAGCGCAACACAATCAGCGTATGAAGAGTTGATATGTTCTCTTTTATACATGTTCTCTTTTCAACTGGAACCTCATTTTATCCTGTTTAACCATCAGCACTGCTCCTCGATTTGGTGTAATTATGGGAATAATTCATGGATCGTGATCAAAATAAATCAGAAACAGTTTGGGAAAATGATGTACATGAATGTGTGAAATTCAACTCAGCTTGATTGAATTTAAGGCGACTGCAGGGCCTTGGCGGAGGTATGCGCTCTACTGGGTTCCATTCTGGTTGAAAACTAAATGATGACTGGCGGATTTGGGATTTGTGTTTATTTAGCTCTTGGTGTCCAGTTCTATTTATTCCAGACAGACATGCTGACACAGGGGGTGACGACCAGCAGCAACAAAGGTCAAGGACAAAGGAGACCCACGCCATTATAGTCACAGAAAATTAAATTATCCCACCCGGACTGTAGCTGTTGAGTGAAGTGCACACACTTGTGCATTAATGTGTCTGTGCGTGTGTGATATTTTGTGCAGTTAAACCTTGTCTGTGTTAAAGCTTTTGAGTGAGTGGTGGAGAATGTGTTGGGATGTTTGTGGGTTTGCTGGATGATGACAGAGCAAAGGTGCGGTGTGATCTGCTTTAAGCAGGTGGGTGGGAACCTCTTAGGTGGGCTCAGCTACTAATTCCAGATAAAAGTAACTGTGGTAATGTGCGGCTAAAACCACAAACCCACGCCAGGATCTGAGGGTGCAGTACAGTATGTGAAGATCAGAGACGATTTCAAGGAGAAATCCCCAAAGACTAAGCCTAGAAACTCACCACTTGACTGACAAAAAACATTTTAGTATTTTCTTATTTTTATTTATATAAACATCATAGTGAGGAAAGAGCTGTCACTTCCCTGTAAAACTGCATGCAATGAAAATGCTAACTGGTTTCTAATAGAGCAAATGTTCAGACGATGCAGATTTCATCCTCTGTTTATTCGATAAAGAAACTATGTGCAGGGAAAAGTCAAATATAACTGAACAACTGGTTAATTCTTATTGCACTAATGTTTGTCCAAGTTCTCATTTATTCTAAGTTTGTAAGTTTGGTTTTAATAAGTTATTTAATGCTATTAAAACAGAGTCACAACTAGTCGAACGTTTGTATCTAAGGTATTTGTATCTTGTTGTTGTGGCTCCATGTTATGATCGCTACTGAGCAGAATCTGGCTCCAGATAATATAATTAGCATATGAGATACATGGAAACATCATCCATCTTTATTTATAGTCGGTCCAAAGGTGGCGACAACACCATTCACAATCATATTGACAGGTGATTTTATCCTCTTCCTTAAGTTAAGCAGCGTAAAACAAAACCTTCTCTCATGTCCATTATTTGTATTTAGTTTCTGATGATTTATTTCCCGAAAAGAACAAAGTCGTTAAATGCAGACATTAGGAAAACACAGAGAATTGTGAGAAATTGAGTCTGTTATCTTGATAAGCAGATGATAATTAACTGCTCCATTTAAGTCCTTCTTTTGTTTTGTGATTATTAGTGAAATCTTTATTCTTCACACATGCTCAATTAGAATCATTTCACAATTATTTAACTGTGTATTTATTGAGTGACTTTTGTAGGTTAAACTACAAATTAACTGTTGTTAAATAATCCACTGGAATTGTACCAATTAGGTTTTTACAAATACAATAATTAGCATCAAAAACACAATTCTTTCCAGGATAATTCTAAGGAAGCAACTGGTCTGTAAAAGAAAATGCTACAGAGCTGTGAGATGAGGTTAAATCCAGGCTGTGGTTTTTATAATGTTGTGTGTGAATGGAGGACACAGGAGTAAATGACCTATAGTACAAATAGAGTCCAAGTGAGCAACAAACACACTAATGCAATCCTCGCATTTTTCATTTCTGCCCTTCAGCATACATTACAGAATTCATATCATTGGACTACAGCTGTGCAGGGAGACAAGTGTATCATCATTTTTTTTTCTAAATCGCTGTATAGCAGCGGTTAGTGGTTTTTTTTTTCAATCTCTGTCCTAAATTGAATCACATATGTGGAAAAATATGAAAAGAGTATTAATCAAAACCGTGGCACCGGTGTCAAGGCCCATTCACATAATAATTTATCACTCACATCCTTCTCTGAAACCAGATAGCAAACAAAGCCATAACCACTTTTCTGGGTTTCTGGCCTCTCACATGGCCACCAAGCAGCACTGTAGTCCAAATGAGTCTCTAATAGCATGTCTCTCTGCTTTCAGTGAAATTGAGCAAGCTTATTGTCATTACATGAGCTGTGTGTGTGTGTGTGTGTGTGGTGTGTGTTGAGGTGAGAGGTGTGCAATTTGGATTATGTGAGACTAAACATCATGGCTCAGTTTTGTAAAGGTTTTAATGATATAATGATGTAATAATAATATTAATAGCAGTAATAATAATAACATCATGAGCCATGAATTATTCTCTGATAAATCAATGGAAAGGTAAACGTTAAAAGAAAGAGATTACTAGAAAATTCTTCCACCAAATTTTCTAGTAATCCATCTAGGAGTATTTGTGTAATCCTGTTTACAAAGAAACAAACCAACAACCCCCACGTCTCTCAAAGGATAAGTGGTGTAGATAATGGATGAATAGATGGATGGACAGTCCAGCAAAATTGATATGAAGCTAACTATTTTCAGGAAAAAGGAACACTGACTGCAAGTCATCAAGTTCTCTCTCTGTTATTCCAATAATTGAGACAAACACTATACAAATAAACTCAGTAGCAGTTGCTGCAGCTGATGTTGGACGTGAGCTCTCAATGATATCATCTGGCGTCGGCCTCTGAGGGTAGATGACTTATGTTTATTTCTTCCTTTAAATAATACTCATTCCCTGAATTAGTCTTATTGATTTTTCCTTATTTCACCCTCGCATAATGCTTCTCATTCACTCTATCATTCATCTTAGATGACAGAAGAATATATAGGTATCACTTAAATCACTTCAATAACAAACAAAAGCAACATAAGGTGCCAACTTCTCTCCTCCTCTGACTGTGAGAGAGAGAGAGAGAGAGAATCCATACGCCAAACATAAAGCTTGATATACTGATGCATAAGAGGAACGACACCCCACCAGCCCTTTCTAATGTGCTGTCTGTCTAAGAATTTATTCAGTGGATAAAAATAATTTGATGACCTATTGTAATAACCATAAATTACACCCATGTGTTGAAGGCAAAGTGCCCTCAGATGTTATTCCTCCCGAATCACCACTAAAGCAGTGTAGTTTTAGTGTCGTCTGTGATTCTACTGTCTCGACAGTATTGATCAGACTTACTTCACTGGACTGGTTTTATTAGACAGCTTTGATTTTTCTATTACAGACATCATGTTAATATTGCCAAATCAATGAACATGAATATGGTGATGCGGGGGAACGTGGGCACAAGGAGGCAGTCAAAATTTAAATGGAGAGAATTGAGGGTGTCAGTCCGCACAGTGGGGTGCAGGACTTTTTCCCTTTGTTGTGCACGCGCAGAAATTGTAAGTTCCGGGTCACCTGGGAAGGACTGAAAACACAGTATCAAAGCCCGACGTAAGACAGAAAAGAAAAAAGGAAACCTCCCCAGATCTTACCACAGCGCCGTGGCACACATCACACACACCAGAATTAGAGATAAATGGACTGCTGTGAATTTTTATTAGGGGGCATTTAAAAAAAAGCCAGAATGGCAGTTCATCTTGGAAGCCAGAGCGACCATGGAAACTCTCAATGGAGTGTTTAAACACATGTTCTGGGCTGAGCCAGCCAGAGCTGCCTGCGTGGGGTATAACCATAAACAGTCAAGTCTTGAAAGAGGCTTAATCCTGACAGGATTACAGAGAAATAATCAGTTTATGTGCACTATTACTAAATGCATACACAGAGAAATAAAAAAATCACATACAGTGTTTGTTTTTTTAACCGATTTATTTTGAACATTTGAATCTCTTCCTCTAGATAATGGCATTTTCAGTTAATTTATTTCTATCTTGGCCACTTAGAGCAATGTAACCCTCAAGTCTTCAAATCACATCCATTAAATATGCAGCATTTCCTGATCCAGACCGATGGCCCGACTTAACTGCAAAGACCAGACACATCCAAAGACGAATATTTATGCAGTGAAGATGTTTTAAGAGAAGTAAAAACCAAACAATATATTTTCAGAAAAAAACTTAGATTTTGGATTAATACAAAACATGGATGGAAAGAACCCATCAAATTTGAATGATCCCCAAATTTTGTTTAACTTTCTCTGCACCATTTCCCACAGAAAGAGACAGAGAGAGAATGAACTGCATTGAATGCTACTTGCTGATGTGTGACTGTCTTCCTGGATGGTTACAACTTTACGGACTACAGCGCTGCTGCAAATAGTGCAGAAAAAGCAGCAACGGAGCAAAGTGCTGTACCAATAATGTTATTATGAGAAGTGTAAACAAATATATATTTTTGTTTCAATATGAAACTGTGGAGGGACATTAGAATATTATGGGCTACTACAGTCTATATAACTAATGGGAAACACTGCTTTAAAATGGCAACATAGGGAATTAGCCTTGGCGGAGGTACGTGCTCTCAGAGTGTCCCATTAGTTTAACTATAATTTTGTTTGTATGTGGTTTCAGAGGCAATTGAAGTCACATGTAGATCAGTAATTGTCTAAATATTTCTAATGTTTTGTTTACATGCTTGCTCATAAGCTCTTATTTGAGTGGTATGAGCTTAAATGCGCATTACCATGAACATCAACATCATCCAGTGCCCGCGTCTCAAAACACTGTACACAAATGACAATTTATTAAACTCACGAGTCAATAGAAAGTGAAACCAGGCTGCAGCATGTATGTGTTTGGACTCGTGAGATTAAAATCTGCTCTATCGAGTAAATATGCCTCAATAATGCCTATAACGACCGAAAGAGATAGAGAGCAAAGAACTGCACCACATCACATTAATCCGGGTCAATTGTACATAACAGTGTGGAAAATGAGCATGAGATATCAGATTTGACGCACAAATCCGATTTCCTTCGCTTTAGGTGATTAGGTGGCAACGGGAGCTACATGTTGCTTTGATGAGCCTTTTGATGACACGGAAACACAGATGTTCGCAATCTGTCAGAATTAATTCCTTATATCTTGATCCACAGGGGAGATCTCGCCCCAGGTCTTGTCTGACTTGCATGCATGGTTTTTAATTAGCTGCAAATACGTCACTAACATTATCCCAGTTGTGATGAGTATTCCTGTCCACAGGTAGAGCTAGGAGTGTTCTCAGAGAGCTCCAACAAGGCTGACCCTATCTCACAATGCTAACCCATACACAAAGATTTTGTGTGAATCCGTTCAGTGGTTTTTTGAGTAATCGTGCTGACAGATCGACAAACAAACGCTATGAAAACCGATCCACCAGCAACACAGAATTTGTAACTCCCACGTCTCTTGAGCAACCGAAGGCTACTTCCATACAAGGATCAAATAATAAATCTAAATATTGATCCTCATAATCTCATTGAAAGTGTGCATTTTTGTTGAAACGGGAAATGTTATCTTAACCCTATGGGAGTATGATTTTGTACCAAATATGAAAACCACAACTAAAATAACTGGGATTTCTGCACGCAACGGTAACAGAGCCAAGTTCTTGACATAGCCGCAGCATCTTAAATAACACGATGGTGTGAGTTCACACTGACCCGAGCTGTAAAGAATGGCGTCAACTTAAAAAACGGTCGTCTTGAATTGTCGGTGCGAGAACAAATTTTTCGCCACACGCAAAGACACATCATGTGGTGTTACATTCCCGATACAGTTGGAAAGTACCTGTCGGTTGCTGCCGCCAGAGTTCGTCCTTAAGGTCATGAATGCAAACAGCTGTTCCCGTAGATGCAGTAAAAACTCTGGCTCCAGTGTTGCAACAGAAGCTGTTTGAGGTCATAAACCCTGTCACTAAATATACATATACAAAATATATATAACAGAAAAAACAAAAAAACACCAACCTCTCTTGGCTGCCGATTATTTACAGTGTGGAAACAAGATTCAACTAGATTCAGAAACTGCTCTCATAACACAGATACATTTGCACACATGTGTATGAGATCTCTGCAGCTTTTCTTCTATAAAACCAGTCTCTGTGTGTGTGACCATGTGTGTGTGCGTGCGTGTGTGTGTGAGATCTACTACAGTTCTCCCCAGTCCTCTATGTCATTCAGCAGGAAAGTGATGTGTCTATATGTGGATAATAAGCTCCTTTGGGGGAGAACTCTCTCCCACTGTAGACCACAGACCAGTCTTTTACTTCAGATGATACACTTCATCCAGGGAATGCAGTTCTATTTCCCCATTTCCTGATCTCAATTATATTCCTCCCATATTGTTTTGTGACGTTATATTTGCTGTCTCTGTTGCCATGGCAGTAATGTGGGTCCCATTAGAACACGCTCGTACAATAGAATCTACTTTCCATGTCATTGTAAAAAGCTTTCAGAGCCTGTATCAGGCTTTACTTCAAGAATTACACAGCCCTCCCACTAGCTAAAAACCTAGGCCTGGCTATAAAAGTATATGTGGCCCTCTGCAGCCTAAACATGTCTTTGATTTTCCTCTATTTTCTCCTCGCTCCGAGCACTTCAGCTACTCTTAGTCTGCTTCTAACAGACCCCTGCTAAGTACTGCTAATTCAGCTGTGCCGTATTTTTCTTTTGTGTTTTTCATTAGCATTTTATCTCTGTCTCTTTTTCTGAACATGCAATGCATTTATTTTCTCTGATTGCTATGTTTTTTCCCTCATTCTCCTGTGGCCCGTCGATATACACGGTGCCGGCAGCTCATCTCAAGGTCACTGCTTTAGTTGTGAATTCACTTCCAGTGTTGTCACGCTGGCTCGATCCCTTCAAGTTAAAAACACAGACACATGTTAGCAAATGTGATGAGGAAGTTAAGGGAAATGATAGTTGTTTGATTTGGCGTCTTTTTACCTAATTTATGTGGCAAATGTGTCTTTGTGAATGCATCGCTGTAAACGAACCAAACCAAGGCTCAGTTTGATCTGGACAGAGAGCAGCAGTAAACTTTGTTCCATGGTTATGTGTGAAAGCCACATTATTAATTACTGCCTAATGAAGTCATATCTGGTTTTAAATATCAGATTAGATTAGATTATTAACTATTTAATGGTTTCTTTAGTAACTATAAACAAGAATCTCATAGGTGACAACATTACTTCTGCATACCTTGTAAAAAATAACACTGTGTCCTTGATCCAAGAACTAGTTTCTTAATCTGTCAGAAACACAAATACAGAAATAAAAGAGCAAATAAAACACTTAACAGAACACAAACTACAATTTTATTGAGCATGAAAATAATAATAAATAAATTACATTAATTGTAAGTCTGACACGTCCTGATGATGAAGCTCAAAGCCAGGATTATTAGCCTGCAGTCGTTTGCTAGAGTCGACTGAACACAAATGACTCTATAAACCTCCTCGGCCGATGTCTCCGCACCAATGAGCACATTCTCTAGTTTTCTGTTTAGTCAAATTAGATTTAAGGACGACAATTAATGAGAACAGGCTCAGTGTATTGTTTCAGCGTCAGTATCAGAATGTTAAGGCATTTTGGTATTTCGCTCTTGTAGACAGTGCGTTATACTTTATTCCCAGTTTCATATTACCAACTTGTTCTTCCCGTCTTCTGTAAAACCTAAAGCAAATATGTGTGGTATTCCACTGGCGTGAATGAAAGTGTAGGTTTTTTATTCTTCCCTTCTCAGAAAGATGCCACACAATCCCCAGTTCAGCGCAAAATTGTGTTTTCTGGCTTTTCTGGGACATTCAGCCGGTGCTGCGCTCAGGGCCACACAGGCACACATCAGTATGGCCGTCGTCATACTCGTTTTTTTTTTTGGATATAGGTGTGGAAGAATGAGATGGGATTTTGCAATCACATCACCGTGCTGAATACATCACCACAGAATGAGAGCACCACCAGGCAGGAGGACAGGAGATTCTTTTCACCACATTTTCTGTCCTCGGTCACGATCGTACAAGTTTTTCCTCGTCTTAGTCTGTGTCAGTCTGGCCAAATGTTTCATTCCCCCTCGGACCTTATTCCATTTTGCTAGTTTGATCACGTTTCATCATCTGATCAATGGAAATATGCCAATAGAATTTATTATCAATATATATTAACTGTTTGGTCTGGGTGAGATAAGGTGGTTATCGTGGTTTGTTGCTCTCTGATGTATAATCCCTGTGTCATGGTGGGAAAATCATTAATTGTGCTGTAAGGTCATAGATATAAAAAACGCATATATCTTATTACTATGGCCACACATTTCACACACACTTCACATCATGTCACTGCGAATTTGATGTCACATCCTGATTTATAATTAATCAAATAACAGAGAAGTTGTTATCACTGCGACGGCACATGATTGATCCCTCTGTTTCAGACTAACTATGACAGAATTTCTCCAAATCATAAATTCGATCGGGCACTGCTGTAATCCTACATTTACCCTTTGCACTGCACACAAGGTATTATACATTAGTCAGTCGGCCCCAGTGTGAACTGATGGGGTTGGCTGGTCTAGTTTGCATGATCACTTTTCATTATTCCTCCCCAGCTAGATCTGTAACAGATTAAAAATAAATTAACTCCATTCATCATATAGGAGCTGAGTGAAATAAATCACGAGCTGCGTGTGGTGGATTAGCGCTGGTGTGGTTGAATTGCACTTCTCACACTTGGCTTGCATAAACATGAATTAGCATGTGTGGTAGCTTTACAGAATTTAGTGCTGCTGGTATTTTGTGGCCTTTACACAACCGCCTACTGCTCTTTTGACTAAATATGATGCAACATTATTGACGACGGTTTGATGATTCAGTATTTTTTGTTAATTCTTTGTTTTCTAGGGAGATTAGACAACCACAGAAGTGTTGTCATAAAAGACTACAACAAGAGAGTCACGCAATTAAAAGGCTTCCTTCATTTGGTATCATCGTAATATCCCCACTGTCTGCAGACCTTATCACTGGCGCTCTGGCACAGCCTCTGTGCACAGCTGCAGTGCCAGGGCTGACAGGGTGTGGAGCTGGTTTGCACATCATTAGCTCAATGATCACTTATTGTATGTCCTGCCAACTTTGACAAGAGATGCAGTGGTCCGCTAACTCTACTGGCCAGCGATGTCACTCTGCTTCAACCCAGAAGATAGAAGATTGAAGAGGTTTATATTAGATCAGATTTTATTTTACATGTATTTATTATTATTATTATTATTATGAATGTGTGTGATAATTTGTTTTTCTTGGAGAAGGAGCAAAATACAATTTGCTTGCTTTAGCTGGACAACAAAAAAAACTATTCTCTTTTTTTAATTATTTTTATATAGAGAGAATTTAATCTGTCTCACACAAATATATCCAAAGAGACAGAGAGATGAAAAATCAGAGTTCATAAACTCACAGGATTCTGTCCTCTGTGGAAGAGCACCAAGGTTTTCCCTTGTACTGTATCTGGTTACAAACCTTTTAAAGTTGTGCACTTAAAATGTCTCCTGTAACTATCACCCTGCTTCCATTAGGGTGAACTCTGAGCTGTGTGCTTGTGTGGAACAGGGCACAGGTGAAGCCATTTTGCCACTCTATATCATGTGTGCAGTTGAAAAACCGGCCCATTAGGTTTAATGAATACCATATTTTATCAATTAGACAGTCCCCATGTGGGGTGAGTGTGTGTGTGTGTGTGTGTGTGTGCGTGCACATGCACGTGTCTGTGTGTGTGTTTAAGAAGCAGAAAGTAGGGAGAAGCAGTTTTTTTTCACCACAGGAAGCAATCATGCTTGTGAGTGGTGGCCAGGATGTGAAATCCATTCAAAGTTGCAGAAAGTCTCCTATTTTCACACTAATTGCAGCGATGGGGGGGAGGGGGGGGGGGGTGAAGTTTCTTACACTACATGCCTTCACCTCCTCCTTTGTTGTGTAATTTGTGAGTAAGTGCTCATTAGATCATGCGGTCCAGTGGTTCAGGGTTGGCGTAATTGGCCGTTAGCCCATCCGCCCCTCCTCTTTTAAACATTAATTTAATCACTGGTCTAGTGTAAGCCTATACCCACCGTAATGGTTAAAATAATTGTGTCAGTGCGCTCTCCCACAGACATTTCACGTCAGACATCTACCCTCAAACTGAAATTCCACCTTGAGATACAGTTAGTCAAGGCCATTGAACTCAAGCAAACACTTGTGGCTAATGGGAAATTATTCAAGCAATTACCACAGAGGTCACTTGGAAAATGATAATGGGGAGGCAAGTGGGGAAAAACAAAAACTTGATAATTGTGTTATTTTTCAGCAACACAGAGACTCACAGGATGTGTATCAAACCCGACTGAGTGTGTGATGTCATTTAGTATTTTAAGTGGAGGCAGACCAATCAGCAAGCTCACAAATGGGTCTGGCCGGATTTGAATCTTATCTACGAACTAGTCTGGCCCATCACACGCGTGTATCTAAAATGGGACCAGTTTGATACGATGCATGACAATGGATTCAACCTCTCTACATCTGAGGCAGGCATCTTGGTCGTTAACTAAAATTCTTCAGTAGCACTCCTCTATCGCAACAGTGTTGAGCGAACTGGACAGTGTGCACTTACAGTGTTTGCTGCTACGCTACGTCATGCGTTTCAACGCTCTGATTGGTCGTACTTCTATCCAATTGTGTGTCCAGAGGCATTTCGGGCTGTTACTGTTGCCTCGGAAATTGAAAAGGAACTGAGAGGTTCCAGACCCATTTGCAAATTGCGAATTGGTCCGGTGATGCCAGGCTCCAGCAGTGGAATCAAAACAAGTAAATCTGCTTCATAAATGAAATGCTGTGCACCAGTTGAATTAAGTTGGACTCTGTGTGTAGCTGGGGCTTCGCTGTGTTTATCACCATGTGTTTAATCCAAGGCCCCTCCTCCGTATGCCCTGCCGTCCTTCATAACGTCACAGACCACTGGCAAGGAACTAAATAATAACATTTCACAGTTTCACTATGGGACGCCGTCTGAGGCCTGTAGCACTGTCACATGATATCACTCTTGCTGAGAGGAGGGCTGTAAGAGTGAGTGTAAAATGTGTGCGTGTGGTGCGTGTGTCTGCGTGAGAGCCTGTGCATGTGAAATTGCATTCTTGTGTGCTTGAATGTCACAGAGTGCGATATTACGATGACTGAGAGGCTATAACCTTCATCAGGTCTGTAAAGGTAAAACATGTGTTTCCAGGGGAAGCTAACGTTCCACTCAGATTTACAGAGGGAAATGACATATCCCCTTTCTGACAAGGAGTGTTAAAAAGTGAAATGGGGATAGATGCTGAGACAAAACATACCTCAGGGGTACAACAGCTAGAACCATAAACCCCAGTCTGGAGATGGAGACAGGCATCTAGAGCCATATAACACTGAACCCAGTGAAATAGAGGGAGGCTGGATTTTAAATAACATTTTATAATGTGGTTCATACTGCAGTTCCACATTAAAGTCGTCCACACAGAACCACACTTCTTTTACAACAAACTGAATATTTTGTACGTTTCCGGGACAAAAAACTCACTTAATTATTTGAAATGTACCCTGCGCCCCTGATTACCTCTGATTATTATGTGGTCAAATTCTGCAAAAGACCCATTGTCACACACTTGGCAGCAAATTTCACATAGAGTCTAATTGCTCCCGGGCTGCTGTACCATTTACTGCACAGAAGCAGTACAGTAGAATTTCATTGTCCCTAAAACAATATCTTTGTTTGGTGGTTAAACATTGTTATTTGGACAGAAAACACTCTGCTCCCCCCTTGTCCAGTTTGTCAAGATAAGCAAACACGATCCTGCTCAGTTTGACAGCTCAACCCTTGAAATATTGTCCCTAATCCATGCTTACATGTCTCGAGTCATCAAGGCATAAACATTTTTCCTGTCAGAGTATTTCCTTCCCCTAAACCAGTCAGGAGTCGCTCCGCAGCGCCTGAATGATTGAGATGCTTGTTGTGTTCCTTCTAGGCCGAATCACATGTCTGTCTGAAATGGCTGCTGAGCGTCAGTGAAGGATGCCTTTCAACAGACAAGGGGATTTCCAGCAGCTCGAGGTGGGAATGGTCCCTGGGAAGGGAAGTGGAGGGGGATAGATGAGGGGAGGGAAAGGGTAAGAAGAGGGAAGCAGAGCCTGGAATGGCCCAGTTGCTGGAGGACCATGGGGAATCTGGTCTGGGCTGTGGCTCGCAACACATCCATCTTGACCTGAGGCAGTCAAGAGATTGGTTTCCTTAAACAGTGCTCTGATGTCATAACATCATGAGAAGCTCAACAGGAGCACCACCAATGAACGTCTTTGAATCTTTAAACGAATATTTCAGCAGACAAAATTGATTATCGCATGCTGACAGGCAGACGCGTTGAAATTGATCAATGAAAGGCCAAGTGTGTCCAAAACCAACTGCACTGATTCAGCCCAAGTGTTTTCTGATGACCAATAGATTTGGGGAAATATACAGAGAATGTTGGTACAACTCAAAGTGTCCACCATCATGTCCAGAATCCTCCACAGGAATGCAGACCACAGCAGCTTGAACCCGAGCCAAGTTTGGCTGCAGGCTGGGAAACGGGCTGAGACAAGTTCACATTGGTTCAATCCAGTAGATTAGTAACTACAATCGTGTTTCGGTGAGAACCGTTAAAATTGTATTTCAAGCATATTGTTTGTATTTTTCATGTGTGTGTGTGTGTGTGTGTGTGTGTGTGTGTGTTCTAGTGTACTTGGCTGGGCCTTCAGTCAGACAATAGCCTGTATGCAGTAACAATTCAGACTGTGCAGTACAAATGTAATTATTCAATTGTGGTATATAAAGCTTAATGTCACGTGTACTCACTTGAGGCTGTTCCCATTTTTTCCAATGAAATCTTTTTTCCTTATCTGATTTAAGGGTCCAAGCACAGAGGCTGCCATATGCTATACAGATTGTAAAGCTTGAGAGGCAAATTTTTGATTTTTGATATGGGTCCAAGTAAATATGAGTCGACTCATTACCATTTTCTTCCAGTAAAAAACTATTTTTGAAAACATATTGCTTGCAGTGTTAATTATATTCACTGTGCACAGTGAGAGGAACAGATTGTCTTTTTTTATCTGATGATTTATTACACTAAAAGCTATAGGCTCCTGTGTTTCTTTGTGGCAGTCAAATAACATCACCCTATGCAAGAAATGTAACTTCCCCCGCATCCCCCGTCCTTCTCTCGTAATTTTCCATGAATTGTCAAGGAGACCTGGATGCAAACCAGCTTCAAGGCCTGGAAATGAGTGTATTTTTACTGGCTCAGACGCTGTCCAGAAGATATTAGCCGTGTAGGAAATGTGCTGAATATTACAGGCCCCACTATACGGGGCCAAGAAAGACAGTTGGTGTAAACCCCAGACTGCCGTGCGGCTGCTATCTCTCAAAATGTCAAAGCTTTGGTCTCTAAGTCTGCTCTGCTCTGCCGTGGCTCCAGGTTGGACCAGCGAGGCGGGCGAGCTGACTGGCTGGCTGTCCAGCTTGCTGAGTCATAGTGGTAATTAAATGTGACTGGGGACTGAAGGGTCAACTCTGATACCCTGCCCAGTCTAAAGGAGGGGTTTAGGCCCAGGCTCATTAGAGAGTGGCTGAGCACTTTGCCAGAGTCGCACACCGCTGCTGCTTCCATTTGCACCTTTTCAAAAAGGCTTGGCGAGTTGAGACGCTGTCCCGGGTTCCTATTCAAATGCTAACACAATGGCTATTGTTTGAGCAGTATTAACATAATGTGTGTGTGGGTGCATATGTGTACACATGCCCACACGTGCACCTCCATCTCTAATATGTAATTCCAGGTGTGAAATAGCATTTGCCTGCCACAAACATGTGAAGGCTCCTGTGACAAATGAACTCAGAGTCAAGATATTTACCGATGCCATAAACGGGATTATTTTGAGGTAATCCATTTTCATGAAGAATAAAATGGCGCTAGGCGTTAATCACCAGTCTTGAAAGCTCTTAGCGCCACATTCCTCACACGCTGCGCAAATGAGCCCTAAAATGTGCTCGACTGGTGTTGGAACGGTTACATGTTGTTGCCTGATCTGCTGCGTCATGTGCGCGGGACCACGGCTAATGATCCAGAGAGGAGAACACAATGAAAGGCAGTTTGTGGCATCTCATCATGCCCCTCATTCGTTATTATAGTCTGGCTAATTTATACTTTATGACGATTTCTGCTCTGTTTTGAAGGCGGCAGACATTAAAGACGTGGTCCTACAGCGATGTTGACAGGGCCTGTCTAACCACTGGCCTCAACCACGACAGCTATGAAGTGATAGAGGCGATGAATCCCCCCCGTGAGGGAGGAGAAAAATAAGATAACTCACATGAACAGCCACATTCAAATCATTCTGCTTGGTCTTGTAAGGTCATGTAAGAGAACATTATAACTCTCAAACCTGTCTCCTTGTAATCCCTGACAGAGGGAAAGAAATAACATTAAGTGCTTTTGGCTGCGTGCACAGTGCTGAAATTCTAACATCTCACATCCACGCCTCCAGTGATTTGTCTATGAACGCTGGAAAACTCCGGGGACCACGGTGGGTTCAAAGTTCATCTTCCACTCATGCCAAGGAAAGTAAACATCAGGCCGAGGAGTGTGTGGTGAAATCCAAATCCCACACTCCAATTCTGGATTTGCTAACTTTATGGGATTGCTTTAATATGAAGTACATGATAAATGTTGAGTCCTGCGTAGACTATCTGGTAACATCAACACTGATCATTTTGGTTTCTCTCAAAGTACAATATATGATTACTACATTAATGGCAGGAAAGCTGTACCATAATTACTCACTGACCCTGAAACCCTTTTGAGGCTGGTAGAAAGTCTGTGAACGCAACATGAAGGGAAAAAGAGTCGAAGAGAGAACTATTGAAAATGACTGCTGTTTTTATTCTTTGTTTTTATTTGGTACGAGATGTGATTGTATATCTCAGCGATTAAAGCTATAAATGCTGAGTGATATCGGCCAATCCTTGGTAGGCAGCTATCATAGATAGTAGCAGTAGGAGAAGCTACATGTGAATGTGACAACGGACCACATAGAAATGCACAAACTACTGTTAGATGCTCCCCACCTCACAGGCATTGTGATTTAACACTAGTCTTATATCAACGGCAACAGTAACGGCAATAAATATTGTAAATCTTGATCGAATGACATTTACGAGGGATCAACATTGTATCTTCAGGGGATCTGAATGCATTTCCTTCCAGAGTCAAGTAAGTTTAAGACCAGGCTCTGTAACACAGTGGCTGATTTATGGTTTGAACATGGAGAAATGAATGAAAGAATTAAGTGTTTTTCCCCATTGTGCAATATCTGACATCTCATGCCAGATCTTCAGACGGAATATGGCTCGGCAAGGGCCCTCTTGCAACAGGAAGGAGCATGTTCTTGGCCTCGATGTGAGAGGCAGCTCTCCTCTGAATGTTCTCTGCATGCTTCAGAGATACAAGATTAGACAGCTGCATGTCAGACTCATTGTCCTTCGTTAACAAGTCTAATTTGTGCCTCGTTCCGTCTTCCAGCACTTCCAGGTTCTCAGACAATCATTCTGGCCCCCGCTGGAGTTGGAAGAATCATCACGCTGGCAACCGCATTTGCACCATCTGTGATGGAGAAGGCTGTGTGGTCACGGATCAATCACTCACACACACTCAAATATATATACACAAATGTATATTACAAAAGACTCATGAACATATACAAAGAAAAAAACATGGTTTACTCTGTATCACACAGATCCACAAGTTAAAGAGATACAAATCTAATTTTAGCAACACACACACACACACACACACACACACACACACACACACACACACACACACTCTCCTGCAGCCCCATGTTGCAGTCCCTATAATCCTCACTCTCATCCAATCCCAGACTCCCTGAACTAATTTGGGCTAAAAACCACAACAAATGAGATGATACCATTTTCTGATGAAGTGAGTGATTTGCTGCTGCGGCGCCTTTGACTGCCAATTGTTAAATAGGCAGTTGATATACCACGGTAACTGCAAGCCTGAAATATTGCAGAGCTGCTCAGATACTTTGCTTTAGAAGCAGTGTAGTTAATTTCTGGCTTTGTACTGACATACAGCTAATGTACCACCTCATACAATCTCTCTCTCTCTCTCTCTCTGTTGTGTTGTTGCTACCCAGAAAGATCTTTTTTAGAAAATGCTGTAACACTTTGGGACAAATCCATAATAAAACCAATGAATGTGCTGTATGTTATCAGTGGAAGCTGAGGGGAGTCACCGTTAAATCCCCCTCCCTCACACACTGCAGGCAGGAGGAGTGAAATGGTCCATGGGTAGTTATGCTGTAGGGCTACATTAGCCAACATATTTGATTTTAACTGTAGGTTTGCCAGTAAAACAAATGGAACGGATGACCAATGTTTGGACGAATGATCCCAGTCACTGGCCATTGGTCATTTGATGCTTTCCCATTAGAATTCATTGTCCACTTATTTGCTTGAGTTTGCTTCCTAATCCCAAATATGGATGAAGGAATCTTGTCTGGATTTGTTCATGCAACTGACTTCAAACCAGGTCGGTGTACGGCTGAGGACCCAAGGCAGTAGAGGGCCGACTCGTGAATTACAGCATCCGCACAATTTACAGCACTACAGCCAGTGAGCTTTAAAAAAAAGGCTAAACTCAGCTGGGGCAGCACAGTAGTGCAGTGGTTAGCACTGTTGCCCCACAGCAAGATGGTTCCCAGTTAGAATCCTGCTGTCTTTCTGTTTGGAGTTTGCATGTCCTCCCTGTGTTTGCACCATCTTCCTCCCACAGTCCAAAGACATGTAGATTGGTTGGTTTAGTTTTTGAGCATGAATGATTGTTCATCACTTTATTTTGGCTCTGCGATAGACTGGTGACCTGTCCAGCATGTACCCCCCCCCCCACCACCCTAAAAGGATAAGTAGTACAGATAATGCATTAAACTCAGCTGTGACTGCACGCTGTCAGTCAGACACTATCGGAGCCGAGCTGTGGTTGTAAACTGGATGGAACCAAAAAGCAAGCCACTGCCAACAGCCGCAGTTTGACGGGCAGATTAAAAAGTCATGAATAAAATAGTACATACTGAGTGGAGCCGTAATGCAGACGCAGATTCAGCTGTGTCACAGCCATCTCGAGCCGGACCCTGGAGGACAAACTGGAATGTAGTTAGTCTACAGCTGCCGGCTTTGTTTGTGACCATGTGTGTGTTTTGTGTTTCCCAGGCTGTTGGATATCGAGTCTGTTCATCTAGCAGGATGCTGACAGTCACTGCCAACCTGTGTGAGTAAATCCAACCACACTTTTAGTACATCACACAACCACAATGGCAAACAAAGCCCATTACCTAACAATACAACACCATCCTGAGGCAACCTTAAACCCACATCCGAGTATAAACTGGTCCCAGTAGAATTGGTGAAAGCCTCTCTGAGAGTGTCTGTAATGCTGGTACCTTACTCTCCGTCTCAGAGCAATTAACTTTCTCTTTTTTTTTGCATTAGATTCCTTTTCCGAGTGTGATGATGTGTCTGCAGTAGTCATTTCTGCACCCCATGCTGTGCAGGCCTTGAGCAGAGGCATTGTTAAAACGCTGCTCTGGGATGCTGTAACTCCTCTTCTCTGCCTTCCTGCTCGGCTGTCAGCAGACTACTAGTCTCTGTAGATGTTTCTGAGATGTGCCCATGAAAGCCAGGACCGATATTAAAGAGGGAATTAAATAACCTCTTCTCTGAGGTTATTCCGCCATCGCCAGTTTCAGTGTGACAGAGCCCGACTGATAACGACCAACAATGCCTTTATTTTGAGAACGCACAGATCCACATTTGCACGTCAATGGGTGTGTTTTCTGCGTGGGAGTGTGGTGTGTATGCGTTTGTCTATCTCTATCTGATAGACACCGCCCTGAGGGAAACGGTAACAAGTCAGCCACCTGAATATTCGTCCAGGGAAATAGAGTGTGTGCGGCGGATGATAAAACTCCTTAGAAAGAGGGGAGCATGGGACACGGAGGGCGCCACCAAAGACACACCGATTGCAATCACAGAGAACAAGCAGCTGAGGTGTAGCGAGAGGGGCCTCTCGAGACAAGAGGCTGGGAAGAGTAGACCTGCGTTTTTATATATATATATGCCAGAGCACAGCAGAGAGCCAGGGGTTTCAGGGTTGTGACTCTGCTTTAACACAGTAGTTTAGACGATGAGAGATGAGAGGGGATGTGTGATTGTACAGCAGACACACAAGTGGGGTCTTAAACATCACTTGAGATTGCAGGTCCAAGAAGTTCAGCAAAGCAAGAAAATACTACGGATAACATAAAAAGCCTTGTGTTGTTTTGTGTAGACTTCCCTGCTTTTGCTCTAACAAAGAAAAATCTGACACGCGGACTCAATGTGTCATGTTTTGCGTCTTTGATTCCAGTGTTTCTTTTTTTTTTTTCCTCCCTCAAGTCTTTTTGTGTCACTATTCTTTGCTCCTTTCCATCTTCGTTTTGCGACTGTGCACAGCTTTGATTTAATGCACGAGAGATGTCAGGACAATTAATTGTCCCCAGACGAGGGAGTGGAAACAGTTCTCCGCGAGGATTCGGCGTGTGATGTCGGGCTTGTGCGGGGACTCTCCGCCAATCAGGGCTGAGAAGGTGCAGAGGGTCAGTAAATGGAGCTGAATGGGCAAATGAGAGAAAGACGTTCATTCAGTTCCAGAAATAGACGAGCTCAAAGAGGGGACTCCAGAGAGTGGAGACAGAAAGGGTCTGATTCATAAACAAAAATGAGAACCGGATGTGTGCACTCCTTATTTTACATCTTAATTTTCAGTTATCGCAGTGTGGTTTAAAAAAAAAAAAAAAAAAAAGGAAAATATGATTTATGTTCTCGTTTATATGCTAGAATGAGCGTACATATTAGCATTCTGACCGTGCCCTCCTCTGTACTCTGAGGGAGCAATCACAGCTCAATTAAACCCCAGTCATGCAGATACAAATTGTCCCAAATTGCCAGCAACCAATGGAGGCTGTCAGTGTAATATGCACTGTTTTTAAAGGTGTCATGTAAGTTCCAGCGTACGGCCAAATGACTTTAATGAAATATGCAAATTCTTATTATAAACCTGACGATGTTGCACCATAATTAACCTTAATATTTCAAAATGTTTAGAGGCGAACAAAGTGCATTTGCCACATTCTCCTTCCTCTTTCCTCCCTCTGGGTGTGTGAGCGGTGTTAAGACCCTTAAGGATCATAGACTTGTTCCTGTCAGAGAAATCTTGTAAATGTAAAACCGACTTTCACAAGGCTGTAGACTACAAATACATGCACACTGTGCGAAAAAAACAAAAATAAAAACACATATATTAAAAGTATAAAGATGAGAAAGAAACAAAACACTGAAAGTCTGTTGACATGCGTGAATCCTGTGAAAATATCAAACTTACACGGTCTGTTATAATAAAATGTTTTTTGTCAACACAATTTCACAGTTGGTCAGGTCTGGATTTAACCCACAGGACCCTGTGCTCAAAACAAATGGCCCATCCACTGAATAAGCTCTTCAAAACATACTGTATATAAAATGATTTCTCCTGCATGTAGACCAAAACACCCTTTCTTTAAAGGTTCTCATATAAAGGTATCAACTTTTAAATAAATCCTGCTCTTACATATTTACCTCGGCCAAGGAGATTATGTTTTCATATGCGTTTGTTTGTTTGTATGTTTTTCTGCAGGATTATGCAAAGAATTCTCAACCGATTTCCATCACATTCTGTGGAGGGGCGGGGAATGAACCGAGGAAGAACCCAATACAATGTAGTGTGATTCCAGATTAGAGAGTGGATCTAGGATTTAGTTTTCCACTTTCTTTAACATTGTTAGCATTTTTCACATTTTCGCTGATTTCTCTGAGAATAATTCATGGATCTTGATGAAAACAATTAATCAACACAACAATCCAGATCTAGTGAATTTAAATGTGGTTTCAAAAGGGGACTATTGGGCCTTAGCAGTAGACTGGGTCTACTGAGTGCAATTCTAGTCATCTTATACTTTAATTTAAACCTACTCATGTTTCATAGCATTTTCAACATCTACTTGAAAAAATAAACAAACTACCATTTGGATACTGGAACAAAAATGTGGAAACTTTATTTGTTTTGGAATTGGAAAACATGAATCCCTTATGCGACTCACTGAAATGTTGTTCTTCATTTCTTAAGTCTCTCTTCCTCCCACCTTCTGTGTTCTTCTGGAATTAGGCACGTCTATGATTTGTCTGTCTGTGTTTTGTGTGCATACATATGCTTGTGGTTATGACTTGTGTGTTTCCTAATGTTACTCAGCCTTTGCCAGACATTTGAATAAAATACTGTGCTGATGTGGCAGCTCCAACAGACAGGCTCACAGGAGGTAACCACAGCGGAGTTTAAGTCGAGAAGAACAGAAACGCGAGCTCGAAAACTATGTTGGTGCCGAATATTCTTCCAGCTCCAGTAAATCCATGCTCTCACCAGGGCTCTCGTTGCAAAGCCAGTTCCACCAAACTCTCAGCTTTTTAACACAACTATCTCCGTGTATGAAAGCCACGAGAGTTTGGGTTTGCCAGAGGTTGTGTGGTAATAGCCTGAATTCACTAGTTAGCAGACAGAAGCCCAGTGGGCAAATTCAGACCTCGTGTCCACTCCTGCTGCCAGTACTGTCATTCATCCATCCCGACCAATTTCCCTTTACATTCTTTATCTGCCTTCTCCTCTCTCTTCCTCTGTGGCGGTTCGGCTGCCATTTAAGCCACAGAAATATGACGTCTGGTGCTCTAATGATTTGCAGACCATAAGTGGAAATGCCCACCATGAATCATGAAAATGCATTTTCCCATTTACATTATGGAGGAGACTACATGCTCACAGAGAGATTTACACCGTCGTTGCTTTCTCATTCGCTGCCTCTTTCTCTCCCTCTTGCCTCCCTCCCTCCCTCCCCCCCTCCCTGTGTGCTGCGTTGACCCATTCATTTCCCTGTTCAACTCATTGATATTCACCACGTTTGTGTGTTTTATGTTTGCCGGGAACAGCCGACCATCCTGCAGCGTTCATGTCGCGGACGGAAGTGAATATCTGAAGCACCTTGATGAGTCCTCCTGGGTTTTCTTGACGTTTCAATCTGATTAGTTTACAAATCAAATCACAGGATCCTGGTTTATTTTTACTCCCTGAGGGACAAACATCTTACATTTAGTTAAAGTAGGATTACTGTGAATAGGCTTAGAATCTGTACAGCTGCACGCTTGACTGTAGTTATGCTAGACGACAGCAATTATGGCGTCGCTGTTTAAAGCAGGAGGTTTTGATTTCAGTTGTCCTGGTACAACTTGAGGGCATTTACTTACTCATTAGCATCAAAAGAACGGTGGCTCTGCAACTGATTTGAAGCCCTGTGTTGCTCTGTTCTGTAGAGCATAGTGAAAATGTTGCCCTTTAGTTTAGTTTGTTTTGAATTCTGGGCTGGAAATCTGTCCTTCTCTGGAAAGAAAGACGTATGTTGTTGACCTTGTGCTTCCAGTAGCTCAACATAAACCTTGGAACACTGTGGTCGTGCCATTTCAACAAACATACAGAGCTCTCATAAATGAATAATGCCAGTTACAGTCCACTGTGGAGGTTATGTTTTCACCCCCGTCTGTTTGTTTTTCAGATCATGGATTAAGAAGATTATGGAAAAACTACTAAACGGATTTCCACTAAACTTGGTGGAAGAATGGGACATAGACCAAGAAAGAACCCATTACATTTCCGTAGGGATCCAGAAAAATAGGTTAGCCCAGATTTCTTTTTAAAAATTTCCCTAAATATTGCAAAATATGGGGGCTTAAAATCTGGATCTAGCAGATTTAACCTCATGTGGGGATCGTTGGGCCTTGGTGGAGGTGTGTGCTCGACTGAGTGCCGCTGTAGTTGTAATTTAAATCGCCGGCTGTCTTAGGTTAGGAGATGCTGCTGATTTGACAGTGTGAGCACAATCCTGATGGAGGATTATCTGGAGAGAAAACTGTCTTTGTTCCTGAGGTAGCATATAAACCCGACCATGAAACCGGACACTGCAAAGTCCAAAACCTGATGTGTCGTCTGTTTTTTAATCTCACATCTGACTTATCAGGATCTTTCAGGGGAACTGAGAGAATTTTAATTTAATCACAGTTCATTGCATCAATCAAAATGTGCTCAGACACTTCTTTCTTTCCCACTTTTATCTTCCCTTTCATGTTCACATATGTCGTTCAGCTTTCGCAATCCAAATCTTTCAGAAGAAATTATTTTGGAAACAGAATAATCCTTCTGGATGGAGGTGGAAGTGCTTCTTGCAGCCAACCAGAGCTCCGACTTGTCTCAAGTAGAACTGTGGGAGATACAACTCCAGCATTGTGAGTGGTTACCTAGCAACCAATGACAGCATTACTAATTTTGGAGATCATTCTGCAGCTCCAGGTTTCCTTTCGGTTACAAACAACATGTGACTTTCAACATGCATGCTGTAAGAAATGAAAGACATGCACTGAAAATAACAGTTTTGCTCTTAAAGAAAACTAGGTTCAGATGTTTAGAATAAGAAAAATATCTTTTACAGAAGAGTGGGTTTCACAAGGTCATGTTTTTGCAGGATTCAACTGCAAAATATTAAAAAACATTCAGCAATGTAATAAAATGTAATACATGCAATAAAAATTGTGAGTATTAAAAGAAATCTAAAATTAAGTGCTAAATATATTGTTTATCTACATTGTTCATCTTAATTGACTTTTTAATGTTTTGAATCATAACTGTACCACAGCTTGCGTCTAGTTAAATTTTACATTTTAATCCTCTATTTGTTATGTTGTTCCATTTTGTAAGAGAAAGGTATCGATATGATCAGGAAAGACAAGCAAGGGAACAAAAAAGGCACCTTTCTATTATTAGTCATAGCAACACAACCACATATAATCCCAGAACAAACAGTACAATGTCTATACCATTGTTTATCTCTGCCATGATAGGAAGAAACAGCTGCAAGTTCAATTTAAAGGCAGCACCTTTGCTGAAAGCATCAGAAAAACTGAAGTACATTGCAAAGTGAACTGTGACTCCTCACCTCAATGCTCCACTCTTCCCGTACCTGAGAGAAACTGTGAATTGAACATTCCTTGTTCCTCTTGAGTCACAGTGAACCTTTGACCAGCCGGCCTCGTTCTTTTTCTTTTTTTCTAGTTTAAGTGGAAGTGCCTAACAGCTGGTAGCTGCGATCCATAACAAGAAGATGGAGGCCCTGATTGGAGCAGCGCACTGTGCAACGTCAAGCTAAAGTTTCAGCCCTCTGCCTCAGAGTGTAAATCACACAGCGCAGGGAAACAGGAGCCAGATGGTTATTCACCTCCATGCTTTGTGTATGTGCTCATGTGAGTGTGTGTGTGTACTGTAAGTGTGTGTTTGTGAATGTATAGGCCTACTATCGGCGATGCGTGTCACCATGTATGTCAATCTATACAAAGACCTTTCTATGAACAAGTGTTTGCGAGTGCCCATCAGAATTGGCATGTAACACTAGTATTAACATTATCAATAACCTAATAAATAGTATTGACAAGGCTAATCTTAAGGTTAGCTTTACTATATTTTAGAGGTTGTTCAGGAAATTTCAACCTTTCAGTCTTCAAATGTGTGTGTGTGTGTGTTTTATCTTTGTTCATTCAGAATACAAGGACCTTTCAGGGGAGGATTAGTTTTACCTTGATTTTAAGGGTTTGCTGCTGAGTGAGATGAGATACAATACTATAAAATACTGGTTATACTGGTTTTACTGATGAATTTGTAATGTCATTGTAGGAGAACTCAAGCACATAGATGAACTGAATCTTATAAAACACAGATTCAAAGGCCTCACCACAGGACGTCCAGTATAACGTATGATATATGGATATATTTTTACAGCATTTAACAACCCCTAAGATTTTGCAAACTATTTTACAGATCAGTTTTAAAGCCAAACCACCTTTTTCTTGTGTCTTCTGATCAGTTAAATCAGTGACATGATGCATTTAACAAACACAGTACACGCCCATGTTCAACATTGCAAATGATATCTTTGATTTGACAAATCTACAGCTCTCCTTGGTCCAACGGGCCTTTTATTGAACCCTAATTGGTTGAGACAGCCACTGTATTGGCCGCTCAGCACAGGGGCCATCCTGTCCAGTATTGCGGGGTGTGAAAAGAGGAGATGAATATTGAAGGGCAGAGGCAAAGATAATGCTGGTGATGGAGGTTGGCTAAAAGCTGACCGGACAACCCAATGGAGGGGAAACAGACAACTGACAAGACTCCAGCCATCTGAGCAGATGGAGGGGTATAGACCCTGAGGTGAGATCAATCAGCATAGACCAAAATAAAAAAGATCAATATAAAGACTTTTAAGTGGTCGGAGAAGCAAACTTCCTATAGAGGCCCGGTACCTGATATCCTCCTGATTTAATCACATTATTTTCAATTACTTGAAGTGAATTAACAATAAAGATTTTGTGGAAAAAATAAATATCATCTAATTAAAATTGTGTGCATTCATTTTGTTGTACATAGATAGATGGCTAGACAGATAAGGGGGTGTAAAGAAGTGAAGCTTATATTAGTACAGAATCAATCCTCAATAATTAGACACAAGCTAACTGACAAGCGCTAAGCGTGCACGTGGCTGATCTGTTTCCTCTCCCCACTCGCCGCCAGAAAAGCCTCATTTAAGGTATTTCCGTGCGAGCCGTGCTGCGGTGTGAAGGCTCTGCGTCTGCTCTCTCTCCCGAAACCTGGGAGAAAATCGCTGTCAGTAAAAACTCCAGTGCACTTCTACCACAGCTGCGGCTACAGTTTTTTTTTTCTACACATTTCCACCAAGCTTTGACGCTTTGTCTGGAAGCCTCGGGCTGTGGTGAATCTGCCCATGGGCGATCTCCTCGCTCAGGCACTCTCATCCGCCTCCCTTTCTGTCCCTTTGACTGTATCTACCCCGCCACCCCCTCATTCCCCTCCAGCTATCCTATCCCTCTCAGTGGAGACCGTCAAGCCAATCTGCTTCGGTGACACTTTTACAGGATGTCCAGGTTGAACTGTGACCCCGTGATCCCGGTGCTTGCCCAAATCTGTCACATGATTCACAGCGGCAAATAAATAAGCCGCAAATTACCTGTCAAACACCTGCTGGAGAAGATGTTGCGAGTCTCCTCTTACTAAAGAACAGCTGGTATAAGGGGATGAAAAGGGGGCATTTCCATTTGACCAGAAATCTCTACTTAACGACGCCCCCACCTCTCCTCGCCTCTCGCGGAGTCTGTCAGTATCATAACACATCATCTCTGGTTGGATATGACGCAAATTGTAAGTAACACGTGAGCTGTCAAAAGCGCTGTGTCTCCGCGGGACAAATAAGTTCAGTGTTGGGCTGAATTAATCAGTGTTGACAAGAGTAGAACTCCCTGGGCTGTTTCCAGTCACGACGCATTGTTTGCCTCACCTCCTAATTGCTCTTGCTCGTGTAATTAACTAATTGCAGCCCGTTTTGATTTTGGAAATGACCGTTTAATTAAGTGCAATGAAAAGCAGTGTCGTCGGCATCTGTGTGCAGGAGTTCATGGCGATGACACGGCACACTGGGACCCATCATCTGAGATAAGTAAGGGAGACAAAAATGATCTCGACATAACTCTTATATAATCCCTTCAGGAGCCTATCAGCAGCCATTACTATTGATGAGATCTGCTGCTTGGAGCAATTCAGAAGAAAACTTGATGATTTCTGCGTACAAAGGAAGCTTTGCACTGTACTAATCGCTTGTGTTATTTATAATTAAAAGAACATTAAGGCCTTTTAAGGATTTAACTTTCACATCCAAATCTAACTGTTACCGTTTCCCATCTTTGTTTGAATGATAAAAGTGAAGACCGCAGCCACTGTAGATGCTACCAACTCTCTTCATTCAGTTGTGCCTGCTGACTTTACATTGTTTGCAGTGGATACCACCTGTTTGCAGAAAAGACATTAAAGCTCAAAATGAAAGGTAATATCCAATGACCTTTTAGATGGGACCTATCTGCATTATTCAAGCTGGGGCGCACTCTAGATTTGACGCGGAATCGGCTAAACGATGCACCCAAGTCATGTTTTATTCATCCTGCTGCTTCATGAGCTGCAACGAGCCAAAGACAAATGTTGTGGGTTTTTATTGAAACTGAGGCGAAACCACAGTAAAATTATATTGGTAGGAATTTTAAATAAACTGTCCGCACTGAACTATTTAGCAAGTTTAAAGACCACTTATCCGTAAAATTTGACTAAAGTTTGGCAAAATGCAGAAAACACACACATACATACATATCTGTGAAGATTGAGATCATGGAATCGTTTCACCTCTTATCAAGACACAAGGTACACAAGTCTGCCTTTGCACACATGTAGTCCGGATGACACATACACAAAGTATTTGTATAAACAGCAATGACCCCTCCGTGGACTTTGTTACAGCTGCACTGTGACATGTTTGTAGCAGGTTTTGTAGAAGGACCCATGTTTTTTAATCAGTTTCCGCCTTTTGTTTGTGTCTCTTGTTGTATTTTACCACTTCCAGGTGTGACTTTAATGCATCTGTTTACCTTCGGAGAACATACCGTACCGCTGAGTATATTTAGCCAAGCACCTGGTTCATCTCTAAAGCACTTGAACAATGGCCAGTGTCAGGCCAGCTAGCTTGTAACTGAGGTCTGTCCACAATCATAGATAAACAAAATATGCTTTGGGATATTTTGTGGGACACAGGGAAAAATTTGTTTTTAGCCCAGAACTTTACAGTAACTTTCTGCTAAAAATATTGGCCAATTTATACTCAGTCATTTTTCTAAAGGTTTCTTTTGTCCAAAATAACAACAAATCTAAACTAAAAACCCATTCTGGGCTTGTGTTAAATATATATATTATGTAATAATGTATAGATTACAATAACAACATACCAGCATTTATATCAGCCAACCGCTCTGCTGTGTAAATATTGGCCATGAATCTGTACGAAATGAAGTCTGTCAAAAATATATTTTCACTTTAGTTTTTAATGGGTTTATTCACTGCTATCAAGCTATATTTCTTGATAGCTTTATATAAAGCCATAGAATGTGTAGTAATCTAAAGTGGGCATAGTTGCTGTCATATATGTTCTTTGCTAAGTATTCAGACTATTCAGAAGTATTCTTTGCAGTGGCACTCCAAATTGTAGTTATGTGTTTCCCGTTTGCTTTAATTGTCCTTGAGATGTGTCTAGAGCTTGAAAAGAGTCCACAGAGTGGCAAACTGAATAAATTAGACTAGGTTTAGAAAGGTAAACACATGCAAACACCTGTGAATGTTTAGCCACTCAATTCAAACGGTATGTCAGGACAAAGAACTGTCTCCAGATTCCCACTATAAAACTGTGCCCAGGTATAGACCAGGGCAGAGTTATAAAACCATCTCAAAAGCTTTGAGTATTTCCAGGACTCAATAATTGTGAAACGGAGGAAGGTTGGAATCACCGCAACAATAGCCATTTGGCCAAATTGAATAAACTGGCAAGAAGGGCCATGGTCAGGAACGTGATCAAGAGCCTAATGGATATTCTAACAGGGCTTCAGAAGTCCTCAGTAGAGAACCAGGCAGAAGGACGACCATCTCAGCCCTCAGCACAAGACAGTATGGTGGAGTAGCTGGAGGGAAGCCCCTTTGACAAAAAGACACATGACAACCAGGTTGGAGTGTGGCAAAATGCATTTAGAAGACATAAATGTAACCCTTTAACCCCATTACCTAACTAATACCATCCCTATCAGGGATTGTGGTTGCAGCTTCATGACATGCGGGCAGGATGGAGGATTCTCCGAGGGCGGGGGGAGTGTGGTCAGTATCGAGGGACGGATGAATGCGAGCTATTACAATAACCAGATGCATAAAACCAAATTGTAGTGGCTTTGGGGCATGTCTCGGTCTGTCCTTGCATGGCCCAGCACAACTCCAGGACTTAAAGAACATGTGTGGAGAGACATGAAGATGGCAATCCAGACACATCCTATCCGATCTGACAGAGTTTGTGAGGATCTGCCAGGAAGAATAGGATAAACTGCTCAAATCCAGGTGTCAAGGGTTTGGACACTTCCCAAGAAGACTCAAAGCTGTACCAGCTGCCCGAAGCGCCTCTATGTCTGAAATAAGTCTGGAAAATTGGGATTTCAGATTTTGATAAAAGTGCAAACCGTTCAGAAAAAGCATGTTTTTTAATAAATGTGCAAAAACATATGATAACAGAGTGAAGGGGCCTGACTATTTTGTGAAGCCTCTGTATTTATGACTGACCTCTGATCTCATCTTTCATCACTCCCTGCAGTAACACTCCTCCGACTGAGTGTTGAGTCAAAGTCTGTGTGCGTTCATATGGAGACATCTCATAAACAGCTAGTTCAAAAGAGAAGTCAAATTCTTTAGAAATGAATTCCGTGCCTTGATCGCAATTGCGTCATATTGGAAGGAATGTTCAGGCCCAAAGAAGACACAGAACATTCTAATACAATGCGAAAAGACAATATCTTCTTACATATGAAATCTGTACAGGACTGTCACCACATGACAAGAAGGTTCCCTGTTCGAATCCCAGTTTGCAGGTGTGTTTTCTGTGTGGAGTTTGCATTATCTTTGCATGTTTACATGTTTTTTCTTTGGGGACTCTGAGTGCACAGTCCAAAAACCTGCAGATTGAGGTCAGGTTAATTGGAGACTCTGTGTGAAATCTTGTTTGTGTCTGTAAGTCGGCCCTTTGATTCACTGTTGATGTGCTGGGTGTGACCAGCCTCTGGCCCAATACCAGCTGGGATTGTTTCCAGCTGTCCCAGCTATCCACAAAGGGTGGGTGGGTTAAGTTAGTAAGTAAATAAGTGAGTAAGGTAAGTAAGTAACCTAAGTGACTGAGAGGGTGAGCGAGTGGACTTACCAACAACAACACATGTTGTATCCAAGTCATTTCAGCCAACTCTTTAGTACATATTCAGTACAAATATAAGATAATCTTGTATTAGTCCCACAATAGGGCACCAGTAAGTAAGAAGTAACATGCAAAGTGTCAGGATAATAATACTTAAGTGTAATATAGAACATTTAAATAGAATAGAAACTAATATATACAGTGTAAAATGGGAAAGAACACTGCAGGCGTAATGCACTTGGTGTCCATACTGCATGAAGAGTGTTGGATGAGCACAAAAGTTTAATATTGCTTCAGAGTTAAGGTTGACTTTGAAAATAGATTATAGCCTCTGCATCTTTTTCTGCTATAATCCTAAACCCCTCAGAATCTTCACTTTTACAGTTTATTACCTGGCACCGACATTTATTATGACACAACACAACTGGCGCAGTGTGCATTGTATAAAGCACTTTGTCATGAACAGGCAGATGCTGTTATCTCCATCAGTGAATCAGTCAGAGGAATTGATATGCATTCTACTGTGACTAGCTGCTTATTGTTCTACTGTGAAACTGCCTCCAGGGCCCACGTGGTCTCTGTCTGCTCCAGTGTCGTTCCCGACTGTCTATGGAACATCTAATGATTTTCATCTCAGTTGCCTGGTTCTGTTCGTCTTTAAGCTCGTCTCCGAGGGGCCCAGCAATGTAACCTTAGCCCATATCCCTCCTGTCAGTCATTGGCTATGACCCATCCATCATCCGGTGTATAATTACTCTGTACAGCTACCCCTCCGCCTGTCACTGGAACTTTCAAAGGCTGCGTTCAGAACGAGGGCAAGCCCCACAAATGTCTATTCTCAGACTCTCTGCAGAAGCGATTAGTGCTGGAGACACGCAGGGCGACCTCATCAGTGACAGAATTAAGACCTCAGACGCTGTTTGAGGTGTATCAGCTCCAAGCTGTGGGCAGGCAGCTCTATTAACATTTTTATTGTATTTTTTTGTTTCATCTGCAAACTATGTCGCTGTGTAATCTTGTTTTTAGTCAGTTAAGTAATTTACCACATTACATCACAGGAAAATGGTAGGACAGTGGGACGGAAAGAAGTAAGTTATAAATAGAAAGGTAAAGCGACAGAGAGGAGGAGGGAGGGACAGAGAGACAGTTTTGGCTGAGGGTTTTTTTTCACTTGAAGACCGCCATGCTGTGACCATATGCTAGTCCAGGTGGACTTGGTATCCAGGCAACTATATCAAAGCAGCGGGGGCATTCGCGATTGAATCCAGAGGACTTTTCAAACAGAGGAGACAGAGAGAACAATGCAGCTATCATCTGTCGGCAGGTAAGATCACCTGGCCTCGCTGAGCTCAACTCTCCCTCTGGCAACTCCACAGGGAGCTCATTCAGGTTCTATCCCGTCACAGGAAGACTCTCGCACAAGGTGTCTGGGAGGAAACACTGGCTTGTTTGTTTCATTTTTATTTTCTGCAGGAGAGAGAGTGTCCTGACCAGGTGCTTAATACAAATGAGGAGAAATTAAAAACAGAAAGAAAGAGTCATGCACAGTGGACGATCTCTCAGCTGTTACTGGTTTCAGATCAACTGCATTTTTGTCTGGTTACATAGTTAAATCAGTGTCTGAAGGAGACTGGTTGAATAACTAATAAAATCACCAGGGAAGCATCAGTCTTATCCTGTTTGCATAAATTTGACATTGAACATCACAAAATAGTCTCTCAACCTTTTTTCTTTATTCATTGCATTCAAATTGTTCCAAAAAACTGAAACGAAATGAAAAGAATGCAAAGAGCAATACGTTTTTTTTGGATCAACACAGGAAGTAGGGAAGGTAATATCTTTTCAATGCATGTCCAGTACATGTTTGGGTCAAGCATGAGTCATCTCACAGAGGGCTCCTGTATGCTGCAGGGCTGTGCCAACAGGGAAACGAGCCCAAGGTCAAGAAAACACATGGAAACCTTCCTGTAAGTAACCATACTCCTGCCTCCCAACACCTGCCATCATTACCCTCCATTCAGTATATATGTATTACTGTGTCCTTCAAATAAGCTGTGACATTAGACCACCTACATTATTTATTCATTCATTAATTTTCATTTATTTCGATGTAAATGAAAAGATTTTACAGAAAAAGGGATTATTTACAAACAGTGATTAAGGGAATAAAAAAATGTATCACACCTAATGATTTAATCTACATATTCAAAAAAGGAGTGAGAAGAAGAAGAGATTTATTTAATCTCACCCCTTCTCCATAAGTCATTAATTAATAAACATTTCATACTTTAGAGTCACAATATGATTGTTGTTATTATTACTATTATTATTGTTATTAGTAGTAGTATTGTTATTAATATATTAAATCAACTGGTGGTTGGTCATTTCATTCATAACAACATTACATGTATAAATAACACTCTTAGTAAATCCACTGTATCTGTGTTTGCAGCACAGGATATTGAAAACTAAATATAATGAAGTATAGAACAGTACTCGAGTAATCTCACCATCCCTTCGTCCCCTTCTTGGTTATTTTTAAATAAAGTGGACAGGCTCCATTGCTTAAATACATTGTTTCTGTTATAAGTAAAAGCAGAATATAAATAAATGTGTATGTACTCCACTATAACATGCCCCCTCAGTATAGAAGAGTAGTGTTGTACCAGCAAAAAGGAATGAATTAATAATTTGGTTTGCACTCGGCTTATTTATTGATTATTTGTATTATTCTCTTACTCGGATAGAACTGGCTCTCCGAAGGAAAAAGGCTGGTTAGCGGAAGATGGAAGAAATAAATGGGCCTAATTGTGCTGATGAGCGAAACTACAAAAATGCCCAACAAGCACCATTTTACTGGCAAATTGCGATATTGTCAGCCCGTCGTTCCACAAAGACACAAAAGGCAATTTGCTGGGAGGAATATGCTAAATGCTAAATGTACCTGACTCCACTAGAATCCTGTGTACCTGTGTATTCAGCAAAACACTATCAGTACAACCACCATTATATTCTTTTTTATAATCATCATATTAGAATGGCTCATTTTGTTTAACTCAATCCATGTGACTCTGCGCCGAGCGGCTCGCTTGTTAATGCTGTGTCTAAACGAGAGAATGAAGGATTGACATTGAACATTTTGGAGCATTTTGGGGGCTCTCTGGAATGCAGCCCAGACAACAGTAATGCCAAGATTTGAGCATTATAGCTCTCAGACAGGGAAAGCCAAACATGAAACCCCTGCTGTGGGGGGGCTTCTATATGTTGGTAAAAAAAAAATGCAACCACAGTGATTTAGGAGGAATGCTGGAAAAATATAAAATTATAATTGTGGAGGGTACTTGATCTTGAGAGTTTGCTTGTTAGCTGCTTACATTAATCAAATATGGCACTATTTATAGCACAAAGACGGGATTAAGAGCAGCTCGTGTAATTTGTCCGCTTAAATCTCATTGATGATCTCATTATGCTGGATTTGCGTGTGCATGTGACTACAATTGTTCTTTGCTAAATGCACAGTATAAAAGTTGTTTTGAGGTTATTACGAGACCGTTTTAAATTAGCCCACTTCCAACACAAGCAGCCGAATGCAAGTGTCCTTCTGAACAGGAGAGAAAACATCAAATACCAACCTGTTGCCGTTTCATGGTTTTCATCCTTTGCTTTCAATGTAAAATAAACACAAAATCAGTACAAAATCTGCAGACTAGCGAGGACGAGCATTTCTCGTCATTTTCTCACTACGGTGAGGCCAGAATCCCAATCTGTCTCTAATCTTCCACAGTCAGGGGCGAGCTAATAGGGGGGAAAGGAAGCCGGTGTAGGCAGCTGTGTCAGCCGCCGAGTCTAACACGCTAACGCCCCGAATCCACTGCTCTTTTTCATGGAACTTATTTGAGGTGAAATGGAGAAAGATCAAAATGTGGATGGTGCATAGTGCTGGGCCCGGGTATAATGACTTACAGGTGGGGGTTGAATTCCCCTGTGCTGTGGCCCACAGCTCCAGATGAGCCTGAGTGCTTTCACAGGCAGCTCCAGCCCCTGTCTGATTTCAGAATACTTTTCCATTTCAATTGAGCCGCTGCTGCTGCTGTTGACATCGACACAATACATCTGAAGATGCAAAAACATGTGTCTGCATGTTGGATGGGGGGACTGCAGTCTACAACAATGGATGGTCTGTTGTTTGGTTTCTCCCTTCTCCTTTAATCTTTGCTCATTACCATTAGGGCACATTGCTGCAAATAAATCAAATACAAAACTGCTAGTAGAGCATTTACCTCCACGAAGGCCCAACAGTTCCCCTTGCAGCCACATTTAAATTCACTAGATCTCTTATTTTTGTTCTGCACCAAAATAGACAGATTTTTGAAAATGTTGTGAAAACTGTGAAAACAGCCTCTCTCTTTTAATAGTAAAGAAAGTGAAAACATTTTAATGGGTTCTTCCTTGCGTCAATCCAGAGCCCTGAAATTGAATGGAACTCGGAAATTGGAGTATTTTTTTTGCGTAATCATGCTAAGAGATTAACTTTCAAACAAACTTACTGACAAACTTACTGGCAAACTCTGGTGGAGGGAATTAGGGAGTGGTCTGAAGAGTGTGGACATGTGTGTCATGTTGGATGCGGTTACTTGTTCATCTGTGAGATATGAGCTTCAAAGGTCTTAAAGGTGAATACTTCAATGGCCCTGCAGGGTCACTATATTCCTGAGGGAGCACCAGGAAACATGAGAAACAAGTGAAGGAGGAGGAGGAGGTGGAGAAGAAGAAGAGCGCAGCAGACAGACATAACGAGAGCATGCGAGAAGGCACTGACCACAGGCTATGGACGCTTGAACCTTGTGGTAAACTTGGGAAATGAGGTTGCCATTCCTCTCAATTTTCCCTTCAACGAAAAACCACAGCTCATATGGTAGAGATTGATCCCAGATCAAAGTGAATAGCCAATTAGACACAGTCATCCATTTCATTTGTGAGCTCCCTAAGATCACAGAAATATGTTGTACAGGAAACACTTAGGTGACATTTGCAGGTGCAAATTCTAAATGCTAAACATTTTTTCCCTTTGAAAGATAAAGCTATGGCCCGAGCTGGGATTTCAATGCCGGCATACGACTCATTTTAATGGATGTTATTACCATACAGGCATCATAGTACATTTTTTTAAAGTCTAGACGTCGGACGGTGTAATTTTAAAGTCATTTAAAGTAATTTAGACCAAAATAAGTCTATCCCACTATTCACTCTGGTTTGTCCCCCAGGACACCCAAGAACTTTGAACTCTCGTAGACCCCGGTGCGTATGCATGTTAGTTCATGACAGGGAAACTCTATATGGACGTGTTTGAGTACACTGATACACTGAGAGGGGAGCCAGGTTCAGCTCACAGTGTGCTAAGGTAAAGAAGAAGTCACTATTAACAAGATAATGGACAAGGCACACAGGAGTCACACACACACACACACACACACACATACAAATCAACTGTATATCAGAAACATAGTTAGACATTTAAATTGAAATAAATTACAGTGAACGCATTATTGGAATTATTACTAATTACTAACTCTGTTATATTATTATTATATATTATAACATTGAGAAATATGATGATGCATATTCTAAATTACATATATTTTGGCAATCTCCATGTCTTTTATTTTTAGATGTAGCTGTCAGTTTAGCCTGTCACTGTATATTAGGAATTTTTTAATGTGGTAAACAATGAGTGCTTCATGGTGATATTGACTTTTTTGTATTGAGGTTCTTCCCATTTGGTTTTTCATTCATAAATACATCTAAATTGACTAAATAGTCATATTTTATATTTTTATTTTACAGAAAATATTTACAATACTGATACCGACTACCACAAAAAATGTTTATTGTGACTTAAGTCAGTTTATATAAGATAAACAATAACTAAGACATAATACAGATATAAAAACAATACGTGAAAATAGAAATAACAAAAACTAAAACTTATTTATGGGCCTTCAAAACCTACTAAACAGAATGTATTAAATGTATATATTATTATATTTCAATATGTATTTGTTGCTGCATGAAACTAACGGAAATCCACAAGGAACTAAATAAGCTACAGTGTAGCTGTGAACTATATTACACTAGGTCTCTCTTTTTACACTGGAAAGTTTGGTGCAGTCGTCTCACGCTTGTCTGGCAAACAGACCAATAAACATGGAGATTATGGGGTTGTCCCCTTAGAACATTCCACGTCACCACAGGCATAAAGCATACTTAGGATATCAAAAACTGAAATTAGAGACGTCTCTCTCGGAGCTCTGGAGAAACTAATACAGATACAGTATGCAAACCACATGACGTATGTATTCATTTAGGGTTAGACGCTGGATGGAATTACCATGCGAACACAGCAGGCTGGATCCTATTATTGCCGGAACTGAAGACTAAGAGCTGTGATGCATTATGTGGGACTTGTGCGAGATGAGAACTGTAAAAACAGCTCCACGCATCTTTAACGGATGCCGAGTATTCCCGTTTATTTTTGACAGCCATGCAAGTGCGATCCGCTCATCGGGTATTAGCCAGTTGTTTTGTTTTCTTTGGTTTTTGTGTGTACAGGTAAGACATATTAAAAACTTCTCACTGCTGCTGAACACTGCAGCAGTTAGAGTTCCATCTCTCATGGTAAGTGACTGGCTTGTGTCATACTCTTAAGAAGATTTTGATATACTGCACTGCTGCTGATGATATCCCTGCAGAGGACAATGCAGTGCTGACATGCTCAGTGGGCCAGAGACAAACTGACAAACTACGCCAAGTATTCAGTTTCCAACATCAGAGCACATAACTCAAGGTACAAGTTCCCCCTCATCCTTGTTTTGCCACTACACCCTTTACTCGTCCTCTGTCCCCCCCCCCCCCCCCCCCTGCCCCCCCTCTCCCCCTCTCTCTTGTCTTGAGGAAAAGGGCTCTTATAATCCAACAGAGAGACACTGATCCCTGAGCACAGCATCTGCTGACAAGCCAGCCTCCCATTCAGCCTTGGCTGGAAGCATGAGCCGCCGAGAAACCCGATCCAGCTTGGCAGGGTCTCAACAATCGCTTCCTGCCCCATCCGGGCCCACACAGCTAAGTACTCTTAATTAAAGAGGTTAACTTGTCTAAGATGTGACCGAAGAAAAAAGAAAAACAGTGAACAATCACATCACTGTTTCCTCCCTTCCAACAAAAGAGGTTTCCTCTCTGACATGGTATGATGTGAGCTCTGATACTTAAACAATTGCTTTAAAGGAGAAGCGGGTAAAGGATCCTCTTTAAATGTCTCTTAATAAGAGCCGACCACCCCACTTGGTCCAGATGGATGGGGGGGAGAAGACGCGAGGAGATGAGGAGAGGGAAACTCGTGATGCACACTCAGACAGCTCTTCGCTCTCCCTGGTGCTCTGGGAGCCCAGAGAAGCTGTAACATGAGAAGAGCAATTTTACTATTCTTTTTGGCTGGTTGTCAGCATACATATTAATGAAGAGTTAGGTCATTGCCAGAGACATCTGTATTGGCCTGTGGGGCTGCCTGCTAAACGCCAGAGAAATTAGAAATGTAAATTTATACCCAGAGATACAATATGAGAGATTCGGCTCTGTTGTTTTAGGCTTCAGAGCTGTATGAGCTCCCATTCTCTGGAGGCAGCCCTGCGGAACAGGCTATTCATTGCAGATCGACCAGATTGCAAATGACAGACTGTGTACAACAGGCCTGTTGTGTCGCCACAGCAAAACATGCAAAGCTCATTTGATTTAGCAGCTCTGCCTGCCTACTATCCATGTTGCCGTCGATGTGCACAACACACACCATAAGAAAAATTCGGTTGTATTGTAGACACAACACATAAAGGAAATAATAGACAAAAAGGAAATTCCTGCATGTAAATGTATTATGCTAATACATGGCAAGGTATTTTATTTCTCAGAAAACCCAGCTATGCTCAAACCTTTCCTAGGGGAAATTTTGATGAAAAAGTATAGCATGGCTATGGTGTTGTTATAAATCCCCACACTAGCTCAATGTCTGTGATCTTCTATTTTTCTGTTCATATACTATCACTCCACTGAAACATCCTGGTGCTCAATGTTTCTCCAACAAGCATCTCCCCGCAGAGATGATTCAAGTTTTATCTTTTTCTTATTTTATCTTGAAAGCGTCTCCATAATTGCATCAGATACCATTTGGGAACTATCTAATCCCTTGAAGTCATGCTTGTGTATTTAAGCAAAGGCATATCACACCACAAGAACACACAACGTGATAAAGACAAATCTCCCTCAAAGTGTCTATTGAGAGCTTTCCTATCAAGTCCAAGCAGCTCCGCATCAATAAAAATGATGCTGTTTTCTCACTGAGGGTATTGATCAGCACAGGCAGCCACTTAAATGGATTCAAGCCTAAACACTACAACAGGTCCAGGAGTCAAGTCCGACGTATCCGATTTACCTGACAAATTTTCATTAGCACAGCCAAAACACATCTGGCTGCAGAACAGGTCCTCGGAGGTTAAGGGGCACTCTGCGTTGTTATCATTAGCCGTCAGGACATAACCCATCTTTGGCCTCGTGCTTACATGCAGGAGCCAAAACTTCCAGAGAAAAGAAAGAAAATAACAGCTGTGAATAATTCCCATTTCCATGCTGGGATTTACATTCATCCAACAGGCAAAAAATAATAATATGTATGCTGATGTAATTCAAATTTACTTCCACAGGAGGCTCAGTAGCTTGAGAGAACATCTCTGAAAAGACCTTGAACTTCCTGGTGCGATGCCAGGGTAGTGTGCCATGTTGCTGCTGCTGTTGGTCTCCTTCCTCTTTCCTTCCTGTTTTTACCCCGCTGGGATCAATGTCCAGAAGAGATGGTAATCACCACGACAACATGCGGCAGCACAGCTCATTAGTGTACATGCATAGCTCACCCCAGGATCCCTGTCTGCATTTTAACAGGAGCACATTAGTCTTTGCCATCATGTGATAAAGCGCTATCATTGATCCAGCACTTGGCCTGTAGGGCGTGACGGCAGCTCGAGGCAAAGGTCCCCGGCTGCATGGAGCACCGGTCACTCCCTCCACCTCCCTCCTCTTCCTCCCTCTCCCATTCAGAGTCGGCCTCATTTTCTCTGAAGTCCAGAAGTGCAGTCACATAATAAGCTATGATTGCTGCTCAATCTTTGTCTTTTTCACAGGCAGCCCATTTGAGATGCCTAGACCTCAAATTGAGTCTGCATGTAAAAGCTCATTACTGGTGGAAGATGGATGAAGTCTTTTTTTTTTTTTGTTCATAGTGTGCAGCTGTAATAAACAATCAATGGGGAAGCATGTGCAGCACAAATCATCCCATATACCGCCTCACTGGCATCAATATTCTGTTTTCCATTCTCAGGGTCAATACTAATAGACCAGTGCACAGATTGGAGATCTTTAGTGCACGATCCATACCAAAGAGGCCTGCTAGTGTTTGCACAAGACTAGTGCAGGAGGCTGGCATTCTTATGATGTGTAACAGCCTAGTATACATTTTTGTATTGCTGGTATCTGTCAAGTTCCAACAGAGCAAGCGTCAAAGATTTGATAAATCCAAGCAAAACTAAATTCTTGTGCAAACACAATGAAATCACAAAGTTCATCTTCAAATCAGATGATGGCTGTTAGAAAGCTTCACCAAGGGAATATATACAACCATTCAAAACGTAAAAACTAAACAACTATGTAATAAAATATATATTCCTGCAAAAGAATTATAAAATTAAGTTCTTCAATAAAATATAAGTAAACATAAATCAAGGTAACCAGGTTGCTTAAAATAGAGGTAAAGTGATTGATAAATAATAAGTAATTTGAATAATGCACAGGTGGCATGATTGATATGATAAATATATATTGCACATGATATATTTTATATTATTGCAGAGTGAAGTCTTGTCTGACTGAGAAGTTAAAGCTATAAAGGTTTTGTATGTTTATAGTTATAAATAAGTCTTCGGTTCATTAAAAAGAGTCCGTTAGTCAAGTGTTGATGAAAGAAATCAAACACTTTCTCGGTGACAATCAACCCGACACATTAAGTAACACAAATTGCCCAACAGATTGAGGAAGCATGGTGTCTATCAGGGGAATGACTGAAGACAGCGTGAGCCTTATGGTTTTATTAGGAAGTGATCTTGAGACCAGAAGCTTTAAATCCCCTGATAGCTACAACAGGAGAAATCTGCTGGGTTAGACTTAATGAGGAGGGGTGCACTGTGAAGCTCAAACCTGCCGGGACCTCTGCTCTGCTGTACGAGACATCACCCTGACCAACATTAGGCAGCAATCATGTGTAATAACGTAAAAGAAGCAGAAGCACTTTAAAATGACAGAGAAAGTCTCCCTTGCCCTTCAAGAGCTACTGTCTTGTATTGAGTCAAGTGAGTTAAGGACAGACGCTCCGACGGTCTCAACATAAATCAGTCAGCAAACCAATCGTAGATAACTGCTACTAAAACTACTCATTTGAATATTAATGGGCTGCTGCAGCTGCTAATTTAATAAGTGATTGATAACATCAGAATATAATGAAATATGCTGCTGCTAAATTGGTTAAATAAGTAATAAAACGTGTTAATGAAATGATGTTAAAAGTTATTAGGAGTGAATATCCTAAGTCTAAGGAAAGACCGATAAGTTACACAGGTGGTTTCGTGGATAGACCACGTTGAAGCGTTTTCACTTATCTTCACGCTGCATTCTGGAGCAAATCGTGGGACGGGTTTTACAGATTCTGATCGACTTAACAGACAATATTGTAGTTTGCCAGTTCGAGCTCCGCGTACACAGGGCAGTCCACAGCCAATGGGCTCCGACAGTGATGGTCTGATCAATTCCGGTCTTTAACCTTAGAGCTGCCAGGGAGCCCTGAATGCCTAAGGGCCTCAGACAGCAGTGAAAAGGGCTTGTGCTGGGGAAATGGATGAACTGACTCCTTTTTCAGCTTGTTATGTCTGGGGAGGTGGGTTCTGCCTCCGGTAAATACAGCAACCTATACTCGGACGACTGATACCAAACTTTCCCATGGATTCTGCATAAACTACAATACCAGTGAATGCAACAGAAGCATTATGAGCGTCAAGATAACAATGGATTTAACTTGCTAACCTTAACATTTAACATTACAGTACATTTTCACCTTGTCACACTGACCAGCTGCATACTACACCAGCAAACCACTGACATGCCCAAACTGGGAACCAGGCATATTGGGACATACCAGTGGGTATTCACATGGTAAATACCAGAGATACTACTCATGTACTGCATGCTGCTGATCACCGATTAGTTCCAGTGCTGAAATCCAGTTTATCAATGTTCATTTCAAAGCTGATAACTGTAAATACACAACTTAAAAACATTTTAAATCGTTAAGGACAAGAAAGAAAATATATGAAACTTCTGGCAACAACACATGGTTCCAAGGTTTCATTTTATAAACCTGAGGAACCGTTAATAAAATTGCAAAACCCAGTCAACAAATAGGTTCCATTATCCAGTTAGTAATCAGAGTATTCTTTAGATCTCACACTGTAGCCTGCCTCTCCTGATGCGAGGAGCGAGATGAGGTGAGCCGGCCCCAAAACAGACAATCACAGATTAAGAGCCTGATCAAAGTCGGGGAGCGGTAAACAGTTTCAGGTTTGCACTCAGAAAAATGGCTTCCTAAGCCAGAGATGTTTCATCAGTTCAATGAGGGGCTTAGAGAGGTATGGATGTTCCAGCCTATATACCCTGCGGTGTACTCAAGTGCACGTCTGCAAGAAACAGAAGAGCGGAATCAAAGCAGACAGAAGAGAACAGATGGAATATCGCGGTGATGGAGATGCATTCCAGATATTAAAGAGATGAAGATGGATGCACTCAACTAAGGTATAGTTGTTTTTCCCCCACAGAGGACAAATTATGTTTGCATAAATTTTCCGAAACAGATTCAGTACTAAGATCTCAGCAGCCTGACGAGTTGAAAAAGACACAGTTTGGACTTTGGATGCAGATTTATCTACCATCAGACATGTATAGTACATCCATATTGCCCAGTGTGCCCAGTAAATCAAAAATTTTAAGATAGAATATGCACAATAAAAATGTCTAACATCAACTAGACCTACGTTATATATTTTGTTGAGTTGTGTACTTACATTTTCCAATATGTTTCCATATCTGCTTTACCCAAAGCTTGGCTCATCTCTGCTGTAACTTCTGGGGCAAACGACGTTTGACAAAGTAAAACCCACTGCCACCCAGTCAAGCTGTTGTTTCCCTCCACTGTCAGTCACTCGTAATGGATCACAATTATTCATTTCCATCAAGCGTTACCTCATTTGTGAACATGATTTGTGCCTGAGTCGTGTCAGGTAGACTTTCACCAGCGATGGTGGTAACGACAACAACTCCCATGATCCCATGCTGCTTCACGACATCATCAAACTAGGTCTTTTGTTATTGTTCTAAAACCTAGAGGCCAACAAATTGTATGTTGAATTTATATATTTGATGAATAGTTAAAGTCAATCCATTGTTTTCAGCCCTGAGTTGTAGTTAAACCTAGACAGAGAAACTAAACAGTGCATCTGCTCTGCTCTGACAATGAACATAATGTTCCCACTCCCCTGATCTGCATGAGGGTGATGCAAGTAAATTCTATAAAAAAAAACATATGTCACACATTATTTTTGACATTTTGAATATAAAATGTCAAAAATAATGTGTGATATATGTTTTTTTTCAGAGATGATTCATAAAATCCTACTTCCCATGTCTTGGTGTTTTACACCTTTTAAAATGTATAACACATTTTTATACCTTTGAGTTCTTATGTTTAGATTGTTTTACGAATCCAAAAGAATATTTGAGATAACACATGACCTAACCTCCTCTTTTGCCTGTACTCATGCGTTCACTTGGACTAATACACCTGCACCACGCTATTAAAGGTTGTTGGGAAAGATCAAACCAATAAACAAGTTTATCATAAAGAAATGAGGTCATAATAACGATTGCATTGCATTTTAATCAAGACTACCTGTAACACAAGCCAGACGAAACACTAAAAACCTCTGCATACACAAACATCACGCTCCCTTGAAGCCCAAACAGTGGTGATTCTGTTTACAGCTGATAAAATTGGGATATTTAGAAAGTAAGGAAGTGAAATAAACATAATTTGACATATCATAAAACACATGGTGGTGCAGGCTGCGCACAATAGGCAATAATAAGCACCACCACGGTGGTTATAACTCCTCTTCCTCCGACCCCTCTTGAAGAATAAAACATACAGCTGGTTTCAAACTGCCTTCACCTGGGCTCTTTTAAATAAGGCTTGTAAAGGAAGTGTAATTTCAGTAAACAATTCCAGTGAAGAAATCACTTGAATATTGCTGTAACCTTCTACTTGTATATTTCCACCTACTGTACCTACTTCCCTCACTGCTATATAACCGCTGCTACTGAGCTTTTTCTTTTAAATCAAATTCTATTTTCCAGCTCTAGATCTGATCTGTTATCAAACAGACAGCCCGGCATGATGCCTCCAGCACAGTCAGTGCCCGACTGTTCATATCCTCTCTCACACTCACGCTGTCCTACCACTCTTCTACTTTCGTGGTCAAGATACAATTCGGTCGTCCTAACTTCTCATGAGCACAGTGGCAGTGGAGAAATGTCATCTTTTCTGATCATTTTCACTTTTGTTCACTGCAGTGAAGTGCATCAGTTAAGGGAGTAAACAGGGAATAGTACAATTATTCTAAAAGAGACCATGCATCCTGTTATTCCATATGGTAATACTGCTGCAATATGTGCCAGTAACACTGTACATCCCACACACAGGTCAAACACTTCTCTGACTTAAATTGAAGGTGAAGGTAAATAATGGGGGTCATGGTTTTTTCTGCAGATGAGACAGTCATGTAATGAATCTGCTGAATGTTAAGAGGCGAACATCTGGCTCAGAGCGACGCGTCTGTCAAATCAAACTCAGGCTTACATATTGATGTTTCCACTGATAAACGTACATTAGGGCCCAAGCTTCTCCAGCCATGATTTCATGGTTTACTTCATGTAAATGGACTTCTGTCGTGATCAATTAAATCCCTTGTGTTTTTCTTTGAGTAGCAGCTCCCAGCAGTTACTCTTATCTAAGTCTGACTAACAATGAGGCATCCAGGGTTTGACGTCAACACACAGCCAGCACGAACCACACGTACTGCACTTTAACAGCCAAGGAACACAGAATCATTCCAGGATTGTCATTTTTACATATTTTGTTCTATTCTCGAACTTCAAAATAGGTTTTTGCACTTATAGATGGATTAGGATGCCGGGTGGCGTGTTGACAAATGAAATTGTCCTTCCCTGAATGTGGGTGCATTTGCTTTACTTCTTCTCACGTGCACACAAGCAGTGTAAGCCCGAGGAGAAGTGCTGAAGCTGGAGTCCAGGCTGACGAAATAGCGGAGTGTAAGTGCACAGGTTGAGATGAAGCAGAGGCTATTTGAGTGCGACTGCAGGGTTTTGAGTGAAAGCATTACAAAATCCGAACAAGCTCTCAAACTGAAAGACCAAGCTCTTGAATAGAGATTGGAAAAAAAGAAAACATGACCTTGATAGACTGTGGGTGAGACAGTTTGAAATTAAGATTAATTAAGAGAGTCACCATATTGGATTTTAAAACAACACTAAAACTATCTCTTCAAAAAACTTCCTCAGGAGGTTGTCCTTCTCATGGGCAGCTAATCCATCAATGCACATGGAACCATGCACTACTCCTCCTGTTTATCCAACCAAGCCACCGTTTCTCTGCCAGTAATGTAAAATGCATCATTTCCCTTGTGTCCAGCCATTCTTGATTTAAAGAAGAAAAACTAGACAGTTTTTTCTAATTATTACTTGAAATCCCTGTGCATGCTGTATTAGATCTTGGGTCCTGCAGAAACTATTCAACTATATCACAGGACTCATTATCGGGGATAATTCATTGCCCTGTTTACTTTGTTTCAAGAGAAAAACCGATGAGAGCATTTTCTCAGAAACCTCCCATACACCTCGCCGTTTGCCAAATCGCAGCCACAAGAAAAAGTTCCTTCGAATAAATTTAGATCCAGATTGTGAGAGCACAGTCTCAGAAGGAAGAAGCCTTCCAAAAAGAGTAATGGTGTGAAAAGGGGAGGCAACTCCTGCCACCCAATAAAGTCAAAGCTTAAGCAAACAAGTGAAGCTCCCTCACCCCTGGCCCACATCTTTGGTCTTACAATTTGTGTGTGTGTGTGTGTGTGTGTGTGTGTGTGTGTGTGTGTGTGTGGAGGTGCTGTTCAAACACCCACACACACATGCACTTCATCCATATAGATGGGGTTATGCCAGTAGACGATCGATGACGGACAACCACTGAGCCCCATTGTCCTCTGTTTCCCATTAATGAATTCTGTCATTATTATTATTATTCATAGAAGTAGTATGAATTTAATATATATATATATATATAAAATATGAATTTGCTCCACTATAGCGCACATACACAATCAGAGACAGAGGGAGAGAGAGAGAGAGAGAAAATTGCTGCAAGCCATAAACAGCTGTTTTTACAACACCCCTCCTGCTTCCAGAGAGCGGGAAAGAAAGAAGAGTTTAATTCTCAGCACATACTCCTAACCCCCCCACCACCCAGCTACCCACCCATCATACCGACAATTTAACAGGGTGACGATGGGACGAATCTGAATATGAAGAAGACACACACGGGCCTACATTAAAGCGTACAGCCTGTCCTGTATAATTAATGAAAGATTCGTTGGTTACATCTCCCAGTAAATAAACATTAATGTCTTTTTAATGGCTTTCAAAGTGAGACCTCCCGGGTGCCGGCTCCCCCTCTTAGACACTTGTTATTATCATTCAAACAACACTTCCCTCCTCCCCGCAGCCCGGAGGCTTTTCTCCTCAACTCTTTATCTTAGAATGAGGTGATGGACACTTAGTTACCACTGAACAAATTAACAATGTGAATGAAAGTACACTGGGACATTTAAATGATTTAACATCTAACTGCTATGTGCTATAAAACTTAAGCTATAAATAAGATTTCAAAAATACTTTAATTGGTAAAACAAAGATGTTTATTATTATTAAGTTATATTAACACAATGATTAATTTTAATTTGAAAAAGTATTTTGTCAGTGTAAAATAACAGTATTGCAAAATCTTCTGATTTAAGTGGCAAGACTCTTTTATTTTGCTTTATCTTTATGGTAAATCTTGACTGCACAGTGTCATGAGTAAACAATAATGACACCATCTTTGTTAACATTATTTTTCCCTGTCTTCCAACAAACTGAAATTGAAATTTGAAACAAACTGAAATTACATTTCACAAATAAATGAAAACCTCAGTTTACTGTAAAAAGGAAGTGCATCTGCAACTGTGCAACTTAAAGAGCAAAGAGAAGCTGGTAGCACCTGGTGGCTTCAGCCAGGGAGCAGAAACAGTGGAGCAATTAAACAAATGTGGAAACAGGTGAAGACAGATAAGAATGTAAATGAATGCAAAATGTAGCTATATCATTTTTACAGTTTTTAAAAATGTAATTAAAGCACATTTTCTGGAAAAATTATTAATTATCATTTGCACATTTTCAGTAGATTTTTCATGAACTGATTTATATTTGATGTGTGTGAAAATGTTTGGAACACACTGTGTGTCTGACGGTCCCTGGAGGTTGCTGTTGAACATAACACAAGCACTGAAATCCATTAAAAAACACAACTTTCTGCAGTTTGTGCAGTCATGAATATTTAAGGAGGAATATCTTTGAATTTCAAAGTCAAAATGTCCCATTTCTGTGCCCGGAAGGAATTTAAGAAGTTGTTGTGTTAAAAAAACAACAACACATGTACACACAACTGTAGCCGATAGCCAGCAATATAAAGAAAGACGAATGTTGAATCCATACCATGGTGCTGAGATTAATGGCATTCTTCCTTTAATTTGAATCAAATGGACGAGAATCCTGAAAAACAGCGTCTAAATGGGTCGGCTGAGCTCCTGTGGCTGACGTGAGCAGAGGGAGGTAAATGACCTGTCTGCTGGAAATTATGTCCACAGTAAATGTGAGAACTACATTTACTGTTCTCTCTATAATCACCCGCACTCTATTCAATTTCATTCAATTATGCTTCACTGGCAAAGCTGCAATATACGATGTTGCCAAATTAAATGTTGCCAATTTCAAGGAAACATTGGCTGGTGATGAGGTAGTATGTGCGCCTTTGATTTTTTTCTTTACTTCAAACCACACACACACACGTGCACCTACGTGCAAACTCCCACGTAAACATGCATACACACACTCAAACTCTTCTTTTAGGAAGGTCAAAGGTCTGAACTGACTGGTGCAGGGTGTAGCTTGTGTGTGTGCATGTGTGTGTGAGGGGGTGTGCGACTAATCCAGGTGCTCTCCAGAAGGAAAGATAAAAATCTGTTGCATGCCTGCTCTTTAACCGGGCCCCTGAATCTGCCATCAGGAGAGAGGTTGACCTGCACGACCTCCTGGCCCACTGAGTTTAATGGGTGCAACTTCTTTCCCAGTGCGGGAGATACAGCGGGACAGGAAACCACATGTGGCTGCGGAGAGAGGGTGCCTGGAATCGATCTTCTTTAAATTTACACATCATAAACCTCGGTAAACATCAGACAGGTTTGATATGTTCATTTCGCTCGTCTGATCACAGGCAGCTCGATGTTAATTCACCCAAATACCCCACATCAGTTATTCTAAATAGAAAACACATTGTTTCCCCCCACGACAGACCCCCTGAACATACTGCAGTAATTTTGGATTCATATCGTAACACATGACTTACTACGCGGCCTGAAAATTACATCGGCACCCCGGGCGGATTTGTTGTAAATATTCTTGCAATGCACATGGGACAAGCTGCTCACTCTCAGTTTTCCTGTGGGCAGCTTTTATAGAAAATGTTAAAGAATGCTGCAATCACCGTTTGGCTCGGATGGTAAAGGCTAAAATGTTCACTCAGTTTTACATACGTAAATAAAAGTTCCTGTGGGCCAAACATTTTATTGGTCACAATAGAATACTGGTACTATTTCTGAATTGAAACCATATTAGAGGGCGTGAGAGATATGCAAGGGTGTGCACTCTCGTTTTTAATGTGCGAGTGTGTGCGTGTGTGTGCGCCCGTACATGCGCACGTGTGTGTTCATGTGTGTCCATGCAGACCTGGCTTTGATTAGAGCCTGCATGATAAAATGGGAGGCAGCTGAAGGCAGAGCTGGAGCTGGTTAGTGGCTGCCAACAAATGGAGAGAGACCAGGAAGATTTTTATCAAACACACATGAACATTGGAGGGGATGCCATTTATGTTTCCCGGGATGGCAACACACACACACACACAAAATGCAGACCAATAGAAGAGCGTGTAAGCACGTTCATTTCAGAGTAATCATACAAACTAGAGCAACATCCAGGGAGGGAAGAAATAAACACCAAAACGGGGAGAATGGCTCTGTAGCCCAGAGAGAGCTTGTGAAATATAAACAAGAGCAAGCAATAAAACAGCAGTGAAACTCCTGCGAAACGCTATCACCGACTTTTCCCATTGTGGCGTTTAGCCGGCAGTAATATGTCATGGTTTCATTGTGTCTCTAATCTGATAAGGTTTTATGGCTCCACTTGCTATTAGTGTCATCCATTGTCATTTAAGGTGGCAGGATGGCAGCCTGTGGCGCTGACCCCTCACCGATCCCCCACATTCTCCCGCCGAGGACGGATTGAGTTAGGGAGTCACGCATCCTTTGACATCAGAAATCTGTCTTAGCGGGCGGACGGGCGCAGAGGAAGTATTTGCTGCCGTTTGCATACTTGGGAGGGAAGGGGGGGGGGGGGGAGAAGAAGTTACACCGCATTTTGTCTCCCCCAAGAGGCCGGAGGATGTTCTGCTCACTGGACCTCCCTCTGTGTCTCTTCCTTTTTTTTTCTCGTGAGCCCCCCACCACCTCAAATTCCACTCCACATCCCGAAACCAAAGCAGACACCACATGTGGTGCCAATGACCTTTCCCGTGTTTGATGTGCATTGCTCCTTGTACAAGGTTTAGCCGCGATTTTCACAACATGCTCTATTTGGCCTCATAGGGCCGAGCTGCGAGGTTAATTTAATTGTGCGATATATGTTTATTTCACAGCACATCCCGCAGAGGAATTCTGACTACAATAATGCATCAGTCATAGTTCCTCTTAAATTCAATCCATGTGGTTATTATTTATGCCTCGTCTGCTTTTTCACGCTACGGTAGTGCCATGAAATTTTCTGAATAGACATATCTCCACAGTCGACGACTCACCATGACCTAAGCCTTTTAGTCAATGATAAACTGGAAGAAAAAACAGAATGGAGGATAACATCTCTTAAGCTACAGTAAGATGGCTTTTATTAAGCTGTGAAGAGAAGAGTATCATCTTCGTATACTCTCATGGTTAAATTAACACGGGGCTGGAAATTTGGTCCCCTATGTGATTTCCTCGCTGAAATTAATAAGCATTTAGATCATGTTTCTCTGTTATTAATGTGTAGGGACTCCTGCCCCCCTCCCTCCTTCTCCTCCTGTCCACCTTTTTCCTGCTCTGTATTAACTGGAAACATGTTTCCACTGCTGATAACTATCAGAGAGGACAGGCCGCAAGATTACTTTGGATACTTAGAACCGCTTCTTTTTTATTTTTCATTTTGGACAGAAGATAAGAGCGGGTTGAACAAACATGCCACATAACCCACTGCCACCCCGCTGCCAATAGAAGTTCACATACTTCTGTTATTCCACCGAGTGGGGCTCCCGCAGAAAGAACAACTTTTCAGAACGATTTGATACTACCTCACTTGATCGCCACAAAAAATGTGCAGGATTTGAGATTAGACACGATATGTTTGCATAAGCTGCCTGGAATAAGGCACACATGTATTCTGCCTGACCCGGTAACGAAGCAATGTAATTGTATATTCCGCTGATGGATGTCAAGGATGCATTATAACGATTACTGCTAAAAAGGCATGTAGAACACATTTAATAATGCCACGAATGCTAAGAGCTTTGAACTTTTCTGCCCGGTGCTCCACAGTTAATGGTGCTTAATGAAATAACAGATGGTTGTGATTGACCACTGTCGAATACTTTTAAGAGACTAAGTGAAAACAGTGAGACGCTAATGCAACTAATGACAAATTCTATTTCGATGTAAATTCATTTCCTGATAAACTGATTATTTTGTCTAAGAAATGTCACAAAATATATATAAAAATAGCCTTTAAATTGTTTATTTTGCCCAACAAACAGCAAATCCCCAAAAAGGTAAATATGTGATATATTTCTTATTAATTATAATGAATTCATTTATAATTATTTATTTTATGGATGTAAATACACACAAAAAAGCCATTTGTTGCTATTATTAATAATCTTTTGCATGACTAAAATGCTCCAACACATGATCAACTATCGGGTCGTGTCACCAACTATATTCAGAATTGCGAGTAGGTCGTCGGCCATGTTGGTGGAGCAGGTGAGGAGGTGGCGGTGCTTCAGCTGGTTTAGATCACAGATAATGAGACCCAGCCCCCCCCCCCCCGACCCCGGCAGTCGCTTCCAGTCTGAAATTGATCGATGAGAATCCCCCTTTGACCCTTATCTGGTGTTGGGCTTTGCATTATGGCCGTACATCTGGAAGAGAGATCAGGGGATTTTGCATGGAGTCTTTTGGATGAGGACGTGACCAGACTCCGCTGTGTGGCGTGTTACTGCCAAGCCACCAAAGTTGCTCACTTCCTCCACAAGTTTCCATCGGGGGGGGGGACCGGCCTCTGCTGCCTGACATGTCATGGTTTGGTGATGTATGAGCTGTGAGACACAGGCTTTAAATAGAAAAAATTAACTGTTTTGGTTTTCTCCTTATCTCTTGTTTGTACCTAAACATTTGACAGATTTTTTTACGACAGCTGCTTAGTTGCCCGAACACATTTGTTGTTCGTGTTAACCTTTTTTTCTTTTGTAAATTAGACGTAAATCCTACCCATTTATGTGTGTCAGGGCTCTTCCTGTGTGCAGAGCCCCTTCCTAAATTCCCAAGATGACTACTGGATGATTTACATCTGTTCTTTTTCAGTTTTTCAGAGCCAGGGTTTAGGTAAAAAGACTATTAGCAGGAAGTTAGTAGCAGGCTTTTCTCTGCAGCCCCCTCTGTGCTGCTGTGAAATAGTCCTCTGCTAATGAAAGAGTCCAACGGTTTGGTTAATGACAATCGATGCTCCTTCATTGGCAAGAAGTTATTTCTCTCCAGCTTTAACAGCCTGTAAGTCAGTGAGGAGCTGTATTTCACCAGACCGTTATCTGTAAATTCCAATTCTTGACAAATGAAACAAAATGATCCATATGAAGGACAAAATAACCGACTATTGTATCAGTGTTACACTTAAGAGAAGCAAATCTCAGAGAGTTTCAAGTGAAGAGACTCCTCCAACTCCAAATAATGAATATATTCTGCACGCCCCAGCAGGGAGCCTCCTTCGGTTCCCATCTACTTCACCGACTCTGTTAAGCTCAGTGAGTTAAGTACCATGAATATTAGTAATTAGCTTTTTCTTCTTTTTTTTTTTTTTTTTTAGGTTTAACAGCATGTGTGATCGTCAGATTCATCCTGCATCCATGTGCCCGCTGGCAAAACAAAAGACTCCCTAAGCCGAATTTTCCAAAGTCGTCTGGTTTCAGTTTGTGCAATAAAACCTAATTTGTTGCTGTGCCTTGTTAAAGTCCAAATGAAAGCCTGAATATTTTGTTCTTGGAAAAATAAAAGGTGCTCACGGCGCGGTGTGCTGGATGCGGGCATGACTCATAAAAACAGCGAACTGCATGCGATTAGGGATTTATGTGCGATTTATGTTGCGTTATTGCTGATTATGTGCATTGTGTTTTGCTGATAACACACTGCGCTCTTTGTGGACATGTATCTTTCTACCGACACAGATGTGTGTTTGAGTGTGTGTGTGTGTGTGTGTGTGTGTGTGTGTCTTTGCACAAACGTGCATAATTTATAAAGTATGTTTTATTTTTTTGTCCGGCCAACCAAAGGACCTCACTGAATTAACCTTCAACAACAATGCAGGTTTAAGAGCCACTGACAAACAACACCCACTTTCAATTAGGGCTACATCAAGCCCCCAGCAGGAAGTTCTAATTGGTGAAGTTCCACGAGAGGGTTCTGGGGTTTTTCTGGAAATATGTCCAAAATCCACCGCTTGTTGTGTTGTTACGTTTGTGTGTAGTCGAATATTTCATCAAATTTAAGGGCCCGACTAGCGGTTTGGTATGCACTTCACTCCACTATTAACATCGGTTTTTCAAAGCATATCCTCCGTTTTAGATCAGCACTGACATAAATGAAGTTTATTGTGATGTATTACTGATGTAAAATAGGTCTGAAATGTTCATTTTTATGAGGCGTGGAGATTAACAAATCAAACACACTTTGCTATGCAGCAGTGATATAATGTATGCAACAGCCTAACACATTTAGAAGCACTGATTAAGTCCTTTAAGCATCTTATAAGAAATGCATCGCATAGTCATACTTAAAATTCACGTCACATGTAAGTAAAGCACTTCATTAATCTTCTGTCATCAGGTCTAAAAGAATCCATTAGAGCTAATTAAAGACAATTAGAGAGCGCAAAGAAATTATATTATAAAGCATATTTAACCAGATTACTTTTCAGAATTAGCCGCATATTCGTTGCAATTACCGTGACAGTACACATAGTAAAAAAATTATATTCTTACTGATACAAAGCAAATGAGATAAACTGACTAAGGAAAAAGAACAGTATATATACATATATATATATATATATACATATACATATATATATATATATATGTATATATATATATTTCATATGTGGTATCATTCACACACATCCAGCCAATCAGTAGCAATTGAGCAGCTGATAAATAAAAGCGTACCTGTTCACCGGTGGGCCTCCAGCCACATAATGAAATATCCACATGTTCTACTAATTTGCTTTTATTGAACTACCTAAATGGGCTTCCATTTCAGTGTGGCGTGAAAAATAATAAACACTGAATTGGAATGGGGGGGACCACAGCATAACCACTGCCCCCCCCCCCTCCCATTCACCCCTGTGTCTCTTTTGTTTCTTCAGTCCTGACCACACAGATGCTTTTCCAATTAGGAACCACAGCAGTCTAATATATATTCAGAGTGATGATAACGATCACGATATAAACTGAGGAAAGCAATTACAGCCGCCGCTACCATAAATAGCAATTGTAAAAATATCTATCATTTACAAGGAGAAACCACAAAACACTCACAGTACAGTGGAGCGTCCGGCAGAGAGGAGAGGAGAGGAGGGTCTGTATGAGACTTTTTGATTTTGATTTCTTTAAATGGAAGTACCGTCTGCCAACTTCTCCCAACAAGGCGTTCAATAAGCACTTTGAATGAATGGCCATGCAAATGCAGTATTGACTCTAATCACTGATCAGTCTTTTAGTGGTTTCTCTGAAATTGACTCTGAAACGTTACCAGGAAATCCAGTCATTTACGCACGTTACTGTGCTTTAGTAATGACTTTATTCGGAGGAATCATTTGGCTAACAATACGGCCGAGTGTGTGTGCGCTGTGGTGTTTGTGTGTGACCATGCACATGCCCACCCATGTGCCTGCCCGTGCAGTGGTGGCTGCAGCAGCGTGCGTGTGGGAAACAGAGGGAGTGTGGAGTTTAAAGGGTATGATTTATAGCACTCCGCGGGTTATAACTCATTTCAAACTGAATTTCCTGCCTGTGCGATTGCATCCTTCCTTAATGCCCTTGACAGAATGGAAAGCACAACCGATGTTCCATGTCTAAAGATAGACATTTTTGGGTGTGACTTTTGAATCCCAGTTTATAAATTATCAATTTCTAAGCCAAGTCAATTGTCCTGTGACGACAAATACTAATCCTGTTCTCACATTACAGAATTTTTTTTGACAATTCGATGCAACTGTTATTGGCTATAAACCAGAAAAATACTAATAATCCAATGAATCTAGGGGCAGTGATGGCTTGAGGTTCGACCTTCTACAAATGTATGCTAGCAAATTATTCAAAGCTGATGTATACTGAACGAAAATCTCCTCTTGGGCTCTTAATACACAAGTGTGAAGTCGATTTCATGAACAGTTCTGGAGATATGGGAGCCACACACAGACAAGACAGTCATTCCTGGCATCAGTAGGTCAATGGACCACCCTTAACTGGGAACCCTCTCAACCAGCTCAAACAACCAATAAAGTTAAAATGTGACAATTAAGCTGCAGAGTGAAGTAACACATGTAAAAAACAGTTAATCTGAATTGTCCCAGATGTGAACTTTCGAGTGGTTCCCAGTAGCCACAGGCAGAGAAAGCCTTGATAGCCAGGTGATTTTATTTACAGTAATTAAAGGCTAATTTAGTATCTACAAATAAAACCAATATAGTGTTAAACCGTGCTGGCACATTTCTCTTGCCTGGGGCTTGCAGCTGTGAGGTATCAGCAGCACCGAGCAGAGCTCACGGTGCACGTACGCTGCCGCGCATGTGTGTGTATCCATGTGCATAAAAAAAGTATACAGCTCCACTGAATTACAGATGCAGGGAAATGAGCGGGTCTTCGTGTCCTTGCATTCTGTGGACATTAAATTGTTTTAATGAATGCAGGTCAGAGCCTGCACTTAAATTAGATGTCTCTCATATACAGTAATAACTCAGCCTTATACGATGATGATGTTACTGTGTGTGTGTGTGTGTGTGTGTGTGTGTGTGTTTTCAGGGATGAATAAGGTTGATTATGTTCTGATGCAAGCAGGACTGTTTCTGCGTTTTAAGCTTTGACGTCAGACACGTTCCGTATTAAGCAGACAAACACACACACACACACACACACAGACACACACACACACACAGAGAGTATGGCACTCCATGAATCAGCAGTATGTCTAATTTCTCCGCACATTACAGAGACGATGGGCCTGTAAGACTCCAAATGAAAAGCCTAATGTCCCCCTATTGATTTTCCCTCCTTTAAATTGTACCTTATTTATGGCTGTGTCTCCCCCAAAAGAGAAAGTAACAAGTACAGGAAAGCCGGAGACAGCAAGCAAGCAACAGGCTAACAGGCAGGCAGAGCAGGTGGATCGACAGTAAGGAAGACAAACAGCTGCAGGGGATGCAGACAAACATGGAGAGAAAAGCGATGCTTCAGCTCCGTTTCCATAATAAGATCTGCTCACTTCCTCGACACACCCTGAACAGCACGAGCTGCCATTCTTCCTTCCTCCATTTAGAGAATTCAGAAACAGAACTGCAGGGGGAGGCGCTCGGTTCCCTCAAGTCTTTCTCATAAAAGGTGGAAGCATCTTACATCTTGGAGTAATAAGTCATTGATAATGGCCTGTTTTTTTTTTCTCTGGCTTTATTAAAAGGAAAAATATTGCACTGTCTTTATCGACATCTGTCTTCCTGTTTTCTGAAGAGTGTTCATGCACTGATGCGGTCCAGCTCAAATCTTGCTTTTTTGAAGCATTCTGCTTTTATCAGTCGAAGAGAGCAAGCTCAGCACGCGTTCTCCTTCTGAAGCCTCACCTTGCTGCACACTCCAGCAGCTGCACACTTACACACTGGGTTCTCCCCGGTACCATAACAATCTAGCAGCTGGTGGCAATGGAGCATCCACGCTGCTGCAGTTGGAAGGTCAAATGCCTTGCTCAGGGGCTGCCGTCAAGAAAGATGACAGTCCTTGTTTTCCTCAATCAGAGATATCTCTGTTGGTTCTAGGATTTTAACCGTTGACCTTCAGCAAACACACAACGTCACTCCTGTGTAAAAAACACACAAAAAAAAAATGTCAGCAGAGAAGCCTGGTGTATTATTTCTGGGTACAGTAGATTGTCTTCCACCATGTAACCACACTTTGGTGAGCAGCAATTTGTTGGCCCAGATTCTCTGCTACGATATCCAACACTCCTGACCTTTTCCTGCAGCAGGCATGTGTATGCTACACAGACATTAGAGAGAAACCGAAATATGAAGTTGGAAATCCATTTCACTGCAGTGAAAGAGCGCTGTGTGTATCACGGAGATAAAAAAAACAAGATTGGGAGAGCTTATGGGGAGAGCCAGTACTGTACGCTCTGTGTGTTTTCTGTGTGTCCTTGTGTGTTTGCATGCATGTGTCGAGCCGCACGTAGGGGGGGGGGGACATGGGTGCAAAGTTGCCTGCAACAACATTTAGCGCAAGTTCAAATGACCCCTAAAAGCTTGTGTGAGGTCATATAATATTTGGACAGCCTAGTCCAATTTAGCCGGTCATATCTCCATCTGCTTTGCTCTGTATTTACCTCAAATGGGAATTGAAAACCGAGATAGTCCAGCTGTATGCATTTAGAAGTATGGCAGAGGAAGGCAGAGCCAGTGTACCCCCCCCCACACACGTCCCCCTCCCTCCCTCCCAGCTTTGCCCCTGTAGCGTGCCAATGTCTCCTCTATCCGCCACAAACGCGGAGCCAAACAGTGCGTCTCCTGTCTCGGAGAACGTCTGGCACAGTCAGCAGGTTGATTCATTGCCTGATGCACATGCACCGTAAGGTTTTTCAACAGCAATGGGGTGGAAAAAAAGTTCTAATGCAAATAAATATGCACTGACTGTTTTTTTTACTTTGCATAACACCTGGAGAGCTGCTGAGGTTACCTGTTACATTCAATTAGAAGCTGTGTGGCGTAAAAACATGGCCACGTACGTGATGGCAAAGTTAGCTGAACGCATGAGAGTGACTCAATCCGGCTGCAGAAGAGAAAACAGTGCTGCTGTGTAAGAGATTCCTGTTTTTGGTATTTTTAACAGAGCCTGACCAATGTGGATTTTTCGTCAATGCTGAAACCAAATAATTAGAAGTCCCTTTAATTGTTTTGGGCCGGTGTCTGGTATCAGCGTGTCTATCCCCTAATACATAGGAAAAATACATCTGTAATCTGTGTGAATAATTGGCCTTCTAAATATATTGTTTTGCCCCCAGCAGCATGAATTGTTTCCCCAATATTCATTAATGTTTAACAGTCCTTCAATAATCAGTTGTATAACATGTGATTTTCAGTGACTTATCCAAAAGAAAATCGAATGCTTAAGTGATAATAAGGTGCAGGAGTTATTTGAACAGTCTCTGCACGCAGCGCATACATTTGTCTCAAATATTTCGGGTTTATTTCTTTGCTCCATCAAGGCACAAAAGGTCAACCGCTCAAAATGATTATAGTACAACTCAGACACAGGTGTCTCGGGAAAAAACCTCTGGAAAAGTGTGTTTACATAAGTTGTGAAATGCGAGACACGTTTTGACCTGCCGTGAGCACACAAGTGTCACACACAATATCGCAGGTTTGTGTTCCTCGCGGCACAGACGTTACTCGTGAACGGCAAAGCCAAATAATGACAACACAAGGCAAACAAATCGAGCCTGCCGACGCCAAGGCTGACACCCAAGGTCTTCCATCACTGTACAGCTGCTGCAGCTGCTGTGCAGTGCACTCAAGACTTTTAGCTGAAAAGCCTTGTTAATATGTATTTTCCTGGGCAAAGAAACGGACACAAAGAGACTGAGGGAAATTGGGGATTGAAAACGAGAAAGTGCGCCATGCCACTTTCAGGGGCAGCGTGACATTTCTGCTGAGCAGTGGTCACCCTTGGCGGCCGCCGGTGATGCACATGACAGAAATGCTGACCCCGTCTGTCAGTCCTTCCACCGCTCTGCTGACACCTCAGGTTCCGCAGGTTTCTGTGCAAATTCAGAACCCACATCACCAGCGCTCAAGGCATGCGTCATTAACCTTATCACGCATGTTTAGCCAGCAAGCCCGAGCAAATGCTGCAGCGACGCGATGCGATAATCCTCTGCAGAATAATCCCAATTTTTGGTTCTTAAAAACGCTTCCACCAGACTCGTTCTGGCTGTTTGGACAGAGCAGTAAATCTGAGAATCTCAGAGGAAAGCTGACTAATTCATCCAACATCACTCAGCGCCCTCCACCCTGTGCTGAATATTAATCAGCGAATGTTCCCAGTATCAAGCTGGCAACCAATCCAAACAGATGATGGATGAAGCACCAAATAGACTATCTCTCTCCTCCTCTCCTTCCTCCCTCTCTCTGCTTCATCCAGATATGAACAAATGATTTATATTTGGACTATTCCCTCCTATTGATTGTCATTTAACTTCTCCCTCTCCTTCTATATACTGTAGCATATTTACTGTCCGACAGTTCGCCCTCTTCCTTTCTCATTCCATCCTCCATCTGTCATCGTACTTGCCGTCCACTTGTGTTGACATAATAATAGCAAAGGGAGCATTCCTCATTTTCTACTGATTATTCTTCCTCTTTGTTAATTGTTTTTGGCAAAATGTGGAGTCCCTCTAGTGAGAGAGAGTTTTTAATTTTTTTTTAAAAAACATTTCCTCACCATTGCATTTCCTCCGTTTCATTCTCCTGCACATTACATCACACCTTGCACTACCTTGCTCCACAATTAACCTATTCAGCTCTTCTGAGTAAGAGAGCTACGGTATAATTAGAGTCACTTAATAATAGTGGTTATGCTACTGATGACAAAAAAATTACACTCCAATTTTACTCTTACGAAGGTAAAGGTGTATATATATTCTCAGAGAAAAGTGCTGCACACAGATGCACTGTATAAATGTGCGTGTGAATGGGTGAATGTAAAAAACGTACTGTAAAGCGCTTGAGTGGTCATCAAGACTAGAAAAGCTCTATATAGATACAGACCATTTACCATAAATATATATATATATATATATAGCCTCCAAAAGCAATGAACATATCTGACAAACTAAGATCTATTTATTTGTGTTGTTTCACAAAAGACAATATGCAGTGTTAGTAAGAGAAAATGATGCAACTTACTTACTAATATAAGTAAGTTTGGAAATATATGATGCTGAATACAGGAGATTTCTACTAGAGGCCTGTTTTAGAGACTCTCTATGAACTCAAGCTACAAAATAACCCTCATCTTTATGCCGTACTTTACTTTTGTACTGTTGGAATTCGATTAACATGTCATATTTAAGGAAGGCTTATCTCTTCAAGCAGAAACTAAAAAGAATATGTGCCAGTACATATATCATCAGCAACCTCTCCTTTGAAAGATGAGATACTAAAGTAATGAGAAAAAAAAAAAAGTTTAGTGACACTGCTCCTTTGTTTTACTTTTATCTCCGTCTGCCTGCTCGCTGTCAATCCTTCGTTCTGTGCAGACGTTATGGGCAGATCCTCCACGCCTCCCTGCATTCCTCCTGCAACCTGATTATTTCCCAAGCTTTGATAAGTGACTGCAGACTTTAAAGAAGATGAAAAAAACAAAGAATAAAAAGGAGGGGAAAAAAATGAAACCATCAGAGTCGTTTATGGCTCTGACCTTTCGCTGCGCAGACCACACGCTTTATTATCCCTCATTCCAACTCATTAGGAACAACGGTTTACTCTGACATGTGGAATTCGTCACACACATCCACTCAGACACAAATGCACATACCAGGGTCTATGGTGGTTATTAGTTTGGCACCGGGAGTGGGAATGACATCATGAGGCAGGCGGCGGTAAACACCCTTGATTGGTGGACAGCTGAGACTGCCAAGAGAGTGGGTGTCAGTGTTGGTGGTCCACGGTGCCTTGCTCGAGTCCTGCCCTACAGCAAATTAAACGAATAAGTACAGTTGAGTCTCCGCTGAGGTTAAACAAGCATGCGTTCGACTGCTGGGACTGATTAGAGCACTTAGGCTTATTGTGTTTGTTTGAACGGAGGCAACTCACATCCCAAATCCTACATGACATCCTTGTCTTGTAAAGTTGGATATGCAGCATAGATATGTGGTTGGGTGATGTTTGGTTTGCAGAGTGAAACTCTGTTTAACTCTTTTGCAATTTTTGTTTGTGTGTGTGCGTGTCAGCTCACTACATTAACACAGTCGAATGGATTCTCTAAGTCTGGCTTTCAGCCTTGTGCGATTCCGTAAAGTATAATTGTGTTGTCATTTTCATAAGCTTATCCTGCAGCAGCTTAGTGAGGTGGAAGGAAGCCAAGAAAGGTGTTACACACTAAACAGTGGTGCAGTGCTAAGAGAGGCACCACACATACTGTAGGCACTGTGTGTGTGTGTGTGTGTGTGTGTGTGTGTGTGTATATCTGACAGTATAAAAATGCACATTTACTGTATGTAATTATGTATAAATGAGCAGTATACCGTATGGCCATCAGAATTTTGAGTATGAAATAAAATCTGTCTTTAATATCCTTGCAGTTGTATGCCTCAGCAGATTTTCTTTCCCCAGACTCATGAGGTCTCTATGACCTTTGCCCTTTCACCACTGAAATCTAATCATGTCATCCTGTAGTCCAAGTGACAACTGTTCTAAATCTGAAGAAATTCCCTAAAGGCAGACTTGAGAATTCATGTTCAAGAGGCCAAAGACATGTTTTGCGAGGCCACCATGACCTGGAACTATAATCACCCAAGTCTAATCTGTGAACACTTGTGCCAAATTTGAATGGATTCTCTCCCGGTGATTTAAGGATAATGTGTTCACAAGACAAAAAAATGTCAACGTGTAATAAGTCACAGAGACCTTGACTTTGAGCACCAAATTTAAATCTGTGTGTCCAATTGAAGAAATATCCTCAGAGTGTTCCTGAGACTGAAAATGTGTTTTGTAAGGTCACAGTGACCTTGACCTTTGACCACCAAATTCAGATAAGTTCATCAATGAGATATGTGTTCACGAGGGTTAGTTAAACCTTGAGTCCAACTGAACATTTGTACCATAATTGAAGAAATTCCGTCCAAGGTATTTTTGAAATATCATGTTCAGAAGAATTGGACAGATGGACAACCTGAAAAAATAATGCTTCTAATGAATTAGAGGCATCATGTCATTCATTTCTTTGGCATTTTAACAATGATTAAGGTTTTAAATTAGATCTTGTACTGATTTGTGGATTCACACTAAATTACTCACGGTAGTTTCTGAAGCAGAGTTGTCATCAGCTCAATCAACTATAAGAAATAGCTGAAAAGCTGAGAAAACCAACTAAAATCCAGAGCAACACAAACCCAACAGAATCATTAAATGTGTCCTGTAACTCAAATGAAACCTGAAGAGCTGTAACTCATCATTATTTCTGTCACATTGTCCAATAGTTTTTCATTAGCTGAATAATCGTTAAGTCTTTTAAACGTTGGAAACGAAGAGATCTGTTCATGACAATTTCGCAGACGTTTTTTAAATAGCTGGTTTTGTCCTGACCAACAGTCCAAAGCCCAAAGATATTACATTTACACTGATGTAAAACAGAGAAACATGGCAAGCTTGTTATAGGCTATAATAGTACCAGAGGAGGACATCTGGCCAAAATGTTCTCTTGTGTAACCGATGACCTCATGTGACTGTTGGGCGGTGGATTCTATGTTTTATTTGAAGATAGGGACCACTGGGTTTAGGTGTAACAACTGTATATCAACCAAGTGTGGTTGGGCCCTGATAATGAGACCTTTTTATCTTGGTGTTTAGGAGAAAGTGGAGGAAAATGCATAATGGATGCCACATGTCAAGTCAACAAATGAATGTAAACCTTTTACAGAAAATAAGTAAAAACTGTGGACTTGAACAAAGCCATTGCTTACATTCAAATAAATGATCACTGGGAGAGAAGGTACACGTTATACAGGCCGGCACTGTGCCTTTATTTAACAGGAAACTGAATATAAGTGGGGAAACATCCTGTTAATAGAATTGACTGCAGGCGCTAAACAGGCCTAGAGTTTATTATTCTGTCCTCTGACTTGGTAAAACTCTCTGAGCTCTTTCAAATTACAGTCCCAACTTTATGGAAATGTATGCTAGGAGCCAATTCCCCCCAGAAAATCTTGCCTTCTTTCTGCCTTGAAAGACACTGTATACGTCCAAATTTCAAGGATGAGAGACGTATGTTCTTTCACTCACTCCCTTACAAAAACAGCCCGAGTCTCGAGAATCTGGAGACCTCCCCTTTGTTCTCGGGCTCACTTAGGTTTCGGGAGTTCAAGCAGCCGTGTGCTTGTGTTGGTGTGTTATCCTTACATTTACATGGGCGTGTAATTGTTGAACTTAGCAGTGTGTTCATTCATTAGAGAGTGCTTACCTCCCCGGTCCCTCTCCTCATCTCTCTACATTAGCTCTGACAGTAATGACTTGCCAGGCCTAACCTCTTAACTGGCCTGATGCATGCTTGTGGCAAACCCACTCTCGCTGCCCCGCTAAAATGGAAACATGCCGTTTGAGTGTTTTATCCCCCCCCCCCAACCCCTCTGTTCACCCCCTTCCCCCCTCTCCATTTACGTCACCTTCTAACATTTCTTCCTGTTGCTTTAGACAGAAAAGGGCACTTCAGCCAAATTTAAGGCAAGATGTAGATATTATTTTTTTACAGTTTTTATGTGCAGTTATCTAAAAGCTACAGAGGCCCTGAAGTGCAAAACACAACACAACAACAAATCCCAACAGCAACTTACAAAACACAACATTAACGTCCAATGGAAAAGGTAGGTACCTATCTGCTGTTGTGTTTTGTGATCTTGCACTTTAGGGCCACCTTAACAACTTCAGGAAAATGTGTCCTATTTAAATGTTGCATGGAAGGAAAAAACTGAATTCTTTTAAACAGAAAAGTTTTGAAAATCACAAAAATGACATTAGCATTGTTACGCTCCCTGGTGGCTCGGAGTAGGGCATAACATAAGGGCAACAGGTTTGGGGGTAAAGAGGGTGCAGTCACACAAATGCCAGGACCCAATATGATGTAAAGAAAGTGTTTATTTCCAGAAAGCAACACAGGGATCAACAAGGACTGTCAGTGGCACCAAAGAAAAGAACATAAACAAACCCAACCCCCCCCCCCTTTTACAGGTGCTTAGCACCCAAAAGTACAGCGGGTGGTGCTCACACTAACCTGGGGGATTAACAAGAAGTAAACCTACGTGTGTGTTATATGTAGACCCCGGAGTATCTTACCTGTCCTCAATGTCCCTCTGCGCACAACAAAACAAAAGTTAACAAAGACAAAACACAAAAGTGGGCTGCTAGCAACTTAAATAACTCAGTTTAACCAATGTGGTTAAACTAAAGATCAATCAATACTCAAGCGAACAACCAAGCAGAGCACAAGCAGAGCACAAGCAGAGCACAAGCAGAGCACAAGCAGAGCACAAGCAGAGCACAAGCAGAGCACAAGCAGAGCACAAGCAGAGCACAAGCAGAGCACAAGCAGAGCACAAGCAGAGCACAAGCAGAGCACAAGCAGAGCCCTCAGGTTGCTAACAAAACAAAGGACTATTTAAAGGGGAATGGTTGATTGGAGATCTGGAACAGGTGTGGTGATTTGATGACTGGAACCAGGTGTGCACCTCTGTGAAGTAGGAGAGAGAAACCAGGAGGAGGAGACAAAACACGAAACAGAACACAATACCTGTATATGTGCAAGGACATATAGAACACTGTACGTAACATTGACTGAGACTTTACTTCTCCGTAGTCTCTCGCTCACAACCAATTTGAGCAATAAGCATCCGTGGGAGAAAGGCCTAAAGTCATTAACTGAATCCAAGCTAAACAAGTTAATTTTTCCTGGGGATTATCAGGGCCCTACCAGGAGGGAGCCAAAGAAATGGAGACTATCTCTGCAGAGCAGTTTCCATTACAGCCATTTCAACCTTCAACCGCTATGCTGGAATAAATACATTTTTACACAAGTAAGATTGCAGCATGTTTTCACAGACAGAAATGTGTTATTTATGGTAAGCATTTAAGTTTGAAGTGCAGTGGTTCCGTTTTTGTGTTATCGGACACATGCTGCAGATTCGTGGAACATATTCATGAAGGACTTTGGGGCTCTTTCACCCTCACTCTATCCAGAGGGGTGGAAAAGATACACGAGTTCAGCTATGTGATTCCTGACTGGACTGCAGAGATAAGAGAGCCCGAATAAATCTCTACCCCTCCAAATGGGTTCCAGTGACAATGGAAATAAAGAGGTTTTGGTTGGCCAGCCAGATGACTGACGTCTTGGTGCTGTTCCCACCTCAGTGACCAGCAGATAAACCCAGGATTAGAGAGAGAGAGACACTATTAGACTGCTGCACGCACACATATATAAGTTCACTAGCACACACACACACACAAACACACACACACACACTCACACCAAAATGTCTGAACTCTCACTTAAAGGCATGGTGCGTCTTCACAGTCACGCATCAAATAAAGATGGATGACATGTCTCCATTTCCTCTAGCTGTACAAAAATTAAGCTAAATATATTTTTGGGGGAACAGGTGCCACCACTTTGCAGTTTTGACGTAATTTGGAGCCAGAGTCACTTTTGGGGAGCTTTCATGTCGTCCATCTTTATATACAGTCTATGGTACGCACAACAACATACTTTCATTCAAAAATTCATTCAAACACACAAGCCTGGTCATTATACTAAACTCCTCCTTCAGAATTAAGACATACAGAATTCTAATTCTTTGGTATCAACCACTCTGAAGACCCACTCAAGTCAATACCTAACTGGCTTCCCACCTACAAATACTGCTATTTACAGTTTTGCTGGAATGCACAAACACCCTGGTGGTACCACTACCTGGGCTTGAACCCATCTCTTTGTGGTGGCTGGTGACCGCCATCAAAGCACCCCAGAAATCATTATTTATCAGAAATGTTAGGCTGCTAAAAGGCTTGGGTGACGCCAGAGGAGAAGAGAAGGGAGGCAGAAAGGGTAAGATGAAGGGAGAGCCAGAGCAGAGAGTGGAGAGATGTTATCGGGGATCAGAGATTCTGTCTGAGCTGCGGACCTCTCTGCGCTGTGAACTCCTGGCGGCCTGACCTGAAACGATTCCGATCTGTCTCTGGCGGGAGGAAGGACATCCAAAAGGAGATAAAGTCACTGAACAACTTCATAAAGCATACACCTGTTTCTTATGTACACTGAGAAACAGAACGCTACAGGTCCGTCCTATAGGTAAGGTCCAGCCATATGAAACAGGAGAGCCTGAGCCTTTGAGCAAACATTTTCCTGGCCATGAACTCAAGGCTCCTTTATTCAGATTCACTCGAGCATCCAAAGTCCAATTAAATAAACTGGAAAATCTATTAATTTGATTAATGTAATAATATATTTTAAGCACTTCTCAAAATAAAGCAACAAAGTGTTTCACAAATAAAAACAACATAAACATATCCATATCCATATATAAAATAACAGAACAAATAAAAAGTTATGAAAGAATAAATAAAAGAAGAAAAACACTGGCAGAAATGTAAGCATTTACCCCCTATTATAATAATAAAAACTAGAATTAGGTCAAATCAGGGAATGCAGAACGATAAAGGTTTTAAAAGAAGCTACTGACTCAGTCGGCTGTATTTCCTCGGGCAGGGTGTTCCAGAACCTCAGAGCTCTTATTCCAAAATTCCGGTCCCCCTGAGTCTTAATCCGAAAGTCTGGAACAGCAATATGGAAACAAATGCAAAGTGTCAAAATAGATTCATGATTTATGTAAAGTTTGTTTCTCTTAAGGTTAAATTTGGCAAAAATGCAGGGGAAAAGTGCTGTGGGAGCGACAGCATGAAAGATGACACCTTAAAAAAAGAATGACAGACTATACATCGTTCTCCTTAAATGATGCCAAGTGAAAGTTTAGTCATGAAGACTTTCCTCTTGCCCGTTTCCTCTTAAGTAACATGCACACGATCCCTCAGCTCCACTGGCTCATTTTACCTTTCCATCCAGCCTGAGATGCTCGCCTTGAGCCAATCACCTGTGAGCAGTCAAATATGAAAATGTTCTCTCTGACTCATGTCATTCAGCTGTCAGTTAAATTCCTCCAGTACCGGCCCTTTGTGCACCACCTCAACTCAGGATACCCGGGCGTCCAACCATCCAATCAGAAGCCCTTCATCCGACGTCCCATCTTTGTTCTCCATTCCTCATCATCACGAGTGTCTAGGCTATAAAAAGCACTTAATGCATAGGACTGCTTCAACGGCATTCTACTTCCTGTTGGGGACTAAGCGCCAAAGTCTGTTCCTCTGCTCACGATAAATTTACTCATTTTCTCCACAAGTCTCTTCTAATTGAAATAACAGAATCCGAACAGCAATCCCTAACCGTATGAAGTGATCTAAACCTAACCAGGCTTAACTGAAGCATGCCATTACGGCAGCAGACATAAAACATTTAAACTGCTCTGTTTCCTCTGTCTTGTTATGAGACCTATGAGGTGGCTGTGCACACAAAGCCGTACAGATGTAATGCAAACACCACAGACCCATGAGAGACGCAATCATCATTAATGTGTCTAATTAAGTCACCGGTGCATACTGCTGAGCCAGCTGCCAGTTCTTTAAAGACTTTCCCTGATGGCTTGTCTATCAGGGTCTCTTTACCCATTAGTCAAGGCCCAGAATGGATCGGGAGCCTGTTCAAGTTGGGTCCTCACAGAACAAGCATACATCAGGAGAGTTTTATGGCTGGAGAATGCTTGGTTCAGAGAGATACCACTACAGAAATGTATTTATTCAAATGCGATAAAACCCCTTGAGCTGCACCAACTCGTTTTCACACAAAACAAGTAATCACAGAAGAAACAATGCAATCCAAGACACAACGATAATAGAACAGACACAAACAACAACAAAAATAAAAATAAACAAATTATAATAATAGTTGGTGGGTCAAACTCATGTGTTCTGTACATTACTTTGATTTTACATAACACATTATAATGGTGTGTGAATACGATGCAGCATTGGCCCCGTACACATATGAAGGACCTCCTACTCGGTTGATGTCCTCACTATGAATCAAACATATATTTTTTTTCTGTTATCACAGACACAATATTATCACTGATCACCACATAATGATCGATACTTTCATTAAATTGGTAAAACTCTTTCCTAACAGGGCAGCTGCACGAGATTCAGTCAGCTCATCTCTCTACCTCTCTCTCTTGTGAGGACACACACTGACACATAGACACAAAGTGACACCTATGTGTACTCAGACTGGGTAAAAACATCATAACTTGGTCTTTGTGAACAGGAAATGGCGTACGTGTTTATTTGTACATTTTATTCAGTGAGCTGATCACAAACACCACATGTCAATACCGGTTAATAGAGTCAAAATAAAGGCAGAGCTCTAGCCCTGGATCTTTCAAAGGAGCTCTTCCTTTCAGTGTGATTTGGTGGTATTGCAGTTGGCGGTTGATTATCCCTTGAGGATAATGTGGTGCAGTTATGCGAATGCCGCATCCCGGAGAATGGCCCTTATCTTCAATGGCTCTGCAAAACTCCAGCTGTTTTTTAATTGGTTGCCGGAGTGGGTGAACAACAGCTACCTCCCAGCAGCGGTCTGTTCGGTGATAGAGAGCCGGTGATGCCTGGCACGTGGCCAGGAACCTGGAGGGCCCTGTCTGGGTCAATTGAAGAAATGGCTGCTGCTGTGATATTTAAACCTTTCCTCTTTTAGAGGGGGGAGATTTGTTCTTGGAGGTCAAGCGGATTATGATGAATATGATTTATTAACTTAGATTTGGCCATCAAGCAATGAGGCTCTCTCATCCTTTACTTCGATGGGATTGTGGAAGGAACAAATCGTGCATTTAAAAATGTACACAACTTTTGTTGTTTGTCTGTCTGACTTTTATTTATCTAAAATAATTTCAAACCTTGTCCAGTCTTGGCTTTTTATAACTAACAGAGCAAATTAAGAGTTTTGTTTCCCAATTTTTTCTCTAAAAGCATCTGCCCTGATTTCCTAATTTGCCAAAAATAAATCAAAAACCAGTTGGATGATTAATTATTCAGTTTTTTAATTACAATTTTAAGGCAAAAATACCAAAACAATGTTTATCTTGGAAATTGTGATGTGATTTTTTGCCATTTATAGACAAAGCACCGCTTCAATTAATCCACAAAATCATCAGCAGATTATTGATAATGAACAAAACTGTTAGCTAAAGCTTTACTTTAATACAACTGCAATTGTATAATAAAGAATAGTTATAGTCTAGCTTTAGCCACTGCTAGCTTTCTGACAAAGTAGATGACATATGACAAAAGTTGGGATTTGTCATATGTCACAATTTAGTGGTACACTTGTCCAACAGCAGCAGCAAAAACTACAGATCACTAGGTCAAACTGAATCTGAGCGATCTGCACTCAGAGTTGCACCTATAGCACTCATTCTTCTGAGTGGCATTTCGGCTCAGGGAGAGTGACTGAATGACATTTATTGTTCCCGACCGGCTGTCTGGGCAAAACTATGTGTTCTGTTCGCATAAAACACTAATAGTGTTAGTCCACTGCAGGAGGTTCAGTTGATTTATAGCGCTTTTTGCACACAGAGGTCTTGTACCAGACAGAACAACCACTCCTTCTTCCTCTCTTTCTTTCTTTCTATCTCCCTTTTCAACAACTGTCCGTCTGGCCTGGCGGGAGGCACCGATCCACCCTTGCCCTGGCACTTTGTTCCAGCGTCAAACCACCAAACTCAAAATGTCACTTTAACTCACCACAAGCACTTGTCAGTGCAGGACTAGCTTTGTCCCCAGGCTACAAGCTGCCAGTTTCATACAGTGTGCTATCAGACAGGCTATTCTCCCTCCATCTCACATTTGAATCTTGTTTCGCCTATCTCCTTTAATGTGTTATTCCTATGGTTTGGCTTGGTGAGAGTCCGTATTCACTCAAGTGCTGCCAGAGATTCATCACTACACTACTGCCCTTAGCCAGTCACATGCACACACACGCACACAAAAGCTCAAGCAAATGAGTGCCGCAGACACACACACACCGACACACCAACACACAAACACACACACACCATCTCCAGGAGGGAAGGTAACCAATTTCAAGGAGCTTGACACCTCAAGCCATTTCCCCCTTTTCTCCCTCTCTACTCCCCCCTTCTCTCTATAGCTCGCACTCTTCTCCTGCTTCACCTGTCAAACCACAGAGAAAAATTCATTCACAGTGAGGAAAGGAACCAAGATCCTGTCCTGGTCACTCGCTGCCCTCATGAGAAATGGTCAGAAATTGTCTTTCAACGCTAGAAGCCAACTGTGATTCGAATACCCACTATAAGCAGCATCAGACGATGCAATTATGCATTCTTTTTTTACATAACGTAAGATATTGTAATATACATTTTCTCATTAATAATTAAATATACTTCCTTTTGCGAGTTGATTCCTTTTGCTAAAACGCTTCTTATTCTGTGGCAGTTTATTCAGCTTATATTGGTCACTGGAATAAAGTGAAGATGATATGATATGAACATATGCTCAACCCCTCTATGAACGTTTCATCTTGCCACTCTGTGCCCTTAAATACACTAGCCCGCTTGCTCAATCTGTGCACCGCATTGCAACATATGGCGAGTTTACGATGACTGTCCAGTCACAGCCACCAGCCAATATCAGCCAGTTTAGAAGTGAGGACATGCCATCTGTCAAAAAGCTGAACTGCTGCTGCACAACTATATGATTTTGTGCCATAACTGACGAAACTCTGAGACTCTGTATGTGGCCGCACGTTTTACCATGGAAAAAACACGTGGACCCTGTACAGAAGGCGACGGCAACAAGGCATAAACAAGTCTCAAAGAAATAGGAGAACGTCAACATTTGACTGAGATTTATAAGTGGGAAAAATCTAATTTCAATCTCTGTTTGGGATGAACATATGTTTTTTTGTGAAAAAACTGACAAGCTTGTTTATAGAGTCAAATCACCGTGGAGAGCGTAGCGCTGTTTTTCTTCAGAGATTGCTTTGGAAAAGGAAAACTGCACTCGTAGCTTTGTCGTTCTGGTTCAGTGTTACAATACAATGATGCCATGTTTTCTCTTTCCTGAAATGAAAGAAAACACACCGCATCTCAGAACTGTGTACTATCATTCTGCTACCTGGGAAGGATACAAAAACAAAAACTGATCACTATCAGACCGAGCCAATGATCAAATTTCTATCTCACCCGTGGACTCTGGAGCTGTGAAGATCAACCACAGAACAAGATGTGGCCAAAACACTTTGGCCAAGCTGCAGAATGTCGGTGAAAGAATTATATCCCATCTGTTCCGGTGTTTATAATTAGTGGTAAACGCTGAAGGGGGAAATTAATCTAATTTGACAAAACAGCAATAAGAAGCAGAGTGAAATGGCCGAGCTCAGTGACAAGGGTATTATACAATGGAAAGAAATATGCAAAGTCTATGATAATTATCACAGAAATACTGGAAGAAGTGCAAAAAACCCCACTGCTGAAATAGGAAACATGAAGTAAGGGAAGATATAAATCAGCCTGTAACACTGCTGCTTAGTCAGTCTCCATTTCTCACACACAGTTAGACTCTGCATTAATCCTATTGGCATGGGTTTATGCACACATGCATACTCATTAAAATCTGAGGGCATATACAGATGTCATCATTTTACAACAGAAGAAAACCTTGGAAACGGACAAGTTTGCCATGAGGTCTTTTGTTTTTTGAATGACATTGAACTTTTAGAGTAAGATGTTTGCCTATTAAACGTTGTAAGGATGTGGTGGCGTCAGATTGGTGCAGTGGTTAGCACCATCACCTCACAGTAGGAAAGGTTTTGGGCAGGTTGGAGTGGAGCCTGTTCTCCTCGGCTTCCTCTGGGTATAACGATTTCTTCCCACAGTCATACAGATGAGGTTAACTGGCCACTCTAAACTGTTGCCTCTGCCAGGGAGGTTTTCACCCGGCTCTGTTTGGTGGTTTGTTTGTTTGCAGGATTACGCACAAGGCCTGGGAAAAGAACCATTAATTTTAAGGGCGGATCCAGGAATAGTTCTTTTATACATTTCTATTTAAAGAACCTGATGATGGTGTGTAGGATTAATTGGCCTTGGCGGAGGTATGCGCTCCATTGAGTGCCATTAGATTTAGTCCTGAGGCACTGGCTACCTGTCCAGGGTGTAGCCGACCTCACACACAGTGTCAGCTGGGATGTGAGCCCCTCGGCCCTCAAGAACAAGCAGCATATAGTTAATGAAATGATAGATGTGACTATAACTGCAAATTATAAATCCATCCACCAATTATCTATACCGCTTCTCCTTTGAAGGTCGCAGGGGAGCTGGAGCCATTCGCAGCTGACATTGGGCGAGAGGCAGGATGACATTTGGACTGTGGGACAAACAACTGTTTTTTTGCAATAAAATAACATAATGATGTTATTTGTAGTTTGACTATTTAAACAAATATAGTTTACAAACTTTTTAAGTCATGAATTTTACAACTTCAACAATTATTGCGATATATTTTTCAATGATAGCAAAATGACAGAAGCTTAACATGCAGTATATCGATATAAGAATTTAAAACCACAACCTTCACTCAGGAGCACAAATCTGTCTTTACACTTAAAAGAAACACAAGAAACAATTAACGGGATAATTATCTTCACTGACTGATATTAAATTCCTTTATCTTGATATACCGTAGCGGAGCGGAAGGTGATTTCCTTCATGAGTCGTATCCAACATGTAAATAAAACATTGTCTATCTCAGACGGTGTCTAAGCTGCTGCTCCTTCATTTAATCCTTGTATTCACCTCGCCTAACTCTTCCAGCCTCTTATCATGGCGGAAGGGGGGATACTCCTCCTCTCATCATCAATCACCAGAACCTTTGCCCTGTCACCCTGCTGGCAGAGGTGCGGTGCCGTGGGCTATTGTTTTGCTCTGTTTTGTTTGCTGCATTAGACATTAGGTGCTATTTTTGGTACTGAAGGTCCTGTGGGTTGTCTCATAAACGCTCCACGGCGATCTATATAAATGTTTTCCTCACGAGACTTCGAAAAACTTCTGCAAAACTTTCAAAGCCAAGTGGCTTGCCGTTGCCCTTGGCATTCACAGAAGAAGGGCAGGTATGAATGTTTGTGACTGATCACAGGAAGGCAAACACAGAGCTCTTGGTACATGGGAATAAACCTAAGTTTGATAAAGTCTGTGTAGCAGCAGTGTGAAGCACGGCAGAGCAGCTCAAATATAGATGTGACGAATGGAAAGGTTCAAGTTCAAAATGTTAAGGTGATAAACCAAGACAAAACTGATATGTATAAAACTGTTTGTATACTTTGTTTCTGTTTTTGACCGACTGACCTAAGCTTCAAAACTTATAGGGTTGCAATTAAATGAATTCTGTGTATGAAGGGTGTAGGTGTAATATGTTTATGACTTTTTGGTTTCATCACCAGTCGATCCAGGCAGCATGGAAATCTCTGTGCACAAAGTCAAACAACAAACGCATCATAATTAAAAAGCCACTCAAGTTACAGCAGCTGATGAATCATAGCAGAAAGCATCAGCCAGTTAGAACCAGCAGCGTGACGTGGTGATCCTCAGTGTGACGTGTCGGCCTGTGGGAGACGTTTCCACAGCTGCTCTGGAAAACTCGTGACGTCTGGAGTCACAGCTGATGGTGACGAGGAGCGGGATCCTGGCGTCGGCAGAGGCGGCAGATGGATGGCGTGGATGACAACATCATCCTCTTCATCATCATCACCCTCCTCATCGTCATTATTTCCTCATGCAGACACAGGCTCGGACATTTGAAACACCCACGAGCTCAGAATATAGTTGCAGGGTTTGAAAACCACGTGGTAGCGTGGGAGGAAAGGTGCGAAGGGTGGAGTAGGGAGGGGCCAGGTGGAGCAGGTGGAGTAGGGAGGCAGTCAGGTGACATCAGGTGCACTGCTTGGGGGCAGCAAAAATATATTGTCTGCTCATGTGGTGTTGGAATAATTGGAAAATTAAATCTCGCCATTAATCCGACTTCGCTGTGTCCATGTGTTTAAATTGTTTAAATCTCCTTACTCTTTGATATGTTTGCATAACAACAAAGAGCGCAGAAAAATTATCAGATGTTAAAGGCTTATGAAAAATATTATTAAATGTGTACATGTTAATCATAAAAATGCCTGTATTGGCTAGTCTGGTGTTATAGGTGCTTGAGAGAGACTGACGTGTAGTTGTGAAGTGACAATAGTGTAACATTTTACAAGTTGACATTAGAAATTACTATTTAAAGCTGATTGTAAACTTATGTTAATGGTTTTATATAAGTGACGACATCAGCAACTCAGACTCGTGTGCCAAAACCTTTGCAGACTTTCCAAGTCAGTTGTTCCGACTTGAGGTGGCGTTCACATGAATTTTCTCAGTCGGGAACTTATTTGTCAGATTATTCTGACATCACATGAACACACAATTTGGTTCAGGAAATGCAGAGTTGAACTTATAAACCAATAAACATCATTTTACAATTAGCACTTAATATCATATATTATTAATATTACATTGCTTTATAAAGTTACACAGACACAAATTCCTGCAACGATTTAAAGTCTCCTTCACTCCACTTGATGCAAGAGGAAACCGGAGCACCCACATGTGCAGCCTCTGCCATCTTGTGCCCCAAATAAACTTTTGCTGCCATAGTTGCTATATTTATTTCATCACAGAGAATTGTTTAATGGTCCTGTGACCTGACCTAGATCAATTGTCCTATTTTAGAGGCTTCATGCGTACAAAAGCAGAGATGATCCCCCGGCCTGGATCCTGGGGGAAATCAGGTAGAGTTCTGCTCAACAAGCCAGAATACAGGACACGCCTGGAAGAAGTCAGGGAGCCATGAAATCTTAATGTTACTGTTCCTGTTACAGTGAGCAGAGCAGGTCCACCGGTCATCTCTGCCTCACCAAGATTAATGGCTTGTCTCACAGGTTGGGTTCCCATTACGTAGTTTGTCTGTCGCCACCTCGTTACAGACGCATCCCTCAGTGCCAGACGGCTGAGGACGGCAGTCGAATGGTCAAACCCCTGCAAACCTAGCTCACATAAACCTGATATGGTCTCTACGGCACATGGCTAAGACCAGTAAATCCTGTCCCTTCCCCACAGTGTGCGGAAAGCAACACACTCCCCCCTTTGGGTGAGTGCAGCTCCTTTCCATGTCTGTAGGTAAAATCTGTAGTAATAATTCATATTCTGATTAATTTTAGCATTAATTCATTAAAATAATACTTACTAATTTACTCTATCCTTGCAATTCATCTGCGATAACCATTGCTGTGAACTGCACTCTTTTCTATTAGTAGACTCCTTGATTATACACAAACAGGTATTTTCTCCCTTAAAATAGTACTTTAAATGCTACCATATATTTACAATAAGGCCACGATATATATCGTGCTTAGTCTCTTTATTTACACATTTTGCTACCCACCTAAGTGTTTGACCATTTGTTATGTGCACATGTTAAGCGTGACTATGCTTTCGTGGTGTGTGCAGAAAAGTTTGAGTCGCCATCACTTCTTGTCCGTTCTATGTAAAGTAGACGATATCCCCCCGGAACTCGCCGTCTGATGGCTGGATGAGCGACTGTAACTAATGGCGTCGTGTCAAGCCGCAGATAATGTATGGATCCACGTGCAGTTGGATAAATAGGATGTGGCCAGTGTGTGTGGGTGTGCCCTTGATGAGTGATACGCATTGTGTGATGGTGATAAACTATGTGCTTGTGTGTCTTGGCATGTGCCGACATTCTCAGTTGGTCATGTGTGCGAGGAAAGATGTGCCACGAGGATATTTATCAAGACTTTTTTTTGTGTGAAAAAGAAATCCAGGCGTCTGCATCCTCTCTTGTGTGTCTCTGATGAGTAGCTCTGTTAATAATTCATGGGCCATTCTGCATGCCCAATGGTAAGTTATTGTGTTTTTGCGGACCTATTCATCTTCATAGTGACTAATTTGCCCTGTGGTGTAATGGCACTGAGGACTTTGTGGGTGTAATGGGAGTCAATGACATTTTCTGGAGATGCGATTGCCCTAGCTTTTTTTTTTTTGTAACTTTATTTTTCCCTGCGCACACAAATGAAAATGTGCATGCACGTTGCCCACACACACACACACACACACACACACACACACACACACACACACACACACACACACACATACACACACACACGCACACACACAACACACACACACACACTGTGAGCAGTTGGAGTTCATGTGGATTGGAAATCTCCCTAAGCTTGAGTGAATGCCGGCGCTCCATCCCTCACATCCATCCGCCTATTTATCTAAGTAAGCTACATGTAAGCTGTTATTTATGATGAGACTCTGGAGAATTAAGTGATCTAAGTAGCTTCTCTCTTATTATTGCTGTAATGCGCATTAAAGCATTAAAGCTAGCTGTGTATACTCTCCTGGTGGGTTTGTTCATCCATATTCATGAGGACGGGAGAATCTAAGGTTTGCTCTGTTGTCAGTACATTAATCTTGGATACCTCTCTCTCCCTCAGTCTCTCTCTGTCTTTCTCCTATGAGAGATTAGAAAGATCAGAATGTGAGGTAATGTAATAAACAGCTGTGATGGGCTGTCATGTCGGTATAATCCCTCTGGAAACAATTGGCCGAGTCTCTGTGCGGCAAGCAGACAACAAAAGCTGTGAATTCAAGGAAGAAACACAATTTATAGCACCTGTGGCTCTGGTGGACACGATTTCTTTAATTAATCAATTAAAACTAAAAATGTTATTTTCTCAAAGTGAACCATGTACTGAGTGGGCTCACCAGAAAGATTGGGATTTCTTAGCGTTCGTGTTTGTTCAGATCCCTGTGGGTGCAAACTTTCAAATTGACAAACAGCAGAAAGGGAGCAGAGACGAAAACCGATTTGGAAAACTTGTTTGATGTATGTCAACAAGAACTCTAATAGTTTGCCGCAATCAATGAAACAAGCAGTTATGGGAGACAAACAGAGCATAATTGGAGAATGGCACTTTATTACAATTTATGGCCTGCCGTCACAGTTAGTGTTCCCGTCAGATGGGGCGATGCGTACAGGATGTTCTCTGAAGAGAAATATACAGATGTCTTTAAAAGAGAAGAAAGATATTGTCATGGCTTTGTGGAGGGAGAAGAAGGGAGGAAAAGGGGGAGGTAACGGACAGAGGGAATGACAAAAAGCAGTGTCGAAAACAACATAGATCACTCACCTCTTTCCGCTCGTCCTTCTCCATCCCTCGGTCCCTCCGTCCTGCTGACAGAAATACATTAACTGAGACACGCTCGCCTTGAAGTTCCTCCCTCAGCAGCTGCTGTCTCAAACACTTTATTGAGTTATTGAACAGAGAAAATATATGACAAATGGAGTCAACAGACTGGACTTTGGTTTACATCCTTATCCAAACACATTGTGTTTACCACAGGAAATCAAAGTATAAATCTCTTTACCAGCCCTTGTGCAAATCAATAGCCTGCTTCAGATACCTTCAGGTGTCCATCAACAAACACACAAGAATATAGAAACTCCTTGTCTTCCTTTAGTAAAGGTAAAGCTTTGTGTGATTACATTTGCTCATATTTGCAGGAGCAGAAGATGCATGGCTTCATGCTGTATAGTACTGGTATTTATGAGTAAACAGTACTACTTTTATACAAGAAAATATTTCATATATTTCATATATAATATTCATGGCGATATTCAAGACAAAACGCTGTGATGCAGTAGCAGCTCGTCTGCAGAACATATTGTTGAACTGAGAAGATAAATATTGTGCATTGAACAGATGCTGTAAATATGAATGGTTATTAATGTGAATATTGTGCATTGAATAGATAAAGTTACATAACTGCTTTTCTTTCTGTAATTTATGCTCGTACATTCAGCTTTTAACAGAAATTGCAAATAATAATAAATATGATCGTCCTAAGTTGTTTTTTTGGAAGATATCAGGTTGGTACGTTTGGAATTAAAAAGTGATCTTGTGCTTGAAAAGGTTGGAGACCACTGGTGTATGTGATTACAGTTCATTTTCTATATGCACACAATGCCTTGCTGTGTGTGTGTGTGTGTGTGTGTGTGCGTGCGTGCGTGCATGCACATCTCGATCTATAGTGATGAGGGCCAATTTTGGTTCAATGCCATCATTGTGAGGACATTTTGACTGGTCCTCAAAAATGATACAGTTATGGTAAGACATTCAGTTGGGATGGTTAAGGTTAGGGTAAGGGGCTTGGGAATGAATGTGTGTCCTCACAACTATAGAGAGATGTGTGTGTGTGTGTGTGAGAATGTGCAGAGTGCAGCTAAAAGGGCAGCGAGTGCTCTCTCTGTGTCATTGGATGAATCAGCATGTTGTTTACTGAAGTTGTTGGAGCAACAACAGAGCCGTACCCTCCGGGTCCCAGTGAGCCTCATTAGCTGCTGCCATTTCAGCTCCTGTTCCCTTGTTAATCACCTCAGTCGATCACCTGAGTGCAATCAGTTAAATTTAGTGATTAAGTCGAGAAAGCTGAAAAATGCAGCTCAGCGTAGATTCAGGTTGTTACCAAAGAAGCATGTGCCTGCTGGCAAGGAGAGTTTAGTCAGGTGACTGGATCTGGAGCTGGTTTCGAGCCGGTGTGAGTCCTTCTGATATAACCTGTATATGAAGATGGACGACATGACAGGTCCCAAAAAGTGAAGCCAAAGTGTAGTGATCACCACCTACTGGCTGGCTGGAGGTACAGGTTATAAATCCCACCTCCTCCAGGTTGGTGAATGGGACGTGGACCAAAGTAAAAAGTCAAAAATGAGCAAGATGTCCGGGATATTTTGGTTTCGTTTCTGGGAGAAAGTGGCGACACATCGTCCCTCTTCATGTACAGTCTATGATCCTTCTCAAACTTTTGTCTCTTTGTCACATTTACTGTTACTGCCTTTGAAAGCTATTGCAATGTATTTTCATTTTCTATTGTAGAGGTTTTAAACATTCTTAGATTGCCTGATAAGGGAACAGGATTTAATTTCAGACATTGCCTGTAAGAGAATTAGCTTCTTCTCCCTGTGCACTGTGATAGAGTAGAGGTGTGTGTATGGAAATATTCATATGAAGTACAAGTGCCTCTTACCTGGTGTTCAATGCTTGGATGATTGTAATTAGTCATCTTACACAACTGTGTCGATGTTAATGTAAAACTCTTTTTCCTCCAAATATGAGGATAATTCTTCATGAAACTATTTCAGTGACAATATAACTATTGATTTTTAGAAAGTACTTGCACCTGCAAAAAAAGAGCATGAAAAGCCACTTAACTAAAGTAATGACAGCGAATGTAATGAGTTATGTTCCAGCTTTATCCTTGGCTGCAATCAAACCACACTAAAGTGTCTTTTGTCACGACACTTATCCAAACCTGCTCTGTGCTTTAATTTTACTGAGACATCAGGAGCAAGAAAGACATGTTGGGGGGTAATTAAAAAATAATGAAAGAAAGAAATTTATAATAAAGGAAAATAATGAATAAAGAAAAATGTCAGACAGATGTGTAGACACTGATCAGGATGGTTTTTTTTTCACTTTCTGTAACATTGCAAGATTGCAAAGAATAAAAATAAATCAGGCACTTTTAGGGGACTGATATTTATGAGTGTGTGCAATTCCATTGTGGTTTCATTAGGGGACTGTTGGGCCCTGGTGGAGGTGTGCGCTCCACTGAGTGCTATTCAAGCTTTAATTTTATTTTGCAAAGGAGTCAGAAACATTATCATCATCATCACCACCATCATCATCGTTGTCGCATTATTTCTCACGCACGCCACTGTCATTGGATTATGTGGCATTGTCTCTCAGTAATAATGTTCAGATGCAAATATTGTGTGTGTGTCTGCCTGCGTGCCTGCATGTGTGTGTGTGTGCGATAGAGAGAGAGAGTCAGAGATAGTGGCTTTAATGAGCATCTTTCAGTCTCAGTCTGTTATGACCTTGTTGTTTCCTGCCTTATTCCATTTGCAAATTGCGGTATTATTCAATAAAAAAAAAAGCCAGTATAATACACTATATATGAGCACAGCATATTTCTTTTTTCAATCAAAAGACATCTTGGGCATTATGATAAAAACAAAAAAAACAGAAGACGGTAAAAAAATAACCCAACCACCTCAAAGTCATTCAAGTGTTGTCAGTCTCATGTATCACCATACAAGCCTATTATGTGTGACAAGCAAGGAGCAAGACTGCCAAGAATATTTCCCGGCGCCAGAAATCTCTTTTTGATTAAAAGTGTTTATATTAATTTGCTCTGCTTACCATTCCTTCTGCCATTTCCTGTCAAAGCAACATGACATCTAATCATTTATGGTGAGATAGCATTTTTATGTTAATTTAGTCATCTCACTGGAAATAAGTAAACACGACTGACATTTGGTTAAAGGTGAAGCAAATAAATTCATAACTTCCAATTCATTCTGTCAACTTCTATATTATCATTAGGCCAGAGGCTCAGACAGACTAAGAGATTGCAGTTGTGCAATCAACTTACAGATCATGAAGCGGGTTTATCTCATTAAAAGCTTTTCTCAGACCTTTTTCCTAACCTTGCTTCCCTCTTAAGGGTCTTTTTGCTTTGTTTTCAGAGCGGATATCTAAATTGAATTTGCTCTCTTTATCAAGCCACACATGCATGTTCTTTTTATCTCTTTAGGTAAACATCGCTTTTTCTAGCACCCTACTCTTCCTACCCTCGACGGTTATCTTTTATGTATGGCCACGTGCCATCTCGTTCAAGGACAGTCCACTCACCTGCGCTCCATCCTTGAGTGTAGATCCCCTCCAGCGAGCAGAGCTGACCTCAGTGCAAATGCAAATAAGTATGTGGCCGGTGCCAAGTCAAGAGCAGGACCTTCGCTCCCTCTGGTTCAAACATAAGGGGGTTATTTTAGCACCTACACTTGATTTCTTTTTTTTTATGTTTATAACTTTCCCCCCTCTCGTCTGTCTTCTATCAGCACCCTATCAATCACTGAATGCATGCAGCAGTTCAGAAGTCAGACTGACCTTGACACAAAGAGCTCTAACGCTCCTGCATACCAATATCCCTGTGCTGTTTGAGATGTGAACTGATATATTCAGTCTGTATTCTGAATTCTGTTGACTTTTCTTTGGTCCATCAAGTTGCTGCGGAGTAGCAGAAATCATACCGACCAATTTGTGGTGACTTCTCAGTTTCTTTTACACAAGTTGAATAAATAATTTCACCACTTCAGGACATTATTTATTAGAATAACATTTTTATTCTTAAAAACTTGGTGATGTTTTCATTAATGTTTGTCAGGGATTACACAAAAACTGCTAAACCGATGTTCTTAACACTTGGTGGAAGAGTTGGGTTAGGGCCCAGAAGGAAGTACTACACTTAGGAGCAATTTCAATTTCACTTTCTTTGTCATTGCAATATTATTGTGACTTTATTAACACCCTTGTGTCACCTATTTTGTATTGATAGGTGTTTGTGTCTGATTCTGACATTTGATTATTAATGAGTTCATTTAATAATATTGTAAGGTGTCCTTGGGGGTTAAAAAAAGGTGCAGTTAAATATATTTTCATTGTTGTTATTATTATTATTATTATTATGCAAGATTGGGCATTTTTCAACAATTTGGGGAATTTGTCAAGACATAAACTGGTTTCCAGATTCTATGAATCCTGAATGAGTATTGTTCTTTATTCATTCATTATCAGATAATGGATATGTTGCCAGTATTTAATGTGAGCAGTTTGCAGAGATTATGTGTACAAGGTAAATGTGTCTGACCTTAATTCACGTGTGCAATATGGTGATAAAGTGGCCAATCATGTGCTCTCCGAGTGCCCTTCTAGTGTTTCTTTATCTCCAGTACAAATAAGGATTTCAATGGATTTTCATTACGATTAAATATGCAGATGTTACTACACATATTTAGCTGGTCACATTAAGAACAACATCAACAACATTATTAGCATTCTTCACAACTTTGTCAAAAGTAGAAAATATATTATTTCCTTGTCTGACCATTTGCTTCCCCTGCACATCGGTCCTGTACTCAGTGATACGCACATTGTCCTGTAATTTTGCTAGGCACACACACTAACCTTTCATCGCTCAATGTGATACTGGCGGGTTTAATGTCACATTGTCGCTCATTGATGGCAGATTGTGGGATCAGCTGGGAATTACACAAAGATTAAGCCAAATAATTATTGCACGTACAATTATGAGCGACACAAGGCTAATTGGAGAGGTGGACACCAGAGTTCACAATGTACACATCATCGTACAGAGCGTCAGAGGCCGTGTTTGATTTCAGGTGAGAAGTAAGGCAAAGAACAACCATCCATTTAGCCTTCTCAGTATTGCAGTCTCCAAGTCTTGCTTGTAAAACTCCTGCTATACGAACTGATGGTAGAAATTACAAATGATCTCAGGAGATGATGTTTTCTTTGCTTCTCAGGGCCAGAAAGCAGCAGCGTAAATATTCACTCTAGTTTGAGGAAATCCTGAGCGTCTTTGCATATTCTTTCATGTTCTTGCAATGTGCACGAGGGAATGAGTGTCAGCTAAACTCCTCTGCTGCCACGATCCAGTTCAATACACTCTGGGCTTTATTTGACTGACTCTGCAACAACTCTCCGACAGTGAGTAATATTCTTTGACACGTCTGAGGTGCTGATCAGTTTCAATTTGTCATTCACTAAACTTTTTCATTTCATTCTAATAGAGTGACTTGGCGATGAGATATATTTCTCTCACCTTGCCAGTTTGTGCTGTTGACAGATTTGTTACAGACACAAAGACTTCAGTTGCAAGGTTCAGCTGTTTTATGTGGTTTGTGTGTGTGTGTGTGTGTGTGTGTGTGTGTGTGTGTGTGTGTGTGTATGTGTAGACCCATCTTCCCCCAGTGTCTGGGCTCCTTCTGGGTGCTCTGGCTAAAGTCATGGATTTCAGATTGGAGTTGCAAACAGGTGAACACAAACTCTAAATTGCTCCTCTGAGTGTAAATGTATGTGTTTATGTGTGAGCCAAGCAGTGGGCTAATGAAGTGTCCAGGGTGTTTTTCACAGAGCATGCTGATGATAAGCAAGTTCAGCAAGGGGATGGATTTGAGAAGTGGATTAATACAGAAGTTCATGTTTTCCCCATGAGGTTGTCAACTGACACATCAGTGAGAGGGACGGGTATAAATGGCTCTTACGACTGGGATATAGTGAAAGACAGAATAGAGGGGTCAATAGCTTAAAGCCTGGACTGGTATAGAAGAGAAAGAGGAGTTGAATGTGGAGAAGACGAGTGGAAAATGTGGCCGCCGAGGCGTAAAATTAGCAATTACATTGGGTGTCATCAGTAATGACTATTTCAGTCCAGATATAGGGGGTTAATGTCCAACAGTGAGACTGTAATTCAGCCGTTACACCTGTGTTCAATCGGCCGGTCAGGGGAGGCTGTGATGGAGCCACAACCTGGCTCAGAAATCGCACCTATGCAACGATAAGCCAAGATGGCCGCCATCTGCTGGGAAAGCTTTCAGAGGCAATTTATTTTTTAAGACCCATATGCTGACCTTGGTTGTGAAAGAACAAATTTGTATGAAATCACATCACAGGTTTTATCCCTGTGTGTGTGTGTGTGTACAGCCAGTGTGGGTGTGCAGATGTGGAATTTCTGGTCTCTAACACAGTGGGAACTTAAGGGATTTGTGACAACCTGCACATAATCACAATGTTTAATCAGTCCTCCCACGTGAATGTAATTACTGTTTGTATTTTTGCTTTCCTCTAATGTGACTATTCAAACCTTGCGAAGGAATTATCATGCACGGTTTCTGGAAAACTGACAACTTCATTTTCACATCCACACATCCACCTTCCTCTGGCAATTGTGCCTACCAAAACAGTCCCGCTCATTTGGTTTGATTATTCTGCAGCTCTCATAAAAAATAACCATCTGTCCTTGGTTTCCAGAGGAAGCGCTTTTTAAAATCCCTACGCTTTCATTCATCACCATGATGTCACATCTATCACCGTGGTGACGGGAATACAAATGAGGTGGATGCACACTCAGTGGCCCGCTGTAAATAATTTACTGTTTTGTTTTATTGAAAACAGAGACAACATTATTTTTTTGCTGGGACTCCCCTTGGCCAAGGTCTGCAGACACATCCATCCAGCAGCCACCATATAGACAAAGCTGAAGTTGTCTTTATTATGCATTATTACTCCAACCATTAAGGAGGGCTCTCTCGTGGCCAGGGCACACACTGGGGTGCTGTTAGTGCGATGACGTGATGCATCACAACTCCTCAAAACCATATGGTGAAAGCCTGGAAACATCATGATGGGTTATTTATGTTTTTAGAAGCAAGATTTGGACATGCTATGTTCTATCTTTTGTTGTAATGACAAAGTACATGTTATCTTGCAGACACAGAAACATTGGCAACAGGACACCCCACAGAAAAACACATGGTCATGCACAGACATATCCAGGCGAGCACCCAGCCTCCACCCTTTCAATCACCTTTCATCACCCTCCCTTGTCCCCTGTACTATAAGTCACTCCATTTCAATTCAAGCTGAATTTAAAAACATTCCTTGGCAGGGCATGAATCCAGCAATTTAAAGTGCAACTCTGAACGTTAATCCTGGTGCACCAGTTCACTGACAGTGCTGATTATAAAAGCTTTAATTGCGAGCTTTAATTACCCAAGCATCGCCACTGGAGTGACAGTTTTAGAACTCTCCACTTTCTGCACCTTTAAACTTGCCAGCTAGTCGTAATCCTGTTGGGAGGGTGACATAGTGGAATTGGCTGTAGCCGAGCTCCACAGTTACTTTTCAATAGCGCACAAACCATCCAATCAAACCCTATGAGGTAAAGCACAACCCACTCTATGAGACTGGCATTATAATCCATATAGGTAGCACATTTTCTCAATTTCATGCTCTTTAAAACTGAACCAATCGATATTCTGACAGTAAAAAAAGCCAAATTGCTGATTCTAGTGTTAAAGTGTCACTCCAAGGGACACACCAAGAGAAAATTATCTCTTAAACCTGCAGCCCCCAAGTTTTATGGAGCATTTTAGCATTTTTAACCCTGCTGTTTTGCTGTTACGGCCTGGATCTTTTACAGAAAACAGTTTTAATGAGCAAAAGCTCAGGTAAAACGAATGATTCCTACCTTTGTAACAGCAAATGGCAGATAGACAATGTTAGTGAGCTGCTTAACAGAAACTTTATCAGCTAAAAAGCTTCATATTTCCCTCACAAGTTGGTGGAGACCCAAAGCAGAGTGAAAAGAGGAATGTATGAGCTAGAAACACGACTTCACAACCCAGATGCTTTGGCTTATTTACGGCCCAGATCTGGCAAACAGGAGTGGGCCACCCAAGTGCCATCATTCCATGTGGCATGTGGTTGCTATGTGGGATGGATAATAATGTGCTTCTGTATCAGCTGGATATCGACATGGGCGTATCTACAAATACGCCCATAACAACTTCTTTAAAGTGAAAAATGAGGCCACAAAATCAATCAATGCAGGTTTAAAATGAAAAGAAAATCCTCAAAGCTTCAAACGTGGGAATCCGAGAACTACTTTAGCAAATACAAAACACTAAAGCTTTTACTGCTAGGCCACTTTCTCCAGAAAGGTTTTGCACGTTGAGGCCTCAGTGTCAACACCTCTGTGATCTGCTTCTGTTTCCTCTTGTCTCCCATTTGGCCAAGTGCCTTTGACATATCTCTTTTCCGTCCCTCGCCCAAAGCAGCCACTATACCAGAACTATCTTCCTGAAGAAAATCAATTTGTCTACCTCTGATGCATGCTGCACATCCGTCACTCCAAGCCCCGGCACGCTTGTTCATTTAACAGAGAAGATTCCAGCGGGCCTCAAGCGTGTGAAGGTAGTGGACCGATGTCAGCGAGCTAAAGAGCAATTTCAGAAAACAATGTCCGGAGCGTGCCTCCGCTGACAGTCAACGCCAGTGAAACAACAATCATACATGCATGTGGTACATATGAAAATCCATGGGTGTGTTTCTCTATGTTCAGAAAATATTATGAGAAAGAGCGCACATCGGTAAGAGACCTTGTACTATATTAAAAAAATCTCCAGTGGAAATTGTTTTCATCATTTCTCCCTCACGTTGATTTGTAGAATAACATTTATTTTAATTGCTGCCGAGTTGGAACCATAAAGAATATAAAAAGGGTTAGGGTTAGGGTTAGAATATAAAAAAGAGTGCAAAACCATTCCCACTGCAGTCAGGCGTCTTTTAGAAGCTGAGAATGAACAGTTTGTATGTAACATTTTGTTTTAGTTGTCCCTCATTCTTGTTTACTCCTCATCCGTTATCAACAACATAAAGAAAAAAATTGGAACTCTCAAGTCAGGTCAGTCAAGTTGAATTCTATTTATGTCGTCCAGTATCACAAATCACAAATTTGCCAGAAGGGGCTGGACTCTTCATCATCTTGACTCTTCATCATCATGACCAGGGTTCAAATCACACGGTGGCTTTCGGGGGAGCCTTGTTTTTCCGGCTGCACTTTTAAACACACACACACACACACACACACACACACACACACACACACACACACACATACACATAGATGGCCAAGGCAGGAATAAACATCGTTGTGTTGATTATTGAGACATAGGTTTTTTTTTTACCATTATTGTTGACGCTCCTCTGTAATTCAAACTATGACTATTAATGGAGTGACTCTGGTGACCAGTGGCCACTCTATGTATTTAAAGTTAAATATTTCCCTTTACACTTTACACTGAAGGGACAAATAAATGTTCCCTTGGCTCATGATTTACATAAAGTGTATAACTTGATATGGAACATGATTTATTCATTTCGTGTCTTATTAGTTTATTGTGCCACCCTGCCATCAGTCACTATCCACAATTTGCATCCATATTGATTACAGCAGCCATAGAGGTAAACACATTGTCACTTCAAATTAGCTGTTTATGAATGACAACTGTTTTTTTCTTCCTGCAAAGTAGTCAAGTCCTAATTAGTGTTGGGGTAATCAATGCAGTTTAAAAATTGCCACAACAAAGCAATCACCGCACATTTGGTTGCATGTGAGATATTGTTTGTGTAGACAACAGCGAATAATCATAAATCATTCCCTCACCAGTTTGTTTGGATCTGATTATTGGTGATAAAATGATTCCATATTCCATATTACAATTTCCAGTTTCTCTGTTGCGCAGGGGGGGTTTGTAATTAAGTATTTGAGTGCATTTGTCGTGTTATTTTTATATACTTTTTTCCTTTCACTCCACTACATTTATCAACATATGTACTTTCTACTGCTCAATATTTCAAAATAAATTTACAGTCACATTATTATTATTATTATTTGTAGTAGTCATATTAATAATCAAAATAAAATGTTTTTATTTATGCAGCTTTTATGAGAATTTCACAGGTTTCAAAAAGTAGAGAAGCAAATAAAAGCAAGTAGGTCTAACTGAAAAAAGTTCAAAATCTAAATTTACGTTTTGGAATTATGAGCGGGGAACTGATCCTCTGATCCAATCAGAGCCGCAGCATCACGAGTGCAGAAACATTAAAAATGGATTGAGAAGAAGCCACCGCCAAGACTCATAATGATGTTGTAGAATATTGCATTAGTGGAACAGGTTACACACAACGGCAACTATTACTTTAAATACTTTAAGTATATTTAAAAGCCAGAACTTATTTACTCAGCTCTCCCTGCATCACATGACCCCCTCATTGGCGCCCTGTCTCTCTTGTTCTATTAAGCTTTTAAAAGAAAATTACTTCACGTCTACGAGTGATCACAGTCCTGAGCTGCAGAGGCTACATTCGAGGGGAGGATGATGATGATGATCATAATTATAATGGGGCTGTTTATATATGGCAGTATTATCGCCGACTGATATGTGGAGAGGGATGAGAGCTCAGCTTGAAGCGTCTCCCTGAAACCTCTTTATGACAATCCAGAGCTATTGTTGTTAATGATAATGAAAAGTGTGACGCGTTAAAAGTGAATCAGAGTCATGGAAGACTGTGATACGTGCTCGACTTAATTTGAATGTGCTCAGGCCATGCTCGAGCGACACCAAGTGACAGCTTCTCATTGGGGCTAACAGCGCGTTCCCCATTCGCTTTTGTCACCAGCGGAATATTAATGATAATTGTGGCGTTTTAAAGGAGGGATGCTCGATATGACTTGAAATCAGCTGCAGTGTGTAGAAGCGGGGATCATCAAATCAGTGTTGTAGTCGCGTGTGGTCTCGGATAATTCGGCGAAGGCGTGCGGCATTACGGCTGTGAAAGCGACGATAAAATCCTATTTGACAAATGGAGCAGAACAGACACAATGTGACATTGGCATCACCACAGTAAAGACATCGTCTCACAGCTTAAGCCATGCTCTAAATATGAAGTCTTAACTAAATCTCTCAGCTTATCTGATAGCAGACACTTCAGGGAAAGTGCTGTGGCTATGAGTTTTCATCCCCACTGTCACTGATTTGTTAGGGCCACCTTTACTGCTGACACTGAAACTCTCCTCCTCTCCTCTCCTCTCCTATCCCTCCATCCCCAGCTTCTCCTGCTCTCCTTCTCTCTGTCCATATTACCATGGTCTGCTGCTTCCCATCTCCTGCGGGGATTAGCAGGCTAAACGCAGGGAGAGGCTCAGTAGCATATGGGAGACGGTCCCACCTCGGATCGTAAATTCGCCCGTGATTGAGGGGAGTGACGCCAGGCCCCTACTGGGCAAGCAGGAGTTCTAAGGCACCATGCCGGGCGAAATGACCTCAAAGTGACATTAAAGCAACCTTGAGTGGGACTTTGTGTATCAGCGCTCTAGCTGGAACATGATGATAAGGCTTCAGATTAACAGTTGCGACTGGGGGGGGGGGTGCACCATCTTCCAGCGATACAGGAGATTAACGGAGAGGAGATGCAAGATGCAAGATGCACACGTGCTCACACACACGTTCACTGGCACGGTAAACATGAAGGTGTTTGGTCAGCAGCTGCAGTGACAGCATCTATCTACACGTGATTTACTCGCTGTTACAGCATGTTCTCTTTTGTCTTTGACAGGCCATTAGGTGAGGTGAGGAATGAAGGTAGGACTTAAGAGAAAGATTCAAGTTTAATCTGCCTAATGCAGAAACACCATTAAAGCCTTCCTTCAACACGTCACTTCAGGCCAGAAGTTTAACTTTATACTCTCTCATTAACAGAACGCGGGAGCTCATCAAAGATGAATGTCTCGCCCTGATAAAAAGTAAAAGATATTAGAAGGGTTCTTATACTGTGGTCAAATAAATCTTTCCGTTCTCCGCTGTTAATCATTGGTTCCCAACCTTTTATGTCTATATAGTGATATCTACTTTGACTCACACTTGTCATTGAGTGCATATCTCTAAGTTGTGTGTATCTAGACAAGATGAGATTACACATTACAGTACTGGAATAAAAATATTGCGGCAAAGAAAAAGTCCAAAAGATTTTTATCAAGCTGTTTTTCTTTCCCCTTATTTCCTGCAGTGACGTTTGACAACCACTCGTAAAGTTGCCACATTGTGAACCACTGCCTTAAATGATGCCAAGTAGTATACCAATATAAAATAATAAATACTGCAGATACAGTACAAACAGATAGAAATATATTTATTGAACCTGTATGAGACATTTTCATATTTCAACAGACTGGACACAGCAGTAGAATTAAGAATTAAAGCCACTGCAGAACTGCACAGTTGCAGAAACGCAGACCTGCAGAGCCAAATATTGAATAAAAATAAAAAATATACAGTGCATACAATATATTCCTAAGATACAGCATTAATAAGAAATACAGTGTGCAATTCAAAAACGGTTGGAGTGCAATAAGACCCGGGCAAAAAGGAAGTGTATAATAAATGCAGTAAGAGTATCATATACAAGTACATACGTTGTTATGGTGAATTGTTGGATTGATTTTCTGTAATGTTCTTTGTGACGGCAGAGCTGAATGACTCTGATAGAAAACAAGCGCCTGTGTCTCTGCAGTGCGTCGTGGAGAGAATGGACGTCCATGATGTAGAGCGGTTTGTTCAGGGACCTCCTGCTCCACATGGACTCAAACCAGACTCTCACCAATGATGATACCGGCCGTGTGAATGAAGTTAGAGATCCTGCTGTGGCACCACAGTCATGATAAATCTCATGTTCTCTGCTCTCTTTTCATGTCTCTCGTGCTAAATATCCTGCGTTTATCTTTCTCTGTAAGAAAGCTGGACCCGACCTCCAGCTTTGATGGAGATGGATCCAGACTTTACAGACTTCTGCTCTGTCAACAGAAAAACATAGATGTTTCACGCTCTGCATTAGAATAATACCAGCAGTCTGTCGGGGGAAGCTCTGTGGCTAAATCAATACCGTAATTACACTTTTGGAAAATCTTATGTAATGCTTGGTGATAATTGGACTCTGGTGTATCGTAATCAGTGGAATTGGGGCTCGGTGATTCCTCTGGCTGAGGCTGTGGATGTGGCTGCAGTGAGAAGGTTCTGATGAAAATAGGAAAGAACACAGATGATCTCATAGAGCTGCTCTGATGTTTCTATTTAGTCTATGCACTACAAGAACCATGGCACAGTTCACAATAACAAAATATCAAGTTTTCCTAGTTTCACCAAGTTTATTTTGTGACATTTGATTCGTATTATATTTGACATATTTAGTTTCCAACATCACATATCTGTCTATTCCCCCCTTTATCCAGCTCTGGACTCAGGAGTCTCTCTCACGTTTCCTCACGTGAGTGGACTGTCTGCAGCATAGACTGTACACAAAGATCAACCACACGTCTACACCTCCTCCTATTGTACAAAGATCCAGCTGAAATATCACGGGATGGGTGCTGCTGTATCATGTATGTGATTTGGAGCCAGAGTCTGTGTAGTAGTGATCGTGATGTGGAGCTGAGGTGTTGAGGTTTCATCCCATATCTACACTCAGGGTGAGTTTGGAATTTTGTCTTCGGCGACCTATTCTGATATTTGTTTTACACATTGGATCAACAAATTATAGCTTTCCGTAATCCTGAAGATGTTTACACCTGGCGAAAGAATGGAGATGTCATACTCAGAGGAGACATGGCCAAGCTTTGATGTTCTTTGTGCCAAAAAAGAAAGTTCTGCCTGAATTTGATAATGTGGGACACACCTTGTTTTGTGCATGTCAAGCTCAATATTACCAATTTTTTAAAACCATTATGAAAAACGACAAGAAAATGAATTAAAGAAAATTGACATCATTCATAGAAATGTCATTAGTTCAACTAAACATGTAAAAGTCAAATTTTCTTCATAAAGAACCCTTTCTTAAATGAAGAAACTATCAAATGAATTTAAATCATTTAAAATTTGTTGGTGAAATGGCTGCAGACCGCAGGACAGACTCTCTGTGCTTTTTTAGGAACATCTCTGTCCTGGAGAGCAAACTGATTATGAGCTGGTTTAGTAACCAGACAATCAGTTTAACCAGACAGGGACAGACTGTATTTACCATTAACTCCTGTCTGACAACTGCAGACCATATGCTACATCTCTTTAGTTTATCTTTTTATTTTACTTCAGGAAGTCCCTAAATGCACATTTCCCCCATTTAAAGAACAAATTTCGGATTACCCGAAGCATGATGTCCCATAATGTGGGACAGCATATAAATGTTCAAAAAACTAAAAAACAAACTTCATTTTCAACTACTCAACGCATATTTTGTTGCTTGAAAACCTCACAAACATAAATTGAGATGATTTGGCTTCACTTTTGGGAAGCTGTCATGTCGTCCATCTTTATATACGGTCTACTGTCTGCAGATGTCCCAATGAAGCCATTGTCTCAACACTGAACTTCTGACAAGATGCTTTCATTTACTTTTAATGAAGATGTAACTAACTCTAAGTAGAGGTGATACAGTAAGAAGGAGGAACAGCAGCTGCTCTGCATGTGCTTCAGGATGTGATCAGCAGGTACAGCGGTGGTTAGCGAACATACGGGGTGAGCTACAGCATTTTATATAGCTCTCTCCGGATGGCTAATTAGATTTCAGTCAATGACAATCAGTTTTTCTGTTCACAATGACTTTTGGGGGCTGAGAATCAAACCGAGAAGTTTTAAGTCAGCGCCACGGAGCTCGCGTTCCAAGTGTTTTGTGCAGCTTCTGCATCAAGGCACATAAATAAATGAACACTCGATAAAGTGATATAAATAAAGTGGTGTGCCGGATGGAAGCAAAAAACACAAAGAGTATTCTCTGGGCAGAGCTGAAGGAAAAAATATACAGTGTTACGTATTCCAAAGACGCCTTTTGTTTTTGAAAGGCGTAAACAACTCTACATTCTGATCGAGACATCATTTCTCTCAGACTTTGAGCTCAATTTGTTGTATTTTGACACTGTTTACAAGCGGCGATACTGGGCAACAGTTACTGGTTCTCATTAAAAGATTATTCCCTTTCACGTTACATTTGTCTTGTGTTGCTGTTGCCAAGCGGAGAACATGCCCACTGGAGTTCTCATCACTCACCTACTCGCTGTGGCAGGACTGGCAAGCGGCAGCTCCTTCAAGGGTACTCGACAACAAAACATTTTTATACCGCGTGTTCCTCTGCAAACACAAAGGAGCTCCTCTTCACCTGTCAACACGATTATCCAGCCCAGTGTTTCCCGCTGAATGCAGACCGGTGGTCTTACTTTCCCACATGGAGCCGTAGGAAGCCTCGAGATGTGGGACAAAGAAGGCCCACAATCCTGCCTTGGATTACCTCATGCCTTTGGTCCCTGAAGTGGCCAGTCAGTCTCCCTCTCTCCCCCACCCCTCTTACAAAGACAAGCGAGGAGCTGGAGTAAGTAAGGCGGAAAGGGGAAGGAATCCGAAAAAGAGAGGAAGAGCAGAGTGTTGAGGGAATAAGAGCATAAAAGGTGCGGGTAAGGAAACAGACTGAAAGTGTTTGCTAAAGAGAGAGCTAGAGAGAGAAGAGGGGAAGAGAGAAAAGGGGGGGTCTCGTGTTTAGTATTCATCCATGTTTGTATGATTAGGCCAAGTGGGGCAATTACTCCAGAAGGAGAATAGAGATTGGGTCCAAGCGCAGGACCAGCGATTCACATGAGGGCTTCCTCAGGGACACAGTTCAACGGGTGTAAATCTGCCGTCCACTGCCGGATGACCTCACACAGCACGGCAACACACACACATATTTATGACATGGTGCCCACCCACTACTGTTACATGTCCGCCTGTGGCTACCGACCTTGTCTGTTGTTTACCAGCATGACTCACCACCCTGATTGGATATTTGAGTGAGTGGTACAGTGCACTGACAGGATTTTCCCTGGTAAATATTATTTTCTCTAAGGACACTTCACTTTTCACTTTGCTGCATTAAACTGGTTTGTTATGGTTAATATCTTTAATCCTGGTTGCATGTTAAAGAAACCGTGTCTCTCCATTTATGAGGTTATGTTTTTATCTGTTTGCTTGTTCAATGGCAGGATTATAGAAAAACCTAGCAGTTAGAGCTTTAATGTTTTTGTATTTGCTAATGTTTCCATGACTCCAAGAAGAACAGCTTCTTTTTCACTTTCTTTAATTTTGCGAGATAAGGGACTTTTTTAACATTTCCGATGATTTTCTCATAAATATAAATCATGGATCTTGCAGAAAAAGAAAAAAAAATCAGGCACGTTTAGGGGACTGATATTTAGGATTGTTTAAATGTGGTTTCATCAGGGGACTGTTGGGCTTTGGTGGATGTATAAAAAGTAGTTCCTTTTTATGATGGTTTTTGGCCACGTGGGGGGGCAGATCTCCACAAAAAGCCAAACATCACAGTTTTTACATAAACAGCAAGTTGATAAAGATGATTTGTTAGCACTGGTTTTCACAATATTCACTTTAATTTGGAGTCATGTTTCTTGTGACTTGATAAATGTACATTGGCTAAATCCCATCTTTACTCTCTCCGGGTCTGTTTTGTTTTTCACTGACAGATATTTTCTGGGCAGATCGAGTGCCAGTGACTTCATCAGAACTCAGTAATCAATAAAATGCTTTATTTATTAATGCCACCAGGAAGATGGTTGGAGTGAATGTTGGTAACACAAAGTGCACAATGATCACACCACAGAACAGGGATTACATTCAGAGTACCATGGACAACAAAAGCACCGTGGTTAAGATTCAGGAACAATTGTGGTTATAAATATTGTTTACTTGTTTAGTTTAGATGTCCTGGGGGGAAAAACTTTTACTGATAAATTCAGGATCAACACAATTGCAATTTGCCACATGTAAAATACAACACAACCTTATCTCATTCATAGACAGTGTAAGCTGGTGGTTGTTATATTAAAGTTATTTGTTAGAGGCAGGGTTGGCTAAGGGGAACTGCAGTGTTGAGAATATACATTCTCAGTCAATGTTTTTATAAAGATATATTCATTTAAATTGAGCTCTAAAGTTGACTCACAAAATTCTTCAGATAATTGTAACTGCAGAATTGGAGAAACACTAAATTAGATGCAGATATATACTTTCCCTTTGGTCCAATTTGTCTGGTTAAAAAGTTGAAAATATTTCTCATCTGAATCTTGATCTGAATTTATAGACAGAAGAAAGTTCCAAAAAGAGTTGGAGCAGAACTGAACCTTTCACAGTGAAAAGTTGGAATAAACCTCAAAACCCCTCATTTCTTTTCCAGGATCTTTCTGTTCCTTCACTGCAGAATGTTCAACAGGCTGATTCAACTGAAATACGCTGCTCATCTCCACAAAGCTGTGGCACTGTGGTCAGTTGTTGTGACCACCTATTGCTTTAATTTCTTTTCATATTCACTGCAAAGAATAACACCTACTGCTAATTAAGAGCCATAATAAACAGCTCATTTACTATTTGAGCTGTTACCACTAATTCATTTTGCTCAGATGTGATTGAACAGGCTGATTTCTGTCACAGCAGGTGTCTCTGTATACACGTCTTGCCTTCATTTACTTGTTGTTGACGCAGCTTCTGTAGTCAAACACGTAGCAGTCGAAGGAAAACCCCCGATTAAATAAGCATCGCACTCGAACAAGAATAAGAACTCCTGAGATTCCGAGTGAAAACCGATCGCTGAGAATTAAGTGTGATGAAATCTAGGCGGGGAAAATGCAAGCTGTGGCAACCATCACTCCGATATCTCAGAGTATCAAGCTGTCTCAGGGCATCAAGTGTTTCAAATCATGGATGAATTGGAAAAACAGCTAATATCTCACCGGACTGAGCCTCATTGATTTTACCCTGAGAGCATGACAAAAATAAGAAAATCACTTTGCAGGCAGCGTGAAGCCCGAGCCCCTGGGCGCGCAACTTAACCTTGAGGTGCTGAATAATTTTTCAGTGATTTGATTTGAGCCTCAGTGCCTTAAAGCAGCTGAGGACCGATGACCACATATAAGCCTGCTAGGTCACATCCAGCAGGTGGATAAATGAAGTAAAGTCACACTACTTCTTAATTATGGTGAAGATTTAAATGCAAGCAAGAGGAATACAAATACATGTTTTTGGTTTGAATTGAGAGGTGGTTTTATTATCAACTTCAGTTCTCTGTAGATTACCTGTAAAATAATATCCATTGAAGTGGTGAAACTCAATAAACCCCACAGTAAATATATTAAATATATAGTTTTTATAATATCTTCTTCTTTTTTTTAAATCAGAATACCAAGAAAGAAAAGGGCAAAGCGGATTTTCAGGAGAATAAAGTCTTTCAATATGGAAATAAGCCACTTCAGAGAAAAGCCAAACACTGTATTCTTGTTATGGTGAACACATCTTTGAATTAAAGAGACAGTGAGTGGTGCAATGCAACAATACATTAACCTAGGTATTGTTCAGAGCTACAATTTGAAGTTACCTGTAACTTACTTGAGCATTTACACTTAACGCTTTCATCATTCATTCATAACAATTCATCCAAATTTAGAAGAAATTTTGTTGTCTGTTATTTACGTCACTTAACTGATTACGATATTTTACTTTTAACTCTGGAGTCTCCCTGGCAGGATAAAATCATGTGATGTATCTTGTGTGTTTCTGGGTCCAGTTTGTTAGGTACTAAAGTGTACAAATATTTGTCTGGTCATTTAGACAATGTTGTGCTAAAAAAAGCATTTCTATTGTGATATATATAAAGAACACGTGAGGGTTAATCCAACCCTGTGTAGGAGATCAGCCAACACTGTATAAAGTAGTGTAAATGTATTTAATATATATATTGCAAGGTGTCACACCGGCTATATTGTTTATACTTGTACAATGTGTGAATCACAAATGGCTCCACCTCAATAATACCTGAAGGACACATTAATACATACAGTAATAACACAACATCCGCCACCAGTCACATGTCAATGTATAGAAAGACACATGTGACATTGATTAGTAAATATGCTCTCACAGCTGATTTAAAAAACAGAAGTATTTGTCCTGGGAAATGCATCAGTTTTCCTGTGGTCACAGCTCAGTATGTGTTTGGTTTGCATTGCTGCTGAATGACTTTAATGAGATGAATATATTCATTTAATGTTATTTATTCATCTGTTTATGCACGAGTTAATGCAGTCAGTCATTCAGTCATTACACAGCCCCGTCCAAACTGTAGCACATTCTGTGCATAAACACAACAATTTCCAGTTTTATTTGTATCATATATGGGACATGGAATTTGTATTTTTTTGGTATATTGTCATACTGTGTATATTCCACCTACAGCTTCATATGTCTACATTTGTTTCCATTCATGCATGTTGTTTTTGCTATATTTGGTTACATCCATATTTATTTGTACTAATGCACACACACTATTCCTCGTCAGCCCCCTGGTGCATGCACGTTACTCAGAAACTCACTGGAGCCGGGTCCATCTTCGGTGACATCTGCCATCAGCAGTGCATGACTGTGGAGGGATGTGTTCAAATCTACAGGGCGCCGTACTGAGCGGTTCCCATTGATCTACATTTGCCTGACACTGTGACTGACAGAGCCAATCAGCCTATCACGGCCCTGGAGACGAACAGACACTCATTTACAGGTGAGACGGGGTGGGATGAGTTTGATTGATTGACGGACTGTCACCGAGCCACTGGGGCATTACAAAACCATCCCTGCACAGCGGGGGGGGGGGGTGATATTATGTTGGTGTGTGAGTGTGCGCGTGGATGCTTTTGCATGATTGTGTGCGTGTGGATGTGTTTGTGAGTGCGGGTGGTCATCCTTATACAGATTACCCATCGCACCTTGAGTGTGGTGACAGGTAAAGAATCAGGCTGTCAGGTTTGGCCCGGCCCACATCTTCAAACACTGACAGAATGAAATAACCTAAGGCAGGGACTCTGACAGGCTGCCAGTCCACAATCATATACGCTCTGCACATAGACACGGAGCCATGAAGGTGCACATACCCAACCCCTGGAGGTGTTTCTCCACTCTGCCTATGTATTTATATAGACTCCTAAAAAACCAGGTGCTCCCTCTGGTAACTTCTCCCCCCCCCCCCTCGCTCTCCGGTCTTCTCCCCTCCCTTTTTCTATCCTGTGGTCCAGTGTGGGATTCAGCGGGGCCATTACTCAAACAAGGCCTGTCAGTGCAGATAGCGGTTGTGTGTTGTTTAACACTGTGCAGAGGCAAGACACAAATCTGGAAGCATTTTGTTTTTTCTCACCAGTTTTTTGGTTGGAACCGGATCAAACTGGCCCTGAAACCTCAAATCTGATGATTTTCTTTCCACAAATTGTTGTGTCTAATCTGAAGGATCATAATTAATAGAGAGGAAATGTCTTTTATGTAGCTTCGAAATGTCCGCTCAGCATATTTAGATATCACAGAGGGGTTTTTGTTTTTTTTACCCAGCTATTTAACTACCTGTTTCAAAGATTTAGTCTTTTTTTGTTTTACAGTGTTTCTTTGGATCTTTGTTCTGCTAAATGAACTTGTTATCCAAAGACATCTACTGCCCTCATGAGGCGGAGATATGCACGTCCAAACCAACAGGGCAGTTGTATTTTTCCAGATTCAAATATAAATGGAATCCTTGAGAATACAAGATGCAGAAATGTTTTCAGTTCAAGAATGAATACAGTTGAAACTTGCCAAGTCGACGGCCCACATGGAAACTGTCACATGGTTTTTGGGCATGGGGAGAAACTTTTTGGTGCACGTGACTCTTAAACAATCAATATCTTCAGTTGATCATATTTCTGCAACTATATATTTTGAAGAGGTCACTCCAAGACAAACTCACACTAAATCTTTACTTTTCAAACAAGTTCCTCTCAACTCTATAAATCTTTATAGCATATCTCAGCTATAACGGCTTTTTTTTTTTTTTTACAGCCTGTAATTCGACTCTCATTCACTTCCCCTCAATCTTTCAATACAGTGTTCAGCTATGGCATGTAACTGTTGATTTAAAATAAAAAACCCTAACCCTAATCTAACCCTGACCCCCAACTTTTACCAAAATTATCCTAACCCAACATCAACATCCTTTATTTACAGCCCTATAAAATTGTCGTCACCTTTTCTAAATGAACTTACTTACTAATAAAATCTCTTTCCTCTTTATTACTGGGCCTTAGCTGCAACTCAACCTCAACCTGAGTCAGGGCTTTCAATCCCAACCTCGACCTAAACAAATTCTGTCCACCTTAGCGAAGCTTTGTGACATATTTCACCTCTTACAACTAAAACTCTTCTCAACCTTATCACCAACACATAAAAATGTGTCGATCCAATTATTAGGAACCCCATTGTAATGTCTCCTTTCGCCCATATATTTATTTTCTCTGGGCAGGACTGCGCAAAGCGCTCGGTGAAATCCACCGCGCCTTTGTCTCTTGACCCCAAACCATGAAGTCATCAGTCTCCACGGGGAGAGTCATAAACCGCACCCTATAGCTTGAAGAATACATATTGGAATTACATTTTTGTGGTTGTGGTTATGGGAAAAAAAATATTACAAATACTACATTATCCGACACTGATTTGGACGATAAAGTCTGAAACTCCACCAGCATTAAAAAAAAATAAAAAAATAAAATCAACCCAACTTTGCACTAGTATTACAAACTGTGTGATACACGCACTGTAACATGCACCATGGGAGCACAGGGCAGAATCTGTTGATGAAAGCCCCTGTGCAGCAACCTATTATATGAACTGGTGTTTGTTTGCAGTGTCTCTCACTGGGTGGTCTGGTGCAGCATCAATGTTTCATGGGAAAGGAAACATGTGGTTTAACACTTTCCTTCACCGTGGACCTGACAGTATGGTTGGGCGTGTGAGTGTGTGTGTTATTGATGTGCTGTTGACATGTTGCTGCGAAGGAAGTCACGCTCCAGCGGAACCTGTTCCACTAACACACCTGTTGCTGACACTGGCAAAAAAAGCAAAGATCATTTCCTCTCCAGGCAGGAATTGCAGTTCTGTAAGTCTATAGTTTTTTTTATACTTTTACATAACTTATCTTCCTTTCTGTCATCGTCCCTCATTTGCTGCTATGTTTCTTTAACAGTTAAAAAATGCTGAGCAGAAACCAGAAGTCAACCTGGGACAAAACATAATAGCTGTGAAATGAGGAGACAGAGCCAGTAATTCAGATAACACTGCAGCACATGGAGCATTGGGAAACATGTCTGCTGACACATTCTGCCTGAACATATATTCTCACCCTCGTGTTATTCCTCACGTCTCTGCATCCTTGAGTTTGTAGATGATTTTGGAGCCCGGGCTGTTTTACCAAGTGCACCGGCTCCTCAGTGAGCTTCCCAACCAGGGTTTGGCAACGAGCGTTTCCCGCAAACTCCCTGTGATAATAACCCAGCACCATGGAGGTGATTTTTAACATAATAAATTAACAGTTTGACGGATGAGGGAACAGACTGAAAGAAGAGAGAGCGTGAGAGGGAAGTGCTCAGCCTCCTTACATCTGAAAACTTGGTCTTATGGCACATGCCAGTCCGAAAAACTGATTTAAATTCATTCAACACAACAAATCAAACTAAATAAATTTGTAAACAAACTGAGAAAACAGATGCAACTAGACACCAGTAGATGGCGGCAATGTACAATTGAGCTGCTTCCTCAACAATAAAACCAGGAGTCAGTGATTGGTTAGTGTTGTATAGTGTAAATACAAGCGAGCCAAAAGTCACACATCACTAAAACATTCTTCATATTATTTTCATTACATATATTTTCCTGGACACCATAAAAGAATGTGTGGATTGGAAAATATTTAAACAAGAAGCTAAGTCATTTAAAATAAAAAAATAAATGTAATACCATTAATGAGGCTGCTCCTCAAATGTCCTGCAGATCATTGCTTAACCAGAATGAAACTCAGAGGGCATACATCCTCTGCCAAGGCCCAACAGTGAAACCCCATTTAAATCCACCTGATCCAGATTTTCATTTGGATCTTCACCAAAATGCACACACTCCCACCAGCACCAGCTCCTTAGTATGATGCTTTCTCATCAAGATTAACACATAATTCATAAAACAAACATTAGGAAAATGTTGAAAAAGCCCTAAAAGGCACAATTCAGTGGACATGGTGTTAAAATGAATGAATTGGCAGCAGCATATGAAAAGCAGCACTGTCGAGTGAACTGGTGACCTTCACTCTAATATGACTTTATTGTTCTGGTCCATTAGTCTTAACATGCAGATGATGAAATAAGCCCCAGGTACAGTTGTAGTGAATTGACATTTCATTATTTTACTTCCATTTCAAACAGTATCACTGGGAACTTGAGTCAAATTTCACCACAACTTATTTCCATTTCATCATCAAGCAGGGGCGAGGAACAGATTTCTAATCTACATCTATTACAGGCCACAGTGAGTTATTCAACACATATATTGTACATTTGTGTCTTTTAGACATTTGCCATTTTAAAAATGAACTTCTGAAGTTTTTGTATAACTGAGTTGCTTTCCCCTCTTTCCTTAAAGCATATCGCAGGCTCCATATAAGGCCCAAACCCCCGATGACTCTAATAAGACAATGGAGAAATCGTTGCCTCACTTTACAGATTACTGAGGGTCGGACAGACTCTCGATCATCCGTGTTGTGTGCAGCGCTGGGTCGATCCCTCCTTTTAGAAACATCCTCAAATTGAAGACAAGTCTAATCCCCACCAGCAAGAGGGCGGCCATGTTAACCACACTGACCCCCCGCCCCAACTCACCAGCCAGAGAATAAAACCTCAGATCTCAGCGACCTGTCAGGTCCCTGAGCTGATCAGTCAGACCACAGACTGTGGTACAAATGTTCAGACCCGTTCAGGTTTGAGGTTTCTGGTGTCTCTCATTAGAATGCATCAGAATCAGAATACAACTCCGCCTCAATGGGACTTCTTCCAGAGCTTGTCTAACAATGTCGATCACGCTACTCCATAAGGAAACATGTTGATTCGGCCTCAATAAAACATGTTGATTCGGCCATGTTTCTCAATAACGTTTACACTTTGTCCGGCACATTTCACACCTCTTTAGGTTTTTATGCCAGTTCTCTTATGCGTCATATTCTTTTAGTGTTATATCATTTTAAGGGCAGGTACAATATTCAACTTTTATTCTGCACTATTATTCTCGGTCTTACACAATTTTGTCCTTGTGTGGTGTTGTTTGTTGTTTGTTGCACAATGTACTGTTCTGCAGCTGCTGTAGCACTGTGACCCGAGACAAATGTCCCCAGGAGGACAATAACATGTATTTGATTGATTGACTGTTAATATTATTATTATTATTAAGAATTCACAGGTTTTCAAATGAACAGGCAGAACCACCAGCAGTTACCAGCAGCTAACAGCAGGTGTCGCCACAGCCAACATTCCTTTCCAAATAAACAAATCTTTCCTCTGTTCCCAGAATGTAATGTGGAGTAATAACAAGAATTCTGACATGTGATGTTTGGACATTTTATTGATTTGTTGTTCGTAGCTTTATAAGGTACATTGGTTCAAAATAATACATACATTACATACAAAAAACTGACCCCAGGACGGACAGAAGTGCAGTAGATGTCACGTGTAACAGAAAACATCAACAAATAACAATAAAAAAAAACTGTGTCTAACATAAAAAAAGAGAGGTATAGTAATGTTTAAAGTATTTATACAAAACAAAAGGTCTGCCAGAGATTAAGGGAGCAGTACTGACGGCGGTATTACCGGTATATGTGGGGGCAAAACAATCGAATTGTAATTATGATCAGCTGCCACCATGATCCATGACGTGGCTGCAGCAGCGATCCTGGATCTGCAATGACAAAGAATGAGGGAAGAGGTCAAGTCAGTAACATGTATTGATGTGTTCATGTGATGAAAATGGAGAAGAGGGAAGAGAAGCTCCATGTGTCCCCAGACAATCTCGGCCTATAGCAGCACAACTCGTCAATCAATCAATCAATCAATCAAATTGTATTTGTAACGCCCATATTCACAAATCACAATTTGTCTCATAGGGCTTTAACAGGGCGTGACATCCTCTGTTCTTAACCATCAACAAGAGTAAGGAAAAACTACTAAAAATACCTTTTAACAGGGTAAAAAGAAGGTAGAAACCTCAGAGAGCCACATGTGAGGGATCCCTCTCCCAGGACGGACAGAAGTGCAGTAGATGCCACGTGTAAAGGAGAACATCAGAAAGATAAGGGTATTTGCAGCATTGATTAGAATAAACACTTTGTAGCATAATGGAAGGTCAATGAATTGATGGATTATTGTCAGTAATGGTCGAGGAGAAATATTATATATCAAGCAGTCTTGTTGTAAAGCTGAGCCAGCACCGAACTGTTTACCCTATACTTTGATGTATGTACTCATAATGACATTGTACTTGTGTTTAGTGCTTATTAACAAATGTTAGTATGCTAACACGCTAAAGGCAAACATGATAAATACTATACCTGCTAAACATAAGCCTATTCACATTGTCATTGTGTGCATGTTAGTGTGCTGAGCTCAGCATTCAGCTCAAAGCACTTGCTACACAGCCCATGTGTGTATCATATTGTCTACAGACTTAACTCAGAGAAGGAAGTGAGCAAATTAAACCCCAAATAAACATATTTAGAACTAGATAGACAAATAAATGTTAATGGTAGTAAGTAGTTTTCTGTTTTGAACTCGCAGAATGATTACTTACACACTTTACAATCCAGTGGAGCACATGAATTATTCATTAATAACCCTTTAAGATCTGGGCTTATTGCTGTTCTCTTCCACTGTAGTGTTACACAAGTCCTTCCAGGAAAGAGAATATGAGATATACAGTATATATCAATTTAAATACAGGAAGATGCTGTTTCCTTGCGTGTGGGCAGCAGAGTTCCTGAGGAGAAATTAACACAAAGCTATCAAGTTATTAGAAAAGCTGTTCTTGTGTGATTTTAATTGGAAACAATGACAGGAATTATAGGGCTATTAGATATATATATATATATATATATGATATTATAGCTAGTAGCTGTAAAACAATCTGGGAAATCCTTTGTTTGGCAAATATTGAGTGTTCCTACCTGTGAATTTCTCACTGCCCAAGGAGTTTATCAGCAGAGTGTGTGTTTCCTGATAAAATCTACACTGCTCTCCAGTAACGCACAGGGGAGGAGGCAGGAAATATCAGCCGATGCAGAAGAAGATGCTTTGCTGCTCCGCAATTGGTTGCTTGTAAGTCAGCACTGTGCCTTTGATCAACACTTAATGTTCAGGGGGCCGGGGAATTCTGGGAAAGCGTGTGACAACAACAAGCAGGAAAACAACTGAAATAATCACTCCTGGTTTTGCTGTGGATATCATTACTAGAAGTACTGGCCAGACCTCATCACAGCAGAGATGTGCAATAGTGCTTCCAGGAAGACAGCTGAACAAGATGAATTCTGACTGTGGCCGGATGCCATTAGACTACTTTGAGCCTGAATTGATTATTGCATTATAACAGTATGTGTTTCAGGATAATTCTGTGGTTGTAATGAAAGTTTCAAACAGGGAAAACATGCCTGAATAAAAACCTCTGGACCGCAGATCGTGAATTTGCTCTCTGCATCTTCCTTGTAGAATAAATCACAGATTCTGCAGCTGAATGTTTTGGGTGTGTCTTTATGCACGTTAGAGAACTACTCTACATTGACCAGCAGAGGTCAGCAGATACCAGGCGATCTAATGAATTAAGACGTGTTTCTCTACCAGGCCTGTGCTTTCATCATTTTAGTAGGAAAAGTAATATTATCCTCAGTCTTCTTCCTTTTATTGCAGCTAATCTTTTCCTGCAGCTAAAAGCAGAAGGCGCTCAGCAGCCTTTCAATCCAGATTGAAAAGCTTTAATTTAATTTATTTTATTAGGGTTAGGTTGATTAATTATTTAAAATTTTTTTAAATTAATATTAATTTAGGATTCTTCTTTTTTTTTTTACTTTGTCTCTGGGACGTTTTCAATGTGCCTGTCCTGCACTTTGAATCTACTTCTGTGTATGAGATATGTTTTATAAACATGTTTTTACAGCAGCAGGGACAGAGCATCACCTTGGTTTAAAGATGAAGTAGCATCAATGTATTGGACATTATTTGTGGTTAAGACTCAAGTTGGTCTGTCAAGTCTTTGACTTGGTTATCTGACACTCAACACTCGACACTACAACAATATGTTGTATTGGTTATTAATTATCATTATATTCTATCCACTGAGATCCACACTTCCCTGTCATCGGCCCGGGCAGTGCTCCAGGTTGGTCTGTCCAGTCTTCAGGTCTCTGACCCTCTGGCACTGTGACCCTGTGGTGTTGTATCCTGTCGGGATCATTTAGGATCAATATCCTTCATGAACATTATAGAGCACTCCTGCTTCTTCTTGGTCAATGTGGATATTTGTCTTCTGCTCATCCACTGTTCCCAAATTCGCTGCATACGACCTCTCTACTTAGTAGTGTTCCACCAATTCACTATTCTCCGTTCTCGTTCTTGCATCGTTAACATCTAAATCCGTGCTTTGAGAAACACTCCTGTGCTTTCGTCATGTTATCAGGAAAACTATAATTATCAGTCCGTCTTTGTGACCTGTTACGCCAGCTGATGTTCCACCTGATCAGTGAACAGCAGAGGGCTGTGTTAGTGTCCAGAACAACTTTACAGCGGTTTTCATGCCTGCAGGTTGAATGAGCTTATTATGGATCTGCTTCTAATTGGTTTCCTGATCTCAGCTTCTCACACCAAGTGTTATAAAACACAGGCAAATAGCACCTGCACATTATCACTGTAGATTATGTAGTTCATGTGAGGCTAACAGACATGATTCCTGCCAGGGGGTCAAAATTGTATTTATCACAGGGATTTCAAGGTGCTGTAATGGTGTTACATGACTGATAGCACGTTGTGACATGTCTTGCATTGAAAATGGTGCAGCCCTTCACAGCAACACTCGCAGCGGATCCACTTTGATCCAGTTCTCTCTGCAGCACGTGAAAAAAGTCAAGGGTGAAAGTGAGGCCAGAAGCTTGCTGTCACCTGACCTCTGAAGGACGTGCGAGAGAACAGAACAGAAGCGTGATCTGTAGTCGTATTCTTTAGCGCCGGATACCCTCAGCCTTACGGAGGTGGGGGTGGTGGTGGGGGGTCATGTGGTGTTGGTATGCAGTGGAAAGAAAGGCACCCGCCATCCCATCACCGGAGTTGTAGCATGCTTTGCTGTGACATCACTGGTCTCCTGACTGCATTGCTGCTGAAGAGGCTTGCCTATGTTTGGAAAAGCTGTGTTAACCGGTGGTGAAACCAAGTAAGGATGCAAGAAACTGCATCTCCTCTCATGGGTTATGTCAACATACAACCCCCAGTGGAGACGATTGCATTTATATATAACAGGTCATGTAACCTGCGACTCTTCTTTATTTTTAACCCAGAGCTGTAATATAGCCTGCAGGTTAAAAAACGGTTTGTTATTTTTCCCCTTTTCATAACACATTGATCAAGATTTGTAGCTGTACAGTCGACTTTGCACTTTAATGGAACAGCAGGGGACTACAATCTAATCTAAACTTACGAAAGGTCCTTTTTGAAACAGTGCTTCCAAAAGGAGCTCCGTCATCCTCAGGACACAATTCATATAGTTCCAATGGATGTTATGAACAACATCAGCACTAAGATTTAAATGGTGTGTATGGTAAATGGTCTGTATTTATATAGCACTTTATATTCCCAGTATAGTTTTACCATTCACCCATTCACACACTTTCACACAGTGAATCTATCTGCAGGACATTCCATATCATACATCAGCCACACACTGCAGGTACAGCCGTCAGGGGCCATTTGGGGCTCAGTATCTAGCTCAACCCGCTCTACCGGTCTCCTTTAACAGAACCAGCAATGGCAGTGCAATGCTATATAGGTTATTAAACTTATATCAGGCCCTCAGTGCATGTGATCACACACTCGTACCTTTCTCATCTACATATATCTGAAAAGCACTGAGTGACAGAGGGAGCGTGCGAGCCAGCGCATTCTTCCCATTTCATCGTTCTTTGTAACACAGTCAGATACAAACCACCTGTTTACAGTATGTGCATGCAAACCAGGAATGTGATGGGGAGGCATACAGTACACAGCAGAGGAGTCAACTTTACAGTCACCACAAACAGCAGTGTCAAGCTACAGTCCCCTGACATAGACAGTGTATTGTCTGACTGGGCTGTATCGAGTGTCACAAGTTATTTCCCACCTTATTGGCAGACCGGTGAGGAAAAGGTGTCAGGTATTACCCTGGTTGTAGATTGCAGAAGCTAAACGTCTTTAATGAGGGGAACTTCTCTCGTGGACAGAAAAAGATTATCAGATTTTGTGTTTCGCTCATTGCTCAGTCCCGAGTGATGTTTTCTTGCTACAAGCCGCCTCTTCACAGAAAAGCATCACTTTCTTTTCCTTGCCTTCACTTTGTACAACTCCCTTGAGGATAGGAGCTGTGCAGCCCCTTTCACTGTGACTCAGTGTTCCAACCAAACCCCCCCCCCCCCCCCATGTCATGTACCAGATACTTTCACCTTCACCCACATAGAGAGTGGGAAGTGTTTACTGACACTGATTTGACCTAGGTGGGCTTCATTTCTGCTCGGCAATTTGCATGCATGCTTTTTTAATCAGCAACAAGAGATACACAAATGCCCGGCATTTACAAGTGCACATGCGGTATGTACAAGTTGTCTTTGCCGTATTCGGTTTCCATGTGGTGCAAAGGGAGGCACAACGGGGGTCATTTAGAGAGGGTGAGGCAGACAGAGGGAGGGGAGTCGAGGTGGATGGAGCAGAGGAGGTTTAATAAATGGAACAAATGAAAAAAACGGCACAGGACATTCTGACCCGGAGTGATGAGAATGGAACACGAGGTGAGATCGACACTGTTTGTCTGCTCCGGCCCCTGTGCTGGGGCCTCATGCCAAGACTATCAAAAGATCACTGGGGCGCGAGTGGTTGCACACACACACGCACATGCACACGCTTATAAATGTTACTGTGCAGATTCACGCTCACATGCATGCACGCACACAGGTCAACTATGTTTATTCATACAACACACACACACACACACACACACACACACACACACACACACACACACACACACACACACAGTTAATACTGTTGTCGAAAGAGAGCAGGAAAGGAGATCAATAGCTATTAAAGAGCACTGCAAGGTTATGTTTCTCTCTCTCCCTCTAATGTGCACTGGCCATGATTTGTTTCAGGAAAAGCTCACCGCCATTTCTTTTCAACCGGTCACTTGCTATTACGGGAACAAATAAATAAAACAAGCAGCACATTTCCTATTCCTCTGTGCCCGTGAGGCTATATTTGTTCCACATCCCTAAAGTAATGTCAAGAAGGTCTAAAGACTCCATTTAGCCGGTTTAACAGCAATAACCCTGAAAAATATCACAAACCATAAACGTGACAAGTGTTCAGTGTCTTCCTGCTGCGATACTGCACATGCTGTAGAGGTTGAAAGTGTCATTGGCCCCTTGTGCTGCATTTGAAGAGTTAAATAAACTGGAGGGGATACTATTTGTCCCTGTGAGTCCATATGACTTTCTTTTCTAATTGATTTACAGGGAGGGACTCTCAAAATAGCCACTTGGTGGAACAGGCTGTCTTGGCGAGGCATGTGCCTGTAACACATGCACTCTTTTTCCATTTGCTTCAACAAAAAGTATAGCATGGATTTGGGTCAGGGAACATTGTGTTATTGCTTGTTTTCAAGATGGCCAGTTCTTTTCTAACACTGTCGGACTTTCCTCAATGTTACCAGTCTGTTACTTAGGATGCAGGACAGAGGCCTATTTAAAGGGTTTACCAGATGAAGCACAGCTGATTGCAGTGTAATTGCGAACCATGCCAGGACTTTATGTGGGCGTGCCTTAGAAAGAGTGCACAGTATGCACCCTTGATTACCTAAGATGTTTTCTGCATTAACCTTTATTGAGTTAGGATTTCAAAATGTAGTTGCCCCAAGTGTCTGTATCTGTCTACATTACTGTAGTCAGGGGAATTGCAAAAACATGTAACATGACTACATGCTGCAAAAATGAAACTATGCACGGGGAATTTGCCTACAGGGAGATTTCAAACATCGATACAAGGCCTTTGGTGTAGAAACTCACTTCCATAGATCATCCAGCATTCGTCACATTTCACAAGAATATAATAGATATTGAAAGTAGTCGATATGCAGAGTAATTAGACAACAAGTCCAAAAGATTCCAGTCCAGGCATGTCCTGCTTTGAGTCAGTGTTTGTTACTCTGATGCCATGTTTGACTTTCTCTCTCTTCGTAGACATGTGTCCAAGCTGTTAAACCTGGGGATGAACTTCACACACCCTTTCGAGGTCATCTCACATACACTGCAAATCAACGTCAGAATTTGTTCACTATATAAGAAATAACTTGCTGTATTCATGCAGCAAAGATAGCTCGGTAGTTTGTGTCGCAACACGTTTGATAATCTCACCGTGTTAGTGTGAGTTGCACTGGTTTCCTTCCACATTCAGAGGAAAAGCTAATCAGTTGAATCTAATTTCACAGATCTTTGTCCGTCCGTGGCTCATATGTCTAGAGATCTGTTCATCGTATTGCCTTCACACTTCTTCTGTGTATTTTTAAGGGCCCAAGAAAGTACAGTGTCAGATTTGGTGCTAAACAGCACGTTCACGACAACGGGGACAGCAACAACTGAGTCTTCTGCGTACTGAGTCGAGCTTCACTGAACTTTGAATTAACTGGTGAACTGCTCTTCGTGCAGCTGCAGGTTTCTGTGGACTGAGTCTGGCAGCCACTCAATCAATGCAGGTCTCTTTTAGAGTTTCAGAAATAAAGCTGCAACCAGCAGTTGGTGGTGGGTTGCAAAACGGCTTGCAGAGGAAGCAGCAGGGGTCTGCAGGCTGAAGAGGCTTGAATGAGACGCCTTGTCGGAGCTTTGTCAATGAATGCGTGGAAGGGAGTCAGCTGAGCCATCATCTGATGACTTTGAGATCAGCTGCTGTAGCTGTCAGGTGGGCTGAGCTTGACTCTGCCTCACGCTCAATCCTCAGTAGTTATCAAATTATCAAAAATGTTGCTGTAATTTGCAAAAATGAATCAGAAGAGGATGAAAATAAATAGCAAACATCTATTTAATATACTCAAACAAGAAAAAGAAAAGAAACAGGAGTGGAGTTTGGAGCAGGAGCAGACACAAGAGCCTCCGCGTCAAAAGCCACTGGACTGTCAATGAGAGGACTGTCAGGGAGGAGTGAAAGGTCAACCAGTAGCAGGATGGGAGGTCACTGAGTCAGAGGTGGGTCCCTGTGCAGTAATTGGGCCGTCCCCTGGGCTGTGTAAGAGGGACTCGACAGCTGTCCTGCCCCATAAAGATACATTAACCCTGCCCTGGCTAAGTGCAAACTGGACCTACTCACTGCTGCAAATGGCTGTAATGGATCATGGTCCGAAAAAGCATAGACAATGAACCTGTAACACTGCAGGAATAATGGAGTAACGTTTGGTTTACAGAATATGAAGCTGTTCCGTGACATGCACACGCTTCATGTCGTCGTCTAGTCCCTTTATTCTAGGAGGAATCATATGTGTATTGTGTCTGTTGAGGGTCTGTGCTCTCTGCCCGGTGCAGCTGTTGTGTCCTTCCAAGGGCAGGAGGAGGAGAAAAGGGCCAGAGAAGAGGAGAAGAGGGTCTCTGCCCTGTGCCGTCTGATCACCATCGTGCTGCTGCTCCTCTCTGTCTCAGCCCACTACTCAGGTTTCACAACCCACATGACTGAATCACACAGTCGCCCGGGAAATACACGTGTGCGCACTTGCACACGCGCACAAGCAAACACATACCCCCAGGAATGATTCATCTTTACCCCCTCATTTCCCCCCCGGGAGCAGTGACTCAGCCTGAGAGGAGAAAGCGAAAGAGCACAATACGGCAAAGTGCAAAGTGAAGAGAACAGGGAGCAGTGTGACGATGAGCAGTTTGGCCTTCAGTGCTTTTGAGGGGGCAGCAGACGCTCCGTGCTACAGAGTGAACATGAGCTACATGATGCACAATGCTCGTCTTAGTCACCACGACAACTGTTCTATGGAGCTCAATGGAGAGACGCTTTTCTGCAAGAGTCAAAGACACAGTTTCAATTTCCTTTTGATTCAACACTTGGGAATTATACTACACGGCCACCTTAGCTTTGAAGAATAAAATCTGATTCTGCAGGTAGGCCAGTGGGTTAAGCTGTAAAGGGAGCTTCATTTTCCCTCATGAAGACACTCTCCTCATACTAGTTATTAGTGCTTATAATTTAAAAAGAAATTACTTGAGCAACCGGAGGCTCATGTTGAGGCCAAGGTTTTTAAAGGCTTGCATGAAAATATGCTGAAAATTTAAGCCGTAATATAAAAAACAAAACACTTCAGAATTTGCTCTTGCCCTTCAAACATAGCTGCAGAGTTATTCCTGAAATGTTTTTGAAATATTTAGCATAGCAACATTTTGCATTTTTCTTTTGAAATGATGAGAGGTCAAGTTAGTGATAAGGGTTGTGGTACATAATATATCACATGTAAATCAGGTCAATGGACTATTTGTATAGCACCTTTCTGATCACTAAAAGTTCTTTATAGCACAAGTCACATTAACCAATTTACACACATGGTACAGCTCTAAATCTGGATACGGATGTTTAAATCTGCTCTCTTTTAAAAATGTTAAACAACATTAATCCTGTGATTGTTCTTTCTTTGTCTTTTGGAGGCTTAACACCAAGAGCAGATACAGATGATGAAATGTATCTCCACAATATCTGCTTGGTGTGCAGCTACATGCAAAGATGCACCCAACAAATGACTATACCACACATATATTATCTGTGATGGTTTTTTCTACTATATCATTACTCCAGTTTAAGGAAACTACCCTCCCTTCTTCAAACCTCTTTCTGATAATTCCTTTCTCTGATAACCAAGCGAGTTGTTATGAAAGAGTTGACCTTTCAATCAACTTATCTTATGTCTTTGTCTCTCCTGCATGTTTCAGTAATCACTGCAGAGAAGCTGCTATGGTTTTCTACCCGCGTGGTCCTGTAATCGGTGCAGTTATGAGATCGCTGTGACCTTTTTAGACAAGAGAGTCGGGGTGAGTCAGAGTGTGTAAAGTGCAGCATCTTAAAACATGCCCAGACCACGTGGTGTAGAGTGAGGAGAGAGAGAGAGAGAGAGAGAGAGGTTACCGCACAGCAGTCGGGCACATGACTCACAGCTCTTTCTCTTTGGGATGCTTTCAACCCTTGTCAGTGCGGGTGGCAGGTAGGTGTGTGTGTGTGTGTGGGACTGTTGGTGTGCGTGGGGATCCGTAACCATCTAATGTCACTGTGGCTGAGGGAGTAGAGTGGGCATCCGCTAACCAGAAGGTCGGCCCAGATGTGCGCAGGCTTCCCCATCTGCATGCCGAGGTGTCCTTGGGCAAGATACTGAAAACCTCATGGAAAAAAAGTGCTGCCCATAGGTGCACAGTATGAATGTGGGTGAATGCCAATCAACTGTACTGTAAAGTGTGTTGAGTGGTCATCAAGACTAGAAAGGTGCCATATAAATAAAGACAGACCATAACTTTCATGCATGAACAATACAATAATATTAATAACATACTTGATTTATGCAGCACTTTTCAAGTTTTACAGTGCCAGCAAAATGAATCAGGTTAATGCCATCAATTTAAAAAAGGAAGAGGTAAAAACAATTTGATGGGTAGCATACGGATGTGGGCCACTTCAGGCAAAGACAGCTTGTGGTCTTCTTATCGTCCAAAGAAAATGCACGTGAGCCTTAAGTTGCCCAAATATGGCCCAAATCAAATATTGGCCCATGTAGTAAATGGTGAACATGGCCCGAATAGCTCAAAACAAGGCTTGTGGCTTGTGGCCCAGACTGTCCATGTGCCATCATGCAATGCATTATGAGATGATGTGGGGTGTGGGCCAAATCTTTTAGATGAAATAAGAAGTGCCTTAAAAGACTTGACTCATCCAACCTAAACTTTGCAGGCGGGTCTTTCTCGAGCCTTGACTGTAAAAGACATGTCTCCTGTGGTTTTCCTCCGGGCTGCCGGAGCAGACCTTTGCCCAAGAACCTCAAAGTACGTGCAGTTGCACATGGTACTAAGAGTTCAAAGATATAGCTTAGACAGAGACCATGGAGGATCTCAAAAGTCGTCAGTAAGCTCTGTTCTCAAACAGTCGACTGGGAGTCATTCAAAAGAGATGAAAACATTGCTAGCTTGTCTCTTAGCTTTGGCTAAAAGCCTGACAGCTGAGTTCTGAACAGTCTGTACTGGCAAGAAAAAGGTTGTTTTCATGCTCTGACATAAAATGACACAGTTTAAACTTGTTTTGTTAGGTTGCATTAACAAGTGGGCACAGACGTTTCCAAGTTTTAGCTTTTAGGTGACGTCCTTTCAGAAATGAAAACAACCTCGGCCACGGTGCCCATGATGCGTTACTGTGAAGACAATGTCAAGCGAAGTGGAGTTTCCTTCAGCAGAGGAATCCCCCTGATGCTGTGACCTGGTTTCTGTCTTTCTTACACAAACACCCACACCCACCCACACATACAGTGCAGATGCTAGGACAAGCTGATGCATGCACTAATAGGTATTTTATCTTATTTTGCATCTCTCTGCTCTCTTTTTTCTTTTACTCTCTGATCAGAGAGTCTCTGGTTAAACTGTCATTAAAGTCAAAGATTTCCATGTCTTGCAGAGTAAACTCATCTCAAACCCAGTATCTGTTACCTAGATCTCAGTGTTGGTGTCTGCGTTGTGGCGAACGGGCCAAAGAGGCAGGTCATCATTGGATTGACCCCTCTAATGGAGTATGATGATCCCTGACCTCTGACCCTCGCACCAGTCACTGACTCAGATCGAGAATCTGCACTTTGTCACATCAGCCTGCTGACAAAAAACGTTGAGAGCTGGCCCTGGATCAGCATCTGTGACCGACTGACTGCAGCCCCCCCCCTGCAGTCAGTGGGGGCTGACAGCGTGGAGGAAGTGAGCGTGATGTCAGATGATTATCTGGCTGACAGGAAACCCTTTTGTCTCCGAGGTTATCTGGCTGCCTGGAGAGGAGATGACGTGAGTGAGGGGGGGGGGACAGAAAGAGCATTTCACTCTCACTGTGTACAACTGTGGTCAGTTTCCTGTAGATACTAATCCAATGTGACATTTGATTTTCCAAAATGACGATTGCCATGATCGCAAAATGAGCTGTTCCACTGCAGGTCAGCCTGAGATTCTATTAACCCAAAACAGCATGAGACTGGATGCTGGCTCCATTCTTCCATCCACCCTCCAGTATGCTTTCTCTTTTCCTCTCCTTTTTCACCTTGTCACCCCCCCCCCCCCCCCCCCCCTCCCCTCACTCCTCGTTGCCCCCCTGCTTTTCTTGTCATGTGTAGCTGTAAGATTTCACAGAATTTACAGGTGAAGTTACGAGACCCCACCACAGTGTGCGCAGAAAGCCACCACGGTGGTCTAGCGCTTGCTCCAGTTCTTCGTATTCTCTGTTTACCTTTTTACATCTGCAGCCATCTGTGTCAGCTGAGTTCTGTAAACAAAGGAAAGTATAGGGGCTGAGATAAATATTCTGTGTAAATACGTGAAAACCTTCACTTTGTATGTGTCATGCAGAAGGAGACATCATTAGCTTTAGTATCCCAAGTTCTACATCTCCAAGGAGTTTTGTTTTGGTCTGCGTTTGTGTGTTTGTCAGCAGGATTACACATTGATTTCCATGAAAGAGAGGTGGGACATGACTAGAGGAAGAACCCATTAACCTTTGGTGAGGATCTGGATCAGGGGGCGGATCTTTCTCAGAGAAGAACTCATGGATCTTGCTGAACAAAACAGCAATTATCAGGGACTGATATTCATGAGTGTTTGCAATTTGATGCAGATCCACACAAAAATCGGGATCCAGTGAATATGAATGTAGTTTCATAAACTCTAGTTATTTAAGTTTCTTCTCTTGTGTCCTGCAACAGGTATTCAAAGTCCACATGGACTCACAAGACTAAACAAAACCACAATGCTGCATTTACTACAGAGAAAAGCCAAGTTTTTCAATAATTTCTTTTTTTACAGAACCTGATTTTCCTCCCGAACATTTCTGCTGGCCTGAATAGCCAAAGGCAGAACACCATGTCTTCACTGTAAAACTGAGGATATTTGACTACTGAATAAGCATAATGGGACTTTCCCTCACCGAACACTTTATCAGGAACACGTGCACACCTGCTAATGACATTAGAAATCTGCAGAAATTATGTGATGCGAAAAACTCAAAATGTGCGTGATATTTGTTAAAAGACGTCCAAAACATGACCTATTGTTTTTGCTATAAAAGGACTTTTCCCCGTAGGAATGTGACTCCCCAGAAACACAGTACAAGGGGCCACTTGTTGACTCTGCAGGTGTCTGATGGTTTTTTGAGTGAGGGGTCTGGTTGTAATTTGCTGTTGTACACACACACGCACACACACACACACACACACACACACACACACACACACACACACACACACACACACATATTTACTAGACTTGTTTTAAGTGGCGATTGTGGTTCTTTCTGTTCATTTTCTGTTTCTGTTTCATGCTGGACAATCAGGCTCACAGACCCACAGGGGCACCTTTGCAGTGCATGTGTGTGTTTGTGGGTAGGGGGATTTGTCTGGGTCTGTGCGTCTGCTTGTTAGGATTTCAGTGCAGTTGCCTTGCTCTGGTTCTCACGCACAGGTTGGGTGGCACTGAGTCTTTGGGGTCTGTCTCTCCACCGCACGACATTGCACAAGGCCCTGATGTCGACCACAGACACGCCGCACTCACACAGAATCAGCACTAGACAACACAACCTTTGGAGGAGCAGGGTGGGCTCATGCACGGAGATATCATCATCTTCACACACAGCATCTGTCCTGCTGAAACGTACTTGAGAAAACATGGAACCCCCTGTCAACACGAGGGAGCAGCTCCGTCTCGTCCCCTCTGATCTTCAAAAGAAGCGCAGAGAGAGTTTAAACAGATAAATAGAATATCCCATTATATTTAATCCCCTTTCTCTCAATTTCACCCTCTTTTTAATCTGTTTGTCACACACAGGCAAGTGAGGACACTGTCTCCCTGGTGTCTGACCAGATGCGACTGCAGCTTCGGTGTCAGCTGCTCCTTTAAGCTAATGAAATGGAGTTTTAAGATTTTCAACAGGGGATCTGCTGACTTTAAAGAGATGCTCCCTTTTACCCATAATGCTGCGGCAGGTGGAAAGGCCCAGTAATCCTATTAACACAAGGTCTTCATCTAATCATCTGAGGTAGAAGGTGAAAGAGTGCAAGGAAACAAGGAACAAAAATAGGACCATTGTAGTGAGGTGCTTACACTGTCCACTTGTAAAGAAAGTCATTGCATACTGGACACAAGTTTGTTACTAATACTGTTTCCTTCTGGCAAGAGAAAGCTGTGGAAGCGCAGCTGCAGCTCAAACTCCTACAAATGCTCATCCAATATTCCAAGTATATTTTGTATAATGCATACAGGCTACTTTCTAGAGTCCTCCAGAGTGTGCAGACTTTGGCTGTAAACAAGCCTTGTGTAATGTTTCACTCAGTCTATTAGGACATCACCCTGAGTGCACAGGCTCTTAAAATAAAGCTGTGGCTGTGCGGACAGCTGAGGGCACTTTATCACTGCAGCTTAGATCTGCCGCCTTCACTCGGGTCTGTCTCAGGAGCTGCATGCTGTATTTTCCATGCCACTGTTTCCCATGTTGTTTCAACATGAAACAACCATGCCTGTGTTTTGAACTCTGCATGTTTCATGTGCAGCTGAGCCATGTGGTCAAAACTCTGCGTGCATGCCCCGTGTTTGTTTGCCACCATCGGGTTCAGAAGAAAGAGGCTTAATTCTATGGTTTTCAGCATGTTTACTGGTACTCTGGCAGTGGAGTGTGTGCATCTGTATGTACACATGCTGAACTGTGTGGTTGCTTTGTCTGGTTAATGAACGATGCACAGGTGTCTGGCGCGTAGAGACCTGCTGCTTGTAACTGACAATACATGCTTCACACACACAGGAACACACACCCTCAGGCAGATGGTTCACACACACCCACTACTTCATTTCCATTCACATGCACATGCACATGGTTCCCTATATCTCTGGCCAGAAAATGTGTTGAACAGACAGAGTGAAAGTGAAATGTATGAATATTTTCACTACACACGTTTATTTCAGTGTGACGGGAAAGGGTGGGGCTCTGACCACTTCAAGACTGTCTGAATCAAACTGATCTCCACCCTGCAGGGACTCCAACAGTGTGAGTCAAAGACAGACACACAGTCATAGAGAATCGGCAAATGACAAGGCCCTCGTGTCTCAACGTTATCGGAACACAAAACCAAACCTTCCAATGGGAAGGGAAGCAGACAGACAGTCATACAGTTAAATGGCTGATAACTGCCACATCCCAAGGCTATCATTTAGCAAACTGCATTTAGCCAAACAGAACAGCACCCGCAGTCATAACGTGCAGTTTCTGTTGCCACGAGAAGATAGTTTAACAAGGTGAGCAGATCCGAATGACTGGAATCAGCTGACGGAATTTTCACATAACGTCCCCTTCATTTCCTACCGCAAGTCCTCCGCTGCATACCAACGATCACGTGACCCCAATCACATGAAATTATTCCTGGAGCAGCGAGGAATACATTATGCCCTGACACGTTTAGGCTGTGCCGGTTTTGGAAACACTGATAGCCAGAGATAGAATCCACAAGATGTTGTTAGCTGGAAATAGAATAGTCCCTTTAAAAAAAGGAACTGGGGCTCCAAAAATAAACCTTTCCAGGCTCGGTTAGAATAAATCTCCCACGAAAAGTACAGATAGACATCTTAGGGGGATATTTACTGTGCAGTCATCCACTTAAAGTGGCACATTCGCACTCTGGCTGCCCTACATTCACCCTGTCTTGGCCGTCCACTGCAGCTTATCCACAGTATTCAGGTGAGAGGTGGCTACTGTGCGATCTGGTTCTCTCTGGTTAGTTCTCGGAAAACCCAGCAGCTAATCTTACTCTGTTTCTGCAAAAAACGCAAGTCCACCATGTGATGAGTTGCATGAATAAATGATAAATACGTAAATATGTGCACAGCCTCATCCAATCAACACTCGGACGTTGTTGCAGCTTGTCATTTGCTCAATCCACATGCAAAGTGAATCGTTTTTTGCACATTCCAACAACTGAGACTGTATTTTGAATCTCCTTCCACGTGAACTGTGCTGCAGTTCATTGGTAGTCCGGAAATAATCAGAGCGGCAACAGGAAACAACCACATGCTGCAGCGATTTATGGGTTTGAGGACATATGACACACAGCCTGTGTTGGGAAGGCCTAAGTGAGCTTAACTCAAGTCTCGTTTCCAGTAATTGCTTCAATAGCATCAAAAATGAAAAATGATGCCAAAGACTGCAGGCTGCTCCGTCACCTTCATTCTACTGCACTGGAATTAGTTTTGATCCCTATACCTTGAACCTCAGGGGATTATGGGCTGTCAACACTGTGTCCTGTAAACAACCTGTTTGTGCCACTCATGTTCTCAAGCTCTGCTTTTGCTGTGAAGTGTGAACCCATATACTCAAACAAATCCCCCCAAAATGATTTTGTGATCAGAAATAGTTACCGATGCACATTTTGCACAGCACCATTGTTGAAATTGGTAATGACACATTTTCATTTCCTCCATCCGTCATTTTCTTCTCTTTCTGTCTCCATCATCTGTTGTCTCCGTCTCTCTCATACACGTGTATTGTTAACGTTCAGTCGGGCGTATGTGACTGTTGGTGACTGTGAGTGTCTCTGTTGTATCCTGCCGTTAATCCACTTCCCTCTGAAACACTTCCTTTCCCCCTCCTAGATATACTCACACATGCACACACAAACTCCTGCATACAAAACACGCATGCACACACACACACACACACACACAGCTGACCATATGTGTTTTGCTTTCATAGTCAAAAAATCTGCAATGAATGACCATACAAGTCGTAGAGTCTGAATGATTTTGAGCAAACACACACAATTTCTTCACTCAAATTTCAAATGCAATCCATTTACGATCACATATAATACATATATCCATTTTTACTTGACTAATAGGTCAATAGGTCTAGCTGATAGGGAACGCTCTCTGCTGGATTACTTCGAAAACTACTTCGAACTGTGACAGCCTTAATGTGTCACTTGTCCCCACTACTGGTTATGACCCATAGCATAGCAGAGGTGGGAGAAACAGACATTTGTCATCATGTAATCTCATGGCCAATGTCAGAGAACCTCTGTTAGTTTAAGGGGAAGTTTGTGGTTGGGGTGAATATAAATACTTCAAAATAGAAGAGCTTCAGCGTCATGGCTACATGGAGATAAGGTTGTGGAACGGTTGTGGATAGATAAACATTTGTCTGACGTGACTTGTCTTGCTTTTTATTGATCCATCCACCCCAGCAAGGACTCGATCGCACGGCTACTTCACCTCCTCCTTTGCTTTTAGAGGCCACCTAACAATAAAGCATAATGGGTACAATACAATGGGTCATTATAGGCTGCCTGCATGGACGGCTTACAGGAGGACATTCCCTTCACAACAGTTTTATCTATGTGACATTTCTCTCTCCTCCATCTTGCATCTCATCAGATTCACATATGACTAATAGCTTCACTTGTGTTTCAAGTATCAATTTAAAACCTGCGTGGTTTGATTCAGAACTTGCAGAATGACTCACATGCTTCTTGCTCTCGTCTTGCACAATTCGGATGTATACAAATATGAGACATTTCTCTGTTTTCGTATTCTAATCAATCGTCCTCCGCTTCAAGGCTATTTTAGGTGACACACATGCACATCTTTGTATCCGCGGATGTAGGTCAAATCGGCTGCTTCTATCGAATCCAGACCGGCTTGAATGTAGAAGCGGGTCAGTCGAACAGTTATGCATTGCCCCAGATATCTTATCCTAAATCTCCTCTTTTGTGTTAGTGGAGGGAAAAACAGAGAAAGGGTGGACAAGCCCACCTGGAAAAGTCTTGGATGTCACAACACCTTTGTCTTTCTCTTCTGGTAGCCCAAGGTGTCACAGTCAAAACAATGCAAGAAAAGCATATTGGATGTCAGGACGGAGGTTCAGCTGTAGTTTTCCACTCTTACTTGACTGGTCCTCGATTCTGCAGGAGGCTTTCACAGATTCATCAAGCATCTTGCAGAGAGACACTAACATGCACGTCCCATTAAAAACCTGTTTCTATGAAAAAACATTTACTTTTGAATTAGAGTTTAAAGAAAGTAATAAAAGCACTCTCTGATGGTACAAACTTATGATGATAGTTATTATTATTCCGCGTGCACTCCCTTCACTTCTGCATCAATTATCCAACAGACCTTACTTTGCATGATAAAATGTTCTTGGTCAATTTGCAGGATTAAAAGAGGATATACAGCAGCTTCAGTAGTCGGGTAGTCAAGAAGACCAGAGAGAGCAGCCCCAGCTCTGATTTTACCATTTACAAAGCTCTGGCAAAGTCGAATACTAAGAATTCTACGTCCGCCCTATAATATAGCGACCATGTAATTAGAGAGAAGAGGGGCTTTTAGATGCTGAATTGTCTTTTGAGGTAGTTCAAAGACAAGCAGCTGCACTGAGAACTGGAGGCCCTGGAGGATACGAGCCCTCCTGTGCAGTAACTGATCGATTGTACTCGACTTGGTTGACTTTTGCAGCAGTGCATGATGGGCTGTGATACTTTTGGGGCACCAGACTACACTTGCTTTTTTTTTTCACTGTTTGAAAAACTGATGTATGCTTGACATTAAAATATAAACTAAAGAAATGTGCAATGCATGATCAAATCTGACAAAACACTCTGGGAGTTAACAGTCTCGTAAATGATGACTGTGCAAAAGCAGACCAATTCAAAAACATTAGCTGCAAAGTGATGTAACTAACACAATTTCTTAAGTAGCAGCAAATGTAATATAAACCTTTTACGAATCTATAAAGTTGCATGCAGTCATTTGTCTTCAAGCTCTTGCCATATAGTTTTATACAAAATGACAAAGAATAGATAAAGTTGCACATGCAATTGATGCAAGTACAATTCAAATACACAAAATACATGTATAGAGTTGATCTAAGGTCAAGGTCTAAGTAAAGAAATATTCCAGCTGTTGGACATAATTTCAGCTAATCTCTCACGTCTTAAACATTACATTGATAATTACATGCTGCATGTTGCAATTTCCACTCACTTAAGCAGTTAAAGCAGTGAAAAAAGAAAATCATGTGCTATTCATTTTTTCCCATATACTTTCTGTAGACAAAGATGTTTCAGAAGTCACCACATAAAAAGGATGCAAGCTTTAATTTTACACCATCTCAGACTAAACTTCATTACCAACGAGGTCATGCTCAGGCTCGCTTCTCTCCTCCACGTGCAGCAGCAACATGTGTGCATGCCTGAGTTTTACGGATCTGCAGGCTCAGAGTTTCTCCTCTCTTTCCCCCTGAGAAAACAAAAGCCCGCTAGATGTGTCATTGTGAAAGTTCTCCCCCTCAGCAGGGGAAAATCCTGTTGTTGTACATGAGCAGTTCTGAAAGTGCTTGGCTCTCAAAACAGTAGTGCTTGCAAATCCACGCAGATCAGCTGTTTCCTTGTATCGATGTTGGATAACCACAAAGATGAGAGTATAATAATTACAGATAAACAGTGTGGTAACGTGCCAATTGTGTGGAGCTGTGAGTTTCGGCTCACTAGAGAGCGAGGGCTCTTTTATTTTACAATATCAGTCATTACACAGGAGACACAGACTGATATTACTCCTCATCACAGCTTTTTGCTTGAGAAAGTAATTTTCGTACATGAAACCCAGAGAGCGTTATGACTTTCTATCCAGGAGCTGGTTTGATTTCCTGAAGTCAGTCAAAGTGTTGTGGGGAACAAAGGCCGTAAACAAAGATGGACGACATGGCGACTTGTCAAAGGTGAAGCTACATCGTCTCCATCAACCCCCGGTGGCTGGCTGTAGTGTAGGTCATAAACCCTGCCTCCTCCGTGTTAGTGGATGGGACATGGGCCAATCTAAAACGTCAAAACACACGTCAATTTTCACAATGATGATTTCTGTCATTTAGGTATAGTTCTTATCACACTGGTGTTTGTTCAAGTGCTAATATTTCCAGTACGTTTGGTTTTAATTAGTTATTTGATGCCAGAAAAGCAAGACGATATCTCATGATTGACAGCTGAGACTGACTCATGATTGGTCGAGCTTGTGTATCGGTTGGATCCGAACCCCTGATCGCTACAGCACAGACTCTGCCTCCAACTGATGTCATCCACGCAAGATGGCAGCCTTCGTATCCAGGATATTTTGGCTTCATTTCTGGATAGTAGGAGAACATCTTTATGTACAGTGTATGGTGAATTGATGATGCTGTCTGTCAACCACTGCTACTGTTTATGTGCTCTTTGGCAAGGCAGCTCTAACCCTAACCCCAGCTGACTCAGCCAAGTCTAAAGCCATTTTCAGACATGACCTGCGGGTAAATTGGCCACAGAGTTTACCCGCAGTTTGCATTTCACACATGCACAACACAGCTGGAGGTTTTCTGCACAGACACGTTCACAACAGCATCAAATCCTTCACATTATTCAGAGAGGTGGAGCAGCCGGGTGCAGCAGACAGAGACAGGAAGTGAGGTATTACCTCCGCCGCGGAGATCACGTGATTTTCTTGACAACACAGCAGCTTTAGTGATAGAGAGCAGTACAACTTGATGGATTGCAGATCTAAAAGGAGGCGCTTTCAAGTGAAGCACAGAGGCACCTCTTGTGTTTATGAAAGGGATGAACAGTTAATCAAAAAAATGCAAAGTCAACAGAGTAATTAAACCTCAGCTGAGGCATTCTTATCTTTTGTATACTTCTTGGACATAATGAAGAAATTAGAGGGAAACGTTATGAAGCTGCAAAGATCAAAAAGGGCCCAAGATTCCTCCAACATGTGTAATACCCTTTTAATCTAAGTGTTCAGCATAATGAGCTTATGTATTTAAAGTACAGGAGTAAATAATCTTCACAATCATGCTAATCTATCGTCCCGGCTCAATATCCAGTTTGGATTGAGGCCACAGAAATGTATTCAAGTTTATTGTCACCATAAAACTTCAAAAAGTCTTCAAGCACTGTTTTTTCAAACTAAACTCATCAAGCACATCGTTGAAAGAAAAGTCTGAGTCATTTCTAACAGAGAGACGTGTTGTGTCTGACTTTCATAAAAACACTCCTTTTGTTTTTCTCTGTCTATAAAAGGGTTAGTCAGTGGCACAGGGGCAGAAAACACCAGTTCACCGGATTCCCCTGATTCCAGAAATAAACACTATAATCTGCAAAACTGGTCTGTTTACTTACCCACAGCCGCTCCACCTCAGCCATGACATCACGGCCCGTTTGCTAAAAACACAATAAAGACTTTGTGATTTGCCAAATCTGTTTGTGTCGCTGTGGCTAAAAAAAGGAGTCGCTGCTCTAAAAATAGAGAGCGCCCGGCGTAAACAATGGACGCACAAGTGCTGTTATTACAGAGCTCAGTTTCCCTCGGCATTGCTAGGATTACAGGAGTTAGGAGCACACGGGTGCACTGAGGCATTCTTGTTGCTGACGTGGTGTTCGCCGTCATAATGACTGTGCAGAAAAGGACTGAAACCATCCACACCTGACCTTTAGGTTGAGCAGGAAATCAAGCAACACACAAAGGTTTAAGTTTGCTTTTGGAAGAGGTTCAACGAGGCGGGGGGAAATCCTTCTAAACATAGTCAAACAGGCCACAATACACAAAGGCACATACAGTCACATCACACTGCAGCATTTAACCTGATCTGAGAGAAAATCTAATTCCATGGGCCTTACTAATTATAGACTCACAGGGTTAATTACATCATCAAAGTACAGTATGTACACCCAAGATGAGTTCGTGGAGATGTGAGGCTGCTGCACAATGTTTTAAGATGTTCTGTATAAAAAACAGCAGATCTTTTCTAATATTGATTCTTGTATCCAGGTCCGTGAACTGTCTTTGATATTTTATTGGTGGATAAAGAAGCAAAGAAGCTTTAGACTTTAGACACTAATGAAAATCATTTCCACCAGCTGTGAAGATATGTTTTGTTTTGCACAGTTAAGATCTGTGTTCTGTCTTTTTGTGTTTGGTGTTTTGCACCATATTGAAGTTTTGGATTTGAGATTTTGAGAATAAGGTGCTGATATTACAAGAATCAAGTCGTTATTGACCAGAACAGAAAAAATGTAAGATTAAAGTATTTAATTAAATGAGAAAAAGGTTATATTATTAGAATGAGGTTTTAATTTAATGTTAAAAAAGTCATAATATTATGAGAATTAATTCATCATCTCATTTAATGAATTTTACTTTACTTGAACAGTGTGTAAAACCTGTGTGAACTCAATGAAGAGGTGGAAACACATTTGTAAGAGAAGACTTCTGCAGTACTGATGTAAAATGATGAAGATCAACTGGATTCATGTACTTTAGCAGTGGAGAAAACACCAGAAGTGTGTGTCTGTTAGAATTCATCTAATCACTCTGTATCTGACAGTGAATTAAATCTCTATTATGCCTTTTCCCCAATTTTGCCTCACAACCAAACTCCTCCTCCTATTGGTTTTTCTTTTAAATCTATTCCTCGACACCCTCTCTCTCTCTCTCTCTCTCTCTCTCTCTCTCTCTCTCTCTCTCTCTCTCTCTCTCTCTCCTTCTCAGCAGCAATATGCACACTCAGCTCCCAAATCCCAGCTCTTTGTCTCCAGCTTAGAGCTGTGATCTCCATGACCTTATACAAATATGATCTTTTGAAGAGGAACTGAATTAATACTTTTTTAACAACCGCTCTGGAATTAATCCTGTTCAAGCCTGTATATTTTGTTAATGCTTTTTTCTCCAACAATTCCAACCCTTGATTAATGGGTTCAAAGGAGCCAGCATATGGGTACTCAGATCAGTGTACTGCACCCACACACAAACAGACACACACACACACAGACACACACACACACACACACACACACACACACACACAAACACTCACACACACTCACACACAAGCCTGGATTAAGATACAGAAGGTGGGGCTGCCATTGTAGCAGCATTATTACTCATTAAAGCATATTTGTGGAGGGATTTCAGGGTTAGCGTGTGTCCGAGGGGATTTCAGGGGTGATGCCCACAGAGTGATTAGCAGCCTCCAGATGTTCCTGACATCGTCTGCCTGACCACTGACAACACGTCGTATCGCCTGTTTATGGAGAAAGTGTGTGCACAGAAGTTGCAGCGAGAACGGACCTGCGAAAGTGACGTCCCAATTTAAATTTTGTTTTAAACTTCAATGTTCGTCACATGTCTTTAGAAGCACATTCTGCAGCTTGTGCATGTTGCTAAAACCAAGGTTTGGTTATATTAACCCAAGTTTCTTTGTTTGGTTTAAGCAGGATCTCTCAAACAATACTCAATTGATTTCTATGAAATTTGGTGCAAAGATGTGGCATAAAACAAGGAAGACCCCATTAAATTATGGTCTGGACTCGAGTCAGGGGGTAGGTCCAGGATTTCTTTTTCACTGGTATAAATGAGTGTGTGCAATTTGGTACAGATCCAAATAAAACTCCAGATCTAGTGAATTTAAATGTGGTTTCATTAGATGAGGTCTGCGCTCTATAGGGTGTCAATGTTTGGAAAAGAGGGGAAATGTCTTGTTAGAAAAAACAAGATGAACTCTCTGACATCTGAGGCAACCTGTAAAGACAAGGTGGAGATCTGAAGAGCAGTTCTCTTTAATGTTCTCAGACGGGAGCAGGAAGAGCGAGGGGAGCCGTGGAAGAAGAAAGGGGATGTGAGGGGCGGGGAGTCATTTTCTGAAACTTCAAGAACTCCCAGTAACTGTCTCTGAAGGTGCTGAGCTCAGCTCATTTGACTGGTGCCACCCATCTAACTAATGTATTTTTAAATTTGACCACACTGCATTTTATCTCACATGATGAGACATTTAGACGTACAGTGCTCAGAATATTGGATGTATTTGAATGGTTGCCGTCTTCATAATAACACTTTAAAACAGATTTTAAACTGAAAGTTATTAGAGTAGTGTCTGTGAGTTCATTGGGTTCAGTGACATCAATACTAAGTCATCGAAACCACATCAAACACTCGCTTCCCTCTTCTCTTTTCATCTCGTATGTTTCTTCTCCCTCCTTCCTTTCTTCTCTTTTATTCCAAAGGTGCAGACCATCCAGAATACCTGCACTGCGTACTTTTCTTTTCATGCCATTATTCCTTCTCCCACCCCCCCCTCCTTTAAAGTTTTCCTACTACTCTTCCCATGTACCACAGCCATGTAGCCTGAGGGTGTGAACCTGTGTGCAGTCTAAACAGAGTGGAAAAGACAGAACAAGAAAGAAAGAAAGGAGAGTGAGGCTGGGTTTTGAAGAACAAAGCTTGTCATTAGCTGCTTTGTAACCGGCACAGAAATTTAGCAGCTGTGCAGGAATGACTTACTGCAGCAAAACTGAACTAGAATGAAACAGCGATAAAACTAGAATGACACTAACACACCTCCAACAATTACCTTATGAAAACACATTCAAATTCACTCGATCCAGATTTTTATTTGAATCAAATTGCACACACTCATACATCCCAGTCCCGTAAACATGCCCATGTTTTCATTGAGATAAATAAATTATGGGAAATGTGTCACAATCTTGCCATGTTACAGAAAGTAATAAAAATACCTGGATCCACAGCTTTGTCCAGATTCATTGTGGAAACCCGTTCACTAACAAACAAACAATAAAAACTAGAGTGGCACTCATACCTCCGCCAAGGCCCAACAGAGCCCTTAAATCAAAACAAGCCTTATAGCTTAGGTCACATTACATTTCTCAGCTACACATTGGTGGTAGTTACAGTTGTCCATATCTCACAATGTTAAAGAAAGTGAAAAAAGAATTCATGAATTTGCCCCCTGATCTGTATCCACACCGGAATGCAATGGATTCTTTTCTGACCTATCCCACATCCTTCCACCAAGTTTTTGCTTAAACTGGTTTACCCACAAACCAACAAACGGACAGGCGTGAAAACATAACCTCCTAAATAAGGGCAAAATCTTTACTGTAACAAACTAACGAATCTCTATAGATACGATGCACAGGCTATGAGATATATATTAATGGCATAACTACATTACAGGTTATGATAGTCACTATACAATATAGAAAGGGTTGTGGACATAGCTTATATCTGTCAAGTCTTTTCATTAATCATAATGTCTTGCAGGGGTCAAAGGATTACATATTCCTTGAGGTAATATATTCTATGCATGCATCAAAACCAGGTCAGTGTGTCAAACAGCGAACTGGACGCATGTACAGTCTCCTTTGTGCCCCAGAGCCACCCAGATTACTGTGGCCCCTCTCCGAGAAGGGCCCCCTTCTTCTTTAGCTGGTCGGCTGGTGACATCTCACGTCTCATTAACTCTCACCCAACAGGTGAGAGCGCAGCTGCAGAAATCTGCATACATCTGTCGCATCCCAGTGGCCAGCGGGCGAGGGGGCTGGCGGCCGGGGAGGGAGTCATAAGTGACACAGCTGTGCTCATAAACACATACGGTGGAGAGATAAACGTTTAACAAGTAGTGTCGTATGTGCTAAGAGCCTGGCAGACAGTAGTAACCCCTGGGTTCATGTTTATGTCCACAACAAAGTCATATCCACTTTAAGGGAAAACACACAGTTAGCCAGTCCACTGTTTGAATCGGTCACTCGTAATAGATCGAGATTATTCGTTGCTTATTCGATGCAAAAAGTGATTCAAACTTTATAACTAGATCTCATCCATGAACAAAATTTGCGTGATGGTGGTGAAGAACATCTCCCATGATCCCATTCTGCATCACGATCACAACGTTATCTAACTAGGTCCTTTGTTATTGTTTTGATTAAGAGACCCCCTAATGGCCAAAGTTACACATTGATACATCCGTACATATTGTTTAACACACACACACACACACTCTCCTCACACCCGAAAGGAAAATTGCATCTGGGGTTCGTCGTGTTCCGGCTGATAAGTGAGGCCTAATGGTGCCACTTCCTCCTTCACTTTGATTGATGGTTCACTATCAGGCCTCTGCGAGCGACCACAGCTGAACGTGCAGGTCATGGGTCAAAGCAGGAGAGATAACCACCTGCCGGAGCTGCTCGGTGCCCCTGCATATATCACACGCTCTGTATGACGTGGGTGTGGCCGCGCGAGCATGTTGACGTGTGTGTGTATTAGTCCTCAGGAAACTCTGAACAGGTCGTCTTTGTTCTGTTGGTGGAGAACACGCCAACAGATGTTTCAGTTTAGAATGAGAAGTAACTAAACATGACGAGAACAAAGGCCGGCATTGAAACACGTCATGAGCCGAAGTTGTGCTGCAGCAGAGTCAAAACAGTGCTCGAGCACTGTTTTTTGTGGACAATCAAGATAAAGCTGCACCTAAAGTCCCACACTCCTTTAACACGTTTGCAGAAGCCGGCTGGGTGCTTTCATTAGGGATCACAGACACTTTACAGGTATTCATTACCACCTTTGCCTGCGTTAACCACACCCAGTCAGTCAGTGTTAGTGCCTAAGTGACACCTTTCTAACAATGATCAAGAAGCACCCGCCCAGATAAACACAGGAAGTGGGTGTAACCGGGAAAATGGAAGGTCAGAGAAGAAGAGAACCCCTGCAATGACAAACAGGAGGATAACATCCAACTTGTCAATACTAATTATCAAACTGCAAGTTGAACGTGAGCAAATATGCATTTACTCATTTGCTTCACGTGATTAAATTGTGATTTCCACTGCTCTGGCTTATCTGAGTCCACCTCTTGCTACGGGGAGTAAACAAATAGCACTAATGCATTTTAAAGAGCTGCACGTCCGTGTTCTATGCTGACACACTACAGGCCACATGGCATTTACTGCATTACAGTGTGAGGGTGGTGAATAATTTGATGTGACAGCACTTTCATTACAAGTCAAATGCAGCCGTCTCTGAGCATTTCAAAATAAGAGCTCAGCCGTAGCAACATTCAGCATGACAGATATGAAGGAATATCAGAGTCCCACAATCATTTACACCTCCTCATAATTGAAGGAGAGGTGAAGTAGCTGAGGAACGTCAGGGTGTGTTTATCCGTTCCACAATGTTTGTAGTATTATTACAGCATGCTAATATCAGTATGTACATAATACTAATATCTATATTTAAATAACAAACTTGGAATGCAACATTTCTGAAAATGAGTAAGACCTACCCAAACGTATTTAAGACCTTGTACGTCACAACCTTGACCTGTTTTTCTGGAGGTATTTTGACAGATTTTAAACTTCTTCCTAATTCTGAACCAACCGTGCGATCAGACGACAGACTGACCATTAACACTGACATGTCCTCCCATCAGGAGGGAAGACTGAAGGTGAAGAGGATGAGTCAACTCCCCACTCTGCTCCCTGCAGCAATCTGTTTCCACAATGGAGATTCATCCACATTCAAAAAATGTTTTGAAAAATCTTTATATCGATAGCCTTTTGTTTTTAAGAAAAACTTTAAATCCTAAACCCCCCAAAAATTTAAGGAAACTCCTTATCTTTCTATCTGCTCTTAAACTAACAGAAGAGTCTCCGCAGGACAACGTTCGCTAACAAGTTAATCCTCGAGGGTGTGTGTTAACAAAAGATAATGAGCTACTTATCAGATGGTTAGTTCTGGGATTAATTGCGTGGTCAGTGTTATTCAAACAAGACACCCTGAAGACACCCAGAGGAGCTGCAGGCTGCACAGCTAACTCATCAGTAATGCAGAGCAAGCTGAAGTGAAGCTCATTACTGTGAGTAGGAGCAGACAGACAGAGCACACACACACACACACACACACACACACACACACACACACACACACACACACACAGACTACACACTGTGAGCCAATAATAAACAGGAATGTTTCAGTCTTCATAGTTAAGGAGATTTACGGTAACAACGGATTTTGATGCTATGACCAAAAACGGGGTAGCAAAGAGACGTGTAGCTGGATTTACTGTAAACTGAGTGGTAAGTGCAGATATTACAGTCAAAGCCTCTTCTCACAAGCTCTTTTATTATGGAAGAGGCTCCACAGGAATGTTATGCTAAACTCTGCACTGCAGACGTCAGGCATTTGGGTTGAGGACACATTCCACTGATTCCATTCATTTTACACTGCACACATGCCCAGAGAGAGGGAGAGAGAGAGAGAGAGAGGGAGAGAGAGAGAGAGAGAGAGAGAGAGAGAGCACTGAGGGAATCCCCATGGGGCCTTGGTGCACACTAAATGCTTACAGCAACAGCTGCAGACACAAGTGTGTGATGTTGGGAAAACCTGCAGCTAAACATCAAACCACCCAAAAAGCCCATTAGATCAGGACTTCACCAAGGCTGAGCACACTCCCGCTGTCCTTCAAATTAACATGTGTTGTCGGCTTTGTGTCAGACAGACTTCTGAAGGTTTCGTTTCAAACCTTTGATGGGACCTGCAACAGATACAGATATAGATCAAATACTGCAACACGACAGCAGATTCTTTGACAACTTCTATATTTGGTCGAGCAGTAAATATCTCTCTATCTCTTTGTGTGTTGCACTTCATAATGTAATTAATAATCCCAGGAATCTCTGTGTCTGTATTTGACTCACATACCGTAAGAACAATTCATATTATCGGCTTCACACGTGTATTTTTGAGGGCCCAATGAAATGGTTCGGTATTAATACATTTATAACAAACAGGCAGTCACCTCTCTGTAGCGGTGGACGATCACCACAACAGCGCGTTCACGACAACGGCAACAACAGCTGATTCTCCAGTTCATGTTTTTTGCGAACTGAGTCGAGCTTCGCTTAGCTTTAAATAAAGATGTGAACAACTATTTGCACGTCACTTTTACAGATTCAGAAAGAAAGCTGTAACCAGCATCACCACAGGACAAGCAGACTACCCATTCCAAACTGGTTAGAATGGGTCCTGCACCAGTACGAATAACAACCAAACAGAGACAACCTCTGGCTCACTTGCCTTCGGGTTTATAGTTGTTGTTCTTCGTTACCTTTAAGCCACTGGACGTGTTTATCTCCCTACATTGTTATTTCTCTCTCTCTTTGGTTCGGTGAGAGATTACAACTTAAGAACAATGGGGTAGTTCAGTCGGTATTATAAACCACCCTCATTTCTACCCGGGGTGACTTAGGAAGACAAAAGAAAAGCTGAGGGATAAAGCAACATCTCTGAAAAGATGTAACACTGAGGAGATTCCTCACTTAGCTGATTTTCCTAAATGTTTTTAATTGCTCGTGGAAAGAAGAACAACCTGTCTGCAAAGACAGAAACAAACAAAAGTAATCCTATTGTTCTGCCTCTGGATGTTTACCGTGGTATGATCTGTTGTTTCCATATGGTTATTTACAAATGATGAGCCCTCCACCAAGAGCAGGGATTGTAATCCCTCAATGTCAGATTAGTTAATGCTTAAATTCCCTCTGCTTTATATCACGTAGGAATGATGAGAGAGAGGAGGAAATGAACAAATAGCAGCTGTGGCACAGAAATTGAATCAATTGGGGAAGGTAGAGACAACTGCAAAAAAAGAAGGAAGACAACTGGAGTATTTAATACTCAGTAGGGTGCCCTCTGTATCCACCGTAAGGCCCAACAGGCCCCTTATGAAACACTGGTTCACTAGATTTTTATTTGGATCTGCACCAAATTGCACACTTGATATCAGTCCCCTAAACATGCCAGATTGTGTTTCATCAAGATCCAAGAATTATTCTCCAAGAAATTCAAGAAAAAGTTGAAAATCTTTTGCAATGTTAAAGGTTGTTAAAAATTCATGGATCTGCACCCATGAATTTAATGGGTTCTTCCTTGGGTCATTCCTCACCCTTCAACAACATTTCATGGAAATCAGTTAATAAATTTGTATGTAATCCTTCTAACAATCACACAGACAAAAACATAACCTCCCTGGAGGGAGTAACGATGGGGGCACTCAGAGAATGCATACTTCGGCCAAGGCTAACGCTCTATCTCCCAACGTTAAACAGAAAAATCGTGGATCCGCCCATTTAGCTGGATCTCCTCCAAATATTTTAAATTTCTTGCAATAGCTCAACCCTTCCAACAAATTTCATGGAAATCGGTTGATAAGTTTCTGCGTAATCCTTCTAAAACAAACACACAAACACATGCAACCAAAATGTCTTTGAGGAGCCTTTAATAGAAACTTGTAAGAGTGGGCGGCAGAGGTGCTGTGGGCGCAGGGTACAGTGGGTGAAGAGATGACGAAGAAGACAAAGTAGGCGGAATTATCTTGTAACATGCAGAAGAAAGACGAACTCACATGAGTCAGAGAAAGTCAAAAACTGGCCCTCGTCATCTGCAACCAGCGTCGAGCATGTTGATCTCCTCGCACATATTTATGCATGTTAAACTAACACCACTTGTCCTGCTTCTCTCCTATACATATTCACACACACACACACACACTGACACACAATCATAAATCCTCAGGGGGGCGGTCAGTTGTCGGCTCTCGCTGTGCAAAACATCCCAGGGGGATTTTAGAGAGCACTGATCCTCTGAGATTGCGTATGTGTCAATATGTAAACATGTGTATCCGGATGCATTGCTCTGTTTTTGTTTTGAGGGATGTGCTGTATTCTAACATGTGGCGTTTGATGTGCTGCTGCTGTTGTTGACATCCACATGGTTACACTGTGCCCTTTTGGGGGCTGAATTAATTAAAGGATTGTTTGACTATGCAGAGCGGGATTAAGACAAAGTCCTTTGTATTTAAAAATAAAAATACAATAATACCATGTGTGATGTTTACTCAGTTCTTCCTCTGAAGAGTCTCATTCGTCAAATCTAATTGGCAACAGGCCAGAATATGCATTAATTACTGTTTTTTATTTAACTATTAAGAAATGAAATGACTCTTGACCCACGTTAATTTTAGGATTCTCTGCATCTGTTTAACTGTGACAAATTCAAAGTAATTCTCCCATTTCCAAAGAGGAAGACAAATAAATAAAACTAGAAGCAAGGGAAGACAGCCAGACAAGCTCTGTCCAAAATGTTGGGAAAAACTTTATTCGAAAAACGTAATATCTGTTACCTCAGCCCAAGAGGATAGGTTTTCACTCCCTGTCCTCTGGACGTTTTAATTTGTTAGTCAGCAGGGTGATGCAAAAAAACACTCTGAACTCAGAAACTTGGTGGAAAGATGGGACATGGGCCAAAAAGGAACCCATTCCCTTTTGGTGTGGATCTGGAGAAAAAGCAGTGGATCCAGGAATTTGTTTTCACTTTCTTTCAAAGTCCCCCCTGGCAAAGATAAAGTCTCAAACCTGTTAACGACCGCCTTGTGCCCTTTGATGTGATAAAAGACATATTTTGTGTGATAAAGCATGAATTCTATTTCCAGAAAACGAATGCCAGTCTGAAATAAATGGATTTCAACAGTCAGGGTTTGTGATGTCACAAACCTGAGAAACCAATCCTGTCAACATGTGGGTGGGGCTCAGTAGCTGGAAAAGGCTTCTCAACTGCAGCTGAGCTGTAATAATGCATGAAGTTTGATGAAAAAAATCGGGTATATTTAGGTGTCTGATATGAGCGTGTGCACTTTGGTGAAGATTCAATTTAATTGGGCTGTTGCCAAATCTAGTTTAGTTTTGCTTTTTCACTAAAAAGTGAATTTCATTACTAACACTGTCAATTTAAAGGTTAAATTAAATGATATACATTCACCACTGAGATTTGCATTTCTTTTCATGAAATTACATGGATGCATTTAGCACCTTCGTGTTAGTTTTCTGCGGAAGTAAACATCGATATACGTTCATCAGCAGGTGTGATCCCAGGGAGCCGGGCTATTGTGCAGAAAACAGTAGGTGACAGAGTCAGTGGCTGTGTCCTGAACTCACATTATAATCTCCTCATGTGACCCAGATTACATCGCCCTACATAGACCTGCGGACCAAGACACTGCTGAACCCTCAGTGCAGACTTCGCTGGTACTGTGCAGCACTGTGCACCAGGCACACAAAGACGTCCTTGTGCTGATGCAACAAAAGGCAACAGAGAACATCAAACACATCTGTAGAGGGAACACCCCCCACTGTAGGCCAGAGGCAAATCCCACTCTGTGTGTGTGTGTGTGTGTGTGTGTGTGTGTGTGTGTGTGTGTGTGTTTGTGCATGTGTACAAATGATGACTTTATTGTGTACATTCTCCCCACAGTGCTGGACTCGGTGTCCCTGTGTGGGCCCCACAGAGGAGCTGACCGTGTCCTCTGGATAATCAGCTGGTGAAGGCCTTGATTAGCATTACGACCCTTTCTACGTCAGAGAGCCGATCCTCTGGACCCAGAACTGCTCTGATTCCAAGGCTGTCTGGAGGGAGTCCAGCACGAGGAGTGGGCCTTGTTCACAGTTTGGTGTTTGCAGGGGGTAAGAGTGACCCCCCACAAGAAGGAGAAATAATACCCCCCACACATACAGAATTTATTTGCTGACAGGTTCTCACACTCCCCCTCCTCCTTTTCTTCTTCCTCTTACTTCACCTCCTGCGTTTATACTGTAAAACTCGACAGAAAACAAAAGGCCTTTTAGAGAGGATTGCACAAGAATAACATTTCCCAATAAAACCATATTAACATAAACGATATAAATCTGTAACTTAATACATTGAGTACTGGCAGTGTCTTTGCAGTTACCTCTGTGAGGCTGTCATGTGGGACCACAAGACTAATTTAAGCATATGAGAGTCATGTTATTGAGGTGGTGCTGGACAGTGATTGTCACTGTGCCGAGCTGAGAGGCTGAGCTGTGCTGTGGTGCTGACTGTGTGGTTCGGCGGTATGACTGCAAGATGAGGCAGCATGCAGTGGGCACGACAAAGGAGAAGAGGCCAGTGGGAGCCTTATGTGGGAGTGCAGTAGGAGTAGCAGCACAGAATAAGGGTGTTGTTTGTTGGATCGTGTGTGCGTGTAACAGAAGATCATGTGAAATGAAAGAGTTCAAGAGTCTGTTGCCTGTTTTACTCCCAGATTTAGTTATGGTGTATTTATAATGATGTATTTACAACATTAAAGACAAATGCATTACTGTTGCATTCCTGTCCACACTAACAGGGATGTGTAGCAAAACCAACTTTCTCCTCTCCCTTTGGGACTCTTGTCCACACAAATGCAGTTTTAAGTCACTAAAACAGAGATTTTTACAAATGTCTTCCAAAGAATTTCAGAAACCCTAATTTCCATGTATCCACAGGTACAGAAACAACAACAGTACTGTCTATAACCCGGTTTCTCTTAGGTTGGTTAGTCCCGCAATTACAAGTTTGAAGCCAAATTTAGCAATACTGCACCATATTACCATTCTTCTCTTATATTTGACAGATCGCTGAGGTAAACTTTATCGCCACCTACTGACCTCAGAATGCTTGCTTGAGCGTTTGTAGTCATTTGTGTTCTAGTCTGGACGGAGATATTTTGTAAAACTAAGGAGGTGAGCCTTTTTTTTTATAAAAAAATCTAAAAAACATCCGGAATAGTGTAGATAAGGCCTCGGTCTTCACATCAAGTGGAACCCAATGTCAGATGACACTGTAGCATTGTTAGTGATTTTTTAATCCACTTCCTGTTTACCTACAGCGTTAGACATGGTTCAATCCTTGTTTTAGAAATCGTGACTCGAAAGGATCATGCACATGCTTCTATCTTGCAGGTAGAAGAGAAAAATGTCAACCAGTATCAACGTTATATACAAGATTCATCATCGGAATAAATTGTAGGAACTGTGTTCTAATGGTTGTTTATAGAGGATAGTTTGTTTGAGACAATCACATCAATAACCGGTACAAACGAGTCACACTGTGAATCAACCACACTGCATTTCTTGATGCAGCCACCGGGGGAGCCAAAGTCCAGAATTGTGGCTTTAATTCGTAAACCTTACCGATGCGGATGCTATATTTCCCTTTAACATCAAATAAGCAAAGCTGAACTATTTTCCTTTAAAATTTCCCTTCAAACTCCCCCAAAGAGACATAAATATCTCAGTGACATTGTCTCATTCATAGGAAAAAATAAAACTACCCTAAAACAGATTATTCTTCTATAATACACATTTGTTTTCCCCCTGAAGCAGAATCAGGGGAAAGATCAGGAAGCAGCACACAGCCTGGTGCAGCTGAGTCACTGGAATTGCACATGTACCTGTGACGTGTTCCTTTTTATTCACTCTGTGGTTCTATATTAACAAATCCATTTAATTCACAGATCTTTCACATTAGATTCATGCTTTTCGCTCTATTTTTACACAACAGATGTTTTCCATGACTGTACAACAACAAAACACTGTAAAGTTTTCCTGGGGTAGGTTCTTTTTTAAGCCAACATAAGCACGTGTGTATGAATCAGGATTTTACGACAGAACTGCAACCACTAATACATTTGATCTTCTACAGCTGAATTCTGCATGCAACTGCGATTTATTAATGAAAAACAAGCAAAGTGTACAAAGCAATGCAAGCCATGGACATATCAGTAATCAGGCCATGTATTTTTTGCACCCATTGCTGCAGCTCTGCTAAAAAAAACAAAAACAAAAGACTAAAGTACAGCCTGAACACGCTCAGGTCGGGTGGTTGCTCCTCATTTATCTGAGGTTTTTCTCTGCTTGCGACAGGACGGGGACAATCGTTGGCCTGGATCTGTAGAACTATCTGTTTGGAGACTGATGGTTTTGCCCCACATTCTGTTTCCAGGCCTATTGCAAAAAGAAAAGAAACAAGACATTACACAGAGCCAAGCACAGACCAGCTTTCCAGCAAGCACAAAGAGCCTCAGTATGAGGTACACATGGATGTTTTGTGGTCAAACGTTCTTTGGTAACAATGGGTGGCACAATTTTTGCCCTGTGATCAGGGCAAGAACAAAAATGAAAAGCATGTTATTTCTAAATATGTGGGAAGGAGTGTTGCTATATATTACATTTTACCAACCAAGACATCCATAGAGAAGCACAAAAAATAAACTACATGAATTGTTTTTGAAAACTTTGGAAACTGGCCCCCGCTTTAGTTTTTTTTTTAACTTTGGGGTTGCCTTTTAGTCTGGATGAACAGAAACAGACATTTGGAAACGATGACGTAGACGTCCACGTTCACTTCCTTAAATGCAACATGGGCAACAACTTACAACTACTGCTGAAGTTTCACATCATCATCGGTCCCCGGAAATATCATCCCTGGTGTGACTTTTTGTAATTGCCCTTCCTCATTTGTTGAATTTTCTGCAATAAGGAACCAATATCAGTTGACCTATTTACATCATTGTAATCAGATAACTCCTGATTAGGAGCTCACCATGACGGTTTAAATTGATAGCATATTAGAGTGCGTGCATCCTGTACATTGTGAAGTATTTAAAAACATTTCTTTCCTGAAATCTGAGAAAACAGATTATTTGCTGTGGCTGGTATTCTATAGTGTGACTTGTAACACTTCAGGGTCATACAGGGTCATGGTTGGGTCATGGTTGGGTCATGGTTGAGATAATCAAAAACAGCAGCTCATTCTGTGAACCGCTGATGCAGATATTCATCAGCAGGGGAGTTTTCTGCTCATGTCGCAGGCAGGAGAGTCAGCAGCTGCACTACAGGGGAATTTAACAGGTCTACCTCTTTATCACTCGCTTTCCAATATTTCTGATAATGCAGTTACTCCCAGCTGTTTGGAAATAAAGCTCAGACTGTGGCCACACAATCAACCTCTCACTCCTTCTTTCCTCCAGCTGATGTGAGATTATGCACATCAGGGAAGTGGTTACATGCAACAATGGAACAGCGTTTCCCTGTGCAGATGCCATGTGACAGTTCAGATTTCGTCCTATATGCGAGCATGCAGATCCAGAGGCTGAGCGCCCTGCCACACAAACACCACGACGTGTCCTCGTGCTCCCATGAAGTTACACAACCCTGCATCACACAGTCAAATGGTGCTCTGCAAACAAAACATGTGCCCTGTTGTGATCATCAGAGCTGTGCGGCTGGCGCATGTCATCTGGCTGCATTCACCTGCCATCCCAGGTGTGAATCATGGTTAGACCACTGCTTCACAGGACCGGCCGTCTCTAAAGCCCCACGCACAGCTTGGTTCAAGGTGTTTTTCAGTAACAAATGGGGGAATCCACACATTATATCATGTAAACTCCACTCTTACATGTTGAGGACGTATTTGATCCAGAGCTGCAAAGTCACAACAGGTGTACAAGCAAACCAGGTCACCTCAAACCACATGCATGTGTCATGCGGTTTTCTTAGTATGCCTTCTTACACTCTTGTGATGTTATTGCCTCAAATTCTACATATCTCTGCCCTGACTTGAACACTCAGCTGTTAAATATCAACTTTTAAATTAAAAGTTTGTAACTTTGCTCATTTTTATTAAAAAGATTGTAAAACATTTAGCTTATTTTCTATATGGATTTTGTGTGTCACAGATATGCATTTAATGGTTTTATCACTCAGACGTATTGTTCTTTCCTGCTCATGATCCATGGATGGATAACAACTAGATACCACATTCCTAGATGGTTTCCATTCAGAACAAACATTCCTCCGAAGTTGTGCGGTCCACTGTGTCATAAAAACTCAATTATCTGGGGAGGCTTCATCTATTTCTTTTAGCTACTCTTACCTTGTCAATAATAATTCGAGGTGAAGGTTTTACGTGCCATCAGGTTAAGTTTCTAAAGGGATATTATCTACGGTCAGAGGCCAAAATGCCTGGAGAAGCAGTAGGATAAACTCACAACGTGATGTAGCGCAGAGACACAGGAATGTAAACAGACTATAGATTCAGAGAAGAGCTGTGATATTGTAGCTGTTTTTTGTCCAAGCAGATTTAACAGACCTCTGCATATCAACAACCTTCACCCAGGTTGTAAATTAGAAGGTGTTACCTATTCCTCGAGCACAAACAGCTACTTGATTGGTCTGGATTTGGCCTAGAGTCACACCCCAAGAGGGGATCCACTGAAATCTACTGAATTCACTGCAGGTTCTGGTTTTTTTTTTTAATGTGGAGGTGCCTCCTGGAGACACTGCGATGACAACATGACGCAACTGCAGGAATCAGACAAAAGTTAAAGTTTAAATCAGTCTCAGTTTTAATACAGGGTCATACACGGGTCAGCGATGCAAAGGTTACAGGGAATCCACAGGCAAAAATCCACAAATTCCAAAAACAAGCAAAAAGTCAGAAAACCAGAACAAGGCAGCAGAACTTACATGGCACAGGCCGTCTCGGAAGCAAAAACAGGTTCATAGAAGGGCATGAATGCTGGAAAGCTCGACTTGAAGCACAGAGACAATGAGGCGGAGGAGTGTGTGTGAGCAGGTGTATTTATACTGGGTGACTGACTGGTGATGAGCTGCAGGAGTGGTGATGCAGGGAACTGAAGAATGGGAGGAAGTGAACAGAGATAAAACAGGAAGTGAGAGCTCAGCTCGGACAGGTCGTCATGAACTGACACTTTCTAACATGAAGCCATTTAAAAGAAAACGATTTGTTAACAGTGTGACAGCACTACGGTTGAGATTTGGTTCAGGCTTAGAAACAAAAGCAACATGGTTGGATTAAGGAAACTAAAATTCTTTATCTCTTATGGTTAAATGAATTGCAAAGAAATATGAATGGGTTCTTCCTTGGTCCTCAGCCTCCCACCAAGCTTCAAGAAAATCGGTTTTGTAGTTTTTGCATAATCCTGTGAAAAGACAAACTGACATAACATCCTCCAGCAGATAAGCTGATTCATATTTCTACAATTTGAGGGATAAAGAAGTTTGTTTTCGTATGATACACAAACCTACGTGTGTGATAAGTGCTTCCACAACAAAAAAGCTGTTGTGTATCACTTTTTATCTAAGAGACCCGAAGACAAGCGTTCACTCTTCACCCCGGCGACATACCTTCCTCAGATAAACCTCAGAGGATAGTAACCAATTCATAAGTAGACATAGGCAGGGAAACATGACATCATCTGACTAAGGCAGTATCTGTATTTTCCCCTGAAACACAGATACAACAGCATGTCAGTACAGTACAACATCACACGTCTGACTTCTCCTTACATAAACCCTCACCGCTCGCCCGCGCCCCCGTATGAATCAGCCATTATCTTAGAAGCAGGCCAGTATTCTTAGACAAGGGTCTATTCTCCAAGCGCCTCAGAGCTGCGTTGTTGTTAAAGGGAAGGCCAGGGACTCACAGTCTGTACAGACACTCAGTCTGTGTGAAGAGGAGATTAAGCTGCGTGTGTGTATTGTGTTCATAACAGATGAACATGACTGCAGCACAGAGAATAGCTCATGTGCTTTGTATGTTATTTGCGGCACCTTCCGTCTTCACTACAGAACTTAAAGAACATATCATATCCTCGAACATGTAAAAAAAAGTACCAATAAATTGTTTTGTGAGGTTTATTCATTTTAATGTGATAAGTGCAAACATTACAGCATCATTATCAGCATTTCTTTCTCTGTGTAAAGCAAGTTGTTGAGTTCATGGGGGTCAGATAATGCTCCTCCTGTCCCTGACAGTCAAACTCTCCTTCACTCACTAGGAGGCCTGTGGAAGGGGGTGAGGGCCGGGGGGTTAGCAATTCCTCCGTTTTACTGCACATCTATCACCAACTGTACAAAACCCTACAGAAACCAGATCCTTTTTCAGGCAGCTGTCGCGTGCAGCTGGTAACCCGAGACCGAGCCCTGCGAGAGGCTTTTAATTCCACACATGTGGCACTACCTGTCCAGCGTGGATTTGAAGATTTTATGCGCGTGGGGGCAGCTGCTGTGGCTCGTAAGACCTGATAAGCAAGGAGGGCGAGAGAAAAGAAAAAAAGAAGGGAGAGGCGGCGAAAGTGCCCCCCTTTTAGATCTTAAACATAAATCTGGATCCATGTATGCACCATTCATCCCTCGGCCCGTTTCTGGTGCTCATGACCACATGTGTCTGGATACGTCAGGAAAAGAGAGAACGGGCAAAGTGGAAATCTGTCACCACAAGTGTGTCTGTATTTATGAAACTTTACCACTGACTGCTGCCTCACAGTAGGTCCCCCAGAGACCCTGCACAGAGGGGTTAGTGAGTTGATTGATGTGGGGGAGGAGGATGAGAGGAGGCATAGCACAACACTGGAGATTAAATAAGGCCATCGTGCTGTTAAGTGAATATAATATATGGAAGTACTGTGCTGACTTTATTTGCATTTTGCATTTGAATTAGAGTAAAAATTTAAGAAAAGGACTTTTGGCTCACTGACTCTCCTCCTGCTCTCCCCCTCTGTGAGGTGACAGACTCGCTGCAGAAACGTTCTTGCAGCTATGATTCAGAGGTGTGTTTCCTGGAGAGAGCTTCTCTTCTTGTGCCCTCAGAAGACTCTGCTCTGAAATAAGCTTTCAGATAACTTATCTAATGTTTTCGCTAATGTTTGTGTTCTTCCAAAAGTGCAGAAAGTGAGGAATTTAACAACACGCACCGCAGAGTGCATTGGTCGGACCTTGTCAGCAAAACACCTCAGCAGGTAACAGTTGCATAAACGGTCATATAAACAAACACTGAACAACAACCGAACTTCTGAGGTTTTTATTTGATGGGAACATTTTGTCTCCTTTCTTCTTCGCACTGGAAAGGAGGGAGACAGCCTGTTCTACTTGGAAAGCAACAGACTCTGAGTACTACTTAGAAAGTAACCGTATCCTCATTGGGCCACTGCTGGGCAGTGAGTCGGCCTCTGTTTACAGGAATGAGCACAACACCGTTGCACTGAGGAGAACTCTCCAGTGCAGAGGCAGAATATATGAGGAGGTAAAGTAAGTTTACAGAGAGGCCGTGTTAATATAAGGATTTACAGTGCACTTGTTATTTCCGAGTTCTTTTTCTCAGCAGCTTACTCACTCTGCAGCTGGATGTGGACTTCACTTATATGTACTCAGCTGGACTCAACTGCCCCCATGGCCTCCTTTCCCTCGGCCTAGTTTACAGCCTGGTCTGGCAGCCACATCAAACAGGCATGCTACCATCGAGGAATTAAAGGCAGGTGACTGAGAGAAAGGACGTGCGGGGCGATGTGGGATGTTTGATGCAGCGCTGTCTCACACAAGCCCCGCACTTCAACAGGCTCTCCGTCTGCCTGTGGTCACACAACTGTGGTTGCACAGATTAAACATTGTTCAAGAGACGCTGCTCACGAGCACTTTATGACCTGATTTCACCTGAAACTTTTCATATTCAACTTGATTCTCCCTCGTTGCTCCTTTGCCCCCGGATCTTCCCTCCTACAGTTACATACATGGCTACACCAAGAATCCAGGTTGTTCTCACATAATTAAAAAGGTTCTAAGTTATGAGAAACTATTTGATGAATGTTCTTCTCTATACCTTCTCTGGACACAAATGAATAAGTTTACTCACTAAATGACAAAGAAGGCAGTGGTGAGAAGTCGTCCACAATAGAGAGCAGGCTCGCCTCATGGCTTTTTCCATGTTGAGCTGCTACAAAATGCAGAATCAAACAGCACTTTCCATTGCATAGTTGCATTGGTAACTGTTTAATCTTGCGGAGCCACTATAACAGGCTATGACCATGTCGCAATTCAGGGGCCATGTCCTTCAGAGGATGCATCTGAAGACCAATTGCATCACGGCGATGCGAAAAGGCTGTCCCATCCTCAGGGCTCCTACAAATGTCAAATGGATTCTTACATTCCCAAAAAAGCAAAGGAGCCAACATTTGGATCCTTTTCAGGCCCACCTATCCCAAGATTCATTGCGTGCCACTGACAAAGCTAACAAGCTAGCTATGTGCTCAAAGCAGCTTAAAGATGGAACAATAATGGTGGGAAAAGCTGGAACTCCTCCGTTGACCAGACCAGACCATCTCATCACAGCATCCTTCATAGACTGTGTCCTGTGAAAGATGCTGTGCCTAAATTGGGATACAGCCTACGTCTTAAATCTGTTGCAGTATAACTTGGGGGCAGCACTGAGTAAACTGCTTCGTGGACTTTTACCTTTTGGCATTATTTGTGTTGACTTTAAGTGAAAGACTCGTGGTTTTAAAAAGAGGAAAATGGTGGAATCAAGCCTCAAGTTTAAGTCTTAACTATGCACATATTCGTGGCTCATTTAAAGGCTATTTTTAGACACATTGGACTTTTTACTTGTACTATTACAACTTCATTCTTACAATATTACAAATTTATTCTCAGAAAATTATATTTTTTTCTAAATTTGATGACTTTATTCTTAGATTTGTTTCCCCCTCTAATACTCTGTGGTGTATTTCTACACTGTGAGTCCATCACCATCATTCTGTGCCTGTCTGCTGCAGCTCATTCCCCCTCTCTACACACAGCTGGCCGGTACAAGAAAACAGGATGTAGGTGAATTCTGCTCCGCTGAGAGAGGTGATGTGTGGCTCGTGTTAGATGGAGTTTGAGTTCAACGTGTTCACTGATGATGATCACATCAAAGTGACTTTGCGTTTTGGCAGAGCAATAAAAATCCCACTTCAGTGAGTTGTCTGCTTTTAATGTGTTTACACTAACGACATTAAGTGTTTTAAGTTAAAGCCCATGCAACAGAGAAAGAAAACATCTTAGAATAATATTTGGCTGCTCAAAGGAGGCTCTTAATGTGCGATGATGCAGCAATGACTCAAGATCATTTGGGCTTTGTGGGGTGGAGGGGTATTTAGAGAGGTCTAGTTTATCTCCTCCTCCCAAAGTGATTAATCCCCCAGTAAATGTATCATTTGATAAAGGATTACTCTCTATCTCTTTGTTGTCGCTTCACTCAGAGCAGATCTTCCAAAGCTCAAATGCATCAACTAATCTACATCCAAAAGTGATTCAATGACAGAGTCTGTGCCTGAGACAAAAGCACTGTATGCTGGTTTGGACTTAGATGACAGCAGATTGCTGCAGTTACTTTAACTCACTCATCTCTTTCACAAAGACCAAAACTCCCCGACATATGATCAAAGCATTTGTTCATCTCGAGATCCTTTTTTTCCTCCCTCTGTGTTTCAGACTTCAAAGCTCTCCAACATCTTACGCTCTTCTGCTTAACAAAGAAAAGAAAAGGAGGGGGAGAAAAAGCACTTGCAGTGAGGTTGCTCCGAGCAGCAGGCAGGACGGTAAACATGAACCCAGCTTATAATACCTGGACTGTCAAACACAACAGAGAGCATGCAGCCTGTCTGCTTTCTTCTCCTCCCCCTGCTGTCTGTCTGTCTTTCTGTCTGTCTTTCTTTCTTTTCCCCTCTTTTCTTTGCTGGTCACTGTTTTCTAACAGTGACACCGTAATGAGTCATCCCGGACTTTCCTGTCTCTTCTCTGGAACTAACCTAACGTTGCTTTTTCCTGGCACCTGCTTTTTCCTGGCACCTGCTGGCCCCCCCCTTATTTTTTTGGCCTTATAAGGACCAGACTTTGGTCCCCATGATGTCAACTGGTCATGACAAAGTCAGTGTTTATGCTGGAAACGGTCCTAAAGGGGTAACAAAAATGTGTGTACACATACACACACACTTATACACACACATGCGATATTAAGCATTTAGGCTTTTCTCCCTTTTCTGTGAAGACCACATTTCACACACAGGTATCTAACTTCTCACCTTCTCTCTTCTCTTCAGTCCTGTTCCCTGAAGCATGTTATGAACCCATCTAAAGGGTAAACACCACTGGAATCCCCCCCACCCCCTCTTTGGCTGGAGGATTAGTGTGGCTCCCGGACAGCCTTGTGTCACACTGGAGCGTGGAGCTGATCTTTCACCTCTTCTCTCCTCTATCTTAGCTTCCTCCATGGGGCTCAGGAGCTGGCGTGGGCAGGTCCAGTGGACTGTTACTTGGGTGTGAACGGGTGCCGGTGCGGAGGCCAAGTTTCACACTCTGACCCGAACCGTATCTGAGAAATTCTGAGTGTTTCTTAGATATGGCAGAGAAAACATTCCATACCTGAGGCCCAGTACAATCTCTCGTGGTGGATTACTGTGGCCTCTCGATGCTATTTTTAAAAGCATGCCAGAAAGTATAGTTACCTCCGCAGAGGAGCTTATGATTTCACCTCTGTCCACCTGTTTGTTGGTTTGTCAGCAAGGTTGCACAAAACAACTCCATTAAACCTGGAGGAGGTGACATGTGTCAGGGAAGAACTATGTCGGAGCCCATGGGCTATCACCTGAAGGAGGAATTAGCCTCTAAGGGCAACGGGCCAACTTTGGAGCTCCTGGTTTAGACTCTTCCACATTAGTCAAACGTTACTGTGAGGGTTTGACTAAGATGATACAAATGCAGGCACAGATGTTTGGTTGATGAACATGAATTTAATGTTATAAGACAAAACTAAACGGGCTCACGGTCTCTGGTGGCAGGAGTTCGGCAGAAACAGATACATTCATAAATCAAAATGTTCATAAACAGACAAACTGACCAAACAAAGGAAAAGGGAGGCAGTGATCATTAAACACAGGTAGGACACATTGGGACAGGTGCACATGATCACAAGGGCTAGAAATGGGACAAAGACAGGAAGTAAAGCAAGAGATACGTATACGAAAATAAGTTTCAAAATAAAACAGGAAGAAGAACTCAAGTGTATAAACAAATATCCAAAGAGGACACAAATCAGGAAATCCAAACACAAGGAAAGCAATGTCCATAATATGAAAAAAGTATATATTAAGGCAACAATAAAGCTTAAGTCCGAAAAAGTCTTCAAGAGTTCACCAAAGGGCATCATGACAGTTTTTCCACATAAAACACAAACAGTGATACTTTATTTAGGTGTTTTAGTTCCAGCACTTTGTTTATAGACATCAGGGAAGTACCCCTTAAATACTGATGCAGATCCAGTTCGAGAATCTTTTTTCACTTTCTATAACAGCTTTTTTTTAATATTTTGGGAACTGGTATCTGTGAGTTTGTGCCATTCGGTGCAGCTTGATTGGATTTAAGGGGATTGTTGGGCTCTCTACTGAGTGACATTCTAGTTTCAGCAGAGAGACATGAGTCACCGCCCACCTCACACATTATTTACATAGTTTAAACATTTGGACTGTATTGATTATAACATAGGGTTTATATGCACAGCTGGGTATATGCTGTCTGGTGTTTGCACCAAACATTCATGCCCATGAAACACATACACACACACACACACACACACACACACACACACACACACACACACACACACACACACACACCTTGCATGCACACAAAGAAACATGCACCTGTCTTTGCGACGGCAGTCTTCAGGTAAAGAGTTTAATGACGAGACTTAATCGCTGCCTCAACCCACTGCAAACTTGCTTGCGTGTCAACTTTGTGTTGTGTGTGCGTAAGCGTGTGTTCTGTTCCGTCTGTTGGCTCCTCCTTAGTGATGCCTGCGAGTTTAGGAAAACAGATTCAGACTGTTCCCCCCCCCCAGTGTTTAACAAGTAAAGGTGGCAATTATAGCTTGATGTCATCTGGTGAAACAAAGGGGAAAATAAATAAATTGTACGATTTTGTATCAGATTTTTCAGGATAGGTTGTTAGAGTGCACACAAATAAATATATGCATAGATTAAACTTTATATTTCAGCACGTCAGTCACCCTGAGGAAATCTATTTATTCACTCAGTGTCATAATAATGCAGTCTGGGGATGCTCATATATTTCCATAGCCAGTCTAAAACGTCCATGTATGATAGAGGGAATGAAAGGTCTATTGTGTGTGTGTGTTCCAAGTGCTTCCGAAAGGCCATACACACCTTTGTAAACACAATAACCTCATAGCGTTTTGTAAGTGTCTCCTCCGCCCATGAGGTCATGAATTACGTCCTCAGAGTGTTCAACAGTTGAATCACGCTGATTAGATCAGCCAGTAGGCACAAAAGCAGCCATGTGGGTACACAAAGCGATGATGTTGGAGTGACGACTTCACAGACAGAGTGGTGTACCAGAAAGACGGGTTCTCCCTCCAACTGCAATTACCCACTCTGTTGCTGTAAATACACGGCCGTGGTCTCCATCCGCTCGTCTGGGCAAATCGGGAGCTTTAAGCGACTGCACACAGGCAGGCCATTGATGGCTTGGCGAGTGAGCGCTTCGACAGGTAGATGCAGGTACAAAGTAAAGATAGTGAGGTCGACAGATTGTTATCGGCCATGCAGCAACATGTGCTGTTGTAGGTGCAAACAGTGCAGATAGGGAGGTACAATGGCAAAGATACTCATGAAAGTATATTCTGTTTGTGTTTACGCCCCGTGCAAGACTCAGCATCCATATGTGTGTGTTTACATACACAACAGCAGAAGCGTGTCCTTTATTTGGCTCGAGGTGTGTGGGTGCATGCATACGTTTTAGTTTTTTTTTTTCTCCCTCCAACCAATCTGTCATGTAAGCGAGTCCACACGTTGTAGTAGAAACAGTGGAGTGTGTCAGGAGATCAGACCAGGTGCCTGAGTTCCTCTGTGTTAAAGGTCACCACATTCAGCTGGCACACTTTCTTCCTGCTTGATAATAATCACTCTCAGGTAAATAGGGGCATCGCTGGCGGCTGCAGTGGAATATGTTCCATCAGCATGGAAATGTACTTGCAGTCTAATCTTTTATCAAAGCCTAATGTGTCTGTAATTATCAGTCATTCTGTGATTCATATATATTTGTTTTCATTGGACCATCAGAGGAGGCCTGTGGGTACAAGAAACGTTTTGTATTGTACAAATTACACAATAGATTAATGATTTTCTTTTGATGTAACACATTCAAGCACATTTCAAGTTACAAAATGTTTTTATTACAAGTTTACATAATTAATGAAAACTGGGGCGGCGCTGTGGTGAAGTGGTTAGCACTGTCGCCTCCAGGCAACAAGGTTTCCTGTTTGAATTAGGTTGCCATACAATTGGGGTTAGGTGAAAGCTAGGGTTGGTAATTCTAGAAAAACTAGTAAGAGCAGACCACACTTTGAAAAACTGCACCCGATACATACCATCGTCAAAGCTACGCCCCCAAAACACATAAACGTGCAGTGACTGTCAACTGCTAAGTGGAAGTTTCCTCATTAACCTCCAGTCAATCGTCTTTAGGTCAATAAGAAACACACCAACCAATTATTTAATGCGGTCCAAATGAAATATTTGATTTTGTTTATTACGGTCTGGTCTTTTTTTCCTTTTTTTTTACTTTATTGCCGTCTATCGAGACAAGGACAACCCTACCTTTAACTGGAGACTCTAAACTGTAACATTCAGTCTAAGGTCTTGGACTGAAGCTTTTTTCCTCTCTGTACAAATAAAACCTGCAAATAAACACATTAATACACACTGTGTCCTGTTTACTTTGTAATTACCTGCTGGATATTTTCCGATTAGATCAATTACACGTGGGTAGTTCCTACGGAGCTTCCTGAAACCTGAGGTTGTGGTTAACCTTTTCTTACTAATGTGTTTTCTGACGATTACCTGCAGCGGATACAGCTTTTAACAAACTTAAACGACCGATGCATTGAGAATCTTGCTTCCATCATCAAAATCACAAAACATAAATGGCAATGATGTTGAGAAATACAGCAAAAAACATGTGTGCTGGTATCAGCATACTAAATAATAGTGACACATAAAAGAATATTCACCGGACACAGGTCCTTTGGTGCAACCCTTAAAATAGAAGGATGATATCAACATGACGGATAAGATGATGTTTTCAGGCGTGTGCGTCTGGCCCCAGTCGTCTCCTGTTCAGCTGACTGACTGAGTGCAGTATCTGCTCAGACTCCCCGGGCAGTTGCTGCTGTTAATTTAACTTTCACATTCTCTGGCATCCTCTGAATGAACCATTCACGGGCAGTCATTATCCCGAACTCGCCCTCGTGTGACACATTTAAAAAAATCCAGAAAAAGATGCATTGTTCTCAATTTGCTTTTCCTGGCAAAGTTATGTTTGGACACAGACGACTTTTTGCATCGCAGCTAATGACAGTGTGCGTAATAAACAAAGGGCAGACAATGGCTCCTTAATTGAATCAACCGTCGCCCTGATTTCTGGGGCATCCCCACACCCTAATTAAACGCTGCTCGTCGGTTGTCATAGGAGACAATGACAACCCGAATGGAGCTGTCACTCCGGATCATGACTGACGTGTTGCTGTGGCAACGGAGGTCAGTGGGTTTGCGCCGCATGTGGAGGATGTGAGATCGGAGGAGGAAGAGGAGGAGGAGGAGGAGGAGGAGGACAGGAGTGTGGAGGGTGTAAAGAGAATTTTAGATCCAAGAATCAGCTGGGAGTCAGGCTTGCATTAGCATGTGATGAAAACAGCCGAACAAAGCAAATAGGTTTTGCACAATTTTCTCTAAAGGTCAGTGTTGCATTAGCGATCTTTTAAAAAGCTATTTGTAATGTGTCATTCTATCTCTTACTTCAGCACTCCTCTCATCTCTCCCTATTTCTTTATTTTATCTCAATTACCTGCATTCTGCAAACATGTGACTCAAGGCTTTTAACCCTCAGCTCTGTGTACTTTGCGCGATGGTTCAAGGCAAAGTCTGGATCTCGCTAGAGCGGGGCTTTTGATTAACAGCTTTGCATGTGTCTCCACAGACTTGGTTGCTGTGTCAATATCTTGTTTTTGTGCAGCTCTGAATGGCTCCTCTGGGTCAACAAACTCTGACTGTGTCCTGGAGATGCCATTGTGTTTCAATAACATGGAAAACAGGGCCATAAAAACCTTTAGAGGTCGTGAGTGTCTGTCCCCCCCCCCCCCCACTTACTATATGAGTCCACGCAGAATGCTCTTTTTATTTGCAGAGGCGTTTGGGTGAAGTGTGCCACTCTTTATGTCTTCGCACAAATCCACACCCATCTATTTGAAAAGCTCTTTATCTTTCCCTTCTGCGCACACACACACACACACACACTGCAGAAAAGTGGCCTCTCTATTCTTCATCACAGTCTTGTATTTTTGAAAGGGCCTGGCTCAGATATCCTATAGACAGGACTAACAGCTGTTGCTAAGCCACCAGAGCTGGCCCCCACTCAGCACCCAGTGGGGACCCGAAACTCTCCATGCCTGTCGCTGTCTTCATCCCGCTGTCTGGCCCCTTAGACTGGCTGTCACTGTCTGCTTTCCCTGTCTGCCTCTCTCTTCCTGTTTATCTCTCCGTCTCCCCTTCTTTCACTGCTCCTAGTCTTCCCTCTAATTACACTGCAATCCTAATTCTTAATTTAGTTTAAGATGAAACCTCCTTTTGTTTTTTTTGGGATGACAAGAAAGAGAAAAAAGAAAGGGAGAGGCTATATGAAAAACCGAATGACTCAGGGAGTGGGACGAAGGAGGGGGAGAGGTCCTGTCCTCTATTCATTCAGTGCAAAGGCCCCAGACTGGGCCACACGTCCCCTCACTACACACACACACACACACACACACACAAGCACACACACTTCACCCCACCCCAACAACCCTCTAATCTGCACTGTTCCGCCCTGAGGGCCCGAAGCTGGGGCAGCTGCTACTGATGGAGCCAGGGAGCCAGCTGTCCTCAAATACACACACACACTTACCCCCCACCCACACACACCTTACTCATTCATTTGGGACAATGGAGTTAGGATAGGAGCGTGTGTGGCTCATGACTTTGGAGTGTGCCGTGGTCATGGGGAGGGGGGGCCCTCGCAGTCAGTAAAGTGGCTTTTTATGTTCGCTTTGTGTCTCAGCAACAGTTGGCAGCACGTGTGTCAATGACACGCCTCTCCGCTTTATTGTCCATGAAGTCAGAGGGTTTTAGGACGACCCGGGACGAACACACTGACACACTTATCGGACCGATAGCAAACAAAGGAGCGTGTGTGGGTAGAAATACGGTAACTGTCTAAAAGCACAGTCTGTTAAAAAAACAGAAAAACACTGACCTACTGTTTGCTCTGCCTGTTTGTGGGATTTCATCATCTTGCAACATCTGCAGCAGACCTGATCTGTTATCAGGTTTTCAGTATTCTGGAAAATACATGGGGGGATTTGCTCTGGAACACACCAACCTTGTGCATGTGTGCGTGTGTGTGTGCGTGCGTGTGTGTGATTTCCCTGTGTATTAATAGCTATAAAGTTAGGATTACAAAGTAAGGGCATTCAGATCTTGCATGTTTGACTATAAAGGAAAAGTTCTTAGCTGAGCTTCAAAAACAACACTCAATGGATTCAGTCTTGACGTTGTGATTGGTTTATCTCTATCTCTAACCGCTTCACTTTCTGGCTCCTGCTGCGATTGGTTCACCCTCTCTCTTCATCCCTGATTGGCTCAGCTGCTGATTGCCTTCAGCACTGCAGCCGTCCGATTGGTGGAGCAGCAGCCTAGCGATTGCTGTGATTTGCCCCTGGTTGAGTGTTTCACCAGCCGGAGCGTTTTTGCTTAATGCTGCAGCTGCTTTGGAGACAGGGTGAAAGCGAGCATGTGTTTGTGTGGAGGCAGATTTGCTCGAGTGGCTGCATGAGGCGGGTTAGGTGTGTTAGTTAGCAGCTAGAAGGCCATATGGCTGATGACACATACACAAACACACACCTGACGGCTGCCACACACCTGCTGTACTGTCTATGGTTGAATAAGATCAAAAGAAACAAGCCCTCGGGGACTTGTGTATGCGTGCGGGCATTTATGTGAGTTTGATGAAACATTCACTCCGACGATTTCATTTGAATGAGAGACAGCTGCTAGGATAGAAAAGTGTAAGAGCTGAAATAGTGCGTGCTGCAAGTTGCACACACACACACACACGCACACAAGATATAGACACATACGGTGCCCTTGCATGACAGGGAAAGGTGGAGGATTGCAGCATGGGTGGCAAGAGGAAGTGAAACTCCGAAACTGCAAACTGCACTTTAAATTATGCGCTGATATTATTCATATGAAATGTGTTGTAGGTGGTGTGCAAAGAGTAGAAAGAAAGAAAGAAAGAAAGAAAGAAAGAAAGAAAGAAAGAAAGAAAGAAAGAAAGAAAGAAAACAAGAAAGAAATGAGAAGGGAGGGAAGGAAGAAGGAGTCATGGTAAATAAGAAAAGTAGGATGAAAAATAGAGAAATCAATAAAGAAAGAACAAACAAACGAAAGAAAGAATGAAAGAAAAGAATGAAAGAAAGAATGAAAGAAAAGAAAAGAAAAGAAAAGAAAAGAAAAGAAAAGGAAAGAATCATCATGGTAAATCCACTGGTGGATTGTGGCATTGTGACCTCATGATTACGAACGGAGAAACCCTTTAATTTGCCGTAGGAATTAAAGTTCCTCTGCGCTCGTATACAAACCCACCCACCAGCCTACACACAAGTGCATGCAGACGTAACCAGAGCGGGACGCTCAAAGGCTGGTTTCTCTCGCTTCGCCCACAAAGGCAACAAAGTCCGTCTTTGTCACTTTTCCCAGTCAGACGTCAGTGAGAGTTCTCCTCACTCTGGGGCTGCAGATAGATCTTGCCCACACTGAGCCCTCATGTGTGTTTGCGTATTAGTGACCACCCACGCACACACACTCCAAAACAGTGCATGATACTGTACGAGGAATGATTACTTAATAAAGACCAACAGCAGATGCAGAGCCTCCTAATATCTGAGGAGGCATGCATGCAAAAGGGCAGACGCACACTTTCATACTCAAGGTCGAACCTTTGACACACAAATACACAAGTGGGATCTTTTGTCTGGGGGCACACATGCATGCCTGTGTTTGTTTGCAACAGAAAACAGATTGGTGCAGTGTCGGTGTACAGCAGTTGCTGGGTAGAGCTGAGGAGTGTGTGCAGAGGATGTTGTGGTTGGCTAGACCCTTTCTTTGTTTCATACACTGTCCGTCTGGCACTCTGCGGCTCGAACGAGACAAAGGAGCCAGTCTGGATTCAGACTCCAGTCAAGAGAAGACAAGGTTTGTCTGAGGGAAAAGTTTTCTTCCATTGTATTTACCTCCCTCCTGTCACTCATGCTTTTGAAGTTGCCTTGAGGAAGACACTGAATCCCCAGCTCCACAGGCTCCAAAGTCATTTCACCTCATAGGTATATAAAGACATCAATCAAATATCACATTCACATGTTCATATTGCTGCTATGCACGGACTGTCACTCATTTACGTGATTAGGCAAATGTGATTGCTTGCTTTGTTGGGTGTGTGTGGATAAACACACACACACACAGAGAGAGAGAGAGAGAGAGAGAGAGAGAGAGAGAGAGAGAGAGAGAGAGAGAGAGAGAGAGAGAGAGACAGAGAGAGAGAGACAGAGAGAAAACGTGGATTACTGATTAGATTACCTCTCTCTCACCCTGAGGGCACGTTCAGCTGAAGAGCTGCTCAGCGGAGTTTAGACGGAGAGAAAAGAAGATTAACAGAGAAGACAAAGAAAGCCTGTTTTAAGAATATTAAAACATTTTAATTAAATTGTAAAACACACTCATGCAGATGCACTGTACACACACACACTCGCACTGTTATGAAGCTATACTGTTTACTTGCAGCTGCATCCTGTGTGGCAGTTAACACATGGCGTCGACTCATATGCACTCACACACACAGGCACAAAGAAAACACACAAAAACACACACTTAGACTCTTTACAATCCTCTCACCACCACGTATGGTTTGAGTTGTGTTTGGGCTCTCGTGTGCGTGCGTTTGCCATATTTTTACAACTAGGGAGATACCGGAGCTTCCGTGTTTTCTGTGTGTGTGTGTTCACGATGATAAATGAAGTATTAACGGGAAGACCGCAAGTTCCTGGTGGTAAAGGGACTTGAAACAGGTGCCAGAACCAGCAATCAACCTCTGTCATAACAATAACAGCTGCATAAGGACAACAGACGCACATGCACATGCATGTACAACAACACATACTACTTTTAGTGTGACAGGTGCTCATGCACAAACATGCACGCACACAGCTTTCCTACGGTCCCTAAGTTCAAGAAATAAAAATGATGGAAAAGTTTTACAACAACAAAAAAAGAACAATCTTGAGGAGTTTGTTCAGTGTTCAATACAAGCAGATACACACACACACCCCTTATATTCCGTCATTGTGAGATTAAACTTCTAATTGGCCTCGCAGCGTGTGTTTGTTTGACTCTAGTATTACTACCCAGTGTGTTTTCTTCCTTGAGTGAGCTGATTACAAAATCTCCCCCCCCCCCCCCCCCCCTGTCAACACGCTGCCAGATAGATACCACTGTTTGATTAATTCACAAACACGCATGTCATAATCCCCGCCCTCCCATTGGCTGCCGTGAGAGCCCTGTTTCCAAAGCAACACAGGAATGCCGGGTGTTTGGCTCTGCCCCTTTCAGGAAGGAACCGCATGTAAACAAACCCGGCATGTGCCGCACAGAGTGTGCTCCACCTGACTCTGTGGTAAACAGAGTGTGACTCTGTGGGCACGGCGGCTGACCTCTGGTGTTGCATGTTATTCCATTACCTTTGTGAGCATGTTGTTCGTGTGACGTTGTGTCATGGAATCATCACGTCTGAGATTAGAAGACAGGCTGTGATATGTGTGACATTCTGCATAATTATATTAGATTTGATATTCTGCATATTTAAAAGGTGAGCTGCGACCAATAACAACAACAGGCTGATGTCACTGTGAGAAAGCAGGTGCAGCTTGATGCACAACAGCAGGGTCAGTGACCTGTCCTCCTCCGTCACATCTCCCCCCCGTCATTTTACGGGATGTCAAGTGTTCTCTGCTGCCGTGTGTGTGTGTGTGTGTGTGTGTGTGTGTGTGTGTTTACCTCTGTGCCCCAGATATCACAACCACGACCTCTCCTCTCCAGGCCACCAGCTAGAGGTAACCCAAGTTCAGGAGATTCAGCAATCTGACTGGATCAAAACAGGTCAGACCTTTTACTATGGTATGACCCCAGATGCCGGCCCATTAAGTCCCCCTCAGTAAGTAAAAACATAAGGGAGGTAGAGAACAATAAGGTGATTATTAGAACATAACAACACATTCATAAATGTGATCAAAATACCCTCACACTCACACACCTATCCCATTGAGCAACAACTCCAGGGGAACCAATCAGATTTCTGTTACCAACAGCAACAGCTCTTGTTTACGCCTGCCTCTGGCTAATCCTGCACTCTGATTGGCCGGTGACTGAGCCTCGGAGCTCAGCCCCTCCCCTCTTTCCCCTCCATCCCTGCAGATTAAGTAACAGTGGCAAAAACAAAAAGAGCTTGTTTTTGTTTTTCATCAGTGATGATGTGTCCGCCTAAACACGGGATCTTGTTTAGATGTAAAAAGCTTTTCAGTTATATGATTTCACAGGGAAATGCAGATGAGCAGGCTCAGTGGGAGAAGAGGCGGGACGTGTGGTATCGCTGTTGCCATGCAGCCTCAGTGTGTTACCAGGTTAAGTATGGTATGTTGCACTGAGAAAGAAAAAAAAGGCAAGTGCAAGGAAGAGGGGCAATTGCATCACTCCCTTGAAAAGACCTTGAAAAACATACGCTCTCCTTTTTTTTCCACCCTATGCAAAATTGTAATAGCACTTCCACACCATTCCTCTGGGAGGAGTTTCAAATTGAAATGCAGCACATCACACGGCTACAGCGTTCAAACTTTGAAATGCTGCCTCGTGCATGAAAGACACTTCTCTGTGTTTTTGCTCATGAATCCACCTCAGTGTGTTTGTAAGAAAAAGAAAAAAAGAAGTCCTGCATAATGAATGTTTATGAGCTGTGTGAAGTCTCATTGTTCCACTTTGCAGCTGGCAGTAAAAAGCAGAGAGTGTGAACATGGCAGCCAGCTGCTGTTTGTTTTGATCTGTGGATCTGTGTTCGGATACTGATGTTGTAGTAGAGGCACCGGGAGATAAGATACGTGGTCAGTCCAGCGCTTAGGTTATTATGCAAGACCTCAGTCGTTCAAGGATCATGTTTTCAACTCCCAAGAAAACATGTAACATGTGTGCACGAAAACTGAAAACATGTTGTGCCCAATTTAATGTTTAACTCAGTGGAGTTACCACACGCTTTTCTTTGTCTTTCTTTTCTTTGACTAGCACAGTATTTCGTGTGAGTATGAGTTCACATTGAGAGTATTCACAACCTGCAATTACTCATTCACACACACCCAGGTGCACACTTATTCTGATAAACTTGTTTGTGCATGAGAAAAAAGGGGCTGACGCGGGGAGCTGCTGCATCCTCGCTCCCCTTGTAACCCTGACCTGTAATCGAGTGACGGCACAAGCGCAAGCAAACAAGGCCTTCATCTGGGATCCTCCTCTTCAGTTCTCTATCTGTTTTTTTACCTCGTCCGCTCCCTTCATCTTCTGCTTTCCTTCATTCATCCACACTCTCATGCACTCTGCTCAGGCTCTAGTCACACTGTTTACTCTGCCCGCTCTGTCTCACTAGCTCTCTTTCTTTAGGCTGCCTTTTCAATTCATGTACAAAAAAACACTATGAGACTCCTTCATATAAGAACGCAGGGTTCAGTATTTCCCCTTTCCTTTTTGATGACCACTTTGCATGCACAGAATCCAGATCCTACCAAACACGTTCTCTGTGTATGCAGCACATGTGTGCATACCTCGGATGTAACAGTCCCTACGGATAAGAGTGAGTGTTGCTATTTACGCCCCTACTTGGTTTTAACCTTAAATAGTCTTTCACATCAGCACAATGGAATTTGGAATGTAAACCACCCATGCAATCCTGTCTCTTTCTCTTTACACCCTCTGTGTCTATCCTTGAATCAACCTCGTCGCCCTGTCTGCCCTCTGCGTCTGCATGCCAGGAGGGAGCAGCGAGTCCCTCATTCATTGCACAGTTTACTTCAGTCTATGTTTTATTTGTACATGTCCATCATGTGTCTGTGTGGACGGCAGCTTTTCTCCTCCTCCTCCTCCTCCTCCTCCTCCGGCCTGTGTTTCTATTATAGCCGTCCCCTCTGGTCTGCTGCTGTCCACTTGAGGATTGCAGGCTAAGCGAGGGTGGGGGGGTTTCCTTGCATGTCTTCGAGTACATGTGCTATTGGACGGATAAGTTCAGCTATGTCAGTAATGTGTCAGCCCCGCCAAAGTTACAGGCTGCTCTCCATATTTGGCAAATCACTTAGCCCCGCCGCACCCCAGCCAGAACGGCAGGCACGGAAAAAACAGAAAATATGCACAGAATGCAGACACAGACAGGGGTGGGGGGGGTGGGAGGGAGGAGTGGGAGTGAGAAATTAGATGCAAATTTTCCGTTCATTAAATACCAATTCAGTCAGTGCAGTTCTATTTTAAGGTATTTTGCGTTATATTTGGCACCTTTGCTATTTTCATCTTCTCCTTTTTCCTCTTCTGCTCTCTGCTGTGCTCGAAGGAGCCAGGTGAGACGTTAAGACGCAGACTTTCTGAGCTGCTGTCCTGAAATAGCCTTTGTACTTTACACTTACCACATTGCATGTTGGAAAGACACGAGCCCAAAGCCCCAGTCTCATTCAATCAATGCACATCACTGCTTGTGGACTTGGATCACATTCTTGTCACTTGTTTACGCTCTCTTGTTTTCAAGTATTTTGCATCTTGCATGTGATGCTGTTCACTTCATGTGAACTACCAGGAGGTGGGATCAGGTTAGAGGTCTGGTGCCAGGATCATGCAACCTAAGTTTAGCTGTTGAGGTTTACATAAGGTCAATGCTATCGTGGCTCGTACAATATTTTGTTCATAAACTGCTGTGGCTGTGTGAAACTGAGTCTCATGATATAAAAAGTCAATAAGGGCAACAGTGGATGCTGATAGTAGAGACATTGCACTCAGAAATCACACATTTCATCCAGTCAATTCATTCTGCTGCTGCTGAACAAACACCCTGATGCAATCCCAGGGCAATTTTCTGCAGACATTTGAAAAACAAACATCCAAATGACTGGATCCTGCAAAAATAGTCAACGGATTATCTTCCAAATTTAACACCATTCTTTCTGCCGGGCTGATCGTCTATATTTAAGACCATTGTCTCATTGGTTTTGACCGGAGGACCGAGGGTGGTATATCACATTAACAGCAGTTAAGTTGGTGTCATGACCTCATCCGCTGTGACCTGCTGCGTGTGTGTCACACTAACCGCCACCCCCCCCCCCCAAGCATACACAGTAGATCAGTAAAATTTAAAATTTAAGTCAGGTGTTTTTGTATAAGTGTGTGTCGGAGAGTGTGTGTGTGTGTGTGTGTGTGTGTGTGTGTTTGTTTGTGTGTGTGTGTTTTTTTTTAGTGGGTCGTTCTCTGCTTGTCTCACACAGCTGTTTAACTCCATTTGATTATAGGCTTTGCAACAAGAAAACCACGATCATTACTTCTGAACTAAGAGGTTTGGATCATGTGATCTCATCCCTCTCGGTGCCCAGGTGTGTGTGTGTGTGTGTGTGTGTGTGTGTGTGTGTGTGTGTGTGTGTGTGTGTGTGTGTGTACATGTGTGTGTGTGTACATGTGTACTCCTCAGCATTTACGGCTACCTCAGATCAACTCAACCCCAGCTGAACTCAAAAAACCACCCGTGTCAGGTCACAGTGACAGACTCTTCACAAACAGCCACCTCAGTATGTTTGTGCATGCTGGCCCCAGCCAGCGATGAGAAATTCCCTGCACAGTAAATCTAAGAAGTTCAGAAAGTTGCATATTGTGCTGGTTCACCGCGCAGCCTCTGAGGGGTGAGCTCACCGCGAGTTGAGCAGCAGCAGCAGCAGCAGCAGCTCGGGCGCAGCTCATTTCTCGAGGTGAGTGACACATACTTAGATTAGAGACACCCAACACCGTCCATCCATCCATCCATCTATCTATCTCTACAGCCTGCCAGGGCCAGCTGGGCCATGAGCTCATGCTACCAATCAGGCCACACCGAGAGAAAGAAAGAAAGAGAGGGAGAGGCTCGGAGCTGGGTGGGGTGAGAGGGGAGGCTGCCTGCCAGCTCATCGTGTAATCTCATCCTGCTGTGGTTACTGTAAGTGAGAAGGAGAAGGGAATGGGAAGATGGGACCACAGCTTCCAATGAACGTAAAGGCTCTGGAAAGGGCGGATCACGCTACTAAAAGTTCCTATGAAGCATTTAGCATTTACAGTCCAACCACAAGTCTGGGAATCTTTGGGTTTCCTGATCTGGAAACACATACTGTAACATCCCACCAGTCAGACTCCAGCACCACATTGTATTATGATATCACAGGACAAACATCCATGATATTAATAGTGTGTATTTGACCTATTGAGTGAGGCTAATAATAATAATACACTTTATGTATAAAGCAGCTTTCAAAACACAGTTACAAGGTGCTTTACGGTTTAAAAATTGATGGCAAACAATAGAAAACAATTAAAAGCAATATGAAGATCACAGCATAAGAGCACAAATACAACATTAAAAGAAGTTACAGATGAGAAAAGGGTAAAAACAACATTATAAAATGATTAAATACGTTATATTAGCACATCATCACAGTAGCATTATAATTTCCATATAGCATATACATTTGTCATACAGGTTTTCAACTTTCTGTGTTTCTCAGACATGTCGAGTAGAAGGACCAGTGATCTTTGTTACAAACCAATGGAAAAGATTCAGTGTGGAAGGAACAACTTTTTAAGATTTGGGATTTAGCGTAAAGTTTTCATATAAATATGCCTCAGTAGACAGTCGATGAAAATATTGTCAGAAAACGTTTGAGTCTTTTGATTTCAGTCGCTAATTATCGCTGCCAAAGAGGTTGTGTTTTCATCTGTCGCCGTTTGTTTGTTGTTTGTTTGTTTGTGACCAAGATTACACAAAGATAACTGGACTGATTTCTACGAAACTTGGTGGAAGGATGGGACATTGGTCAAGCAAAGAACTATTACATTTTGGCGTGGATCCAGGATTTGGTTCCCTTTCTTAAACATTTTCCCCATTTGAATAATTCATGGATCTTGAATTAAAAAGCATGTATGTTAGTGGGGAACTGATATCTTTCTACAAGGATGTGATCTTTGGTGCAGCACGATTGAATTTAAGGCGACTGTCGGGCTTTGGCAGAGGACTGCACTCTACTGAGTGTCATTCTGTTCATAAATACAACTTGAAATTTTATTTTTCCCAAAATATTGGAAAATAAGCTCTTTCACTTGCTTGCTGAGTGTAACACGAGAAGACTGATACAACCTCTGTCCATTAAATATTAAGCTCGGGCCAACACCTGGAGTTCTGGCATCACTGTGAGGTTGCCAGCCAACCATTTGCAGGATCCAGTAAGTCTCTGTGCCCCAGCCAAGAAACACTTCCACACATAACCCCCTTTGAAAAACCACAACTTGCTTTTACTCATTGGTGTTTGTCGGGATTAAGCAGAAATGCACCGTGTAAATTAGCGAACATTTGTGGTACTTTAGGGGTAATTTATGGCCTTGGAGAGCACCGGGGTAGCTGGTCCTCCTTGTGCCCAGTCTTAATGCTAAGCTAGGCTGAGTGGCTGCAGGTTTCAGCTTCTTATTGATCGGACAGTTATGAGCATTTGTATTGATCCATCCATTTAACTCTCAGCAAGGGGATGAGTAAGCGTATTTCACAAACTGTCTAATTTTCTCCCTGTCAATGTAAACTGATCCCTTTTAATCACCAAAGCAGATTTTTTGTGTTTGTATTTACACTGAATCCCTGTGTTATGTTATGTTATGGCTCATGTGAAATAGAGGAAAACTCAGCTTAGGAAGAAAAAGACAACAGTCTGGCTTGTGTTCGGGAGTATAAGCTGCTGCCTGATGTTTACCATCTTTCTGTGCCACGGTTGAGAACACTAATGTTTTTCAGTCACAGCACATGTGTCTGGTCTTGCTCCCTCCCTCCCTGTCTATCGAAGCGCTAGATCTCTGGCTCAGACCTCGTGCAGACAGTCGGCCTGTCTCGACAGTCTGGGCTGTTGCTTCAGGCTTTGGCACCACAGCCAACGCAGGGAAAATATGTTTTTTACGTCCATAGTATTTCATCAGCGGCAGAACCACTGAGTCCTTTGCAGTAGCCTGAGTGTATTTTTTCCCTCTCTGCTGGCCCACATTCACCTTTAGCCAAAAGGAAAATGGTCTAAAAACAGAGCTGTTGTTGCCGTTTTTAGTCTGGAATAGAGACTGTATGAGTTGCTGCTGTAGAAAGAAGAACAAAGAAGAATCTGACCAGTCACAAATGTAACTTTCATCCAAAGTAGGCCAAGGACGTATAGTTGATAAAAGAGAGGAATTAATTCCAATCTTATCTATCCCTTCCTTGTTTATTCAGAACACACAATAAAACACTCAGTATTTATATAATTGAGAAAATTGGTCTTTGTTGAGGGTATTGATTATTGTTTCTTTTCTTGTTTTTACAGCGAACAGGTCAATATCATGGTAAGGGTCTGTTTTTAATTATTTATAGAACTCTTTTCTCATCTTGAAGACCACTCAAAGTGTTTTACAGTCCAGTTTTGACATTCACTCATTTGTACACACATTCGTACAGTGCATTATTTACCGCACACTGTCAACACATCAGTCAGGGGCAATTTGGGGTTCAATATTTATATTATATTTATATATTTATATTTATAGGATGCTTCAGTACGCGGAATGGATGAAACCGGGGATCGAACCACTGACCTTCTGGTTAGTGGACGATCTTCTCTATCTCCTGAGACGCAGCCACTTGGAGATAATGGTCAATTCCGTTGCTGCTCTTTGTTTGTCACAGCAGAACTCCTTTCAATCCCCTGTTGTATGCATTATGCACATCTTAATTGTGTACTGCTCTAACCTTCCCTGTGAGCTGGCAGGGAAATTTACTGGTGATTTTTACAAGATATTTTCCTGATATTGCATTGATGTCTCATCGCCTACTAGCACAGATAATAATGCTCATGGAAAGTCCCTTTGTTGCAACTCCCCAACTAGTTTTTTGTAATCCTGAGTAAAGCTTCCTCTATTCTTAGAACACTGAGCAACAGTCCTGGCTCAGAGGAACCCCTCCTTTTCTTGTGCATGTGTGGTTGTGAGCATTCATGTGTGTAAAAAATGTGCATATACAGGTGCCTGTTCATGCTGTGAGTGTGTTCACACATGCAGGGGATGACCAGGCGGTTGGCTGGAGACCGGTGCTGCCAAGAAAATCGAGTCGGCTTCCTGTGAAGTCTGCGTTTCCTTTGATATGGGCTGTCTTTACTGTCAGCTTCAGCTCACAGCCAACCACAACAAACACACTTCCCCTTACCTGCCGCTGACAATCCGTCTGACCATCATTCTGCTGCACCTCAGCCTCTATTCCAGTCCACATTCTACGGCCTGAGCGCACGTGCCTGCGTGCGCACGTCTGCAGGAATTCAAAATGCATAACCTGTGCCTGATGGTTTGCATGCATTTTTAAGCCTTTGCAGGATTTATAACACAGAACCTTTCCCAGCTCTGATATGTAACGTCCAACCTTAAGTGTTCTACAGTTGAGCAAAAGTAGGTTATTAATACAATACAGCCTCCCCTTTCCACTTGAATGCACAAACCTATAACTAAACAATGACAACCACACATCTAGCCCCAGCTGCCAGTGCAGAGAAAACAAAAGAAAGCTCTTTCCTGCAGGTCGCCCCCCCCGTCTCGGCCTCAATTCTGGCAGCGGTGATTGTGAAAGTTGGCGCACAAGGCAGCTGGTCTCTGAGTGGTGAAAGGTCAGTGCCTGGAAACAGCACATGTCACAAGAATCATTTTCTTGTAACTCTTCTTTTTTATCTATTTAGTCTCTTTCTAAAGAGGTACCCAATCATTTCATCTTTACTCTCCAGTTGCCACCCACTCTTCACTTTTTCCTAGCCCTCGTGCAACACTTCCTGGAATGTCTACGTCTGTGTGAGCTGCTGCAACTTCCCACACTCAGCTGCAGCTTAGCTAACTTTAGACCTGCTGACTTGCTGTGAGGCTGCACAAGAAAGGAGAAATAACACTTCTGACAAGAGGGGATGATATTGATTCCATGTGTTTATTCACAAAACATCAAAAGTGAAGTACAATTCAATTTAACATTGCATCGGTTTCGAATGCATATTTCAAAGTAAAAACAATAGTCCGTTATTAAAAGTGTCCCAGGTACAGACACTGCTGAAATCAGGATTCACAAACAGAGTCTCTGCTTATTCCAAGAACATCCCGATAGCTGTGCGAGTCCTTTGAGACACTTTCAGAAACCATCTTGAGGACCAGCATCTTTCTCTTTCCTCTCTGATGAGATTCACTGCAGGCTCCAAACTTTCATGAGTCCATTTCTTACAGTCTCCTTCTCTGTGACTTTCTCTGCTCACTTCCCCCATCAACTTGTGATTCAGGGCAGCACCTGAGTCACTGCTCATCATCTTTTCCTGCTCAGTGCAGTACAATCCAACTCCTTCTCAGTGTCCATCAACCTCTCGGTCCACTCCACGAACACCTGGTCCACGGCTGATGCCTGAACTCGCACCCCCTTCCTCAGGGTATAATCCAGAACCAACGTGCCGACCCAGACTGGTCTGCAAGGGTGCACTCTGGCAGGGGTGCTGGTTGTGGGAGGGTCTGCAACCACAGCCTCTTCATCCCCAGAAAAAGGTGAGGCAGAAAGGCTTTTGTCGCCCATCAGCTGAGGCTCAGCTCCTTGACTTTCTTATCTGCATCATCATGTGAAGCATGTCAGTGGGATGTCACTTCAGCGCTCTGGGAGGGTGATGGTGGGCACCCAGTCGTAGGCGCTGCGGCTCTCCTCGCAGAAATGGCTCAGCTTGTCCAGAGCGGGGTCTTTCCATGGGTTTGCACTGGGGCTCTGAAATGAAAAACAAAGAGAAGGGATGAGCTATTTTGAAGTCAGACAACCCTCAACCAGACATTCAGCTATGCAGACAAGAAGTAAACCTGGCAGCATGCACACAGAAAACTCAGACAGAGGAGTGATGCGTGCATGAATCACTGGCTGCCAGGTCCCTTAATGACGCTCTCTCCCACTGCCGGGAACGTACCGTGACAAGAATGCAGTGCGCGTCCTTGGGCTCGCCGGTGCCGTCAGCGCCCACGAGGTCGGCCAGGCGCGCGATGTCGTTGACTCGCACCACGTTGATGTCGTTGTCGAAGCAGAAAGCCTGGATGAGGGTGAAGTGGATCTGGAGAGCGATGTCACACTCGTACTCCTCATCCGTGGCGAGCACGCAGAAAGCCACGCTGTCTGGATCACTGCGGGGAACAAGAGGAGCAACGGGGTTACAAAACAAATCATCCCCCTTCGTCCTCACGGTGTCGATGTGGAAAAAGTGGGAACCGGAGTCAAACTCGTTAATTGGACTTACACATTCATGACTTTGGCAGATTCGTAGACTCCCACTGTCAGGTAGTCCTGCTTCTTGGCGGAGAGGAGCAGCTCCTCCAGCGCTGCGCCTGCACTTTGCACCCTTCACAAAGAAAAAACAACACGCACCATCAGAACACTGCGCATTTGTACAGACACACATTTAAAGCGTCAAATCCCAGAATGTTCAGTAAATACATCCGTGCGTAAAATACTCTGCGTGCGTAAAACACTCACCTATCTGCGTTATCCATTGCGTTCTCTTGTCCGCGGATCTCTTCCAGAGTCATAGTTAGAATAATCCAAGTGCGATCGGAGAGTAGAATAAGAGCGGAGCGGCTGCGTGTCTGTTAAAGTCTCTGTCTCGTGTTATTCTGAGCTCGGATCAGCCTGTGGGTGTCTTTATAGCAGCGCCGCGTTGTTTCTCGGCAAGGGGCGGACTCTTCCTGCTCGCGCCTGCTGCCATTGGCTCGCAGCGGCCGGTGGGTTTCGGAGGAAAAGCAAAAGTCCCCGCGGGGCAGATCCACCGGGGGCTTGTTGACAACACCACGTGGGGAGAGATTACAAGAAAATTCAAGAAACCCCCTCCCACCTCCACCCACCTGCACAGTCACCTCACCGTGTACAAAAACTAAAAGTCCTGATTCACTGTGTATTTGTACAGTCATTGCAAATAGTGACACTATAACAGCTTGTCCTGTAGGATACAAAACAAAAAAACTGATATTGGAATAAAGTAGACAAGAGAATAAAAGAGCAATGGAATAAAAATGTAAAAATTTATTTATTAACAAAAAAAAGTATAAAATCCACTGGTTACTATGGAAATATTGTTTGTAGAGAAATGTACTTGAGTAAAGTGCAATGGCACAGGATGACTGTGTATAGAGATATAAATACACGTATCCATATATAGACTGTATATATGCATATACAGTATCTAGGCAAGTATGGTAAACATAAAGAATATGAGTATAAAATGCTATGCTATGGTAAATTCACCATGGTATAGTAAACCTTAACCCATAAATAGTATATTGTTTGTAGTGCAATTATATAAAGATGCATACATACATATATATATAGAAGTATAAATTCACAATATTATTCAATAAAATATAAATATAAGAAGGTATATGCATCGGTGAAATTCACGATAAGAAACATACGTGTGGTATATGATAAGATATAGTTGGTGTACATTATACAGCAGACCTGCAAGTAGTGATAGTACATATGTAAAAAAAAAACATTATGTATAGCCAGTGTTATACATGTAATACATTTCACGTCACGTATAATTACGTCATAGGATTGATTGTATCATGATTCCAGGTGGAGTTTGTGGCTTGAGGTTTTTCCACCTTGTTTACCTCCTCACCAGAGAACTGGCTGCCAGGAAGCCTGCCCTCTGTTTGTAGCTTATATAACTGTTATAAAAGCAGGGAGTATAACAGACCAATACATTTCACACCAGCTATAAAAGGATCAAGCAACTGAATATGCACATGAGTACGCGACAAAAATGATGCATCTATATATAACAAACAGCAAAGGGAAAATGAATCCATGATGAAGACTGGAAGCATCGTTTCCAGGCCTGGACTTCCCCGAGCAGCTTTGGGGAATCACTGCTGGGATATTTATAACTCATCCAAACTTTCCCTGAAGTCGCAGCTCCTTGTTAAACGGCTTGTTGGTGGCTCACCTGCACGCCTGCGCGCTGTTACCCAACATGGTGCCCCGGGAGAGTTACAGAACTGCCAGCCCGCACCGCCTGACCCAGACTTGGCCATTTGGTGAGGGTGAAGTGTGTCTGAGGAGGTGTGTGTGTGTGTGTGTGTGTGTGTGAGAGAGAGAGACCAAAACAGCTTGGGGTCGGCACACGCCACTTAATCCATTGAAAAGGAAGCTTTAATTGCCAGTTTGTCTTGAGGCGCATCGTTTCTCCTCCAGCAAGAGAAAAAAAGACAAGAGGGACTTTGTGTCACAATAATGCTCAACGTCCTCCACCTGCCACCCACCCCAGCCCATTCATGAAGAGTGTGTGTGCGTGTGTAGAAATTTATCTTCAACATCATTATACAGATGCCAAAGACTGTTCACACACCAATCTTGTCCTAACTTGAGAATAATACAAATAATGAATGGAAGCCGTGATCAATTGCTATTTGGAAAACAAATTATAAAACCTCATAAAAAGTTGTGGGACATTTTGCACTACAAACACAGACCTACAAAGAGGGTCTTCTTCTAACTGGAACTGGTTTCTGCCGAATGTTGTTTTCTTTGCAGCCCCCTGATGACGAGTCAAATAATGAACCACGGTGACATTTGCTTGAGGGCAAATGAAGATGCCCACGTGTAGACGGACTTGACCTTTAACCCCACCTTGCACGAGGCTGTTAGATGCTGATCACCTGCTCTGAGAAAAGCCCTCAGTTTCAGAAACCTGGACTAGCAGCGCCACCTGCCGGTGATGTAAGGAGCGACCTTTCCCCCACTGGTGAGCGAGTCTGAACATGTCTGAAAAGCTCGTGACTCATGATTCCTCGCTCACACATGAGTCACCGTCCAGGTCCCTGCATGCTGTTATTGCCCCACAGCTGAGCGGACGTCTGCGGCCAGACAAGTGTTGTTTGCGAGCAATGGGAACACAAAGTGAATTTGAGAGAAAAAACTAAAATAACTTTAATTTGACAGTATTAAGAATAGATGAATTTAACAAGACTGTAATACAAAGACAATACCCAGAACACCTCATTGTTAACCACACAGGTAGATTTACTGAACATGTAATGGGATGTTTATTGTCATATGCGAGTAAAAGAAACGAAATTGCATGAATCCGTTTTTGTCTGGAGGTTTTGGGACTTTTACAAGTTAACAATGCAGTCATCAGAGTATCTACGAGAATAACCATCTAATAACTAATAGATCAAAATTAAAACTGGTTTATTTGCATTGACTAGAACTGTGGTTTTCTGGTTTGATTGTAAGAACTAATTTACCTGTGCAAATGGCACTGTATCCATTAATCCAAAAATGTATTTGTAAAGCGACCAATCAGTTTGCCGCATTGGGCTCGACCATCTACAAGGTGCATCATCGTCTGTCCTTGACCTTTTCGACTGGGGTGAAGAAAAACTCCCCCAAAGTCTTTTAATGGGGGAAAGAAATGCAGAAACGTCAGGGAGAGACAAGTGAAGCATCCCTCTCCCAGGACGGTAGCACAGCCGGACTATTGAAGATGTATTTCTACATTAAGACAGAAATCTGATTTATTTTTGAAGAACTTTTGTGCAGTGGAGTTAAAAAGTCTGTAACCTTTTGTAATTTCAAATTTTCAGAGCAGGCTTGCACGAGGAACAGCCCGCAGGCCGAGTACTGATCAATAAAACCCAAGAGTCATTCTGATATATAAAAAGTTTATTATTATTATCATAGATGTCCAGACATGTTTATACATAAAGAGTTCAAATGTACAGAAGAGCTACAATCAATGAAGCGTATTTACATTCCATTCTTTAACGGTCAAATGTCAGTGCATTTGTTCAACATGAGCAACATTTAAAATCTCAATCTCGACTAAAAAAAAAAAAGTAGTTCAATACTTTTTAGATTCCATTTACAGTAACCGAAGATATAAATACACAGAAAATGACAAAAATGCCTCACTGACAGAACAGGTCATCACATTTTTGAGTATATTTTTTTACTGCAACACAGTTTAATGAGCAAATATATATCAAACCCCCTTAGTCTGTTGGTTCTAATGTATTTCAGATGCGTTCATAAAAAGTAAGAGCTGTACTATGATGTAAAACAGGAGATTGTAGGGGCGGACTGGGGATAAGAGGTCAAACGGTTCAGTGTCTACATTTTAAAGACAACATTTTCTTGAATTACTGTACATGAATGTAAAAAAAAAAAAAAGGACAAGCATTCCAAATTTCTAAAGGTGCATGATACCCTTGTTACAAGGGAAACACTAAAACTTCACAAGTCTTCTAAATGTCCTGCAATGGCTTTAAGCATTATGGTGACCAACAGCCGTGTTGATCGAGCTTCATGGGAAACAAGCAGCCTGTCTGATTCTAAGCAATGGATGTTCACGACTATTACGGTGGCATGGTCATTAAGTTACGATCTGGTGGAAGAGACCAGATTCACGCACCGACTCGCACCCTTGGTGTTGAATGATTAACAGTAAAATAAAAAATCAAGCAATGCTCCTCTTGAATAAGCTTCTGCCGCTTTATTATAAAAAAATTTGTTGTGCTGCCGACAAATCCAAAACTTCTGGCCGTCACTGGTTTGTAGACTAACGTGAGGCCTCTGTGTTTAGCAAGAAGCCTCCAGCAATACAGGTCTGCTGCGATGTCTTATTCCTCAGGTAGTTTAAATTGCTGGAACACTGGGAATCTCTCTCCTGTTTTATCATTGGTAGAGAATCAGAACAAAGTGCAATTAAAGTAACAGTAGTACACGAGAAGGCTGTTAGAGGGGAAAAGTAAGGACGGACAGACTGATCCTAGGTCTTTATGATTAATGTTTCTCCCCCCCCCTTCCTCCTTTTTGTAAGTATAAGATTCCCTCTTCCACCCAAAACATTAGGAGTATGGCTCCCTCTGCTGGTTATAATGATAAATATCCCCCAACTACATCTCATCAAAGCGGTGCTGCTGTATTATGACAGATGGCGGGTTCCGCTCTATCCAGTTATCCTTTGAATCTGCGGACGGCATGACAATGGCTCCTTCCTGTAAAGACCCTAATCCTCCAGCAGGACCCGGCTTCATCTCCGCGGCCTGAGCAGGGGCGGGGAAGTCTGCCGAGGAGTTGCTGTTGACGCTGGTTTCCGAGTCGGGTTGCTCCACCCTTTGGTAGTCAGGGGTGTGGTTCTTCTGACTCATGGCGAAGATGGCTTTCGCGTTGTCCACCTCCACCTCGGGCACGAAGGGAAGCACCTTGTCTTCAGGCTCGAGGTAGGAGATGGCGTCTGTGCTTTCTTGTGGAACGGAGCGCAAGGTCCGGGAGATGACTGCAATAACCAACGAGAAATGATTAACAAAGCTGAGCCAACAAAATTCATGAAATCTGGGTTACACATGAGATAAAACAACACTACATTGTCAAGGATCAGTCGGCTGTGCACACCGAGTTCTGTGTTTGGAGGGAACGTCATGGAAAGGAAGGTTGAATAACAACTACCTATTTTTATTCTGATGTAACTTACTGGATGTGGGTGTGTAGATCTCCTTCTCTTTTGTGTTTCCACCGAACGGATTGACTGACGGGAAGATGATGAGACAGAAAGAGAGCAGGAAAACCTGGAAGGCAAACCACACAAGCAAGTGAGGAAGAAATACAGCAGCATTACAGAGAAATCGACATTTAATATGAGAACAATAATAATCAAGTGACAAACTTGCCATAACACAAGTGCTGGTAGTGCTGGCCTTCATAGTGGACATCTTCACGATGGACTGAAGTTTCCTCAGTTGTTCTATCAAAGAGCTGCAAGAACCAAGAGAAATCTAAAGTCACAGCTGTCGACAGAAACACTAGATTTTTATGATTTAAAATGAACACAGACGAAATGTCTCAGTCTGTACTTACATGTTCTGTTTGTGGAGCATTTGGACTTTCTTCTGTAATTCCAGGTTGTGTGCAGTACAGATGGCAACCCTGCGGGAGGCACATATTCAACAGTCAGGATTTCTATCTTTTATTTTATCCTTTTATAATTTACTGAAATGAAGACATATGACAAATCTATGCTATAGTCACAAGGAGCAAAACCGATGCTTGCTTATACTTTAAATTCTTCCCACAGTGTTTAATTGAGTTTGAACTCTTCATGTTTGAATAACTGTTACTAAAGAAAGGTCTGTTGTAGCTCGTCCATTGTTTGACATCAACTTACTACAGTTACTACAGTTGGACGATGACCATAACATTTGGGCCAACCAGTAAAACTCTTTACAGATATTTTCATGAGTTATTCATGACGCTGTGATATCCAACCATGAACTCATCTGAATGCTGATCAAAGTTTTCTTTTTCAAACGCAGACTTCTAAATAAAATGAATTGGGGGTGCAACTTGAAAGGCACTATCAAGATACTTAGAAAGGCCATCATATCGGACTCAGGGGATTATTAAATGTACAAGGAATGGGTCCCTGGTGTGTAACTGTACAGGAGAATATACTGACAGCTCCAAGGAATATTTGACACCCATCTTAAGAGCAGATGTAGAAGTGTATGCATCTATGTTTTAATATTTCAAGAAATAATTCCCGATTTGCAGAAAACCTCATCTCACCTGTTTTCCAGTCCATCGACGTACACCTTCTTCTTCTTGCGGCTTTCCTGAGCAGACTGCTTGTTGCGGATCTTCCTCCTGACCCTCTTTAAGGTCCTCTCCTCTGCCTGTTACACAGAGAGGAGGAGGCTCTCAGCAGAATGTTTTGACGTGACAGAAGACAACGTGTGTATAAAAGCCTTTCGCAGCTAAGCCATAGAAAGACCAAATAAATTGTTTATATTTATTTAGCAAACGCAGGGTGTGAGGGAAGAAATGCAGAAACAATCACATATGGCCAAACGATAAAAGGCGAACAATAATTCATGTTTATCAGCAGAATGTCTCATTAATAGTTACATTTACAGCATTTTGCTGATGTTTCACTCATCAGCATGAGCTCAGTGGGAAAAAAGACATGAAGTGCATCCGTTACCTTTGTGAGAGGCATGTGTGTGGGGAGGGAGGCTCCCTCCTTTGCCAGAAGCCGCTTTTCCTCCTCAGTGAGAACAATGTCTTCGAACTGAAACTGAAGGGAGAAAACAACCATTTGCAAAAAAAAGAGGTTGTGCATACGTTTCTGCCCCATTTGTGGCAGGCATCAAAAATCTGGAAAATACAAAACACTGGCATTGAAGCAAAGCTGTGTAACTTTCTCTTAGCAACGGCGCCCTCTGCTGCCACACATAGGGACTAATTCTGTTCCGGCTCCATGTGTGACAAGTAAAGTCGTTTTGTGTGGGAAAAACACGACACTACTCCCTCAAAATGATTTTGAAGCAACAACAAAAATAATTTAAAGTTGCATATTACTTTCTTTAGGTCTTTGTTAAAATATTATCCTGAATCTGTCTTAAATAGTGAGAGAAACTGACCTCGTCTGTGTTGAGCAGCATGGAATCCTCTGTTGAGTCCTCTATGGACAAGGTGCAGGGCAGCTCGCTGGTGATGTCCTCCTCCATGTCCATTTCCTCGGTCACCAGGTCGTCTGCCAGAAGAAAGAACATTTCAAATAAACGATTTTGATCTTTTTGGATCTGCTACCTCAAGTTAAGTGTCTCCATTTATTACATCACCCCCCACAAAATCTCTAAATCCCTAATCCAGGCTGTCTGAGGGGATTTACATTAATGAGATGGGGTTTTTTTTAAGTTAGACCACATACTTTACTTTTTCAATAGTTTTTGGACGACACATACCCAGATCAATGAAGACATCTGTATCTGGCCTCTCTGCCCTCACACTCTGCAGGGCATCCATGTCCTTCCCCTCGCTCTGCAGCAGAGAGTAGCAGTGATCTGACTGGACTGTTAGGGCCTCCGGGCTCTCCATGTGCACCTCTCCAGGGACCAGGGCAGGGTCCGAGGGCACTGGACTGGGCTGTGAGTAACTGGGGCTGGGCACAACCTCACTATCGCTGCTGGGAGGACTCGGGCATCCCAGAAGATTGGTGTTTCCAACCACAGTGCTGCTGTCATCAGAAATGCCGCTGTCGCTGCCCAGGGGAGAATGAGAGGGACAGATGGTCCCCATGTTGTCTTCTTCTTCCAACAAGCTGGACAGAAAGTCTTCAGTGTCCATACCTGTCAGCATCTGAGGGACCAAAAACAGTATTTAAATCTGAAACACACAACAGGTGAGCTCCATGATCGACTTTCATTATTACAGTTATATCCAGCTAACTTCATCCTAAGTCTATGCATCTTTTCTGTGAAAGTTGTCTTACATCTTGTTCAGACAGCCAGGATTCGATGAGCCCGTTCCCATAAGGAAAGAAGGGCTCAGTAGATCCGTCCTCTTCATCTTGGAACAGCAGCCCCAGCAGGTCTACTCCATCCATGACTGGAAGATCCTTAGTGACTGACATCTGTAGTACACAGAGCAGCATTTACATTAAGTTCAACATTAGAGGTCACATATTCAATATTTTATCCTAATAATCAGCTAGACGGATGTATCGGCCAATAGGAGCCTTTGACAGACATATCGGTATCGGGGTTTCTGTTTGCTGATATGCAATGAAACAAAAATAACTTATTTTACAGCAAAAACAATGAAAAAAAGATGTTTTTATGTCAATACAGAAAAAAGGGTTTTCTTTATTCAAATGTGTTTTCCTAATTGAAGTTTTTTTGTTGTATTGTGTTTTCTTGGACTCAAAACGAGATGGAAAACAAACCACAGTTTGATATTGGAAACAATCATTAGTTACAGCCCCACAGTTAAAGGACGCAAATGAACAGTTGTAGCTGACTGAAATGAAAGTTGAATAACACCATGTGACAGCTTATCAGAGTTCCTATTATCAACCTCAGCTGTGACTAAACTTTGTTCAAAAATCTAAGTAATCATACCCGAAATGATATAACACTTATTTTAGATAAAGTCAAGTCAAAGAATTGAATCTGATGTTAGATAAGGCAAGATAAGATGAAACATTATTGATCCAACAACGGGGAAATTCACTTGTTACAGCAGCAGATGAGTCAGTATGACGTAGACAAGAGAGTGAAAGTAAAAATAAAAAAAAGACTATGCACATAATATACACCTCTCATGACAGAAATATTGTATGTACAGAAATGTACTTAAGTAAAGTGCAGTGGCACAGGATGTTAAACTGTATTTGTGCACTTGTATAAAAGACATTGAGACATATAGGCAGATATGGTACAGAATAGTACAAAATCCTATAAATGGGTATAAATTCACCATAGAAAACTAAAAACACAATATATGATATATAGTACAACTTTAAAAAGATGTATATAAATTCACAAAAGTCTACAATATAATGTAAATATATGACGGTATGCAGGTAAATAAATATATATATATATATATATATAACTGGAGCCTGCATGTACATGTGGATGAGAGGTGGGTGCTGTTTGGACCGTGAGGCGTTCAATGACCTTTGCCTCCGTGATATCTTAAGTGTGGCAGATGAGACTTCCGCTGTCAGAGGTTTTAATAACACGTAGACCAAAGTGCCATGTAAACAACCTCACGTTGCATCATCGCCACGCGGCCATCATGACCTCATCGCATAGTGGGCCCCGCCCCCACGTCTTTGTCACAGACACATGAAGTCAAAACAAATAACGCGGAGGATCTTGGGTTCAAAAGCAGGAAACGACTGGATTCATGTTGCGTCTGTTGCAGCGTAGAGACACGAAAAAAGCATGCAGACACACTCTGTGTCTCTATTGTCCTGCAGGAAGACAGTTGTCCTGCAGCATGTCCACGTTGACACACACGGGAAGACCTACTGGCAGCAGCAGCTCTTAGAGAAGACACAAGCTGTTTTGAAATCTCCTTGAACAAGATGTAAAAATAAAGATAAGCACATTATTGAGTTGACTGGCTGACATGAGCAGGCGCGTTTAGGCCACAGCGTCTCCATGGTCCTGTGAGGGTCCGTGTTTAAAGAGGGCGTGGCCCCTCGTCCCTTTAAAATACACGTTTAAAAACATTAAACACACTTAACGTTCGATGAGTCGTTTCTCTTACCGTTCACTGGCTGGAGACTGGATACCATCGACTGACTGGTGTCTCTGAGTGTGTGGCTTCCTCCGCTCGGCTGCTGTCACTGCGCTTCCTCCAAAACCACCTTCCAACGAGGCAAAAAATGCGTCATCGCGTCAAGCCGGATGTCTGTGTACGTGAAATTCGTACGAGGCTTCTGGGAAATGTAGTGCAGCGCTGATTGGCCTGTTTTCTGCCCCGGCATGGATGTATTCATCGACTTTATTTTATGTAATCATCATCTTCTACAAATAATCATGACAACAATCACACTTCTTCTTCTTCTTCTACTTCTTCTTATCTATACCCAATGTCAGCTGGGATCTATCCATATGGATAAATATATGGATCCTTGATTTGGTAAGGGGAAAATTGATCATTAAACATGTCAACATAAGTCGGGAGAATGTTGATCACATTTGTTTTTCTTAAAGTACAAAATCACATGTGGAGGATTTGAAACACTTTGATTTCCGTGTCCTTAACACAGGTCGAACTTCAGGTGTCAATAATCTGTATCCTATCTCCCAAGTGTGTGTGTGTGTGTGTGTGTGTGTGTGTGTGTGTGTGTGTGTGTGTAGAGACAAAAAGAGAAGATAAATCTGATGCATTTTAATTTTTAAACGTATTTTAATCAACACATGAGCATGGACATGGCATCAAATGATAAAACTAAAAAAAAAACATATAACTGAAATACAACCTGAAAATGAATTTGCCAACATATAACTTTCGTATGTTGGTTTATATTTTTAGCTTCATGTCACGTCTTGGCTTTTTCAAGCCACAGGGAAAGAAATAATAAAAAAAAATAGCAATGAAACCAGTCTGTCTGATTTCATAGCATCATAGAAAACTAAGGCATTGGAAGAAAAGTGCAAGTCAACAATAAAAACCTATTTCATGTGCTTCACCACTCATCGCTTCATCAGGATGTGAATTTCTGAATCTTTTCTTTAAGAGTCATGCTACATTGAGTAACTAAGTAAGGAATGTGGGCTACAACTATCTGACCTGCACGACCCAAATCAAAAAGGTATGTATGCCATCTAATCCTTGTTATGTGAAATCGAATATCATAACATTCCCAAATCTCATGAGGAATAGGTCCATGTCAAAAAAAGGGACGATAATAATTCAATGGTGGCAGCATTCTCACAGAGACTAATTTTACTTACTATAAGAGAGATACTAAAGTAAGAAATCCCAGATTTCAGGAGCAGAGTAGGGTTATATACCATGATATTTCAATGTGCCTTATAATGCTGGACTGAAAAGCAGTCCAGCATTTTATTTTTATTTCTAATGAAGTCCATGCAGGCTCAACCAAGACCATAATGTCTCGTTTCCACATAGCTCAGTGTCCGTATCCACTGTCAACATGAAGTGTATTCTTTTCTATGGCAACTTCCTTAATCTTGATGTGTAGCGAAACTCCCATACTCCAGTATCTTTCGGTCCTGAATTTGCCTCCATATATACGTTTTGTGGTAGATGTCGCACAAATCGTATGCACTGTAAGTTAGCATAAAAAATAATTAGCTAAAAGGCTATTTCATTCAATTCAGTTAATCTGAAAGATTGAATATTACCATGATCAGCCGGTCAAATACACTGAGAAGTTTTATATATATTATATATATAATATATTATATATATTATACATTAATGATTTGAATATATCAATAGATATATTGATAGCAATACAATCAACGTAAGAACTTTCAGCGATTTTAAAGTATAGTGGGTGGTGAAAAACCAACAAAATCCGCCCCCTCCCATGGCTCCACCACCGTCAAGCAATGCATTCCCTGCAGTGAACACTAGGGGGCAGAATCCATATATGACACAGAATTATGAACCCACAACGAAACTTTGTGGAAACGAGGCGTTGAGTCAGTGAGTTGTCAGAGTGGAGCAGAGCATTTCATCACAGAATCACGCAGAGTTTGGACGTGTGCCGTAAATTACGGTACACTTTTAGTCGCTCCTTTTTACTTGGTTTAGTTGGTCCGACAACCTTGGTGGCTGCAGGCACGCTGTGAACAACCCGCCTCTTGTGAGCACGGTGCAGCAGGATCCTGTAGACCCCGGTGATGGAGCTCCTGCAGTCCTTCCCCTGGTTGTTGAGAATGTGTTCTGAGGTGATTCCCAGTGTCTCCAGCGCTGCCTTTACCTCCATCTCCTCCTCTCCGAGTTCAGGTGGATCACTCTCTGCAAGGTAGGACGGGTCCAGTTTAAAGGGCTCCATGGACCGCGGGAAGTCCACAGGGAGGAGCCACTCACAGCCCATCATCTGCTCCACCTTGCAGCGGTCAGATGGAATGGGTTGAAGGATCCCTCTGATCAGCCTCTGGCACGCCTCTGGCACCCAGGAGGGCAGGATGTAGGCCCCCTCCAGGATGCATCGCTTCAGTTTGGCCACCGTCTCCGCCCTGAATGGCATGGCGCCCGTCATCATAAAGAACAGCATCACACCGAGGGCCCAGATGTCTACAAAGACGCCGACGTAATGTTCATCTCGAAAGAGCTCAGGCGCAGCGTAAGGCGGAGAGCCGCAGAACGTGTTCAGTGTCTCATCTCGGCGGCTCAGCGTGCTAAAGCCAAAGTCCCCCACCTTGACACACGAGCTGCTGGTGTAGAAGACGTTCTCTGCCTTCAGGTCACGGTGGATGATGTTGCTCTCGTGCTGTGGGATAAAAATGAAAAACTGAGATCAACGATTGAGAGTCAGTCTCGGCTGTCAATCATGACGCTCCACCCCAATTGTATAACTTATGAAAACCAAATTCACCTGAAAAATAAGCAAACATCAGTGTGGTAAGAACTACCTAAAATTACAGGTATCTTTGAGAACAAAATATTTCGTACTTTGGTCCAGATCCACTCGCTAACATGGAGGAGGTGGAGTTTACTATCTAAAATGCAGCCAGCCACCAGGTGGCAATAGAGACGATTTAGCTTAAATTGTGGGGAGTCGTCATGTTGAGCATCTATATAGAATAAAGTCAATGATCAGATACAAAGGATGTAAATGGTCCATGTTACATCGACAGACAGTATTGAGATGTGGTTTCCTATTATCTTTCTTAATATCCAATATAAACTCCTATGTTCTGACCATGTGTTGAACAGCAGAGAGGATCTGAGCAAAGACAATCTTGCCATCGGCGTCAGAAAGTTTCCCTTCCGTGGTAATTTTGGTGTAGAGCTCCCCTCCCCCCGCGTACTCCATCACCAAGTGTAACCGTGTCAACGTCTCCACCACCTGAAGAGGGAAAAGACGTCATGTCAGAATGCAATACTCAGATGAAAACTGGATGTCGGCTACATGTTGTGATCACTGAGAAAGCCCTGTGTGATCAGCTAATGGTCATATACAAATCAAGATGACAGTGTGTGTGGTGTGTGAGTGGAACCTCATAGAGGCGTATGATGTTGGGATGGTGCAGTTTCTCCATGCTTGAGATCTCTCTGGACAGCAGCCTCTGGGTCTTCTGATCCAGCTTGGTTTTGTCCAGGATCTTTATGGCCACCTTGTCTGGAGACGGAGCAGGAAAAGAGCAGTGAAACCTAATATCAGAGACACATCTCTATAGAGAGAGTCGATCAGTCCAATCATGCAGAAAAATACAGTTTATACCAGAAATAAGATCATATCGGAAAAGAATTGTGAGTTTGTAAATAAGGCCTTAATATTGTGGGGGGGAAAACGATTTTATGAGAGTAAAGTAGTAGGTTTAGACTATGTGTCATTTTAGAGGGTGAATATAAGAAATATTTTTTTTTTTATAATGCGTAATACTTTTTCCCCTTAAATTAAAACGTTTCTTAGTTCTTGCAATATAGACTTTTTCTCATTAAATTAAAACTTTCTACTTGTAATATTTTAACATTATTCTGGAAACCTCAGATTCATTTTTCTTTGATAAGTTCCTCATACTCCATCACACTGTCATCGTGTCTATCGCTGTGCATCATGACTAATTTAATTTAAACTCTCTGATAAATCATGTACTGTTGCTGGAGGATAGAAATATTTGGGCCTGGTTCCGACTAGCGAACGCAGAATTGTCCCTGAAGTGACCAGGCCTGACGCCCTGCTCCAGATAATTTGATGGAGGATTAACTGCCACCAGAAACCAATTTTCCTGATTATGTTCTCCCAGGGGTGAACTCTCACTTTCAGCTCCAGCTGACGGAAACCTGTATTACTGCTGTGATCTAAAGTCTAAGCCGATATGAAACGTCAAATCAGTGAATATCGAATAAGAGAGGGGGCACAGAAAGATGAATTACTGTGGCTACTTTGTTCTGGAATCAAATTTAACACACCACATTATAAAAATGGAAAAGAAACATGTAGAAAACAAACAACTCCAAAAGCTCCAGATGACTTTACATACAGTGTATGAGACTCACACAACTGATTAATGATTCATAAAGATAAATAAAATAAAACCTCAGGTAACTAAATACAGAAAGGTTCTTAAGGGGCAAAATGGTGTTGAGATATCTAATTGTGCATCGTTATACATTATTCAGGTTGGTATTAGACTCCCTTTCAGCTGTGACATAGCTTTCAATGAGCATTTAAAATGCATCGCAGCTCACATTGTTTTTGGAGGACTAAGTGACTGACACACACACACACACACACACACACACACACACACACACACACACACACACACACACACACACACACACACACACACACACACACACACACACACACACACACACACACACAAAGCCAAGCCAAGCATACAGTAAAGTACATATTATCCTGCAAGGACACACACACACACACATTTAAACACGCTTGTTCTCCTCTCTCTCTTTAGCCTTTGATGAAGCATGCAGCAATTTCAGCCGTCGCTAAGGAAACTGAAGATCTCTAATCAATCCATCTGTTCAAGGGCAGTCTCTGTGTGGCTGAATCAGCCCCCTGACCCGGCACGCATCACCTTGTTGGTGAATGGCTACATAAGATCACACTTGTTTTTGTGTTGCAGCCCACTGATGGAAACAGCTCATCAGCCACGTTATCACTTAAATCTAAGATGAAGAGCAGAGCCGAGAGCGAATGGGAGATTTTTTATCTTTAAAGACTGATATTTTATAGTCATTCCCCAAAACATCATAATTGACATTGTTAATAATCCCCATATATGTTTCATTTCATTAATATCATACAGCTTCTTACCTTTGGTGAGGGCATGAATTCCCAGCTTGACATGGGAGAAATTTCCAACACCGATCTCCCCTCGAATTTTGTAGAAGCCAATTCTTCTTCCCACTGTCATCTCGCGGACGACCCTGTGACCACATTACAAAAGATGTTACACCAATAAGAGAGGAGCCACCACAGAATTCAGATTTCACTGCATGGCAGGTGGGAAAAGGGAAGAGAAATACAATCAATTGAAATCCTAAAGTGAAGAAATGAAAAGAGGATTTCTGTTTTCTCTCCTCATCCCTACCTGTCATCCTGGCACATATCCAGGTTCAACCGTTCCAGTGGAGTGAGGCGGCGGATGGTGGCTCCCTCATCGTCCGTGTTGATGTCGGAGCTGTCCTGGCGGCTCCAGCGGCTGTACCTTTGGCCACCAGTAACCGCAGCTGTGCCTCCGACGGAGCCTCCGACTGAGCCTCCGTTAGACTCCCCGCCGGTCTCTGCCCCGGAAACTGAGCTGCTCCCAGCAGCCCCCGCTGGCCCCGACGCCGACCCCTTAGAACCTGCTGTCCTGGCCCCGGCTGCAGTCCCCTCTGGACTGTTCTCAGCGGGGCAGACAGCAGTCATCCTGCAAGGGTGGAGTGGACTTAGCTCATGGCTGGTAGGGGTGCATGACTGGGTGCACACAAAGGACAAAAACAGTGGTTTCGTTGTTAGTTTCTTACAACATTTAGTATAGTTCTTGACATTTTGTGTTTTTTCTGATGCACTTTCCTTGATGTTCTGACTGCTTTGAGAGTGAACTTCAAATAAATGACAACAACTAAGAAAACTGCATTAATAATATATTTGGTGTTTCTTCTCTTTAAATCTATATAAAGCCCACTTCAACATGTGTTATTCTAGTTAGTCTGATTATATATGAAATATTCACGGTTTTGCGACACACAATCATAATCCATATGATGTGAAATAAAAATGCAAAAGTGAAATAGCCAGCACACTCACTCATTCATTCCTGCAGGTTCAGTAAATGCTTTAATTTCAAATATTGAATCAAATACATTCTTATTCCATGGTAACAGCTGATATGAAGGAAATTCAGTCAACGTACCTTCAGATATGTGAGCCATGGAGCAGCTAAATCCTTTCAGTGTCCCAAATCTCATAGCTCTAGAGACAGCCAAGTCAAAAAACCACATGTTACTAATGTGTTTTCTTTTACTTCAACTCAACGGGTCAGAAGCTCCAAGGCTCCGCAGACCCAAGCACATGCTGCGTCCAAAATTCCCAAACGGAGCTGCAACTGATACCGGTCCTCGCCACAGTGGAATATCGGGGGCGCACTACAGCTGCAGACTCGTTGCATTTCAAGAACTTCCAGCAGTCAAAGTTTTAGTTTTCCTCATTTGAAGCTGCTGAAGAAGAGGAGCCGAGGCTGGAGATGGGATAGCAGGTTTATGCGTGCTGTTGGATTCACGCTCATGGTCGTGTGTGAAGAGATCTGTGGAGCTTTAATGGGCTCTCCTGAGTGTCCAGGGTATAAATAGGTCACAGGCTGAGGAGGAGGGATGAGGAGATGGAGGGTCGGGAGAAAGAGGCTGAACAGATGATAGTGTCAGGGTGCAGCCGTGGGACATTCATTAAGACAACCTGGAACAAAGCACAAAGAACGACACAAGAGAAATGTCATTAATGTTAAAATGGAAACCCTCCTTTTCTTTATGTTAGTCTAACTTATTCAGTTTTCTTTCTTTTTTTTCATTTCATGTACCTCCTCGTAGACGTATCAGAATATTTTTGAGAACTTGATTTCTTTCTATGAATCAAGCGTCTGTGAAATGTGAAACTTTGTGTGCACATGTCAACGCAGGTGTAACCCTTCACTATCTGCTTGTGTCCGTTAATGTGTGTTGTAATCCTTGCTGCACTTAGCGCTCGAGTCCTGTCCTCCGAGGGCGACAAAGGCTGACGTTGCCATGAGAGCCAGAACGAACAAATGAGCGAGATCCTCATGACTCTCTGCCAACAAGGGGATTCTCACAACATGAAATACCAGCGTGACTAACCTTCACATTTCAAATGAAGAACATGAGTAATGGCCGGTACTCCCTAATGTCAGTGTGTGTGTGTGTGTGTACGTGTGTTTGAAATTAGGTGATACCTGCATGCTGCTCTGACAGCAAAGCTCTAACAATGTCCCCTGAGAGGGAAAAGTAGAAGGTGAATCTAGGTGAAGCTGAACACTGACTTGGAAGAAACAATTCTATTTAGCCAAATAAACTACACAAAATCAAATTTCGACAACTCCAGAGGATTTGAAGTAGTTTTCAAAGCGACTTTCGTTTCATCTGTTACATGCATTCAAAAACTATTTATTACTTTAATTATTTAATTTCAACTACATTTCAAATGTCCATGTATCTTTATTACAAAGGTTCAATGTAATGGGTCACATTTAATGCAAAGTTAAGTCATGTTGAGTTAGGGTGAATAAAACAACTTGAAAAGTATATAAAGTAAAGTACACACATTTACACAATTTATTTTAATAGTTCAATAATTAGTTGTAGGCATAATTCTTTTATATTAGTGTGATCCTGTGAACTGACAGAACTGGACTGGCCTGAATAGTCTTTACTTTCTAATTCACCATTAGTTGCTGGGGTGTTTAACGGAATAATAGTGTGCACTTACTTTCTACCAGTGCAAGTCCATTGTTCTATTGAACCTGACACCTGAATACAGCAGTGACTGTATATACACAGAATACTCAACCCAGTCTACACATGTCTCAGTGCAACTACATTTTGCAGCAAATACTTATGTACTTTTGGTTGAGTATGATTTTTCATACACAACTTTTTGTTGTAATGGAGTGTTTTCCCATTGCTGTATTGTAATTTCTACTCATGTTTGAGTAATGTTTGGAAGTATTTTAGGGAAGTTGCTCAGCTGCCGAGTGGCACTGTAGGGAAGCCAGAGCCTATTTTGAGGTGTTGGGTCTTTTCATGGAAATAACGTTAACTGGCTTTATCCTGCACATCTGACACCAGAAGCCTTTTTGCACATCCTCACAGTATCACAGGGCATAACGTGGCAATTCAATCTCTCTCTGTGGCTTTTAATGTCAGCAAATGACCAGGAGAAGTGAATACAAATACAAATTGGTGACCTGGTAATATGGCCATAGTGATGTCAATAATCAAGAGTAGGAAATAATTATTTCAAAAACAACAAGGATGTTGTGTAAAACTCACGGAAAACATTTATCTTGTTCTCCCTCAGTTTTATAAAAAAGTTTGCATTATTATTTTGAGTCAGAAGAGGACAGTGTGTGCGTGTGTGTGTGTGTGTGTGTGTGTGTGTGTGTGTGTGTGTGTGTGTGTGTGTGTGTGTGTGTGTGTGTGTGTGTGTGTGTGTGTGTGTGTGTGTGTGTGTGTTTGAGGCAGGAGTAACACGGTGTTCTGGAGGTTGTTCTCTGTTCTCTATATATAAAGATGAATGAATCTATGTTTAAGCTGCTCTGGGAAAATCAAAGCCGTTCTCTTTTGTCAGGCCTGCAGTCTCCCAGCCTTTCAAACACCTTGCGATCATCACACCATGAATATCTAAGCATTGATCTCAGGCGGCCGAGAAAGGCCTGGCGAAGAGACGAGAGGCCTCCACTTTACAGCACAAAGCAACACGCGCCCAGTACCAGCCTTTTATGTGAGTAAATAAAAAAGACTAAAGGACAAGCGTGCATGAGATATATGCAATAAATAATAAGGGGAGAGCAAGACGAATTCTAAAGTGATGAGAAAATTGTATTTTTCAATTGCGGATGGATATATACTTGATAGTTTTATATAAGCCACAAATAGTTTATTGGACTATTCCCACTTTTTTCAACCAAAACATGAAAAATATCAACTTTACAAACATATTCCAAAAAGTATTTATAAAGCAGGTTTTCAAAACTGAACCGACTGATTATTTATCAAGTGGAGAGTTTCTCCACAGAGGGTCGGTCTATGGACGAGCATCATTACCCAGATTGCTTTGTACTTTGCTGGATCCACTGGATAACAGATCTCCGTGGTTGCTTGGTGATGGACAGTGAACGAGCATGTTTGTTTGTCTTCTTTGCTCAGGCTGAGGATTAGGCATTAACTGGCACAGAGTGTGAAGACAGAGAGAACACTGCAGTGCTGTGTGACACAGCATCGAGCCAGCACAGCACCCAAATGGTGTGTGTGTGTGTGTGTGTGTGTGTGTGTGCAGACTGAACACACACCAACAGGAGCACTACAGTGTGTCATTGGAAGAATTAGAAACTTGACAGGTTTATTACACAGTATTTTGCTAAATGCTGAAATCAATTTATCATTTTATTCAAACTACAAGTCCAGGACAATCACCAAACTCGTAATAGATTTGGATATACAGACGGATGTGTTACTGATAACTGATCACCTTGGTCTGTAGAGACTAACGCTTCATATCAGTGGAAATCAATAATTATCACATTATTATTCATGTTAAGGGTTAGACAGATTTTTGCAGTTTTCAAATCTGAGGTAGATCGATCACATCCCGTACTAACTTGCTAAATGTTTGATTTACAGACAGAGGTACAAAACTCTCTATATGAATTGTTTACCACCGTCCAGTCTCTGAGTCTGAAAACAGCCTCCCTCTTCATCAGCAAACACAATCAGCTGTGCCAAGTGTGGGTCCTTACTCACCAGACAGTCAATCATTTGTCTGAGGGTCCCTAAAGGGAGGGAGGAGAGTTTGCACTGGTGCACTCGTGCTACCATCAGCAGCCTCTTCACACACTCCAACAACGGAAAACACGAGAGCCCTTCCACAGCAGCTGTGGATCAAGAATTAGTCATTCTTACCTAATTGTCTGTGCCTGAAGACGATGTATAAGAGGAGACAGGAGCTATGCAACGTTTATCTGCAGAACAGTTCCTCCTCTCCGTTTTGTCTCTTTAAAAAAAAAAAAAAAAAAGACTGCCTTGCCCCCCCACATTCACTTTTGAGTCCATTCCCTCAGTCCAGCCTGTGTTTGCATCCCATTCTCCGTTTTTCACTGCCATTATGCATCCGGGCACAAAGACAATGCACGCGCCTAGTGCAAACACATTCACGCGCACCATTTTCCCTCAGACAAACACACGCACAAGTGCACTCGTGTAAATACACACGCGGACAGCGAGCTGTACCCACACAAAGCTCCCCAGTGTGTTAATTGAGACACACGGCTGACAAGAATAAAGAGCTCAACAGTGAAAGAGCTGCAACAATGAGGACCATGGGCCCTAGGAACAGAGAGACAGGCCTCACTGGAATCTATGGGGCAAATATTTCACATTTCCAGTTCCCAAAAAAAAAAAAAGGGTGACCTCCAAATCCCTTCCCCCTGACACAAACACACAGGAGTCCCAACCAGAGCTGCACACACCTCTGTGGATGCACTAAAACCAAAGGAGTTGGAAATAATTGAGCTCTAATACCTGGGACTGCAAATGGTCAAAACCACGTGAGCAGGACCCTAATATCTAGTTTTGATTTGATCTTTTTGTGCATTTTCACTCCATCTTATTTATCTACACACACAGTTCTTCCCAAAGCCTGGGGACCGACACACACTGCTGTGTAGTTCTCCATACATCGTGGAGGGCGACAGAGAGATGTAGACGTCTCTGAGGCCTGAACAAAGTTACCATGGCGCCGTGTGCACAGAGCACAATAACACAACAATGCAGGAGACACTGTTACTGCTGCGTCCGGTGGTTGAAATTTGAAATCTCACCGGTTTGCATGTTGTTCGCTGTCGGCGCATTTCAAAAGGGGGTTTGCATCAAAGAACAAAATGAAACACATGACACTCAGCGCCTCATGTGCACTGACGGATTGACCATCAAAAGATTAGAAACATTCTTATTCAGGGAGACATAAACAGGCCTGACGATTCTTCTGGAATATACAAATGCATTCAGCTTTCAATGACAATCAAAAAGATTATCAGAATTCTATGATTTGGTTCTTTATCAGGTGGCTTCCAGTTGTTTACATATTGATGCAGGAGGGGGGGGGACATTAAATAGTGCAGTTAAAGACACAAAATGGAGCCAACTGATGGATCAGTGGAATAAATGGTGATGGGGAAGATTGTGACATCTGAATCTGGCAGCTGAGTCATTCAGATCTCTCCTCTGTCTTTGCCAAAATGCAAATAAACCAGTCAATGTGTATGAGAGTTATAACCAGTTCTAGTTCCAAGCTTTTTAAGTCATTATAATCACAAGTAGGTTTTGGTGGTAAAAGCTTTTCCCCTAACAATGCCTGTAATCTGTATAAATATTTGCTGATTGGTGTCAATAAATCTCTTGCCCCTGAACCAGCAGGTGAAATGTCCTCGACACGCAGGAGAAGCTCTTTTTATGATGGCCGCTGCAGATAAAAGCTCATCAGAGCAACAGGTGCTGCAGCCAGACTGTGTCCTCTCATAACCTGCTGTCCTCCAGCTTTGTCTACCTCAGCACACGGAGGCAGAAGAGGCTGACGGAGCAGAGTCTCATCCAAACTGTGGACCCCCCCCCCCCCACGCCAGAACTTTTGATCTGCTTACTGCGCGTGTGCGTGCGTCACAGCCAGGTGGTTGCACTGGTGATCCCTCTATACCATTGATAAAACAAGACTATAGTTTGATTTTAAAATATAAAAGGCAACGAGGTTAGGAGATTAAATCACATTCTTTGAATCCATGTGAGACGAGCTCCATCCACTGCAGAGGTTATTATAAGAGGTGCTGCAGAGTCGCCAACCGAGATGCGACTCTGGTGTGATTCAAAATGCACATTTTGCGTAACTCAATGTTGAATTGCGTCAGTTAAGTGAATGACAGTCAACAGTTTTCATCTCCAGCAGCAGCAGCAGCAGGAGGAGGAGGAGGAGGAGGAGGCCACTGCCCACATCAACCAGCGCGTTTCTCACCACAAACCCACCAGCACAGAGAGGAGCAGCACCCCATCTTACCTGGATCACCTCCTCCACAGGAGCCCGCCGACCTGCACCTCCCTCCCCGGTGCGGAGATCATGTTCTCCGGTGACATTCAGCGCACTGAGCCTCCTGCTCTCCTGCTGCAGCTGCTCCCTAAGTCTGTTGTGAGGGGGAATCCGCGTGACGGGCAGGTGCGTCGACCAATCGGCGGCGCCCTCACAGAGTGCTCCGCGCGCGTCCGAGCCAATGGGAGGCGAGAATTACGGATGGAGCCGCAGGATCCGTTTAGCTCCAGTCTGCGGCCACAGGAGCGCACAGAGCCAGGTAACTTAACCCGTGAGTGTCACCGTGGACCGGGTATTAACATGGCACAGGGTCGTGGTGGGGCCAGGGGACCAGTCTGCTGCACAGGCAAATGCTTAATACCCTAATAAAGAAAATGGAGCAGCTTGGGTTGATAAATGGGAAATATAAACTCTTATATTTTGTATTTCTATGTTTTGTTCATTTCATGTCACATTTAGATAAATCTTATTCATCAATTGAACATGAAAATCCTGATGTAAAACACTTTTGGGAGAATGTCATCCCTGCGATTCCTCAACCAGCTGATGAACTACAAATAACTTTACAAATAGAAACGCTAGATCAGCATATTCATTATATTAGAATGGAAGAAAAATAGATTTTCAACATATGGCTCATGAGGATTATTCTGCCACTCCCTGATGTCCACAATAACTACTTTTGGCCACTATGGGTCAGTGTAATCCTGATATTAACACAACATTGTCTCCCTCAGTGACAGTTAAAGGTGCAAACATAGTTACAGATAGCTGTGTGCAGATAAGGTGCAACTTTAATCGTTGGATTTTTTATTGCGTTTCCGGTCATCTCATGTATTTGAGTCCAAGATTTGCTTTTCTCTTCAGCTTTGCTCTGGTTTCCAACAGATCCTGAGGGAAATACAGATTCTGGCTACACCAAATAGTAGCCGACAGTGCAGGTGTTTTTTTGTGATGTGCAGGTGACGTACAGAGGCTGAATCCAGTGAAGTTACAGCTAATAAACCAAAAGCAAAGGTGAACAGCAGACTTGGATGCAAACATCTGTGGGTTCATCACCATTCAGATTATTGCCATTTTATCAATTGAAGAAAATCAAACAAAGTCCGAAGGTGTAATAAAGACATTTAAAATGTATCTTTACCTCACTATGTTGACTTTTAAGTCTATCAAGCTCTCTGAAGATGGATGCAGATGTAGCCCATTCTGGAAACCAGTTTTAATTCCTATCTGACTTTTTCCTACAAAAACACCGTAAAGCAATATGAAAATAAGTTTGAACACAACTGTAGCATTAGCACTGATGAGCTTCAACACCAGGCAACAGCTGTTTCATGAGCTGCGACGGGGAACATTTCATTCATTGTCAAATTCTCTTGGCAAGTGATCCAAAATATAAATCGGAGTTGAGATAAAGACAAAAAGAAAAAATAAACACACATGAAAATAGGTTGATGAAGCAGTGAAGTCTTCAACAATATGGGATATGATGGCAAACAGCTTTAACATAAATACAGCTTAATAAGCAGGAAGTTACTCATCTCTAAAAGTTCAAAGAGTGATGTTGCCAGGAACAAAGTCATTCAACATGATGGTGGAGAACAGAACATATCAAGGTGATGTGCTGGATCCTGCATGCAGTGTTCTGTATGGAAGCTCAAACGTCAGCTGCACGATAATGCAGCCAGAGTGTCCTTCGAGTCATTTTCAAATTCTCATACAACCACTGCTTGTTCTACTTCCTCCACGTTCACCATCTCCCCCTCCATCTCTACCTCCACCTCAGAGTTCACAACCTGCTGACCGTCGACTTCAGTCGTGGTCACATGCACCACCTGGATCTGCACCCCAGCCTGCTTCAGTCTCTCCATGTCCTCCTCACACATCTCCGTCACCCCTTCGTCCTCCACCACCACCGTTGCAGTCTCTTCCATCTCCATCATATCTACAGGCTCCACTGTGACGTGTTCCACCTGAATTCCGTCATCCAGCAGGACTGTTTCAGTTCCTTCTATGCTCTGCGTTGCTATAGCGAGGGCGGCGGAGGCAGCAGGGTCTGTAATGACCAGTTCTTCAGTTGACTTGCTGTCCTCAATGGAATGGACGTCCTTCAGGTGGGTCTTAAGCTCTTTAGGGTGAGTGAACCACATGTCGCACATGGTGCAGTGGTTGGGCTTGTCGCCTGTGTGGCTCACGAGATGGTCTTTGAACTGGTCCCAGCTGTTGAACACACTGCTGCAGACCTGATGGAGGCGGTAGAGGAGGAAACAATAGGACAAGGTCATAGACAGTCAAAGGACCATTCGTCCCTGCTGTTGCTAGAATATATATCATCATATGATATATTATATATATCATATCATCAAAATATATAATTTTGCCAATTACTGGAGTTTTTTAATATTACTTGGGAGTGGAAATAGTTTTACCCAAGTCGGGCTGTGACCTCTGCCATCATTACCACAGTTTTAACAAGCATTTGCTTGCTTCACCTGGACCTATATTTTATTTTCTATAGATGGAAGTGACACGCAAATCTTGTCCGTCATGCAGGAAAGAGGTGCAGGCCCACGATATTACTTGTGAGGCATACAGCCCTGGTTATCCTATTATTTCTCACACAAACAAATATTAATTATATTTATAATAGAAATTAAAACATTTGCAATATCTATTTACAGTCCTATATCCAAATATATGCAAATATTAATTAAACAGTTGACTGAGACATTCCCACTGTGAGATAGTAATCAGACATGCGTTTCCACTTTGATGGTGCTTACAGTTCATATTTTGTCAATAACATTAAAATTAAGAACTGCAGAACTGCACTCAATCTAAGAAACTGACAATACATCAGTATACACAGTATTAGAACCGTTTTCTACTGTAGACACAACACTGCAATCGAAGCGCTTGCTGGCCTTGATTCTGGACAAACTGTACCTGGCATTCATAGAGTTTCTTCCGTCCTTTCTTGGCTCCTGCCCCATTCTGACAGGCTGCCATATGGCACTTCAGAGTGCTGTTCCTCGCAAAATGCTCATGGCAATCTGGACACTCGTAAGGTTTTTCCCCTAAAGATGGACACAAAAAGACAGACACGTATCTCAGGACATGTAACAAGAGGCCTACAGGTCAAACATGACAAGTTATGGTTATATATGAGCTCATCCAGCTTTTCATTCTCACCCGTGTGCTTCCGCAAGTGCTCCTTAAAGTGGCCAAAGTGGTCAAAGTGCTTCTTACAGTATTCACAAACATGCACTTTCTTTTGGGGTTTCTGGTTTCGAGAGAGCTCCTCTGCATCAAAGTGAAAGGTGCTGATGTGCTGCCTCAGGGCGCCCTCTCGCGTGTAGGGTCGACCGCAGTGGTTGCACACGTGCGGCTTTTCCAATACGCCCAGGTGCGTTTTCAGGTGCTGTTTGAGGTGGTAGTACAATTTAAAGGAGCGGTCACACTTGTTGCATCGGAATACATTGTCCACTTGGGAAATCTGGACCTCTACGATGTCGACGTTCTCCAACACCTTGGACGCAGTCACCGTTTCCTCCTGATACACAAGATCCTGCCAAGCACGAACACAGAAGTACAAACATTTGGGTAAATTCTTTCACATTTATAACTCCACAGCTTCCCAATTGATAAACCAAAGAAACAATAAAACAACTGTTGATGAAAAAGTGACAATACCTCTTCTATACCTCCCTTCTTGATCATATGTAGCGTAGGTTCCTCTTGCTGATATTTGCTAGTTATGTCAGCAAGAAGAGCCAAAGCGGAGTCGTCCGACGCAGCCTGGGCGTTCTTTGCTGCATCGACCACCTCCTCTAAACCCGAATCCTCCACCTCAATGCCCCCATCCCCGATCACCTCAATCTCCACCTGGAGAGCATTGGAAATATTCAGTCCTGACAATGTAAAACTGGTCTGGTCACTTGTGTTCAATTCCTACATTAGGCAGTTGAAACACCAAGACTTGTTTTTTTTTTTGTGGTGGAAATATGCACTACAAGAAAAACAATAAAATGTCAGTCAATTGAATGTCAAGCGATTATATTATCTAGGCATTACTTACAGATTCTCCTTCCACCGAGGGTAGAGCTTCTGTGATCACATTAGAGGTCTCTGCAATCTTCCTCTTTTTACCTTTGCTCTGTGCCATCACTGGTTTCTCATTTATCCTACAAGAGGTAACAACATCATTATAACATCAATTAAAACGAGTGACACAATTCGGCTTCTTCAGGTGCAACATAGGAATGAAGTCTCACTTATTTTCCAGCGCCTTGATGGCTTCCTGCATCTGGAGGTATTCTGCAGCCTTCCACACATCGTACGCCTCCTCTTCTCCAGCTACAGCTAGTGTGGCCGTGTAGGTAAACTCCATGAGCTGGCTGAAAGCTGTATTGCTAACACCTGTTGGAATATGACAAAGCAGCAGTGGTGAGTAAAAGCTGTTGCAGTGCAGAAATACCAGGGGGGGTTTAAGGTCATTTAAAAATGTCTCACAACTTCATAGTTTGTCCATCAGGGGGCACAAACAAATATTTTTCAACTGTAAAATGCTGCACTTGATAGGCTTAGAAATAAAATACAAAGACAGATAAAAACAGTTACATGTTTGCCTTTTTTTTAAAGTTAGTATCAGCAGCTTTATCTATATTATTTAACTCCTTACTAATGATTGGTCTGTTAACATCAGCTCTATTTTCATTAAAGCATTTTAGTCGCCTTTCAATGCTTGTCTCAGAATTGAAGTAGAACACAACACCTTCTATCTCCACCAGTGGCTCCTGTGTAAAATCCTGGAAGAACGTGTGGAAAAACTGACTGCATGCTGCCAACACCGCTTTATGGGCTCTGAAATGGTGTCCTGCAAGAGATAGGAAACATGGGAATTGGAAGTGCTGCTTGGGTAATTTCTTAAACACATTAGAAGATAACCTACAGTGTATGACTACTTACCGTCCACGATTAAAGTAATGTCTGTGAACTGGTCAAGCTGCCGTTGCTCATTGAGTTTGTCCATCATGACTTTGTAATGTGCTGGATACTCGCTGCCTCCATCCAGCTCCACCTCCACTTCATCCGCCATTATTCACCAGGTCCTCCTCTGCAGGGAACACAGGAAAACAAACATACACATCATGGTATTGCTTAAGAAAAGTAATGTATCACAGACTTTGTGTAGCTTTGTTAACTACTTATCATTTACTAAAGCATCTGAGTTACAGAAAATATTCCAAAGTACAGTTTTGGTAATAGCTGACTAAATTCAACTCAAACCTAATTTTTCAACACTGTAGGTCAAAGTACAAATTCAAACTTGGGTGGTCAATAATATCAATAATTTTCATCGATAGAAATATACCAAAGGTCCAGTATTTATAGATACAACACTTGCATATTGTGCAGGGACAACACATAATTGATCCCCCTCATATTTGTACAATATGTTGCTGTTGTGTTTGTAACTCATATAGAAGAGTTCCAAACCACAACATTCTTTCAGGAGCCAAAATCTGTCTGATATGATTTATTTCATACTTAACCTCATATTAGATATATACAGTAAAAAAGCATAAAACTGCTGCAACTCTCTACACTTTACCATTTTGCATGACCCCGCTTAACATTTCCTCTATTTTCAGGGATATCAATCTGCCCCATGAGGAAGCACAAGTGATTGTGAATCAATTTCACCTGCTTTGGTGCAAATGAAAGTGACAACAGGTGAAATGGAGAGGCAAGACAAGGCACAGACATTTGCTCTCTCCTTCTCCTTCCTGACTGATTCTTCTCTACTTTTGTGTTCTGCTAGTGTCACTACTAGTAGCATGAGGCGTATATATATATATATAAACATTTGAAGTTTGGATCAATGAATGTAGATGTTTTCATTTGTTAACAAACAGCATCAAGTTTTTAGCTGTGTAACCAGAAATGCATCAAAGCCAACAGAGTTAGACATTCAAGACTGACACTGTAGAAGAAGTCCCATCTTCTTGAATCAAAGCAAGAGCAGAGGTCAAGAACATAACACCTCAAATACTCAGCTCAGGAAAAGCTGAGTGAATTCAGAGGAGGGGTCCTGACATACAACATGGAGAGGTGGGACTCTGATTCAGCTCCTGGTCCCACACATGGGGCAGATTAAGGGAACCAGCCTGGCTAACTGTTAGCCAAACTAGCATAACACACAACTCCGCGGAGCAAAACAAGCCATTTCATAGACGCGATACGTGTGTTTGACCGCAGACCGACTCACCGGGGCCACCTACACCCTGTGTGACGGGTTCGATCCTGGAACACGAGCGGAACTCGCGTGGTGAAGCCCCCACAGTGTAACAGGCGACGACGGGCCTCCTCTTAGCACGCTCGCCATTTCGCGTTTTTGACAATCAACATTACGTCATCAAACCGCGCATTAAAATACACATTTCCCGCTCGTATTTCCTCGTTAAACCCGCCGCGGTTCAAAGTTCGCGTGGAAACACGTCGGTTCACTCACCTGGAGTTCAGTCACACGCGTGTTCTGCCACAATATTCCCCGCGACGCATGAAGCTCGCTTCTACACTCGTCGCTCCATAAAAAGGGCGGTCGTTCCTGTCTCGGGCCTCAGTTTCCCACAATCCACCGCGAAGTCAAGGACGCCGAGGACCGTTGCTTGGTGACAGGTGTTTACATGTTCGAGGGATCCGCAGCTGGGAGACAAGGAAAAGTAATCCTGACCAAAAAGAGACAAAAGTCTATTTACAACACATTTGCATCTGTAGTTACTTATCTTACTGTAGAGCAAATGTTATGTGCCATTGCAGAAAATAACATTTACCTCAAATAATGTATAATGTGAGGTAGAGCAGTGTTAAATCTGCTCCTGTTACTGATTGATGATCAGATAACATAAAATATAATAAGATTAGACTTCCCAAAGGATGTTAACAGTTACAGTACAATATTAAGTAGAATAGAATACAGTGGATAAAACAATAAATAATTAAGTCTCACAATAAATGTAGAGGTGTATTGTTAATTAAATAAAAATATAAAGTGTATACCGAGTAATGCAGAAACTGTGTCGAATAGTAAATTAGAATAGAAATGAGAATAAAATAAGCATTAAAAAAATATGTAAGTCACATGAGACATGAGAAACTAATACGAAAACAAAGTGGCAGTAAGTAGAAATAATAAAAGGAGTAAGTAACATCGAATATTCTACATAATATGGAATACTGCAGGTGATATTGAAATAATAAGAGGATTTTTGAACACAAGTGGTAATGTTATAATAGTGGTGGAAGATATATTGAAATCAGATTATGTAACAATGGGCCACTGCACAAATCATGGAATGATTAATCAGTTGTAGAAGTTTCAAAACCTGCAGGTTAAACTGAGTCAATGTCCAATGTCAGCATTTGCAAGCTTGAATTACTTTATTGGTATATAGTGCCATTTTAACATTATGAAATCAGATCATCTGAAACGGACTGATATGTCTTATTACTGTAGGTTGTTCAGGTCAGCGTGTTCTCATGAGGGCCACATGATGAGCACGGTGTCAGACGCTGTAAATGAGTAACACTGGGTCACAGAATAAACGAAGACACCTTTTTCTCTGTTGTATCAGATGGCTGCTACATCAAAGTCTTCACGTGTCACTGCACCCACCGCCGACCTCGACCTGGTGGTGTTTATAGATACACCTTCATTTATTCATTTTTTTTGTTGTTGTTGCTGTAATTTCAACTTTTATATCCCCTGGTGTAGCTTTAGTTATTAGTTTAACTCCCACTGATGGGATTATTTTCCCCAGTGTGCAATACTGCTGGTAATTTCCCTGCTCCTGTCATTACATACCTAAGAGGAAAACCATACTACCAAGTCAGCAGCTGCAGAATGTGTTCCTAACAGGACCCCTTGAATCAGGACAAACAGCTGTTTCCACCTGTCTTTAATACTGGCTCAAATATATCACTCTGTGAGGACGAACATCCTCAGATAAATGGAAGACAATCCACACAGCCTGGAAATCCACATGGAGATGAACAAACACGTCACACGAATAAGCTGGAGAAATACAAAATATACTGCAAATGTGGTTGTTGTAGGCCTGTAAGATTATCTGATACCTGGGCAAGTGAGTGTCCATCCACTCTGCGGAGGTGTGTGCTATAGTTTCCGATTAAAGCGGATTCACATTATGGTATTTGAATTCCTAGAACACTCCACTGATATTTGACTCTAGTAATCTAAGACACAGTGGCCTCGCTGCTCTCAACTGGACATGGCCTATATCTGCAGTTGTTGCTGCAAAGCTGTTTGCAGCTTTTAAACAAACTCACGGTTTAATGCAGTGTTACTTAACAATTAAATCCTAATTTAAAACAAGATTCAACAAGAATTAAGAATAATTTGGAAAAGCACCTGAGGCCTAAGGTTAGTTTATATGTTGGTATTGTCCTGCTTCCTCTGTCTGTGTAAGTTAAATTGCAGGATACTTTTACAGGACAAATGCCACTTGTGCATATTGAATGACTCCTGTTTTTTGTGTGGCTCTTGTAGAGACATGCCAGCACCAACCGGATTCCTGCCCTTTGTCCTTTTTCACTTCCCCCATTCTCTGCGCTGAGAGAAGTTGCACAATGTTCTTAGAAACAGATAATACACCTCTGTATAATATACTTAACGTGACGATGAAATGCTCAATTTACAAGGTAGATTCATGCACTTTCTCCAGGCCTATCAAATCTTAACCAGCCTTAATAAAGAGGCCCTAACCCCCCCCCCTCGCACCATTCCCCTGCAGGATTTTGTCAAACTGCCAGTTGCTACCAAACATTTTGTTATGAAAAAAGTTGGAAAAGAAGTGTAGGCATCAGCAGTCCACTGCTGGGACTGAACTTTGTCCTCCTTCCTGATAGCAAAACAACAAGCAGAGTATAAAAGGGGGGAGCAGCGGGGGCAGTGGCTTGTTTTTGTTCCTGGAGTTGCAGCAGCGAAGAACTGAGCAGAGGGAAGGAAACTTTTTAACCAAACGGTATGTGGAGGAATTCATTCGATTTTATCCAGTTACTCAAAATGCAGTGAATAATGTGACAAATAAATCTATTCGTAAATGGATACAAGCAAAAACTTAGAACCTAGGGGTATTTCGCAATTCAGTGTGTCTGAGCTAGTCCTTGATGCAGATGTCCCCACACCAGTCACAAAACAGTTGTTTACTCTATTTAGTATTTCCTCCTGTCATGCATGAGGTAATACATTGCAGAAATATTTAGACTTCCTGTCGCACTACATGTTGTTTTATTGTGTTTATCAAAGTCCACATTTGTATAGAAACAACCCCGATTTACAAACCTCTAATAAACTGCTTTGTTCAGTCTACTACTTGCACTGTTTTCCTCATTTAACCATGTCTAGTCAGAACTTGAGGGAAAACAGGAACAGGATTCTTAGGTTGATTTGGACAATATAAAAAGGATAACCCTCCTCTTGTGTTTTGCACCATACTATCACTTTTGTCTGCTGAGTTTGACTAATATCTCCTCCGTCTTTCTCCTCTCGCCCTCCTCCTTTCCCCCATACTTCTCCCTCCTCCTCACCACAATCCCCTTTCTCCTCTGTGCTCAGCAGACTTGGGGCAGTGAGGAGGCACCACAGTGATGTGGGTGAGCCTCAGCCTGCTCCTCTCTCTCTGCCTGCTCCATGGGGGCGGAGCAGAGAGTGACGGAGGTGGGCCTCGCTGTCAGCTGCCGTCATCGTGGAAGATAGGGGAGGTGGAGCCGATGAAGGAGAGGATGGGCCAGGTGACAGTGGTGGCCCTTCTGCAGGCCAGCTGACTGTTCTGCTTGGTGCAGGCTTCCAGGTATTTATTTGGCCATCACGTGTTCGGTCAGTTTTAACCCTGACCTCTTGGCAAAGCATTTCATTCTCACTGCTTGTTCAATCAGAAAGTGTTTCAGAAACCGTATCAGATGAAATATAGGGTCAGTTACATTTGATTCGATGGCTCGTTTTGCAAGGCCTACCAATTTGTCAGCAAGGTGTAGCAAACACAGATTCACCCCTCCCGAAGTTCACTTTTCATATATATTTGTAAAGCATTATCTCAGAGACTGATTTTTAAACTCATGGTCTCTGTTTGCTCTTCTCTGAACAGAGTGGATGGCCTGCGCCTGAAGCTGGAGAGTCAGGGCCTGAGGGATGTGACCTACATGGTCATTAACCACCAGGGGGAGCAGGCACAGCGCCTGCACACCATGCTGGCACAGAGACTATCAGAGAACATCATCCTGTACAAACAGGAGGAGCAACAGCCTGATGTCTGGCAGACGCTGGGGGGAGAGAAAGACGACTTCTTGATCTATGACAGGTGTGTTACTGTAGTGGATAGTTCTCTTCATTCATTTTAACCTTTATAATCTCCATAGATATTCAACCTCCCCATGTTTTCCTATCATCTCGCCATCAGGTGTGGCCGTCTCACCCACCACATTTCCCTCCCATACTCCATCATCGGACAAGGTCATGTCGAGGGTGCGATCAAAGATACCTACTGCAAACGCATGTGTGGGGAGTGCACACATGAGGTAGATCATAACTGCATGAATATACATCGATTTAAACAGTGTCATTAGATAATGTGTTTGTGACACATTAACTCAAACGTGGACTCTGCATAAGTTCTCCCCTCTCTATGTTTGTACAGAGCGCTGAGATTCCAGAGGAGTGCAAAGGGAAACCAGTTGCACAGCCTGATGCAGATGCTGCCCCAGCTGTGGAGGAAGACACAGGACATGGTAACGGGCACGGCCACCATCATGGACATCACCATGGTCATGACCATGCCCATGGTGATAATCATGGGTTTCACCCCCGTGGCGTCGGCCATGGCAATGGTCACCACCAAGGTCAACACCATGGAAATCATGATAACCATGACCATGGACAAAGCCAAACTCAACAAGATCTTAGGCCACAGGGGCAAGAGCAGAATGGTCAGGTGTTTCAAGGGCAGCAACATGCAGAGTTAGGCCAGATGCAGCAAGCAGTGCACATGCACCAGATGCCACAGGAGGCTCATGGAGCCCCTGTGAGGCCCTGAGTGCCAAAGAAGTTGAGGTGAAAATCAAAGCACAGCTGACAGGGGACAGCAGGCTCTGACAACGAAGCCTCTCCTAAGGTCAGCTGAAGCTGACACTGACGCAGGCTGTTTGGGGAAGCAGGGAGCGAGGAGCCCGTCAGTCTCTGACACTGTGATGAGGCGCTGCCCGCCTCCTGACAGTGACACGGACTGATAGGCGATGCATCCAATAATGTTAGGGAGACCTGACAGTGACGCTCGCTTCCTGCTGACTGACAGCAGCCTCAGCCAGCCCAGTGACCCTGACTCCCAGGTGTAGTGAGCTTAGGATGAGAGCAGCTGTAAGCTGACTCTGATATCAGCCTCATATTAACATCTGCTAACAACACCACGGTCAGGTGCACTTTTCACCAACAAGTATTACCCTGGGAAAGGGCGGGGCCATCCCTGACAGCATGTGTCCAACATCCCAATGAAAGATAAACACATGCCTTAAAACATGTGGTGTGTTTCACCCGTCTCAGCATGTCTGTCAGTGTGTCGCTCCCATTTTTTCTCAGGAGTGTACGTGGTTATCATATTTGTAAACTGCCTTTTCCATTTCGCTCTCCATCCTTTATGAAACCAGGCGCAGAAACTACGCTCTAGTGGCGTCTGTATGAAGTCCGGAAGGAGAGAGAGGAGAGGGTAGTTAGGGAACATGTTAAGCACTCAAAATATTTTATAATTAAGTATGAGAGGATGTTTGAAGAAACAGAGAAATGTGATAGACTCTGCAAACACAACAAAAATGAATGATTAAGAGGGAATAAGTGAAGATGATATCACAGTAACATCATATTATGAAAATTAAATCTGTAGTCTGAAGTTTTTTGGGGAAACCTGAAAGCACAAAACATGTACAAGCAAACCTAAAACACTTCACATCGGCGACATGTTTATCTGTAGTGCCTGATATCACTGTTTTTGAGCACATATAATGGCAGTAAACACTTCTTTTTGTTTTGCAAAGTCCACACACTTGATTACACTAGTGTATCTGTTTTCAGCTTTCAACATGCACATTTTAAAATGACATTTCTGTATTTCTTTTTTTTTTGCATTTACTAGACTTCTAGGCTGCAAATTGTTCATTTATACAAGGCTTGTTTAAAACAATTTAAAAATAAAATGCTGTATTGTTTGGGAAAAGACAGAAAGAAGAAGAGAGTGAAGCAATGAATGAATCTTGGAATACACTCTGTACTTAATGACGGTTTCTGTGGGAAGGTCACAATCACCCTGAAAACCTGATGCCTGCACAGAGAACTGTATTGTGTTAATGTCGTCACAAATGCAAACGAAAATGGAATAAAGATGGTTGAGTTGCAGCTTTGGTTTATGTGTGTTTTCTTGCCTAAGTTAAAACAATAGTTGACAGTGAGAGTATATTTAAGAAGTGTTAGAAGAACTGGGGGGGGGGGGGGGGGTTGATGTTGGTGGGTTATGGCAACTGTCCTGCATGTGCCTGAGAAGTTAGACATCTGAATCAAACAAAGCAGGAGGATCACGCTACCCCAATAAAACACCAGTAATTCAGAGCTGATGTCTCTATGCCCCTTATTGTGTTGTGTATATGATACAGGGGTTTTCCTTGGAATATATAGAAGATTTATGTGAAGGGTGCATTTCTAACTCTTGCTCATATTTCTCAGCAGGTGGCGCTGAAGGTCTACAAAACAAACCAGCACCACACTCTTGGCTTGAAGGAACTGTGCTCCTCACTCACCCTTTGCACTTTTAACACAGACTTTGACACCTCCACTAAAATGAAAAACCTCTTCAGCTCAGACGAAATGAGTGAATGAATTCTGATGAATTGCTGCAGCAGTTTCAATAATCAGGTGTTGTAGCATCTTTCTCCATTTCTCTATGTACAAAATAATGAATCCAGTGGTTTTTACTACCCTGATTCTGCATGCACATGAGTGATACATCTTGTGCGTCATACGGAGGCTTTGCAGGGGATGAAAGTGGGGGCAGCACAGTGGCTGCTTCCCAGCAAGAAGATTCTTGGTTTGAATCCCGGATCGACCAGGGTCTTTCTTAGTGTTTGCATGTTCTCCCTGAGTCTCTATATTCCAGCTGCCTCCCACAGTCCAAAGACATGCAGACTGGGGTTAGGTTAATTGGAGAAATTGACAGGAGGTGTGAATGGTTGTTTGTCTCTGTATGTTGGACCTGTGATGGACTGGCGATCCGTCCAGAGTGCCTTTGTTTGTGTTTGTATGTGCTATTAAGAATGGCCTTGGATGTATGCAGCACTAAATGTGCCACCAACCACAGGAGGTGCATCTCAAACCTCATGTTTTAACACTTACATCATGAAGTCAACATCCAGCTCAGAACCTGTGAAATTGTGTCCAGGACCTAAAGTGTAACACCCTGGGCTTGGTGTCTGAAAAGGTCAACAAGCAACCGGAGGTAATAAATGAGAGCGAGGCAGGCTGCATGTGTGGGCGTAATTGGGCTGAAGATCCAATACAGGGGAACAGTGACTTATGGGTAATTACCTGCAATGTCCTGAGACGAAGAGCTGTGAGTGGCTGTCTCTCTGATTCAATCAGCCCCACACAGAGCAGCGCAGTACACAGCCTCTGTCTTAATTGTCCGATATGCTTTCCCCCTGATGCACAACTGTTTCTGCAGCCGCTTCCTCTCCACTTACCCTGGCAGCAAGAGAGAGAGAGAGAGAGAGAGAGAGAGAGAGAGAGAGAGAGAGAGAGAGAGAGAGAGAGAGAGAGAGAGAGAGAGAGAGAGTGGGAGAGAGTGGGGGAGAGAGAGAGAGAATCACACACACAAAGTTCCTCTGTGTTGCTATCAAGCAAGTACGCATTCTTCACTCTGCAACCAGCACGGATACAAACACACAATTCATTTTCCTCTCTCAGACACACACACACACACACACGCACACACAAAACCATTTGCATTCGAACTCTCAGACCACAGCAGCCTGTACATATTCTTCATTACCATCCCTTTCCGTCCCTGAGTGCTGATCTGAGCTGACCTTTACTGTGCAGCTTGTTTCTCGTGTGCTCTTAATGGCAGTGTGTTTCGTCAGAGTTGGGCAAAATACATTTTTTAATTGAATCGATGTTATAATGCTACTCTGAATTAATATGCTGTTGACCTGGTGAAATATAAGTACCTCCGCCAAAGGAGATTGCTTTCACCCCTGTCCGTTTGAATGTTTGATTACCCCGAAACTTGGTGGAAGCATGTGGTGTGGGTCAGGGAAGAACCCATTACATTTTGGAGTGGATCCAGATCTTTAACAATCTTCTGACAACAATAATTTATGGAACTGATTTCAACTGATGTGTGAAACTTGGTGAAACTTGATTGAATTTAAAGGGCAGTGGTATCTCCCCCACATCGCCCAAGAAGATAGTGATTAAATAAATACAAACTAGAATGGCACTAAGTGGAGCGCAAACCTCGACCAAGGCCCAACAGTCCCCTTAAATTCAATCAAGCCGCACCAAATTACACTCACTCCTAGAAACCGGTCCACTTAATGTTCCTGAGTTTTTTCATCAAGATCCATCAATTATTCTGCGGGAAAATGTTGAAAAACACCCTATCTAGCAATAATACAAAAAAAAAATCCTGGATCAGCCCCCTGATCTGGATCTGAACCAAAATTCAATTGGTTCTTCCTTGACCCACATTGCACCAGGTTTCATGAAAATCCCATTGGTTGTTTTTAACTTTTGGCAAGAACCAACCAACCACAAAACAAACAGACAGGGGTGAAAAAGTGACCTAATTGGCAGCGGTAACCCTCCCCTTTTTTCCCACATAAGCAGAATAATATTGTGGGTATATACAAGTTTATGTGAGACTATAGTTATTTTGTTCTAATTGTCCAATTTATGCTTATTATTAAAAACAGGTTTTACATTTAGAAACATCTAATGACAAAGGAATAATGCACAAGATAATTAAAGTTGCAGTATGTACATTTATTGAGTTACTTGTTGAGAGCTTATTGATCACACATACAACACTAGAAAGGCTCAACTGGTAAGAGAACAATATCAAATCATCAATGTTCAACACTCGGCCTCGAGTAAAACAACAGCGAACAGACAAGGACAGTGGCTCCAAGGTCAGGAGGGCAAGAAAATATAGAGTGAAGTCATTATCAATTAGTCAGGCCAATGCAAACTGATGTTTTCACACTGGAGATCGCAATGCAGCTGTTTCAAATTCTGACATGTGGAATATTTCTGGTGCAGTGAGTCTGAACGACACACATCAGAGAATAACAGCGCACATGTGATTCATGCTGCCTCCGTCCCGAGTGATGTGAGGGCTCTGAGCAATCAAATAAATAACACACACACAGAAATAAAGATCGAAGCCACTGAACTTATTCATGAAGAAAAAGTCTATATACTACAGAACTCAAGTTGAGAATCCAACTGTTTCCCCAACAAGCTGAAACATATCTGGCATGAGTCGCTTTTATTTTGACAAAAGAGTAAAAACCAGCACAGACTCCAGCTCTCATGATCATTTCCAGGCTTAGCACGGTGACGAAAGCCACCCTTCAACTGACACACACACAAAAAGAAAAAACGTAGTCAGAACAAATCATTATAAAACACTTCAGCTCCATTTAAATGCACTTTTATCATGAAAATGCTGAAATCACATAGCGGGAGACGTGTGACGAGGGTAGAGTTACAGTAGAACTAGTTTCTCTCAAAGACTATCTGCTCTATCATCGATCCATAAATCTTTTAGCAAATATTAAATACTCCATTACAGTACATCATCCTAACAATCTGGTAGTGTAAAATATGTCCTATGAACATAAACTCTGTTGAACAAAACTAAACTCTATTGATACTGAAGGGTCCTCAAAGTCAGATTATTGTGCTGAATGAATATATATATATATATATATATGCTGCTATAAACGCTGCTTGTAATAACATGTAATTCATAGACAGGATTTTGTCCGATATAGAAAATCTGAATACTATTTTTAAAAGATCAGACATATACTGTATTTGTACAAAGTGCTTGCTCTAAAGTCTGTTGTAACATTTATAAGCTCGAAATAACCATCGCAAACTTTTACACTACATTAAGAATTAGCTCATTGTGAACTGGTAATGGCAAAAACATGAAAAAACGCTGACACAATGCAGTAAACACCTGTAATAAAAAGCACCACCTCTTTTCTTTTTTTAAAACAAATTGTCCTCATTATCACAATTGCATCACTTGTTCCAGTTTGTACACATTCACAATCACCACGGTACATCTGGAAAAAGAAAATTAAATCTCCGCAGTGCTTTTTCCATTGTCTGATTTTCCTTCATATAAACAGAGAGCCTTCTGGGGGATCTTTGGTTGGGAATGGTGGGAGTCGGTTGAGCATCGTGTGGGGAAAGAAACTGTCAGATTGTTGCTGTAACACATTTCCAGAAATCAGTATCGTCCATTTGGCAGGTTTTCATCACCTCAGCATTTAAAGTCATGAATGACACCCTCCCACCACAGTAAGGCTTTATGCAGGAAAAAGGTCATGTACCGAGCAGCAATATGTTGTGATTAGTAACATTAATGACATTTTGAAAAATATATACTTGTAATTTTACAGCACTAGTAAATATATTAAGACATTTCTGCAACAGCATGGACTTGCTGGTATCATCAGCACTAACGGCAGCAACAACAGAACACTCAGCTCTTCAAACAAAAAAAGAAGGAGAGAAATAGAGAAATAGAGAAAGAGAAAAATGGCACATGTTTATTATATTCACATTTCTTGTATAAATTGTCATTCTATGGCTCTTGCTTTGTCTCTCTTCATTATGGGATTGTCTGATACAAAATATACTGTTCTTAAGCGAGTCACTGGCCTGCTTATCTCAAGGATAATTCAAAAGGCAGGATGTTGTCCCTTTCACTGCAACGTATGTTTTGTGTATAATGAGATGTGCTCATCTCTGACTCATTCGCACATGAAAGCTCATTGTGTCGCATCCCATCATGCATATGGCCCAACCTTTACTTATGTAGCTTATTGTGTACAGTGTGCTATGCTGCTGTTTGTCACAGGCATATTGTCAATGTCTTTAATTCAAAGAATGAAAACATACAAAGCCATATAAAGCCTATTTTGCCATTATAATCAAACACTGTCGATGAACCAACGGCACGCTCAGTGACTAGGAGACAGATTCTACCAAAATAATATCCTAACATGTTTATTCTAAGATTATCATAAGGTTAAAATAACTATAAATCCATTTATAAGCCAAATTAAATGTACTTGTTTTCACCATCCGACCAGAACATGGATCTCAGCCCTTCTGGCCCTGATCAACATTTTTGTTTGGAAACTGGTCAGTTTTACGAGCGCAATCAGAAACATGCTCACAACTATTTTCTTAGACAATTTTCAGATCATAATGTTATTGGCTTTGTCAGGAAGGCAAAATTAAATCAGTCAATTAAGGCAAATATTTATCATGTAGCTGTATGTGTTTGTGTGTGTGTGTGTGTGTGCATGCATGTTTCTGTTTTAGTGCATGTGCAGGCTTTTTGTAGTCAATCTATGCAGAGGCTTCACCTACATAGCGGTACATATACTGAATATACTGTAGCAATGCATAAATGCACAAATCCAAATGACATATGCATACCTCAGCCCACGCATAAGGTGAGCCAATAACACTATCATAGCACAGGTGGTTAACACGGTGTACTCGGCAGTTAGTATAAGTATAAAATGTTAGCTAATTACAGCTATTATGTACTTTCACAGTCTCTCAACTTGCTCCAGTCGCTGTCCCTGCAATTACGATGCAACATGAGAAGAATAAATCTCTCAAGTTGAAAGCTTGCACTTTAAAGTTATGGATTGTGAGCGAGTGAGTGAGTGAGTGAATGAGTGGCTGCTTGAAAAAGTGAGACTTGGTTGCTGTTGCTGCATGCGTGTAATGCATTGTTTATTTTTCTCCCAGACCGCCTGATGTTCCCTTGTGGAAAAATAACGTGCTCTTGAGCAAGGCACTTGGTGGTAGTATGGCACTATTTGTACTGAGCGTCTCTGAGCTGAGACTGAATCTGAGTAGACCATTCCACACACTATAAGAAATGTTGATGAGTGCTGTAAGTGATGTATGTTCACAGTGCAGTGTGCATTTCAAAACAAAATGAAAACATATAAACTCCACGTTGGGGACATGTATAATCAGTTTGTGATGAAATGTTGTCATTTCCCTTTTATTTGTCGCCTCACCTGCTAATCCACTTCCCAGAATGCCTTTCAACATCCCCCAAGGAAGGAAAGCAGTGTAATTAATATGTTACGTCCTTCACCTGAACAAATTTTTCAGTTGACGTGAACGCATCTGAGCGAAAAGAGTATGGAACCAATCCCGTGGACATCCTCCGGAGTTCATGTCTGAAAACGGCTTATGTTGTTTTGGAGCAAAGCTGACATAAAATTGCCAATATATTCATTAAAATGTGACGAGCATACTATGAACAAAACAAAGCCAAGAATGCAAAGTAAAACTGCATAGTTCTGTTTGGAACTGTATTTAGGGGCCGATTCTTCCTATATCTTTTTGTACAAAAATATATATCTCTAGCAAAGTGCTTATAAGATGACATAATGAAATATGAAATTTAAGAATATAAAATAAGCCATGATCTGAGCGGCAAACATCTCCACCAGCGAGAGGTATCAACGACAGCAATGACTTCTTCATGGTGTTGGGGGGGTGAAACGCATGACGAGAGTGTGCTTCTCTTCGTCAATCATACACTGACAAGTCTCAGCAAGATTAAGACTTCTGTATTGTCATTGCTCCAAACACAATTAGCCAGAGGATGTAATGAGACTGGAGCGAGGTCAGCAGTGAGCTAATGCTTTTTTTTTGGGACTCATTACAGCCACAGTCTAGGGCTGTTATGCGTCTGTCAATTGCATGGATGTCATTTTTCTAACATGTACGTTCGGTCAACTCCATATCACATTAACTGACGAGACAGAGTCAAGAACTCATAGCTCATGACGCCCTTTCAGCAACCTCTGAAAACAAACACCTTTAAAAGGCTCATCACACTGTGTGCTACAGGTTTTTTGGTTTCCAGCAGGAATTAGGTAGAAACAGGCTTTTGTGAATATGGGGGACTTCCTAGTTAATTAACCTTGCACCCTAAGGTCCAATGGCATTGTCATTTCATGGTGAGAGGTTCCCCAGCAGGTCTGGGGTGATGTACCCTACAGGCATAGCAGGTAGGGCCTTGAGGGGGTGCTGTGGCAGGCAGGGAGGGGGAGACTGACGGGGAGGTGGGTTGAGGAGCAGACTGTGCTGAGTGTCCACCTCCTGCACCACTGTGTAGTCTGAAACAGGAGCACTGAACTGGGACTGGGGAGAGTCAGGAACAATGTAAGATGATTGGTTTTCATCCACTTTGGCCTCCACTGGCTGCGAGGGTATGGTTTGGTACCCCTCACCAGACATAGGGGAGCAAGGGGGAGTGCTCTCTGCGGTGTAGCTGCTTCCCTCGGGATCCACGACCAGCAGCTGAAACTGCAGCTCTTTTTGCTTCTTCTTCGCGGTCCCCTCGTTGTCTTCGCTCTCTTTTCCTTTCTTCTGTGTTTCCTCCTCAGTGGCTGAGGCACTCTCCTGGATGCGGAGTTGCTGGCCAGGAGACAGCACCACGCCTCCAGAGGGCATGACGTTGCTGACCTGGGCGTAGAAGTCTGTGTTGACCCAAGTCTGGGGACCTGCGGTTTGGGTTTGGACGAGGTTCCTATCTGAGGTTGAAAATCCTTCTTCCACAGCGAGGGAGGCTTCTCCGTCCTCGGGTTGGCCTGGCAGCAGGGTGGCCATCATCATTAGGGTGTCATGGTCGAAAACATCTGGGTCGTAACAGCTGGCCCTGCCTGAGTCATCATCAGGGAAGCTGACACAGAGGGAAACAGAAGGAGAAAAGGGTATGAAATTCATATTGCATAGATATTGGTTAGCATGAAAACACAGCATTCACGTAAGAATCTGTGCAGTACCCAATGGCGTTGGAGCATCCGGTGTTCATGTAGTGGCTGGCGTGTTGGGGCAGGCCAAGGAGCCGCTGGGTGTCTGAGACCTGGTTGTCCTCCTTCTCCCCAGCGTCCGCATCCTCAGCATCCACCTCGATGAACTCAACCCATGGCTCATCTTGGTAGAAATCTGGTGCATAGGTGGACAGGCTGCCTATACCTCCACCACTCAGGATCATATTCAGCTCGTCCAGCTTCCCCTTCTGCAAATGCACAAATTTGTACAACAATATTAGGCTTGTGTGTGGCGATCAAAATAAACAGATCTTTTAGTTTTCGCTGCACAATATCAGCTGCAAATCAAGCATTGTGTTTCCACCTTTGTCTGATTACGAAATAGTAGCGTTTTCATTTTCGTTATTCATATAAGCACTTTTTTGTTCTGAGGTCCAGGGCTGCCTTATAAATGCATCCCACAGGCAATAATACACCCACAGCACAGTACTGAACCACGACCCTCTTCAAGTCTTATTATCCCTCAGTGGTCCTCCTGTCCTTGTCGACTTAAAAATACAAACAAAAAATAACAAAGTGTCTGCTTTGCTTTAAAATTGTTTACGGACATTTGTTTTTCTTTCTATTTCAATGTTGACGAGCAGCGGTTGGAAGAGGGATGGTGGGTGTGGGTGGGATGATTGCGTGGCCTAATGTTCCACATGGAGGTCCAGGGTTGTCTGTTTTCAATCATATTAGATTGGAAAGGGACTCAAAAAACAGTGGTTACACAACCCTTTCTGAAAAACCAATCCACAAATTCCTCATGTAAACTGCTGTGAATTATTGATGGTTATAATTTAACCCTTTAAGCACATGCAGTACAAGAAAATACGGGATATTTTACAGCTGAAAAACAAATCTGAGAGATTAATCATGAATGGGTTGACACATTTTTGGGAATAACCTCAAATATATGGCAGCTTTAGCATATTCACTACTACAACTTTTCTCTTGACGACACAGAAAGCAGAAACAATATATCTGAAACAAGACAGCTACAAACAGCCGTGCCTATATATCACTGGAGTCTATTATTTTGTTCATATAAAAAAAAGGCAAGGCAGAATAATGGAGGAGAAATAAATGTACCTTCAACAGCTCTGGATCGATGCCTTTAATTTTGGGTGCAGGAACGGGTGGCAACAGAATTATCATGAATCTGTAGAGACAGCAAGAGGACGACATGATGAAGATGATCTGTTTATGGTATTTGTCAGTGTGTGTGTGTGTGTGTGTGTGTGTGTGTGTGTGTGTGTGTGTGTGTGTTTGGTGTGTGGCAAGGAAAGAGGCCCTGCTGAGAAGTGCGCTGCAAAATCTGCTGCAGACACTTCGCATGGTGTCACTGCCATCATACTTCAGCAGGTCCAGTGTGTTTCTGACGGTGTTGGTTGGTTGTATAAAAGAGAGAGAGAGAGAGAGAGAGAGTTTAACTGTTCATACCTGTGCTGCTGAGAGGCGACAATCAGCAAGATGAGTATGAGGATGCCCACAATCCCGAAAACAAGTACAACTGTGAGCGGGAATGTACTCTCTAGGAAAAGAGCATAAAACAGATTCCATCATCACAACCACACAGTTCCAGGTTGATGCAAAGCGTCTGAACCCAAATAGGCAACGGACCAATCAGAATTAATGTTCCTTTACCTCCGCTGAGAATATCAGTCACGTGAATGAAGATGGAGTCACTGAACTCTCCAAACTTATTGAAGGCCCGCATCCTGCAGCGGATGTGCACTTCATAGTCTTTGCCTATGTGCAGACCGTAGATAGCCTGCTGAGTGTGCGGCTGAATCGCCAACTGCAATACAGAAACACACGGGAGAGAATGAAAACAGAGTATAGAGAGAGAATAATGTGATTTTGCAGTGTTTTCATTTATTAGAAAACATCACTGAAGACTGAATTAAGCTGAACAAGGCGTTATGACGTATATAACTGTGACCTTTCCATAGGGGCAATTGTTATTTCGTCATTGGATACATTAGGCAGAGGACTCTTACAATGGAAGGTTCTAGAATAGTTGCCAAGGCTGCATTTGTCAGATGGTGGGCCACGCAGTAATGAATATGAGCCTGCACAAGGTCCCATGGCCTCTGACCTACAGATCCCTCCCTTCACTTCCTTCAGAGAGGCTGTGTTTTCCCAGAGGACCTTGCGCTGGCTTCCATCGCCTTGCCAACAAAGCTACACTGCATTTTAGCCATGAGACTCCGTGGGGGAGGGGGAAGGAAACACGACACTGTGCCACTATGACCTACCTACAATTTACTTTTAAGAGAGTGCATGAGTGTTTGTGTGAGCTTGTGTGTGTGCACTCATGCATTTTTGTTAAGTTTTAAGGTGTGTGTTTAACTGTGTCGGCACACTTACCAGTGTGTGCCTGACAGCAAAGGGAGGAAGAGAGAGAGAGAGTTTAAGAGCAAATAAAAAGAGAGAGAGCACTCACTGATTTCCAGTTTTTGGTATTTCTCTCTCTGTACTCGATTTTGTACTCAATGCGCATCCAGCCCGCCGTGACGTCTGCAGAGGGCGGGGGCTCCCAGTTGACCATGACATCATAACCTAGCCCGGAGGGACTTAAGTTCAGGAGGGTCCAGTTTAGAGACACTGGTGGGTCTGGACGCACTGCCAGGAAAAGGGTAAAAGGTCAACGTGAACTTAAGGAAAACAAAAACAAGCTATTAATACCACTCAACATGGTAAATTCATTAATGGCTTAGAATGCACTTGACCTCAGATGAACAAATAAAGAATTATAGTTAAACATAGACGATACTCATGCACATGGAATTAAAAAAATTGCTATTTGAAAAATATTAAAAATCTAAAGTATAATGTGAAGATGGGCTTTGCTGTTTTGTCAAACTGGTACTCACTGGTGTCAGCCCTATCAGTTGAGGGTGTCAACATGCATTGACTGTTTTGAAGGTGCCACATGCAAGAAAATAATTAAAAAAGATATAGAAAAAATAAATAAAAAGGGTTTATCTACAAATTCATGGCATTCTGTCTATTTGACTGCAAAGTATTTTGTGTCAAGAGTTGATATTTGATCTGAGGTTGACGCAATGCAAAAAAACCCTAACCCTAATAGGTGCCAACCTTTTACTGGAAAGCCATGTATTGCAAATTGCTATTTCTTGGAAGTAATAAAAAAATAAAAAAAAAAAACCTCAACCAATAAAAACAATTGCAATCTTCGAGGAGATCCCACCAGCTGATGAGATATTTTCTCTGGACAAACTAAAGAGCCAATGATTCAAGTCGTTTTTTATTCTATGTGAATTGTTGGTTTAGTTTTGAAGAGGACAACATCCAAATGTTATCTATAAAACAACATGCTGACGCTCAATTTGCACACAAGAACCTTCCAGGGAAGCGATATCAGCAAACACACGACATTGACATGTGATAATACAGCGTCTATCATTATCGTTTAGAGTCCTGATTAGATAAATAGCATCAGACATCAAAACACTGTGGTGTTGACAAGCATGTGACATTTGCTGTTTGATATACAGCAGCAAATACCATTTCCTGGAAACTTGTAGAGGTGATCCATCATGGTAAAACATGCTTCACGCTCTTGAATCCACAGGAAATATTGTGATGTATTACAAACATCAGGATATGCACAACATTTTATTACTAACCAATATTTTCCACTGTAAAACAATCGTCCTCATTAAAGAAGGTGGTGTTTTGGCTGCGCAGCTGCATGCAGTAGGGGATCCAAACAGATGTGTGGTTCACGTCGAAGAAGCATTCCCTGTTTGAATAGTTATAGTGGGGACACTCTTTCCATTCGCTGGTTGGAGAGCTGAAGGAGGGATGAAGTGAAGGATGAAAAAAAGCAAAGGAAGAAATTATTATCATCTGTAGGTTTAAGCATTTGGGACACACATGAATTTAGTGTGACACGTGAAAATAAGCCCCTTTCACACTGGAGAAAACAAGTAAGACCCATTGACATCTGGCTTTTGTCTGGGAAATGGTACAATCAGCATTCATTCATGGGTCAAATGACTCTGTTCATATAATCTCCTTTTTTCTACAAAGTGGTGGCAATAACTGAATTAGATCCAAATCTTCGTTATACAATGCCCCCTGAAAATAGTGCCTAACGTCAAGCGTGTGCTAACAGACTGAGTCACACTACTGTTCAAGTAGCATTTGAAAGTCAGCATTGAGTTTGAAGGGACTAAATTAAAAGATGCAAATAGTAAACATTGTGTTTTTACTGTTAACCAACGTTTTTCTGGCATGAGACGTTGAACAGAAAGGCAAACTTATCAATTAGCAATTGAAAAGGAGTCTAAACTTCAGTTGAAGTAGGCACAAGGTGAGTTTACTCACTCTTTCTTAAGGTAGAAGACTCGGAGTGCTCCAGGGGAGGACAGGTTCTGGAAGGTGCCTGGACTCCACCAGCAGCGGAATGTCTCCTGCTCCCTGGAGATGCATTCAGTGAAATGAGGCTCAGTGGGAGCTAAAAGGCAAAGAAAGACACAGAAAGGTAAGAGACAGAGTAAACAACACAGACTGCATTAGGCTGTAGAAACACCTCTGTGGGGATTTAGATTATCAGTAAATTAATACTGCAAAATCAAACCTCCATAACTACTCTTTCTCATGCTACTTTTGCTGCTAGTCACCAAACAAGCTAGCTATAGCTTGTTTGTTGATTCACTATTTGACTACATAGTTTGAGTGTTCTCAGAATTTACCCCAGTGAAATTTGACTAACACATTGTAGTTTCATGCTTTTCATCCCCAGGCATGATCAGATGAATAGCTCATTAAACAGAGGCCGTCCATTACGCTAGCTAGTTAGCTTCACTTGACTAGCAGCTAGCCGTCTGTCCATCTAATGGCAGACTGAGAAACTTTCAGTCAGTTAGGAATCGTACACTTCTTATGTTAAGTACAACAAGCTAATCACATTTGGTTGTGTTTATGTAGCCAACATGTGTCTATGATTCCCACACACGCTGTTTTTAAGCTGTTGTTTTTGTGAAGCTTAGTTTCTGAACCTCGTTTCTATCCCTGTGAATGGCCAAGGCTATTACATGAATTCTAAATATAGCACAATATGATACTTGAAGTATTCCACAGATACATGGGGCCAAATATATCAGCACACCTTATTCTTTTTCTTTTAACATACTTGCACATACACACTACACACAACCTTGATGGAAGCTGTTCTGACCCGTGAGCAACACGAGTCACACTCTGCTGGTGTGTAGTGGCTAAAGGACTAACTCATAATCTGCAGCGGTTGATGCTGCATCGAGTTTCAGTCACCGTGCTTCTCCACCATTCATATCTATCCACATACATTTCATGTTGTCCTCTGCCCCACCCCGAGGCCCTGACTCAGCCCCTTTCCACCTCTTCTTCGTCACCCTGTTACTCCTCATCACCAGGCCCTCACCGCCAGTTTGGTGCAACCATAAATAAGCAACTGAGGGTATTGATTTCTGCTCTACCCGCTCCCCCCCAGCTCTTCTCACGGTAACTGCAGCATATATCACACACAGAACCAGATCATAAACATTTCTTCAGAACACAGGGCAGGAGTTAAAGACAGACTGCAGCAAAAATCTTTGGAGATTTTTATATAAAACATGCAACTAAAGTGATCTCCACAGTCCCGAAAAGCTGCTGAATCTCACTTTAAGTCATGAAGTTTATGCTATGGGCATGTGCATACATTGTGCCATTTGTGCAGAGACACACACTGAACCAGCATGCATGTCTGATTAACATAAACATCCTTATAACCACAGACACCACAACTAAACACCCGGACCAACAAGCCCTACCCCAGGCAGGTATCAATCTGCATGCACTCATCATTTATTCACACAGAAAAAGCCTTTACACTATTACTTTGATTACTTTGCTGACTTTCTATTAGATGCCAGTGTAGCCTCATAATTCATTGCATTCCTATGACATTTTGCCTCAAGCTCTCTCACTGCTCCCTCCTTTTTTTCTCCACCTCCCTTCATATTCTGCATACTGTCGTGGTTCCCAGAGCTTTGCTATTTCAACTTGCCCTCCCTCCCCCATCCAACAAATTCCAGCTGCCACCATCAAAAAGGTTTGTGCAGACGCTGTATGCAAAGAGGGCTCGGAACTACAGACGGACTGATTATGGAAAATAATAATAAAATAGCACCTTGGAAATGCATGTTTTGGGGTTATATGTCTCTTGATGCCTCAATTTTTGAAAGTAAATAATTCCTGATTCATGTGTACAATGTAAATTCCAAAATTGTCATACTTTAAAATGTAATTATTTACATTGAAAGACAAACTTTGAAAGACTCAAAAGCACACAGACAGAGTTTTGAAAGCTACCCTCAAAGAATGGTGCTCTGCTGGTTAAGGTCAGAAAGTACAGCATTTTTGTACAAGTTGTAAGTTGCAAGTTGCATTACATCATAAGACTTAATCTATACATCACTACAAATACTTTCTCACCGTACTGTGTTTTTCATTGTACATAAAAGCCAAAGGAATTGTTCAAGTTGTAACTGGCTCATAAGCCAGGGGCCAACATCTTGACAGCTACATGTTGATCATGTATAGGCTGGTATATTTTAGTTTTAGGGCCTTACTTGCAGATTTCTGCACATACTAACCATCGCAGAGTTTCAGTCATGAGAGGCTACATCATGCCTGTACTTGCCAGCTGCCATTAAATGATCAGCAGTTAAAAACCAGATTTTGTGTGCGTGGGTGCATGCATGTGTGCAGTCCTCCTGGTTGTCCATACATACCATATCTGTGGTTCCTTGTGTGCTGTGTGTGCAGCTGAGACTGATAAACAGCTCTTCGGTTCATGTCCTGTGTTCATCAATCTATACAGAGGAGCTAGGAAACCACTTATCTTCCTTGATGTCAGCTTCAGCCATTAAGGTTTAAAATCCATTAAAAAGCCTAAATAAAGCCCTCTTCCCCCAGCCCTTGTGGCAGCTGGCAAACAGTACTAAAAAGGCGGTGAGAACGGTGCAAAGAGGTTTTATAGGTTATCGCACTGTGAAATATTTTACTGTCATGAGGAGAGCAAGGAAAATGAGGCTATGACGCTATGAATTACCACCTTTTCCAGCTCATTTGCAGATAGAGGTTAGTAATGAGGTTAATAATGCTTCCAAGGAGAGAGGAAGTATCTGTGAGGGAGGAGGTATGAGACAACAAAAAGGGAATAGAGAGAGAGACTGCAGATGGCAACAGTGAGAGAAAGTGAATGTGTTATGATGGAAGACAAAACTGAAAGGCAATGTGAGATCTTTGGCTGCAAAAATAAAACACTTTGGAGAGTAAAACTCATTTGGTCAGTATCTAACAGACAAATTGTGCGTGAAATATTGCCCTTGATGAAAACAGTTTCTGGAGAGGATTAATTATCCATCATCATTCAATGTGGTGTCCCTCAGGGTTCAAGTCTGGGTCTGCAACTGTTCTCTTTACATATGTTTGTTACCATTAGGGGAAATTACTAATAGGTTAAAAAAACATCTATAACTGATATGCAATGAAACGTAATCATATTTTTTCACTATATATTTAACAATGTCAGGTTGTTGAAAGTCATTTCAGGTCTACATCAGACCAAACATTAAGCATATGTGTGTTATTATTTGATGGTGCACTGACATAAGCTTATCTTTTAAATTAGCTAATTAAAAATAAAACTGAATAATCCCTGCCCCCATCCGAGATGAAGAAAGTTCTTTGTGATCATCTATTTCAGACTACAGAATACAGTTTGTGAGTAGTGCCATGGGTTCTTTTTGTTATCTTACCTATGCTACAATAAAATAATGCAAAAAATACTGAACTAAAGCAGACACATAAACAGTAGACATACAGAATCCGAGTGTCTCTTCATTGTAAACTGTTATCTCTGGTCACTTCACTCACATTTAGCTCTTGGCTGACTGTAAACACAACCCAACCCAAATAGGAGGAATCAAATGAAAATGTGACCTATTTTAGGTTAAAGTTATTTATAAATTTTATATCATGTCACCACAAAGACAGCATCTTTGTGGTGACATGTCAGCAACAACATCTGATTGATACTAGAGCACCCAGGCCAGACGATCCACATCATTTCCTGCACTAGCATCTGACTGTGTGTGTGTCAACCAGATGGAGAAATTGGCAGCACACACTGGCAGTGTGCCTGTCGCTGTGCACATGTTGTATCCCTGCATCACATGCTCAACACACACCTGCCGTTTTCTGCAGTGCACACTTGTTGAGGTGTTAATGCATTTACTGCAGAAAGAATTGTTCGTCTTTCACAGGGAATGTGAACATGCATAACACGGGAGAAAGGATGGGACAAATTTCGGAAAAATCAGACCGGAATTGAATTTATTTTGCAAATGTCCCCATGCTCTTTATACTTAAACATACAAATTTCATTTTTGGAGGAAACACTACAAACTGAGCTTAATTGTGGAGGTTAAATGTTGAGTCAGGAGGCCATGTGGAGTTTGAGAGAGCCAGAAAGCACAAAGCATGTGGGTCAGAGGAGAAGGGGAGAATGCTGAAAGACTGCAACAAGATACAAACAAGAGAAGGCAAACAGCTGATATAAATAACAGCCAACATGCACAGGCAGGTTCACACATAAGTGCACACACAAACTCACAAAAAACACACACATGCACACACTGAACTTCCACCTTCAAAACAAAAACAGACAGAGAATATCAAAGTGCCATTGTGCAGCTCCTTGAATACGTCCTGCCTTTCCTCCAAGTGAAACAACAGGAGCACAGGATGACAAGTGCTCGCTCCATCTGATCCTCATGATTCCCATCTGTGCTATAGCTTTGAAGTCTAACAGACACAAGCTGGTGTGTTTAACCATGCAGTGACCCAGTCAGCTTATTCAGGTCCCAACCATTTATTAACCTGAACTAATGATGTTAATCTCCTCTAATGCCATTACAGACCGTAGTATTGGCTTAAATGTGTCATATCAAGTTATAGTGAGAGTAAATATAGATGGGCAGGGGTGTTTGGCTTCCAGCACAGACACCTGCACACACACATTGCTCTAGTCACCTTTCTCCCTTTCTGCCTCTCTGGCTTTTTATTGTGGCTTATTCCTGACGCACTGCCATCCGCGCTTCACTAGGGTGTCAGATGTTTTCACAGGGGTCAAAGCAACATGTTAAATTCAGCTGCTGACTATGGGGCCTCACAGAGAGACGCATTTTAGATATGAGATAAAACGACTCGGCCGACATAGCATTAGCTTTTTTTCTTAAAGTTGTTTTTATCTTCCGCCGCAAACTAAAAACACACCTCTTCCGACTATACCTTGAATAAAATTTTAAACTAACAATTTAGTAGCACTTAAATGACACTTACTTATAGCACTTTGTAGTTTAGCTTTTTTGAAGAAGTTGTACTTTCTTGATTCTTGTTGTTCTGGGTTTGTGCCCTCATGGTTGAATGCACTTTGGATAAAAGTGTCAGCTAAATGAAATGAAATGTAATGTAATGTAAAAAAGACTAAAATGCATCACTTTAAATTACTTTTTCTTTTTCTCTAATTCAGCCTGCCCTTCTGCTTTGAAACATTTTTTTACACTCACTTTTATCAAGATAAGGATGTTTCCTCAGACAAGTTATAAAGACTTTAGTGTCCTATGACCAGTGCTCAGCTGTTGCATCTGCTATTTCACAGCCATCCTTCATTTACAGAGTGTTGCCTCAACAATGAACTCTCTCTCCCACCATTTAATAGTATGCATTATTCTCTCCTGCCTTTTAAGGCTCCAACTTTACACTGCACTTCAGACATTGTATCCCACAGAAGGCCCCGATTTTGCCTCTCAGAGCAAACACACCCACGTCTTGTCTTTGAAGCAGATGTAAATTTAGATTGAGTGTGTGTGTGTGTTTGTGTATGAGCCAGACAGACCCAACCAGTTACCACTGGTTACCACCTCTATGGCCAAAAAAGCACAGCCTCATGCAACTGGATCAATCTATAGGCCTGAGGAGCGAGTCCTCTTGAGACACACACAGGCAGACGCTCGGGGAGGGCTGGGGCGAGATTAAGCGTATATGTGAAAGAACAGATGAAGACAAACGACTGCCTATAATCACTCTGGTAAACCTTTAAATATATAGCAGCATCTCCAAATGTCTGCTTTTGGCTTGTTATGCGGCTCGCCTGACAACAGACATAAAATGTGGCAGAAACAGCACAACCAACAACACTGTAGGTAGGCTCCTTTCAGTCCATTCAGAGAAACAACTAAATGGTTTAATACAAACCAAAAGCACCGGATGAGGGTTTTCTCACCCACTCCACAAGATTTAAGATTCACTGATTTCTGCAAGTGTCTGGGAGAAGTGTAAAGTGTACACGCAAGTGAAGAACAATAGCTGTCGGGATCAGAGGCTGTGCGGTGGTAAACTCGAGAAAGGCGCAGTCTGCGTGTGTTCGCTCACGCTATTGGAGGCTGTTTCGTGTTTACAGACGTTTTAACGGTTTGTTGAGGAAGACCAGGCCTATAAACCATCGCTCATTCAAGACCGTTTCAGCCGTTCAACCTCAAACAGTTATCAGTGGTTTGTCTGCGGGCTTATCAGAGAGGTAATGTAAATGACATAGTGACGTTTTCCACAGCTTGTGAGCAAACACAAGGTCAAAAAACCTGAGGGCAAAGACTCAGAGCTCAGAACTCTATTTAAGGTTTTAGCAATTTAAAATCAGGAGCCGACACACCCATAACACTAGAACTTTTACTATAACGTCATCTGTTTTGCGTGAATATTATCAAATTGATAAATTAACGAATGATATAATGAGCAGCCCCGATGTTACACACATAACTGATGGACCTTCTTTAATCTAGTTTTCATGTGTTATTACATACAGCAAAATCTTAACAGGACACAACCTTAGATTCTCACTAAAGTTTCTGCAATGATAGTGGATACAATCGGCATTCACCTCCAGGTCAAATGACTGTAGTAGACACAGGTTTTAATCGGCTCTGGCTCTGAACTGCTGTGATGGAAGCGTGACACTCGGGTGACCGAGCTAATTTGCTAAGATAGCGAGGTGAGAGAACTCCTCAGCTCTTCACTCGTTCCTGACATCGGACATGAGGCATCAGGGGGAAAAAAACAGAAAAGGCAAACTCCTCTACTGGCGATGGGAGTCAATCTCCTTATATATCTGGTTTAGCCACATTTAAAATACTTGCGTACACCCCTCTTACCAAAAACAAGACTAACAGGCATATTAATAACTGAGAATTAATGATACCCCAGAAGAATAATATTTTCAATTATTTTTAATTATATTTGATTTATCAAAATTCCATAATGGCCCATAACCATGATCATTTACTCCAGATTGGGATGCTTCCAGGTTATTTACCCTCTACGGGAAGTGGTTTAACAGGTTCTTCATTAAAAAAGAAGACGAGAAGATTCACAACCAAAATCTGTTGAGCACAAAAATGTGGCAACAAGCACTGGGACCGATTATTTCTGCTTGGAAAGGCAAAGATTAGTTATTTCACCACTAGAAAAACACCAGAACACTGAACAATATGTTCAGAAAACATGATAATTGAACCAATGTTCAGGAATTGCTCTGTGGCACTTTGGCCGGCTGAGTTTGTTTTCCTCATAAGTCCACTTCACAGCTTTGACCATTTTATCCTCTGATCGCTGGATTTTAGAAAGTTGCAGATTGTGTAAGTGACCCCAGTGACCAAGAACCATGAAAAATATCCTCTGTGGACTGTTTGATTGAGCATGAAGCTGTAACATTCATCAATCAACATGTTACATTAATGATGGTAATGATGGTTCCCCCTTTACAAAGCCCCTCAAAAGAAGAAGAAGAAGAAGGGTGTGGTCTTATTTTGGCAGAAGAAGATGAGGTGATTTGGCATCCTTCAGCTAAAGCTATAGAAAATATTTCCAACAATAAAGAGGCCTCCTAGGGAAGTGGCAAACAGTTAATACACCATCAAAATCACTAATGAAAACATGACCACTTGCACACTTTGAATGTCTCCTATCACCCATCGGTAAAAAGGTGAACAGATGAATGTGTGACTGCATCTACGTTCTCATCATGATATGCATATTTTTATACACCCCTGCACATTAATCCTGTCAAATCCCAACACCAGACAAACACTGCACGTTATTAAATGTCAGCGTCATCAAACAGGTTGGGAATATTTAAGTTGCAAAACTAAAAAGAAGAGAGAAATAATTGGTCCACTGCTGTTAGCTGAAATGCCATTCAGTGTGTCATAGCCTTTCCATAACTATACAAACGAGATGTACTCAAAGGGATCATCAGTACAAGGAGTTGGTACCAATGCAAAAGGAAGGTACTGAGAAGGTTTTTCTATGTGCAGGTACCACATGAAATACTTTATCTAGAGGTAACAGGTGCTGCAGCGGTCTGAGAAGCTGTCCACACATGGTCTCAGGTCTCTATCGGACACTGTCTGTCAACCGTTAACGGCAATGAGCAGATGTGCCTAAGAATAAACTGGTGTGACAGGGACTTAAAACACTGTGCATACAAAGGATGACAAACTGTGGTGTCAAATGTTTTCAGAGCCATTAAATGACTCTGCATGTTAATGTTGCCTTAGAAAGAAAGAAAGAATAGAAGAGAATAGAATAGAATAGAATGGAAAAAGATTAAAAAGCGTAGTTACATTTTCTTTATATTCAAGGAAAGAAAGAAAAAATAGAAGAGATAAATTCGAAAATATAAAAAAATATTAAAAAGTGTGATTTTTGATTCATTTACATTCAAGAATGACAAACTGTGGGCATAACAACATTCAAAGATAATCAAAAAGAAAGACACAAAGAATAGAAGAGAAAAAAATGTAATTGATCAAATTAAATCAATAAATATTATTGTGATGTATGCATATGGACAAGCTGCTAGTTCAATCTTTCTGTACTATAATCTTAACAAACAATGTCTCAACTCTTCAGTAAAACAGCAGCGAGGGTCTGAACAGAAAATGGTGTCTTATCTGTCTCTCAGAAACAGATAATGTAGACACGTCCTGACAAACAACAGCAGAGACGATCCCCTCTGGGGAGTTGCAGTATCTTTGCTGTGAGAGTTCCCCCCCGCAAAGGTGAACTTTAGTTGAACAAGAACTGTCTTGGCCAAAGTTGCGGGGGGCCGCACACTTTCACCCTGTACAATCTGCAGTCGCACCATCCGGTTGGCAGAAGTTACCAACTCATCACCATCTCGTGTTTGAGACTGGAAATGGTGCCGTGAAAGACATCATAATTCATGTTAAAAGTCCTATCTTGGAGAGAAGGTGTGGGGGAGTTTGGCCTGTTTGCTCAACCGCCGCATTCTTTCACCTAATTATTTCAAATGGCTCTGTGACAACTGGATTAGCTGGCTGAACATCCTGCATCGTCCTGTCCCTGGACTTTGATAGAGAAGCCCCAGCCATGTATTTACCCTGGCTCTATTGATCACAACCTGTTTGACAAGCCAAACCAGGAAAGTGCTGCATTTGCTCAACGCTGGACCTCGTGTATCTGAGCAAACAAAGCATTCTGCAACTGATGTCTGGCATAAGACGCGATAACCAGTGTCAACAGCAAAACCTGACTCACATCTGTTAATGTTCCATGAGCTGCATGTAGAGATTGTCTTAAAAATATATTTCTTTTTGCTAATTTGTCCTCACAACAAGAAGTGAAAAAAACACATCAACAACCCACCTGATGTTGTCATGTGGTCCTGGTCCAAGAGAAACGCCGAAGCGGGAGTGGACGGCCAGTCCAGGCAGGAAATTAGGAGAAGGATCAGGAGGTGAGAGGAGGGTGAGGAGATGGCCATGATGCTGGAGACAGAGAGAGAGACAGAGGCACTGTGATTATAATTATCAGCTGGACGCCATGATGACATACCCATGTTAAAAAATAACTCCTTCCTTCCCTCCCCTGTTTCCTCCCTTTCTTTCTCTCTGCCCTATGAGGACGACTGCGGCTGACATTTATTTTCAGCTGGTGTCTGTGAAATCCAACACGAGACCGGGCATAGTTAATAATTGTCCCAGGTTGCTGCAGTGGCAGTTGGAGATGAAATGTATGAAACATATTTGTCTTTGTAAATGTGCTGTTTGTGTTTGTGATGCTTTTCGCTCTAAATTGGACAAAAGAAAATCCCGATAACATTTCTCCAGCTTAAGCCTATTTGTCATTAGCTGTGATTTTATACAGAAATGCCTACAGGGGGTTCAGATATCACAGAAAGAAACAAAATTCAAAACATCTGCAAAAAGTCACACAGAAGCTGCTTTTAGCCATGAACTGAACTTCGGATATTTTCCAGAGTATGCAAATGTCAGAGTTCTTGCTCCAGACATTTACCTGAACTTTTCCTGCCCACTTGTGAAATGTCTGTAAAATCCACAGCAAGCATGTGGGCGTTCATAAAGTTTTGGACATGTAATGGATGCAAAAAAAAGGCATGTCGTTTCAGCAGCTGAATTTATATGTATAATGTATACTATATATCTGCCTAATACATGCTCTATCTTCCTGAATTCTCCTGTTGTTGTGAACACGTCTGACTGGAGCAACTTTCCATATGTGAAAGGCAAAGTCATTTTCTGCACCAACTTCATATAAGGTAAAGTTAACCCTGTATTTTTTTGACCTTTTGGTTGCAGCAGTTTGCACTTCACTTGCAGTTGATATGGTAGAACAGACATGCACTACGTATTTTCTTCAGAGGAGGTGCATGTGTGAACGCAAATGTCCGAATGAGACGCTCCTGCAGTTTCTATGGACTTTATCCGCCTGACCTCCTAAAGCTGCACCAGACTGCTCCACCTCTCACCTGAACGAGGAGGATTTGTTGCTGTTGTGAACACGTCTGTGCAGAGGACTTCCAGCTGTGTTGTGCACGTGTGAAAGGCAAACTCTGGGTAAACTCTGAGGCCAATTCTACCTGGAGGTCATGTCTGAAAATGGGTTTAGCAAACAGTTGCTTATCTACACATCCATGAGATACATTAGCAGTAGCATTGATTAGCAGTCATTCTGGCCACCTCACTCTTCTTTCAGCTCTGTTTTTGGTCTCCACCAACTTCTGAAGGAAATAATGCTCTGTAGCCCCTAAATCTTTTATCATGTTTATTAGCTAGCTGCTAACTTAAGTACAGTAAAATACCCCTGAAGGAAACTGCACAGTCACTGATATTTAGCTGTGGGTTCATTACATACAGCTTTAAGCTCTCTCATAAAACCAATTTCACGTAAAGCCTGGGACACACTGCCGGCATTACTCGTACGTGGCAGTCGCAGAACTTATTGGTTGTCATTTCCACGCCCATGTTGACAGGTTAGAGCGGCCACACTGCCTACATGAGAGTCCCACCTTGCTACTGTCACACACCACTTAGAGTTTCTCACCTATTGTTCTTGAGAGATGCCTGCAATTCCCAGCATAAATAATTATTATTATATAATGACATAATTCCAGCAACATTACATAACATTTAATGTCATTCATGTTTTTATGTAAAATAGTGAAGAAAAAAGGCCTTTATCGAAGGCAAACTCTAGTAGCAGCGCTGCAGCAGACACGTTGGCGGTGCAGACACATAACAGCAGCTGCAGCAGTTTAGAGAGGTAGGCGTCAGGCACACCAGGTAGACAGTGCAGCCCAGGCTAATCAAGCAGGAGTAGCTATTGCATTTAGTGTCGTTATCACATTGTTTAACTAAATACAGGACAATCATTTCCCCTGAGCCTGATTCCTCTCCTACAAATGTCCCCCCCCCCCGACACCTTTAAATAAGAGATGTTGTGACTGTCTATCTCGCCCAGGCTATCCCGGGAGATTCTTTTCCCAGTATGCTTTTGGTCGTACAGAAAACCCCAAACTCTTCGTCCAATACGCTGGTGTTGGCGGAGAAGTTCTACGAGTCAAGTACGACCTCTAAATATAGGCCCAACTTTCTGTCCGCACCCTTGGCTATTTACAGCTGTGTCTCCACAACCTCGCTGGGCAGCCAACAAGCCCAAACGGGGAGCCTGAGTTTCTGAGGGCAACAGTGCCATTATTTTTACCCAATTCTGGTGTGACCTGAGGACAGAGGATCTTAAAGACCTACAGCATAACTACAGTGTGCAACAGAGCATACAAAGTTAGCCTTTATGGATTTACTTAGGGTTGGAGGCCGAGAGATAAGAAGCCAAAAGATCAATTCACAATATATATTTACTTATATAGAGTGACAACTACTGAGCAACTGTGACAATACCTCATTTTCACATTTTCAAATCCAACAAGCTTGGATAGAGCCTTGCAAGACTTAGTGGGAGGTAAATGCCAGGACAAAGTTCATATGAGTGTTTGTTCAACAGCATATATCACTGGCACCTCATCAGGGTGAGGATGCCAGATCTCCATTTACTCTGGATTAGATTTACTGCAGATTTCAAATAAAGCCCATAAGAAGTGCAACTACAGCAAAAACAAAAGGACAAAAACATTGAACTAAACACACAACAGCAAAATGTGGAAAAATTCAACTTTTGCACAATTTAAGTTACTCATTGTAGACTCTCAATGTGACAATGACTATGTTTACATGGACATCGAATTTCGATATTTACCAAATTAAGTCTGAATGAGACACTGCCATGTAAACAATATATTTTCAGATTAACACAGTGTTTTTCTCTGGTATTTGATGGATTGTTGATTGAGTTGACTTTACTGCAACTTATTGGCCCGACATGATTTTTTGAGATATTTTCCAAAATTTAGGTAAAAGTTTGTTCAAAGAAAATCAGCAGTAGTGAAGACAAGGTCTTAATCGCACAATAACATCTTATTGGAACTCCACTGATGTAAACATTCAGTCGTCAGTGTGTGCGTGTGCGTGTGCGTGTGCATGTGCGTGTGCGTGTGTGCATTCCAAGGGTCCAGAGGCCACACATGCCCGAGTTATACAAAGCAAGAATTCATGGCAGGGAGCTGTCAGGCAGCAGGCTCATCTGGCCTGAACCAAAAAGCTCCATTTAAAATCAATCATTTACAATTGTCAACCCTTTTCTACATCTGATATTTTTGCCTGAGTTCGTTTTCAGACTGCCACTCCAGCTCGCTTCATGTCTGACTATCTTCTGTTCTGAAATCATAATTGAAAACATTAAATTTTTCTCTCCTCATCAAAAGCTGAAACACCATTATTATGGTGAATTGAACATCGCTTTAATGAGCACTTTAAAATTGTTCTTCTTCTCCTCTTTTATTCCTCCACATTGTCTTTTCTTTCAGAGCGTAACATTCTTTAATCAGTTGAGGAACCAAAGTGCTATAAAAGAGGGCCAAACAGCCCCTCCATTCCAACATGTGGCCTCATGTTAATCCCAACATTAGTCTCTCTCTCTCTCTCTCTCTCTCTCTCTCTCTCTCTCTCTGGTGCTTCTTCTCCAACTCGTGCACATTTCTCCCCCATTCCTCTTCTTCTCCGGGGCCAATTACAGGCTCCCAGGCTCGCGGGAAGGCTGCCTGAGCCAATCAGAAAAGAGGGAGGCTCAGCCCAAGCCTCCTGGGGTCCCTTGGTAAACATTTAAGGCATCTGTGGTCAACCTTCCTCCAACTACCTCTGCCCCACACACACACACACACACACACACGCATTCAACATGAGGGCATCACACATACAAACCCACACACACACAGATGGCATCCCACTGCCAGAACCAGGCTTCTCTCCTATGTTTCCTCAAATCTCTATTAGTCATCTGTGTTTGTTCAAAAGGATCTGCCAGGCAAGGGGGTTTGGCGGTGTAAGGGTGAAGCCAGGGAAAAAAAGAAAGTTTAAGGGGTGAGAGGTCACATCGTGTCTGTATTAGTCCCTTCTATAGCTGCAGGAGAAAAGTATGCACTCACACACACACAAAGCGATTTTGTGAGCCAAAATTCATCTGAGGTTCCAACAAAGAAAAAGCAGTCTTCATGACTCAGTCACCATTTTTCTAAACATGACCCAACTCACAGTCATGTCCTTATTTACCTTGTTCCCGCTTTTTGGATACGACTGGATCCAGGGAGGTAAAAGTTCAAATTTATGAGGAGAGGGGAGTGGCCTTAAGAAACAGACTCTCCTTTTTCTACACTATTGGTGCAGAGTCATTACAGGGGAGTAAACATTACCAAGAGGAGCATTTTCAGATTTACGAGGACACTAAGATAGTTACAAGGCACTAAAACAAGCAGATTTGCAAGACTCATCCACACAGACACAGTAATAGTTTCTTAATATATCAATTGTTATTGTGGAAGAAATATACCTGGAGACAGTATTTGACTGAAATGTTGTATTAAATGTTCTTTTGAATACACTATAAATATAGTGGGAGTGGTTTGGCCATATTGTGTCTGTTGGGGAGCTTATCTTGTTTTGTATTTGCTCATAAATTGGTTATTGGCTTCAGTTACACTGTTTAACAAGAATCCATGGACAATAAACCAAGAGACATTTTCAAAGTTACGTTTCTTTTTCTCTTTCTGAAGTGCAGAAAAGTCAGGTTTTCTCATTAGATGCAAACCAACAGGTTTGTCCACATTCTGATAGATAGAGAAGTTTTAAAGATTACAGAAATCTAATTAAAATAGTTTTTTTTAAACCTCTTTGTACATGTTTTCTTGTTGAGGTGCCCATGAGGAAAGTGGCCCAGATATATGCATTAAGTGAACAAACAGTCAGTACTGAATTAGTCAAGTATTTATACTTGATGATCACCTATAATAACATAAAATTAATGCAAAAAGGCAATTCTACAAATAAAGCCATTACATCAAAAATGGTTTTGGATCTTAGTGGCCTTAAAGGCATACAGTTCAATATTTCACTTTTTACTCGTAGTGCTACAGAGTAAGCAACAAGTGCCAGTCATATACATATATGACTGGTATCCTATACATGTTGTTTAATTAGTTAGTTGTATCACATATAATTATCAAAGAACACTGTAGGGCCTCCTCTTGTAGCAGAAATGTTTACTCAGACTCCATTTTAACAGACTTTTATCTGAGTACATTTTCAGAAGTAATTTCACTTCTACTTGGGTAATAATTATTTTAACCATTGGTTTTACTTGAGCACTGGTTTGGAAAAAAAAGTTAATTTCCTAGTATTTCCACCCCTGCTGAGTGTTAACTTAAAGGTTGAATGTAATAATTTCACCATACACCAGATGAAAGGTAGTGAAAAGCAGACAGAGTTTGACATCAGAGGTCAGTTGTAAATACGCACTGTGCAATTTTTGCCAAGCTCAAAGAACACAATTGCGAGAAAAAAGCAGTGTAAGCTACAGTCATCAGTTCAAAAGTACATGTTCCTACCAATGGTTGATTTAAAGTTTTGCAGACCAAAGTCTACCTGTGTAAAATATTCTGGTACCGTCAGAAATTCTGGTCCAACCATTGTCTAAAAATACTCTAGCCAATGACATACAGGAAAAGCTTGCTCTGTGTTTTGCTGCATCTTCAGAAAGGATGATATAAGTTGAAGACATCACTGTCTATGTGTATATAGTTGTACACTTAGAGACTGACTCTTGAGTTTTTCCTGCCAGAGTGCTTATCTCACTGGGCATATTTAGGGCTGCAGGAGCATTAAAGAAAGATGTGAATCAATCTGGTTTGACCTTGTTAATTACTATGAAACCAGTGACTGAATTAGCAGCCAAACCTGCATAGCTAAATCCTGAGGCATTCAGGGTCTGACAGCCTGCAACCAAAGGCAATCAACTATAAACCTGGAATCAGGCCCAAATGAATAAAGCATGAATTTGTGACACCACAAAGCATCTTTAATTGGAGCGGGGGACCACAGAGGGTGAGTAGGAACAAGCACTTTGGGTAAAATGTGCCAACGTTAGCTAGCCAGTGGTGAAGCCAGGATTAGGCTCCGACAGCAAAACATGCAAATGAAATATAACTACTCACAAAAACTTTATTTTGGATTTATTTTTGAACCAGTGTGCTTTTAGCTTTTGGCTACTTCAGCCAATTTTGCACTGCCAGCTCCTCCAAGTTGTCAGTTTGTGAAACGTGTTAAAGCACTTCTGATAAATGGTAAATGGTCTGTATTTATATAGCACTTTTCTAGTCTTGATGACCACTCAAAGCGCTTCACATTTACCCACAGCTTTTTGCACACATGCATTCATACAGTGCATCTACGTGCAGCACTGCCTCTATCGTACATAACTCACACACTGCTAGCAGAGTAAGCGAGAAGGGGATCGAACCGCCGATCTGCTGATAAGTGACGACCCACTCTAACTTCTGAGCCACGTGAATTGTAATCTGAAAATGTCACCTAATACAACTGCAAAATGGCAACATGATAAAGGTTGAGAACATCAGAAAAGTAGAGCCTGACTGATTTATCAGTGGGCTGATTAAATTTGTTGATATGATTTGAGTAGATTTGAGTTGGTTTTGAACTGTTTGCTTTATTTGTTAAATGATTTAAGCAATTTTGTGGCTGAAGTTATTATATCTTGACAAGATCATTTTTGTGTGTACACGCACACAAAGTAGTCCAAGGTCCACCATTAGGTCTCTCCATAATTACACAAGAATTACGCAAATATATTTTCTGCCCTCGACCTTTCCCTTTCTCGCCTAATCGCTGTCTTTAAAATATTCAACATTTGTGTAAACATACCACAGGCTTCAACATGAGCCTGTTGTACCAGACAAGAAGAAGAAGAAGAAGAAGAGTCTACGCTGGCAGAGACGCTCACACAAGAACTGTAACAGCTACTCCTCATATCCTTGGACTGTTGGATGTATTTACATGCATTAATTAACCTGTAAGCATGTGTGCTCAAGTGTGTGTGGAGAAGGTATACACTGCAGGCATATGGTACGTTTTTAACTCGTATGTGTGTGTGTGTGTGTTTGCATGAAAGTGTGAGTGCATGTGTGTGTGTGGAGAAACTATACACACAGGCACAGTATGTGTTTTTAACCTGTGTTCATGTGTGTCTGTGTGTGTGTGTATGTGTACTCTGTGAGGACCATTTTGAGCACAGACCTTACGGAGTGAGAACATTTTTGGAAAGTGAGGACATTTTGGCCGGTCTTCCCTTTTCAAAGGCTTGTTTGAGGGTTAAGACTTGGTGTTAATGTTAGGGTTAGAATTAGGTTTAGGTTATTTACAAGAAAGTGTGTGCGTGTGTGAGTGTGTCTATCTGTGTGTGTGTGTGTCTCTCAGGCATTCAGATCTGGCTACTGGATGGCTCTAATGTCTCCTGCTCCTATTTCATAAGAGAGAGTGGAAAACTCAGAGTCAGCACACTGGCATGAGAAGAGTCTCTGCTGGACGCAGATCAGGACACACATCTGCAAACCCCGCCATGGTCTGTGCGTGTGTGGGAGGCGAGACAGGGAAGGAGCTGGCGTGTGTGTGTGTGTGTGTGTGTGTGCGCCCGTGCACGGATATGTGTGCGTTAAATCAAGTGTGTGCATTGGAGTGATAAGAAGAAAGGTGAAGAGAACAAGCAACAGAGTACAGCAGATGTAGAAAGTGTGTGCACCGTACAGAGCAAACATTTGATCCTAGTGGAGAATGTCTGCTGTGGTGGTGAATGCTAAACACTCATTGCTTCAACTTGAAGAGTTGACAAGTGTTTAAAAGACGATATCAAAGTTCTTGTTGCTTCTTGTTTAAAGTATGCGTGTGCAGATCTGCAAGCTGCTCTAAATCCTGCACTTTCTCCCTCGTTGTCGGACACACACGTATATCCTGAGAGTCGTGCACACCACTAAAGACTCAAATCTAATGGTTTCCAGAGTGTTGTCAAAGGGTGTAGAACGTAACAGCTGTACTTAATGTTGTACGTGGGAGTGCGGCAGACACTGAGACAGAAACAGATGGAGCTAACGTCTCTTTAAAACTTCTCGCCTCGTCTATTTAAAAAATCTCCTCTTTCCTTTACCTGGTGGATGCTAATGGCTGCCATTACGCTTGTCCTTCATCGTGCTTTACCTCTGCTTTAGTGCTTACTGAGCCAGCATTCCAACGTTGAGTCCCATTAAATATGATTCAGCTACATTCAGGTGAATATTTTCAAACCACCCTGTTTGAATGAAAAAGGATACATGGACCCTAACACAAGTATCAATGGGAAGAGATTTCAGAGGATTATTAAATTGGCCTCTAAACTAACAGCATCCAGTGGACATAATAAACAAGCAGTTTTTCATACAGCTGCGTGTGGTGTGATTTAGATACAAAGAACGAGCCATCACAGAGGAAAACTGTGAGCAAAGCATTCCTGTCAAGTTCATAAACACATTACAACTAAACAGGAGACTCAACAGTGCAATAAAACTGTCTCTGAGGAGATTAATTAGCCAGTCCCACTACAGAGCAAAACAAACCTTTAGTTACATTATCATTTTACATAAATCATGAATGGCTCCAGAAAATGCGAGCAATGAGTTTGAGAATCCTTTTTTATCCACCAAAAACAACAACCTTGGAGAGCATTGAACAAGGCCGTGCGTATACAGGTTTGCACATTGTGTCTAATCACAGGGTGTGTGTTTCCTAATTGAAACAGCAGAGCAGGGGAAGTGTTGACAAGAGCAAACAATGTGAGAGGAGAAGCTGAAACGAAAAAGATTTGAAATTTACTAAAAAGCTGAAGCAGTTCAATGGGATACAATCTCTGATATTCTGGATACTGGATGATAAGTATTCCCACTTATTCTATGTTATCAATACAGTGCAAGACCCTGGATTTGTGTATATTAAATCTCTAGGATGTCCTCCAAACTAGTTTAGCCTTGGTTAGCCTCGTGGAAGCTCTGGCAAAAAAAGTGTGTTACATATTTTTTAGATTAATTCTGACCATTAGCTAAAAACTGCGGTTTTATATCAAATTAAATTAAGTGAATTTCTTCAGATTTTTTGGGCTGTTTTAATGAAACCAAAGTAAAAGTGTCATCATGAGCTGATTGTGGCAACTTCTGACTGACACTTCTCATTGTTTGTGATTTAACAGGCGGAAACACTTGAAAATTGATGTTCATCACCTGTAAAGTCACTAATCAGGGTTGTACTTTATGAATATATATCTGTTATGGGCCAAACTGAGCTCCAGATACACATAGATTGTGTCAACAATTAAGCAACTCTACAAAATATTTAGAAATATTCTGGCAATTTTAGCAGGTCCTTCTTACTATATTCTTCATAAATCACAATATACAGCTAAAAACGTTAAATACAAGTCCTCACGTGTCGTCATCAAGGGGGAGACAACTCAGCAGTCCAGACCAACCATGTCTGTCACCTCATCCCCTCAGTGTCTTACACCAAAGTGCAGCGGAATCGTGGACAACCTCAAGTTTCTGTGGTTTTAATGTGGGCACAAGCTACAGGCAGGTTGAAGTGGAAATCTCTCACACTCAGCAGCCAGATGCGTAAAGACAATGTAAAGGAGTCTGAAGCAAAGTTGTGCGCGTCGTGCGTCTAGCTGCGTAAAACCGGACTTTCTGGAACATGAGGACAAAAGGTGCAGCAAACGCGTTGGACGCATAAAACCACTCACTTGTGATGTCTCGAGCGGATCGACTTTTCAGAACTTGGTCATCTGATGTCCAGCGTGAGCACCGACAGGCGCGGAAAAGTCCTGCTCCCGCACCTCGAGCCTGCTGCTCGGCCCCGAAACCAGATCTGATCCGAGCAGGATTTGTTCACATCGCCCACCCACACCTCGGCTCGAGTGTGCGCCGCTTCCCCTCGAACGGTTTTCTGTCTTTTCTGCCACTCACTTCATCATCAAGCCTGAGCTGTACTTTCAGGGCTGCACACACACACACACGCGCACACACACACACACAACACCACCTCGCCGAGACTGAGCCACTATGTGTGTGTGTGTGTGAGTGTGTGTATGTGTGTGTGTGTGTTTCACATGGCGGCGGAGCGCCCTCATCCGCCAACAATCCACTCTTACTCCATGATGAGCTGAGAGGGAGAAGAAGCCTGCAGGCACAAACCTCCAAAATAAAAGCCAGAGGGAAAGAGCAGCCTGCTGCAATACTTTCTCGTTACTGTGACACAAATATGAAATCTACATTTGATTCTGTGGTTCCATTGCACCATTTTAAAACTAGGATACAATTAAATATATATGTTTTTAAATTATAAACCAATGAGACTGATTTCCTATTCAAAACACAGCAAAACAACACAACGAGTCTGGTAGTATGAGTTAGATAGATAGATAGATAGATAGATAGATAGATAGATAGATAGATAGATAGATAGATAGATAGATAGATAGATAGATGGATGGATGGATGGATTATTATTGTTATGGTCATTACTATTCTAATAATATTTTTCATTAATTTGAGAGGGTTCTTAAATCGTGTAAAGTATATTAAAACCCTAAAGTAGCCTTCATTCAAATATTCAGATATTCACTGCATTTGGGACCAATATTATTTATTTATATATTCATTTTTATTTATTTATTTTCCATGTAGAGATACAGTCCTTGAATTTGGGATGTAGAAGATTATTAGAATCAGTCATCAACAAACTAGTTCCCTAAAAAGTTGTCAAACGTACATGCCCTCTGCATATTTACCGGTCGGCTGTGTTTAAAAGAATAAACAACAAAAACCTGTCTCTGTATGTAATTGAAACAGTGCGTTGTGAATGGTGTGACAAAGCAAAAAGTGCAGCCCTCTCACGTGCAGGGTCCACTTGAGGAGTGCATGACGCCACGAGAGGCTTGCCTAGAATTTCAGCTGTCAGTGGATATACACCCCCCCCCCCCCCCCCCGACCCAGGAAAGGAAAAAACACCCCTGACACGTGAGAGAAAAACCCATCCAGCTGTTGCTGCTGGTTTTGCAGGTTTTTTCTTTTCTCTCCCTGCACACAGTCAGACTGCCTGTGTTTGCCTGAGTGGACCTTTGTGCACATTTGTTTCATTTGATCTCAGGATTCAACTTTGAATCCACGAACCTCCCAAGACAGACATCCATCCATCCAGTGCAAACAAAATGTGCACCATTGAAAAGCCATACAAGGATAATATTGCTGTTAGCATGCTCAGACTGACCTCCCTTCACAAGCACACTGCACACACTACACTTTTGAAGTCTGATCATGTCGACAAACAGGGTCAGTGGGCCTCAGCTCGAGATGCATGGTGGTATGATAGATCTGAATAAACTGCATTGTGTCAGGAGCAGTATTCAAAGTGCTCAGCTGTAAATAGAAACACAGACAGAGAGATAAACAGGCAGAGGCACAGAGGAGGGCTGGGAGTCTGTATTTTGTCCTCCTCCTGCCAATGCAAAGAGCCTGTATGTATTGACATAATTTGCAATACACAGAGAGAAATGGAATTGGCCTGTCTGTAGGCCACTGAGCGCAGCCGTCCTTGTATTTTTTATTTCCCTGTCCCCTTTTCGTTTACAAGGTCCACAAGTTATGGCCGAGCTTTCCCCAAGTCCTCCCCCCCGGCTGCAGTGCACATAAAAACACTCGATGAGCTACCAAGGCTGCTCTCATGTACAAATTCAAAGATTTATAGCTTGCAGCACAGAGGAAGAAGAAGACAAGTACCACTGAAACCTATTCACTGAGATTTGTTTACCATCTTTCACTAATCATTCTTTTCTTCAATGTATTTTAAAAAGGGTCAATTCAAGCAGGGTAACTCCAGGTTACTTTCCTCTGCTTACCTTTCACTTGACTTGAGGCACTTTGTGATATTAATTACCAAAGAGCAACAGACATGGCCAAACAATTAGTTTGTATTAAGTGACCTCTGTACATGTATTGGTAGAGAGCTCTGATTGGAGGAGAGCGGGGGGCGTCCATTGAATTAGTTCCTTTGTTATGGAATACTCGTTCCTGTGATTGTCTGCTCTGAGTGATCATGTGGACTTAGGCTGTATTGAATGTGACAACAGAACAATACATACGGCCCACAGACTGATGTCACTGTGGCGGCGCTGCAGCGGCCTGAAGTGGGCTGCATCCAAACCAGCCCCTTTGAGCTACACCCACAGTGGGATGTTTACTGTGGGCGACGGTAAATAAGTATAAGTGCAGTCATCAGAACTGTGCTCTTCATCCTTCAATTCACTTCCAGTATTTTGTTAATCCATGATTGCTTGTTCAGCTTGAGGTGATAGACTATTAAAACAATTAGTTTCGGTGAAACGTTTTGTGTCATTTAATGATTTAATGACAACTTGTGCTTAATGACAGAGCAAAACCTGACACAAGAACGTAGTTTTAATAATAACAAAAATATAAAGGCTAAAAAAGTCAAAATGATTTGTTTGGGACTCACCAATCAGTGGGGGGATGGTGTATGGATCAATTCAATTCAATTTGTTATTGTATATTAATTTTACAAATACACATTTTATCCTGTTTTATCGTATTATTACTATTATTTTTGCTCTGGCTGTCATTTTCTTGCACTGCAAGACCACCAGTGTGGAAACAGAATAAATCTGTATCCTTGGTTGTTTTACAAGATGTTTTTTTTTTTTCCAGTTTCTGAGCCTCCTCACTGAGCATGCATTAGTCGCTGCAGCCACATATGTCACGGCCATAAGTGGGTTTCTGCAGGAGCATGCCTTTCAGCAGCCATGTAAGATCTATTAGCGTTTGTCTGTCTATTTTTGTTTTCCACATAATTTAAGGGTGCCCTTTGTGTCATCCCCCTCAAGTCACCTGTAATGTATTTAGTACAGGCTCATATTGCAAGTGTGGCCATTCCCAACTGTGTCTGCACCCTTCTGCCAATTGGATTAGGATAAAGGAGAGGAGATGGCTACAGGGGGAGAACCTGCACACGCAGCAAATATAGGGCACATCACTGTGCTCCTGCTTACATATCTTCTTTAATGCAGAGCTGTGGATAGGCTCAAAGTGATTCACAAATAATTCACCATTAACAGTTCTGAACCCTCTTCCAGTGCTACGAGTCCCTAACCTGCCACATACATGACAGCGGGGGGGCAGGTGGGGTGGATGCAGTGAAGTGTAGGGAGGAAATTGAAGTGAACTGGTGAGATTGCATGGGATGAGTTAGATCCACCGAGTATCAGCATGAGAGGCCCGTCATGTGCAAAACAACACAATTAAGAGGGACGCTTACCCTAATCAGTGAATGCATCATGTAAATTATGTTTTTTTTTTCAATGCCTTCTTTAGTCTTGGCCGTTATCGTGGAATACAAATCAGGGACTTAACTCTAATGAGAGGAGGAGAGCGTGGAAGGAGTGGGATGGGATGAAGGTGAAGAAGAGGAACAGCAGGAGATGGAGAGGCTGATGTGAAAAAGAGTTGGAGAGAGGTAGTGGGAAACAGCTGGTTGCATTGACCCTTTTTACAGTTTTTAGAGTTAAGTTGAGTCTTACAAGTCAAATACTTATCAACACAGGAGCAAATCTTCATTAGAATAATAGTATTTACTTTCTACTCCTACTCAGCATCCATGTGTTTGCTCTAATTATTGCACGTCTGCATTATCTTTGCACTAATGATGCTTGATTTTAATAAATGAACCGACACAAATGCAATTCAACACACATCACCTCGAATGAGAGCCTCAGAAAACAGAGGTAGCGATGCAACAGTAATAGTTAATAGTGCAGAATTATAGATTTACACTGTACAACTGTTGCTTCCACCCCACTACATGATCAACAGACAGCATGTTTCAAGTTAACCTCTGTGCAAACATAAAAATTAGAAAAATTACCCTATTTTGCAGTTACTTGGTAAATATTGGTCTCGAAATCCAATATTTGACTTAACCTCCAAATAGTGAAAAGCTGCCACCAATTTAAATAAGGCAATAAAATGAGACATTGTGTTCACTGAGGTTTCATTGAGCAGTAAAAACCTCTGGGAATATATATATATATATATATATATATATATATAGGAAATACCAATGCAAAAATAGTCTCCATGTTAAGTACGGTAAGTAAAAAAGTGTCTGTGCTTGTTGATTATTTGTTGCTTTTAGAGTTCAGACCTTTTCTTTTTAAAATGCTATATATCCTCATGACACTTCAGCGGCCTCCTGTTGATTGTGGGAGATAACAGGCTGGAGGTTTTCTACCAGTTCACTCGCCCCCCCCCCCCCCCCCCGACCAAACCCCAGCAAGTTACAGAGGTGGAACCAAACTAGCTATAAACCCACAGTATCTTCTGCAGCCACTTCACATCCGTCCAGGTTGTCAGCGCCAGCTCTTCACGGGTGGGTCTCTTCAGGATCACAGAGTAATATTATAGGATTAGGAAATGTTATTCTCTGCAAACCTGGCCTAAAAACAGCTTCCCATGGTTTGTATAGTAGTTATTTAATGTTCCATCCTCAGGGACAGTCTGTGGAAACATAAGCATGTGCCTTGGCACACAAACACACAATAGGTAAATAACTGTAAAGTGGGGACCAAAGAGTGAAACATCCTGTTTACAGGATGATGTTAAGATGAAAATTCACTTTGTGCCCATCTCCAATAGAAACACACACATTTTACACACACAGCCGCCCTCCATTATTTCCCTCAAAGTCTCACCAGTAAAAAAAGAGAAAAGAATAAATCTCTGCCTCGCCACCATTCTGCTCAGCTTAATGCCCCTAAATTGCACCAATCATGGCTGTTCTAAATCTGTATGTCTATGAAAATGATTGTTGAGACTGAGGAGCCTTCTGATGGACAGGCTGCGGAGGAAACATACTTTTGCCAATAATTTGTGGTTACCTAGGGGACTAGAACAAAAGAGCGTCAGTGAAGCACATTATCTTGTCATGCATGTGGCCCTAATGGCATGTGAGCTCTGCCCCCGGGGACAACTGAATATGAAACAGTCGGCGCAAACACAACTTTAACACATTAAGGGAGGGATGATTCAAGTGTTGCAAATTCAGTTTAAGACAAGTGAGGCGCACAAAATGAGACATGGAGAGTGTTAGGGAATGCTTTTCAATAAATGTGGATGTAATCTATTGTGTATTCCTCATGTTTGCTAACAGCCACATGTGCTGATGAAATAAAGACACATTTTTCAATTAACTCTTAATTTGTTTTTTTAAGGTCCAGTGTGTAAGATTTAGGTGAAAGGGATCTATTGGCAGAAATTGAATTTGAAATCATCCTAGTGATGTTCTTTACCCTAGAATGGTCCCTTTATTATATTTAAGTACTTTATATTTACATCGGGAGCGGGTCCTCTCTATGGAGGTGGCCATGTTTTGTACAGTAGCCCAGACTGGACAAACTAGACACCTCTTGAGTTTTTATGACAACTGAAGGCTACAGGTTCTCTGTCATGTTTGGAAGGGGAGGGTGAGGGGTATTCAGCTGCAACATGCAACTTCACCACCAGATGTCACTAAATTCTACACACTGAACCTTTAAACAATAACAGCTACAGAGAGGAACTATAAAATAAATAGTAATAATATATATATATATATATATATATATATATACACCAAACTAAATGCACCAAAATAACAGTGAGATAATAATAATAATAAAATACTTCAAATGGAAATACAAACTCCTGTGTGATTAACATGAATCTGTAAATATAATTTCTCAGATTTCATATCTCTGTGGTCATGGAACCACTTCACTTGTCAATCATTTTTTTAATACCTGGCTCCATGTAGAGGCAAGATGTGTCATCTTCCCGCAGTACATTTTTTGATTTGGCTTTGGCTGTATGTCTTATATTTACATAATCTAATATATTCCAGGAAACACGTCCATAAACGTCTTCCAACAAATCTAGAATTCCGAAATTAAATCAAGGATAAAAAAAACCAACTAAAGCAGTTAAAAAGGCCAAACTTTCAATAAACCAGCACTGAATCATTCAGAAATTAGTAGCGCTCCCTGGTGGCCACAACAGGATATTCTTCCATACTTGCACACACACAGACACACACACACACACACACACACGAGGTCAGCTGTTACCTCAGAGACAAAGCACAGAGAACCAGTAGGAAGTAAATACGTCCACTGCTCACACGTTTTTTAAACTGTGACTATGTGCATGAGATAGAAAGAAAAAACAATAATGGAAAGACAGAAAACATGCCTCAAACATAGAATAGTTTTGGACGCCATTGGAAAAATCTTTTATTTTGAAAACATGGTAGAAAAAAGCAATTGTGCAACAAATTTATATTCAACATTAATGACACAACTGTGTAGGTGTAAAAGGTGGTATATAAATACAATCCATTTACCACTTAAACATAAAGTATTTGACATTAATTAGAAAACAATTTAAATTATTTAAGTTGCTTTTATTTTAGTTAAGAAGCAAAAGCGACATCGTTGTTGTATGTCAGAAGAAATCATTGATCAGAAAGTCTGTGGGTTTTGTATGAAATGATACAAGCTGGAGGGTTGTTGGCACACACTCAATACAAATAAAGAAAAAGAAGACGAGAGTAAAATATTACTAATAATAAAATATTTCCATTCTTTAAAGTACTTACATCATGAGTATTGAATAATGTCATGCCAAACAATTTGCACACTCTCATAAACTGAACACTGGACCACCTGAGGAGTTAGCAGCATCCAGTGATTGTAAACAAATGTGTTTTTACGAGCTTGTTGCACTTTCATTTCCTACTTCTACAACTGAGTTTACACCTTTTTTTAATCACTGCAGGACGACGATTAACAATCTGGCAAAGGAACTGCTGATGAAAATTTGCCTTTCAGCTAAAGCGGGTAAATCTACATTTGGATTCATCTTGATTAATGTACATGGTCTCTTTTCAAATAAAACATTAAATAAACCTTGTGTTCTTTCATCCAAAACAGCGAACGCTTCTGTCACTTCCTGCTCCACAGAACACAATGTTGAACAAACCAGTTTGTTGAGTCACTTTCATTTTCTATCTTACTGTAATTTATATTTATACCACGACCTACCAGGAGAACCTATAGGCAGGAAACTTCACTGCCTTCCTTTGCAACTCTCCCTCAAAGTATTATTTCTTCTTCATCAAAATATTATTTCCACTTAGTTAAATTATTGTTTTCACTTCAAGCTTTTTACTCGATAATTTTTCTGCTATGTATTTTATCTGTTTCTCCCATGTCTCTCATTTTCTCCAATATTTTACCATTACATCCAACCGCTTTGTGTGCCGGCTATAATTGTTCCCTGCTGTCTTTCTTGGTCCTTTGCTTGTTCTTGTTCGTGAAGCACTTTGTAGTGGTTGTTTTGTGCTATATAAATTAAGTTCATTATTATTATTATGAAGAACAGAGTCTCTGTCAGGTCTTCCAGATGAATAATAGTCAGTCTCTTCTGTTGCTCATCCAATTCATTAGACTCCACGGGCAGCGCTCCAGTCCTGAGACACGCAGCGTACAGGTGGTGCACATTTCACAGGAACTGCCGCAGTTTGTCTTGGAGTCGGGATAATGCAGCCGTCAGGTCTGTGTTTTTAATCTGGATGCAACAGGAGTTGAGGGAACTAGCTGCTACCGTAGAGTTTGACTCCAGAACATCTCAGCAGCCAGGAAATGCCATCCAGAAGCCCTGACAGGGATTCTGCCACTGTATCCTGCACCTGATTACCACAGAGAAAAACAAGCAGGGGGTTCAAATCTGCTCATATGGACACAGGTTGCTTAAAAGGCCTGTTCTTCACAGCAGATAATTTGACATGTTAACAGTACAGCCCCATACTTCACAGGACAAAAAACCCAATAACACCTACTAACATCTGGCTTTTGTCTGAAATGGGACCGGGTACAAACCAGATTCATTCCCCGGTCAAAAGACTCAGGTTTTTATCGGCGCCGGGTTCGGTTGGCAGTAATGGAAACGAGACACATGGGTGAACATGCTAATTTGGCAAGACAGCGAGGTGAGAGAGTTTCTGTTTTCGGTGCACTTCGAACATGACGCACCGGAGGAAAAAAACTGGAAAAAGAGTGTCTACTGGAGAGGGGAAATGAGTCACAATCACCTTTTCAGTGGGTTCACCTGCATATAACCTCTAATTTTGGTGTAAAAAAATCTGTGGTTTAATTCAGTTGAAGAGTCTCAGGAAGACATGAGCATGTGGTAGTGAGCAAGCATGAACAATACAAGAACCCTGAAACTAAAGCAGCAAAATGGAATTCAGCCATCATTCATTTTAATGTTTACACCTGTTCTCGTCCTACATGTCTGCTGTAATAAATTTACAGTTAAGGAAATAGAAGCCTTTCAAATAACCAAAAATCAAAAAACAGTTACCATCCAGGGGTTGGCCACTTGATGTAGGCAGAGTCTTTTTGCCATCTCAACACAGGGAGTCCGACGCCTGGCCGTGTTCCTGGGTGCACTACTCCGCTGGCTGGTGGCGCCAACAGCTTCCGGGTCTTCTCTGGCGACACAGGAGAGCACCAGCAAAGGCCTGGATGTGGAGCCCCTCGCTGGGCTCAGCACAGCCTGGATCTGAGCCACCTCGGAACGTCCCCCGTCTGTTGAAAAACATGGCCACTCATGCAAATGTCCCGCACTCGTGATTCAACAGCCAACATGCAGAAGCTCCAAATATGAATGCATCGTCATCTCACCTCTCCCTGGCTCCGCGTTGGCGACATAGATGAACCCATCCACCGCCTGGCACACTAGCTGGACCTGAGGGGCAGGGCTGTAGATGGGGCAACCTGACTCATCTGTTCCATCAATGGTAAAAAGTTTATTACTGATGCTCAGCTGCTGCACTCTGGCTCGTTCCCTCTCTGCCCTGCAAACAAATACAGTTTTTGTGACCATAAAATAAACACCACAACGTGCAGAAAACTAATAACGAACAAAACAACTCATGTGGTAACACAAGATACTGAGTTCTTACCTATTGGTTGAGTACAGAGTGAGGATATTAAATCTGTGTTGGTTGTTGAACATGTAACTGATCCCTGAGCCGATCCCTGGGATAAAAGAAGATGGGTGCTTAGTTGCATATGCGAGTATCTTGGCTGATAGGAAGTATATTGGTAATAATCCTGGGCCAATACTGCCACCTAACGGTAGGCAAATAAACCTACAACAGGCAAAAGAAACCAATTCCTTGACCAATAACCGCAAATTTTAAAAGAAAGATGCATTATGGGTCACGAAAGAACCAGATCCAGGAATTGTGGGCATTTCTTTTGACACTCTCATTGATTTCTCAGAGGATAATTTATGAATAAAAATCAAGATCTAGTGACTTCATAGGTGCTTTCATAAGGGGACTGTTGAGCTTTGGCAGAGGTAACTGTCCTCTGAGTTTGTTAGTGAGCAGGATTACTCAAAAAACAACTCAAGCTATTTCAATGGAGCATTTTTTCCCCCACTTGTTTCAACATGGCGAGATGGGACATTGGTCTTGGAGGAGGTATGAATGTATTACTTCAGTAATGCACTTTGAGTATGAAACAATCGAATTCCAGTGACAGCAGTGTTTTTTTAAGAGTTTGGCTTTCAGAACAGAGGTTTATCACAGGTATCTCACCGTTAATCTGTCTGTGCGGAGTGCCCGACACAGGAAGCACATCTGGAGCGAGCATGAGCCGCGTGACTAAAGAAACATCCAGGTGCTCCATGCCGGGGCCAAACATGGCATAACGCGGCTCAGACGAGGGCACCAGAGACTGAAGAAATGAGGTCACACGCTCGTACGCTGGCCGTGAAGGAAGCCATTGCTGTCTGCAGGATGGACAGCCTCTCAGGTATCTGTTACAGGCAGAAACAGACCATACTGTTACTACTGGTAATACTGTAGTATCCAACTGACCTCGACATTGGAAAGCAGACAAAGATACCCACTCTGACATGTAGTCACATTTTGATTCCATCCCCTTGTCCTCTCCTTCAACCAGGCTCTCGTCTTCATTGATTATCGGTGCATTCAACATCTCCAGCTGGGGCATTGTCAAATGATCAATGGAGGACCAGTATGGCATGTCCCTGAGCAGGAAATACCTCCAGAGGATTGGATCTCTAACCAGGTCCCTCCAGTAGCGACTGGTGGCCCCCAGTCGGCAGATATCCGCAGGAGACAGGAGGGTCATGATGAGGAACTGCAGGTCCACCTTAAGGGAGGTCAGGATACATCAATTACTATTGTTTCTATGGCTTGAAGTCCTTAACATGTGATTCCTTATATTGATAAGTCTGATGCAGTGTTTTCTTTTGGTTAAGTGCTTATTATAAAATTCTGTCATGGAGACAATCAACAAAAGGGCATTGTTGTATTATAATAATATATTATAATATATAGTCACAAAGCCATATCTATCTATCTATCTATGTGGTATTTCATGATCTTCAGTTTTATGTAATATCAGAATATGTGGATATGCAGATATTTGTAGCCTATAAATTTGTCTTGGATAACTGGAAACAAGTTTTTAAAAACAAAAGCACAAAAGACTACTTTGTAATTAATCTAATTATGTCTCTTCCTAAATATAACATCCACAAATGTAAAGGTAATGCAATTGGACCGAATATTGCTTCAATATCTTGAAAATTGACCAATAAAAGCTGTCAGACAGTAGAACTGTGCTCCAGAGTTAAATGTATGTTAATATAATTTTCACTTCAGTTACATTGTGTTTATTATTCTGCTTTCATGTAAATCCCTGGCTTTATTTACATTGATGTTTTCATGTGTCTCTAATGAGCCCATATGTGCATCTGTTGAAGCAGAATTCATGGTTAGTATGAGTCTCAAATAAAGTTTTTCAAAAAACACAACTTAACCTTGATTGGGTTTAGATCATTTGAACTTTATACAAAGTAAAGCTTTTACAATCCTTCAATTCAGTCCCACCTTGACCGATGAGACGTTTACACACACACACACACACACACACACACACACACACACACACACACACGCGTATTTACGGATAGTTTAAGGTGTGACTTGTCTCACCGGTAAACTGTCCAACAGCCCCGGCTGTTCCTCTTCGTCCCCCGGGTCTCCACCTGCTGTCCCGTCACCGCTCACCGCTGCTCGGCTGTTTGTGAAATAAGTGTCGCTGAAGCTCCGGAGGCTGCGGATCACCACAGACTCACTGAGCCGCTGCATCTTTCCTGCCATGTCTCCCAACGTGAGGAGACCGACACGGAAACTCAGCGATGGGAACACACGACTACGCTGTTTCCCTTTTCACCTGTCACGCTTCCTCATTGCTGGCGGCAGTGCGGCATTGTGGGTACTGTAGTTCTATGAAAACCGGAACTTCGGAGTAGTTGCAAAACAATTTATTTCTTAAAACGGGCGTGTTTATTGTCAACGAGGACATAAAAAACAGAAAATGAGCTTTCGTCCAAACAACACAGAATCTCTACTAATAGTTATACTATCAAAGTTACTCAAGTGGCAGAAAAACAAAAACTTGCAATAGATGGGAATACAAGTGGTGCATTACAAAGCTATGAACAAATCTGAACACACCTCAAATGGTCATGAATACGTCATCTGTTTTTTAACACCTCGTTGCCTCTCGTGTGTGTTTTTATACACACACACACACATAGTTATGTATATGCAATTATAATATATTAAAAGCATAACAAAATGGAAACAAAACAATAAATAAAATGTTACTGTGCAATGTCATCTCCAGCTGGATTATCCTTAAACTTGTAACAATCTTAAAAAACGAAATCAAAAAAAGGTCAATTTTATTAATAACCTTTTTTTTATATTAATATTATTATAACACATTCTTAGAGCAAAGTAAGTGCCCCAGTCAACAGTCTGTAATCAGGATGATAACTGCTTCTTCAGCAGGACAGGGCAAAAAAAAATATTCAACAGCCTCCTCTGCAGCACCTGCCACTTTTACACCACCGCTCTTAACCTCGCATTCACCTGCTTTGGCCACGGGCTGTTTGGCATTTGATGAGGTTGCCAGTAGACACTGATCCAAACACTCTTTCTTCACATACTCCTCGTGCCTCCCCTTAACCTTCCACAACATTACACCCCACCGGATGGGTTCAATTTTTATTTGGGGTCGACACACATTTGAATACTGAACTTAGATCTGTGCCTGAGGGCAACTTCAACACAGGAGCAGCGTTGTTCACTGTAGAATACTAAGAATTTCCTTGGCATTCTCCGTGTTCCAACCCTGGCCTTGCAGAGGTCCCTCGCAGGCAAGCACGTATTTGTTGAGGATCTGAGTGCCAATGTCCCGAAACTGCAGGCGATCTTCTTTCCGATCCATGGTGTCAGCGCTACAGTCCTCATACTTCACGGCCCAGAAACACATTTCCCCGATGTACATCATTGTCAGCAGGTGTGTATCTGAGAAGATGCCTGGCCAGAGATATAAGCAAGCAGCGAGTTTGATCACACGGAGGGCAGCAAGAATCTTTTTGTTAAATGACGATAAGCGACGACATATTTACCTTCAGATAGGAAGCCTGCAGTAGCAGTGTCATGGAGCACCACCCCATCATTTATCTTCACAGAGTTTCTCACCTGCAGCATCCGCATCAGGTATCGCACACCTTCCTGAATACACTGGATTTAAACATTCAGTCAGATGAGAATTAGACTTAATATCTGTATATCAGCACAACACAACGTAAATACTAAACTACTAAAAAAAAGTAAAAGTAAATATTTTCAGAGCGTAGTACCTTTAGGAATGTATCCTTGTTTTTCTTTATCCACTGTTTTCGTTGATGAAGGGTGTGGCAGTACATGTACAGCAGAGCTCCACGTCTCCAATAGAGGCATTCTAACAGCTCCAGACCCAACACAGACTGCACCTGTCACAGACCACAGGCATGAATAGTGCTGTCACACACTGACCTAGATGTAAATGCATCAAAGTGTGTTTTTTTATGAGACTCTAATAAAGTGTAACACCCATATTACAGGGAAAACTTCACCCAGAAATCTAGAAGGCTAATATAGTTTACATTTCTTTTATTCCCTTATACATAGTTTTCTCCAGATAATGAACTATACAGTATTTTGCACAATGATGTTATTTACCTGATCTCATGCCAAGCACTTCATTGATTAAATGACACAGTCACATCACCAAACAAAATTGTTTTGAGAAACACAAATGCAAACCTCTTGTGCTGGTGCTAGCCTCCCAGCCAAAACCTCTGGCTCGGTCAGATCTTGCAGCAACTGCTGGATTTTAAATGGTGAACAGTCCTCAGGGAACTCCTGGTCCACCAGTTTATTCTCTTCATAAAATGTGATGTCTAGAATCACCTAGATGATGAAAGCAAATATATATCAACAGCAAACAAAGGTGGTCATTTCCCTCTGACGTCAAAGAAGGGTGAGGAAGCTCAAATGCTGTTATCAAAATGATCATGTGATACTATTGTGTGACTTCAATATGCACATTATGTAAAAATATGAAACAGAACTAGTTTCAACATAAAACATGTTTGATAACCTGCTAGCTAATGTTAACATTCAATCACTTCCTAGCTAACGTTCCCTTTTGATACGGTTACATGATATGAAAAAGACTTTTAAATGTCAAATATCAATGAACAACGTGGACAGTTACTTAACCCTTGAGGTTATATTTTCAAACAACAATAATCTGTTTCGATGTCAGAAACCAATACCTTCCACTTCTCAATAAATGACTTCATTAATAAGGGAGATCAAATCAGGGAAGATACATAATGAACTGCCAGAGAATAGTAGCCACATTTATTAACTCTTGTCCAAACCTATTATTACACATCTCAAAAAGAAACTGGTAAGAAGTAATGTATTAATATAAAACATTTAAATAATTGAGTTTATGATACTTTACATAACAAAAAACACCTTATCCAAAAACTATCTGTAACTAACAAGTAACTCCATCACGACTTTGATTTTCCTTGATTTAAAAAAAAAAAAACCTTTGGACCTGGCACCTGTAAAGTTTTTGTTTTAAGCTTTATGATTTTACCAATGGTAAATGCAAAGTGTATGACTTTGAAGATATGAAGAAATATAGTAATTTATCATTCGCTTAATCCATTAACTTCCAATCATTTCCCCTGTCTTCTATAAATCAACCATGACTGAATACGTCTGTGTGTTCCCCCTCTTCGTCAGACGCACTATGGAGTTTCAACATCACCCTGTGTGCAGGGAAATTAAAATGGCCATCATCCCAATCTTCTGATACATCATAAGCTAATTGGAAATGATTTGCAGCTCTGGACAGTTGGTGCAGTGTGATGTGATGATGAGGTACCTGTGTGTAATCCTGAAGCAGCTTGGACAGGTTGCTACTCTCCCCTCCTTGTCTGTAATAGCTTTTCAACTTGTCTAGTATGGCAGACGCATTCTGTAAATAGTCGTCATCTGTGGGAGAACGACATGTAAACATGTTAACAATTAGAAATATGAAACAGAAGCGATCTACACTATTGTGGGGTCGATGTCTTTTTAAATGTACACGCTGCACATTAAATGTAAACATCATCTGATGCTTGTAAAAAACGGAAGTTCCAACAACAAATGCAACGTGACAATGTAGAAACAATTGTGGCAAAACGCGTGGACAACACACGCACAAACATATGCATACACGGTTCATTTAGACGCGACACTGCCGCTGTTATAACAATGTGCTCTCGGCTCTGGTTTGTTCAGCTTCGGGCTGCATCGTGCGTGGTCAGCGACACGTTTGTCAACAATGATGCATTTTTAGCTAACATTAGCGAACTTGCGCTAGCGGTTAACTCGTGAACACGTATAATGAAAAATAAAACCACCAGTCAGTGAGCACACGCGACGAAACGCCACTAAGTCAACACCTGGCCACCTGGTGGGTAGCTGTTAGTGGAAGCACACACGTCGACGTGCAGCGTTTCACCAGACAACAGCTGTTGTTATGGTTGCGAACGTTAGGTAACGTTAGCTAGCCTGCTAGTTGGCTAATAAACAGGAATGCGCGGCCGGACTCGCGAATAGCGGCGGTGAGAGCGAAAATAACAACAACAACATGTCGGTACCTTGCTTCTCGGCTCTGAGACTCGAACACTTGATGTCTAACTCGAATATCCTTCTCTCCAACTCGAAACCTTGTCGCCTGTAGTCGTCGGCCATGACTAAAACTATGCGTCACGTGAGCGACGGGAGGAGGGAGGGAGGGGGTGGGGGTGGGGTTACTCACGTGCTCTCAGATGTCACCGCCTCGCGTTTCCAGGGCAGCGGCGTGGGTCTCGAGCGTGGGCGTGGGCGTGCGTGCGTAACGTCGAGGTTTAAGAAAGTCAACCCACGCCAGGAGGTGAACGTGCTGACGTCCTGACTTTTGACGCTCGTATCCTCCGCTCACACCCCCCCCCCGCCCCTTCATCATCATCATCCTCCTCCTCCTCTTCATCCTCCTCCTCCTCCGTGTGAAGCTCTCAAACATGGCGGCCCTCAGAGTTGTGTGCAGAGCGGAGCGTCTGTTCCTCAGAAACATCTCAGGTCCCCGCAGAACCGAACCCAGCGACCACCAGGTGAGCAAGGTCAGTATCCACATGGCGGCGGGCTGCAGGGAAACAACCGGGGGGACAAGTGAGGCTTATTGCAAAAACGTCTGGAGGCAATATTTAAAAAAGGTCATGATGTAATTTGAGGTTTTATTCTGTCCGTCCTGCAGGTTTTTAAGAGTCAAGTGAGCCCTGGCTGCTAGTTCACGAGTCTCCACGGTTTCTCTCAGTTTGACCGAAGTTAACTTTCCGATGATGTGGGTGAACTGACCTCCAGCTCATAATATCTCTGTCCTGTCCCTGTCCTGTCCCTGTCCGTGTCCTTTCACACGGAGCGACACGGACACGCTTACAACCATAACTCCGAGTAACGCACAGTGTGGGTGTTTGCATCCGAGCAGCGACTTAACACACAAGTGGATCATTAGTGGAACAAGCTGCTTGACATGCTGCGTTAAAGTTAGTGCGTCCAGTTAGTGCGTGCGTGCGTGCGTGTGCGTGCGTGCGTGTGTGTGTGTGTGTGTGTGTGTGTGTGTGTGTGTGTGCGCGCCACTACCAGCATAGCTTCACTGTGATCAAATCAACGTCATGATCTTTAAACCCACATATTCCTGCCAGTGAAAGAAATCAAGGTGAATGCTAAATCAAAATTATTAGATTAGAAAGTCGAAAATATGAAATAGTAAATCTTGACTACGAGAAAGCAATTCACAAAATTACGATATGATATAAAATGTACAAGTTATTGGATACAAAGTCAAAATTTGTGAGATGAGTCATGATGAGATAATACTTTGAAGCGATGAGACACTAACTTGTTATTTTGAGATAGAAAGTCATTATCTTTAGATATCAATGTTTTGAGATACAAATTTATTATTTTGATACAGTAGCCATAGTCATTATTTTTTAGATACTAAGTCATTGTTTTGAGAACGTTTCTCATGATAAAGCCATCAGACAGATTTATAAGAATGGGCAGTATAAAGGTCATGGTTGTGATAAAACAGTACAGAATATCTCTTTGTTTTTCCAGTGCAGTGAGCACCACAGGTACAAGTGTTCAATGATTTCTATTGATACAAGGTTGTATTTTTGAGAGCTCAGCTCACTCTGGGACGGGGGCTCTTGTCTGTGGGTTTCCCTAAATCTCTCCTCCTTTTGTTGGAGGATTTGCGCTGCTTATCTTTCCCCACTTCAACTGAATAAACTAGATCAACCGTTTAAGCCGGGCATATTGGCTGCCCTCAGATGGCTTCTTTTTTTTAACTTGCAAAAATTTACATTTCGAGTTAATGTTGTTGTTGGAGGAGCTCTTTTTAAGAAACGAATTGAAGAAACTTTCTGTTTTACACACGTCTTGTTCTGCTTTCCACAGACCTGTGGCTGTTACTTTTCCACCTCCAGCCAGAGAAGTTCCCAGTTCTACTCGGACCCTACAGATGCAGTAAAAGATATCCCCAGTGGAGCTACAATCCTGGTGGGAGGTAAGATGTACTGTACTCATTAACCTGAATCCAGTTGAAATAGTTACATACACACCTCAGTGAAAATGCTGGCAAATATCTACAGTTCTTAACTAACTTAAAGTGTTGTTAAACGACCATTTAATAACCAAGTGAGCTTGCACTCTCTGGCATGCTGTTTGATTACAGTCCACGAGCGCAGCCCACAGACTTTCCACAGCTCTTATTTATAGTCAAGTTCACAGTGACATTGTTAAACATGTTTTCCATTGTGTCACACGTCTGTCTGAGGGGAAACAACAGATAAGCAGAAATCAGCCTCATTTATTGTAATATTAGAGATGTAAACATTAACACCCTATATATATATATAAAGGAGGAATTACAATGGTTCAGCATTTAATTGGACGTTATGTCTGTTTTAATTCAACAACATTCTTAATGAACACATATCACACTAACCTCTAAAACGACGTGTTTCTCTGTGGCGAGGCGTCAGTCGTCAGATGGTAGTGACGATGTGTTACTGGCAGATGGTTTTCCAGGTTTGTGTCAGTCTGTCTTTGTAAGCGTCTGTTCTTAAGTCTGAGCTTGTCATTGCCTGTGAGCTCAATGATTTTGTGTTGTGGGTTTTCAGGCACATCAATTTGTTCCACATTAAACGGTTTATTCGTTCAATAAAGTTCCTTTTGTTTGTATTTCACATCCTGGAACTTCTCACCAAATGCCTGCATTAGTTTTGCATGCTCGTTATCATACTCAGATGTCACAGCAGGCTTTTGTTCTCGCCTAGTTGGACATTTTTCAGTGTTTGCACACAGTGCAATACTTTTCTGGTTCCAGCAGCTACATGACAGACACTCTTATTATACATCACTTTGTTTTCTGTGCTTCAACTCAGGTTTTGGATTATGTGGCATCCCAGAGAATCTTATCAACAGTTTGCTGAAGACTGGTGTGAGGGGTCTCACTGCAGTCAGCAACAATGCAGGGTAAGTGTCTAAGTGTGTACATGTAAGCTTAGTACAAACGCAGGTGCCTCAAGTTTTTTAGGAATGATTGTGTTTATAGAGGTGAGTTTGTTTCTGTTTGGATTCACACCTGTATCACCGGTGACGGTGTTAAACAATCTTGCATATTCTTGGAGCCACATTTATCACTACTTTTGTGGACAAAGACACTGAGTGTTTTAATTTTTAGTAGTAGTAAAATAGGTATGTTCTTTTCAGGTAAACTTTCACTTTCTCAAATTGGAAAGGTATTGTTGACCTTGTTGCATATCTTCAAACAAGCAGCGTTTACCTGGAGTGAGGCCCAGATGCTGAGCTCTGATACGTTATCAGAGCTGCAGGCACAAGCAGAAGGTGTGTTCAGTGGTGGCCAATCAAGTGTGATGCTGGTAGACTCTCATTTTCACATGTTTACCTTTTGGCACATGACCGTCAGCTTTTACTGACATCAATGCCCTTTATTATGTGCCCTGTCTTTTTATTGCAAACGTACAATTGTAGTATCTCAAACTAGAGGACTCAACTGAAGCTTACATTAGATGGCTCGGTGGTACAGTGGTTCGAACTGCCTCCTCACAGCAAGAGGGCCTCTCTGTGTGGAGTTCTCAGGTTCTCCCCTGTGTTTTACCTGAGATCTCCCCTGTGTTCTTCCTTTTTGTCTGTGTTAGTTTCCCTGGGTCCTCTTACTTCCTGTCACAGTCCAAAGACATCTGGGTCAAGTTATTTGGTGACTCTGGTTGTTTGTCTTTATATGTCAGCCCTGTGATAGGCTGGTGACCGGTCTGGGGTGCACGCCTCTTGCCCAAGCTCAGCTGGGATTCCCCCCCCCCCCTTATACCCTGACAACTGGAGGTTTTCACTACAATCCTCCTGAACAGATTTCAGCATATTGTTGATGTTTCCTTTTCTCACTTGGAAATTGTTGTCATGTTTTCTTCCATTATTAAAACCTAATTTGCTCACTCAGTAATCACTTCCTTAGTTGTTTACACAGCAAGACTGAAACTTGAGCCAGTAACTTATACCTAACCGCATCGACTGAAATATAAATGATGATGGGGCTATTTTGAGTAGCAACTGAACACTACTACCACCTTCTTTTTTTTTACTGAGGCCAACACTCGGGATTAACGAATGTGAATGAACAATACACCACCTTGGATAAAGTTGAGACTCAACTTTGAAAAGGACAAGCGTTCAGTCTGTGCCGCTGCATTCATAAATTTCTGTGACAGTACTTTTTTATAGCCTGTAAAAACTCAGGCCTGTGAAGTGAGTTAGTGCTTCACTATGGACTTTGATGTTTGTTGGATATCGATTTGTGTAACAGCTACACCGATTGTTTGCTTGGGTCAGGCAGTTCCCCAGAACAATCATCTCTCTCCTCAATGTTTTCTCTCTGCAGGCATTACTTTCTGTGGAAGACTGTAACCACTTGAAAGAAGTGGCCATATTGTCTCTTCTGTGTAGTTTCTGAGGATATTGTCTGGATCATTCAGGCGAGGGGTAGTGCCTGGGAAGAGCATCCTGGAGGCAGGACACGTGTAAATTCTCCCTAACCCATGTCTTAGGTTTTCTGAAACATCAACCGGTTTAACATATGGCTTAACCAGTATGTGCAGTTCCTTTTATTTACTTTTCATGTCCTGAAACTTTTTCCCAAAGGCCTGATGGAATTTCACAAACTTCTAGTTGAGATTTTCGAAAAATTGGTTTAATTTGAAGGGAAATATCCTAAAAATATTGTTTTTGTGTATTTATCAGCAATGACTAACAATACACAAAAGTAGATTACTTAGTTGCGAAATAACCCTGTGTAGCTCAATACTTACTACTTGATCAGCGGCTTGAGGCATTTTACACAGACAGAATAGATTCAATATAAAAGGCGGTGACATTTATGTCTAAGATCACTGCTGTAAATCTCTCTGATCCATGAGCTTTTAGCATTTGGCTGGAAAAGGTCATTTTTCATTGTACATTGAAGTTCACCATTCTGTCCACCTGATGTTATTTTAATTTGACATGGGTTTAACCCAGAGGCACACAAACTACATACTCGCGAGTTTTATCACATTCATCTGTTTTTGGTGTTATGAGCACACATGGCCTCGATAGTGTTGTCAGCTGACCTGAGATTAGAGAAGAAGACAAAGCTGTAGTTGCTGATTCTCAGCTTCTTGTGGTTTAGAAATGAGGGAGAACTTTCTCCTTATGAAGATCAGCTTTTCTCTTGTTACTGATTAGTAGATTGTAGCATAAGTTAGTGTGGATATTGAATTCGGCTGTGTTGTAATCAGACAGGGCAGGAAATGCCACATGATATGTTTGCTATAATTCTACTTTTATATTGCTTCACAAGACGGCACACAGTTTAATGCAACTTTATGTGTTTTATAAAGTTTTATGAAGACAATTCTTTCATAGCTTATTGACTGACTGAGGTCAAAAAGGAGCCATCTCGGTTTGTTACAACCTTCAATAACCTTTTTACAGAGTAGGAGTCATATTCACTGTCAAAGAGCAGGGACAATTTAAACTTGATAAGCTGTAGAGGGAATATAAAAATCGGCATTTTGTTTTTGTATTTTTAACATAATTGAATCAAAGTCACGAACAAATCTCTACTAAGTTACAGTTATGAAACCCCAAATAATTGATTGTATAAGTATTTGCACCCATTGAGGTGGTTTATGTTAGCAGCCTTGAGTTTGTGCGTCAGCTTCGCAAATCTAAAAAACTACAACTGCTCAAGCTCTGTCAAGTAACACGGAGAAGAGGCTTGAAGAACACAGCCTACATAATATTATTACATACATTCAGCTTGCAAAATCTGTGTAAATTAACCTTTTTGTGAATCATGTCCTAAGTAAATGTAATCAAAATTCTAGTATGAATCCCCACTTTTCTGTCTCGGTTATTATAATATATAATAAAACAATACTATAGGCACTAATACTGTGTAATTGTTTTCATCAGAGTCGATAACTTTGGGCTGGGCCTGCTGCTCCAGACGAAGCAGATAAAGAGGATGATCTCCTCATACGTGGGAGAGAATGCAGAGTTTGAGCGACAGTATCTGTCGGGGGAGTTGGAAGTGGAACTGACACCACAGGTTGGTCCAATCACACAAAGGCTTATCGTAAATTTGTTCACATATGGAAAAATGATACACATCATGAAAACACATCCACAAGTCTTGACATTCCAACATTCAACATCGTACTTTACACTTGTTATTTATCTGTTGTACTCATCTCCTGATGTGTCACCCTTTTTCTCCAAAGGGAACTCTTGCAGAGAGGATCAGGGCTGGTGGTGCCGGAATTCCAGCCTTCTTCACCGCCACAGGCTATGGCACACTAATCCAAGAGGGAGGCTCTCCTATCAAGTACAACAAAGATGGCAGCATTGCCATCGCCAGTGAGAAGAGAGAGGTGACAGCCTGTTTACTTTGGATGACTGTTGATATTTTCCCAGACTTTTGACAACTTTCTCTGTTAGTTTGTTTGATTTGTTAATGAAAGGAATCGGGCACCGGTGATGTATGTTCTTAAAGGAAAGTTCAAACTTGTTCGACTGGATCTACTTCAGCATTGCAGCAAGCTCAAAGTAGTGCATTTGAATAATGAGAGCAATATCTGAAGTTCTAAATGGTTTTTAAAATATCGCTTCACACGGTTACATAGACATATTGTGCTACTGGTTTCCTTTCTATATGAACTCAGCTATTTGGGCCATGTCACCATGTTCAGCCCTGACTGTTTTCAGTGCTTCTCACTTCTTAAACTGTGTTGTCATTGTGCACAGGTCAAGGAGTTCAACAACAGGCACTACATCATGGAAAAGGCCATCACCGGAGACTTTGCATTGATCAAGGCATGGAAGGCCGACAGGGCTGGAAACATAGTTTTCAGGTGACTGTTGGAATCTCAATACAGCTCATGAGTTTTGATTTGAACGTACATGTGGTGTCTTGTCAAGGATTCAGCTTCCAAACTTTATCTTGTTGGTCGTGTTTGCACATCACTCTCCTGTTAGTGGGTTTGAATAATGGATATTAGCTGCAGTAACGTATCTCTCCACAAGAGAGCAGTGTTCTCTAGTAAACTCTGGCTTATACCGACTGAGAAATTGGATATCACATTGAGAGTGTTTGAATTCCTTTGGTTGTAATTCTGTATCTCATACTTGTCCTGATATCATATCTGCCTTCTCTGTCAGGAAAACAGCCAGAAACTTCAATCAGCCCATGTGCAAGGCCGCCAAAACCACAATAGTAGAGGTATGCATTATCAACAACACAATCAGATGCTTTTAATGTCTGTCTGGAACACATCTTCTCACACACATCTTACTGCAGAGTCACCATCTGAAAAACCTTTGGCTTTCCTTTTAATGGTTTTCATGCATTATTCAGACTTTGATTTTATAGGATTTAGCAGTCCCTGTGGCCAAATAACTGAAATTTGACCTTGAGGCAAAATTCTAAATATTATAAAAATCAACAGTAATAACAGACCCATGAAAACACGTGTACTGTATTGTTATATAAATACATTCTAAGAAAGTTCCGGTGCCTATGGGAACCCAACTGGTAGGATTTTATGTATCAGCCGAGCTACAACTACAAATAACCTTTGGAAAGAAAAATGTTCACTAACGTTTAACTGTAGCCCATAGAAGACAACAGCCATTTGAGATTTGAGCCCTGGCACACAAATACAGTTTTCCAGCTATAGATTGTAAAGCCGGTGGAGCAACAATACACAGTCATCTTTTCAAGTAGATCCTATCTCACCACCCTCAAAGGGCACTGTCAGGAAAAACAGACTATTCGTATTTCAAGCGCTCTAGATCTGTAGCCAAAATGTGGGATGGGCCTCTTACAGGTGACCCAGGTGCTGTCAGGTTGTGGGCTGAAAAGATAATCTTGAATTGGGAATCGCATACATTTCTCTGACTGTGTCTCTAAGATCTGTGGTATTATTAATAGACTTGCAGTTTAAGGATCTTATCCTCCATCTGTATTGCCAAAAAGTGGATCGGGCCTGTCATACCCACTTTCCTTCTGTCTGTCTGGATACCCACCTATCTAGGATTAGACAGTACAGAAATATGATAGCGTGTGTGTGTGTGTGTGTGTGTGTGTGTGTGTGTGTGTGTGTGTGTGTGTGTGTGTGTGTGTGTGTGTGTGTGTGTGTGTGTGTGTGTGTGTGTGTGTGTGTGTGTGTGTGTGTGTGTGTGTCCACCCCTCCAACACACAAACAGCTTCACACCTCCCATATAGACACAGTTTGATTCAGAGAGCAGCCAGTAGACAAATGTGTGTCCGTGTGTGAGAAAACCACAGAACATAGGCGCTGTCTGAAAATAAATCAGTAGCAAAGGGTCTTGCATAAATCTCACAGAGCTCCACGAAACACACTCTACGGTGTCTGGACCTGAGATTTAGTCTGTTGATTAGAAATATCTGGGACCAAATGGCAAGTCAATTTTCTCACAGTAAAGCTGTTTGCTGCGTTTATGGCCGGGTGATCACTGAAATCTGCTTTACTGAGGTAAGCAGAACAGGTATTAATGAGTTTTTAAGACATCAGCGCTCTTCACACGTCCCAAATTAAAGAGCCACTAAATTCCACTATTTGGCATCACGTCTAATCCTGTGCATATGTGGCAACAAGGATAATGATGCCACTGACGGGTATCAAATCTTTTTTTTTTGCAAGGATGAGACTAGTCACTGTGACAGCAGCGATGCGACTGCGTAATGCGACTGGGTGACGTCTGCTGGACCTGTGATGTAGATCGTAGTGACATAAATGATAAGCTGCATTGTGAAAAGCAAGCTTCCTTGGTTGCATTTAATATTGAATTGTGTGCTCAAGGAGTTTTTTGAGAGGAGGGAGGATGAAACGAGCCAGGTTTCATTTGGAGTGTTTCTTTTTCCCAGGGTGCGTTTCTAGGATTGTCTTTGTGGCATTTCTGCTCCAGCACATCTGAGGATGGGTGGCAGGAATGATGGGGAAGAGGGATATAGAGCACAGGAAAGATATAACAAGTAGAAAGCTATAGATCTGGCGACATCATAAGCGTCCAGAATGCACCTGAAATATTTAAGTTGATATGGTCTGAGAAAAGCTGTGGACACAAACAGCCTCTGCAAACTGTCATAGATTCAGAAATAATTGCTTGACTTAATTATTAAAAGGGACACAGCCTTTTTTAATGGCGTGCCAGACATAGGTGTGCAACCTTAAGAAATGTTCTCACAAATTATCTTCTTGTGGGGAAGGAAAGCTCCGCGTTTGCATATGAACTTTAATTGAATCCAGTTTAAATATAATTTGATGCTCCCTGCCAGCTCTATAACGAGACTGTGTCAAACCACTGTGCCAGTTTCAGCTGAGTCTTTGAAGATTTTGCATGCCATTGCTTTTTGATGTCATGTTCTAACAAACAGTGCATCCAGAAACTTGTCATCCACATATCAACTACATAGTTCTAATCGGAGGGGGGGCAGTCTTGGCAGATTGTGCTGCAGTCCGACAAATTATATCATCAAACAGGATTATCAAATGTTTCTCATTAATTTTCACCCACTTCAAATGCCTTGTATGAAATAATAAATAAACACGGCTCCAAGTGTAAAATAGATATCAAATTACAATAAAATAGTATTTTAAATTTGTATTAGGACAACTGTTCAGTAGATGTGTGTGTATTGGCGTGAAACCCATTAAAGCTGTCCGAATATGCTTTTTTATGGCAGTGCAGGTAAGATATGAATATTATCTATAACAAGCCTACTTACTGGTGACAATAAAGTGATTGGCCTCTGTTGCAGCACCCATTAAGATCCTTTTATCACTGATACCGAAGCTAATACCGTCTATGAAAACAAATGTGTCTTTAGGATTCAGCCCACGCTCGGTCATAAATCTGTTGATCGCTGTCGATATTGACGCTGTTATCTTGGGTGCTGGCTCAGACGAGGAAAGGAACCAACAGACAGGGTCAGGTGCTTTTCATCTAACGCAGCGCAGCATGGAAGCCCAGGCGGATGTGCAGCGAGGTCTTAGACAATCATGTTGCACAGTGAACTGCTTGTCTGCTTGACTAGATTCCTGTCTCTGTAACCTTGACACAGCCAGGTAGGCACAAATTGTTCTCAGGCTATCTCCTGGACTATAAGCTCCTTATCAAAGTGCCAAAAATATCAGGGCATTGTGGTGGGAGATTGACAGCACAACTGGAAAATAGGTTCAGTTTCAGTTAATGGGCAGCAACTGGGCCCAAACCATCCATATTAGAGGTGTTTCAGCTCTGACTTTTGAGAAGGCAACACTTTCCTACATTTCCTTGTTGGTATTTTTTTTTCTGAACTATCAGAGTTCTGATTCTCTGTTTGATTCTGGCAGTCGACCTGTGCCACATGTCATATCCATAGATGGTAAATAAGTTGGACTATGCTTCTCTGCTTCCTCCCGTTAAAATAATGAAGCTAAAGTATCCCGGATACAGGTGCCTCCATCATTTAGAGCCAGAGTATGTGCAGTAGTGATTGATGTGTGGAGCTGTGGTATCGAGATCCCACCAATATACTCAACCAATCGCCAGTCAGTTTTAGTTGTCAATCATGATGTCTCACCCCAACATCAAATACCTAATCAAAACCAATCAATACATACATCAGTGTGAATAGAACTATGTTAAATGAAAGAAACCTTTTAGTCCATGTCCCTTCCATTAACATGTAGGACGCCCATCCAGCCTCTTGAATAACATTTCATGAAGCCAACCCACTCCTCTCTGATGGATGTGCTGGAACCTGCAGTCTGACATGGCTGTGTTTAGTCTCTAAAAATGTGTATGCATTAAATCCCTAAGGGCTACGAGACGTATTGCTAGTTAATCAGGTGGCTTCGCTCATGTAAGACATAAATGGCAATTCTGGGAAGCAAAATCAAATCATCTCCCAGTAGTCATTCAGTAACACTGCAATTGTTGCCAGTCGACTCCCTTTCTATCAAGGAACTCCTCGTCTACCATGTTCAAGATAAATGGATAAATATTCTGTTATTCTACTAAACATTCCATCGAGGTGAGACCTAACTTTACACCACATATACCAGAACAGACAACTATAACCATTACTACTGCTTTATTCCCTCGGGTCAATGACCAGTGCAGAGTCATTGTCATTTCTTCTGCATTCCTGACACATGAATCACCGGATTTAAACTTTAAAGAGGCAGGGACGCTGTCAGAAAACGAGATGACAAAATAGCACGTTGAAAATTACCTGATCATCACCAGCTCCTGCCACGGTTGCTAGGCAACCAAGCCGGGCTATTCAATTGTTGAATGTTCCACGGTCTCCAGCTGGTCCAGTTATTCCCTTATCGCAGGTACTGTGATAGGTCCTGGTGCATTGTGGGATACAATTCACCCGAGACTGAATAAAAGCAGTGGTGTCTGCTGTTGTTCAACCATCAGTCACAGTAAATGACTCAACTGTATTATATTACTCTGGCAATGCAGTGGTGTGGGTGTGGGCACAACCAGTCATGCATGAAGTGAATTAATATATTTTGCGTTTGTTCTTTTAACCAGGCTGGACGTCTAATTGAATATGCCCTCTGTCCTTGGGGCTTTCAGCATTCACTATACACTGTGTTGAAACACAAGGGCTTAAACAGAGTAGGCTTTAGGTATAAGATGGAAACACACAAAAAGGGACAGTTTTGGTATTGAACGAGGTTGAGGTAATGTCTCTTCACGCTAATGAGATCTGTCTGCGTGATCCATTTAGTAATTTCTATGATACACAATGCTGTCTTTGTTCAGTTATTTATTACAGCCATCATTTTCCAGGCTGTTTTACAGTTCTTTCTACGCCCTGTTGAGTTTTCTTGACTTGTGCCCTCCATTACTCCAGCTGCTGTTAGAAAACAATTAGAAATCCACTCATTTCCCCATCATTTCCTGCCTAAAGAGGTTCATGAATTAGCTTCTTGTGTGCATAAAGATCTGCAATGTATGTCTAATTTCTGTCTGTATTTTGCACAATGTGTAAGAAAGGATGTTGCGGGTGCAGGCATTATTATGGTGACTCAATTTCCAGTGCCCGGCTCATCACAACAGTATTGCAAAAGTGATTGGTAGCTTTTATTGAATAGGATTCATACTGTGCCAGAAGTTAACATGGCATAACATCCAAATTGTTTAACGAAGTAATGACTCTTGAAACGGCATCGATACAGTGGGATTGCACCCTCAATATGTGGATCCTCAAAGTCCCCAGTTTAGTGCCACGTTTTTGACTTTGATTTTGGTAATGCAGTACTGGCTTTGCTACTACAACCACTGCAAATTGCTGTAATATCAAAAGACAGATGGGTTCAGCAGCCTGTCTTTTATTTTCTCACTAAAAGTGTGCCTATAGGTCATTGGTATGCCTGTATGGGATGCAAATACTTCACAATATCACTGATGGCATTGCCTTGTAGTATTGTAGTCACATGTCCATTAGCAGAGATGTTTCTTAATTTCTAAAATCAGAACAATTAAATTATCATTTGGTGCTGGAGATACTGACAGCAGTATTTGCTAGTATTAGTATTGGTTCTGTCTAATCTGAAACAGGTTGGAATAGGCTCTGTGTGCTCGATGTGCCATGGTGACATTGACTTCTATATGACTGCCATGAAAGCTGATGACACTAGTGCTCAGGTTTATTCGTCAGTTCACTCTAGGTCCAAGAGGGAGACAGAAAAGCAGACAGAGAATGTAAATAAAGATGATGAAGCAAGTGGAATGTGACTAGATTTGCTGAACAGGCATGAACTGAATATTTGAAGTGGCACATTTGCATGTTAGAGGTAACCAAGTACGTTTTCCTTTTCCAGTCAGTATTTCCATTTTATGCTCCTTAATGCTCACATTCCACTAGATTTCAGGGGGTAATGCTGTACTTCCATTGCTTTAGTTACTAACTACATTTAAGGGGAAGAATGAATACAATAGATAACATAACAAGCTGTCAAAACACAAGATGTGATGAGTGGTTTCCAGCCTATCTGGCTTCTGGTGTCTAACAAAAAGCAGCATATCCAGAGTCACATTGCAGATGTCTGAGTTACTAACAGCTCCTCCAAATGGTGCTTTCTTTTTTCTCCCGCAGAATTTGGGTTTAATTTCAATCCATGTTAAAATGATCCAGTGTCTCGTAAAAACTAAGATTAAAGAAAAAGTCCAAAAACGAGGGGGAAAAATCAGAAGGTAGTTTTTTTTTCTTCTTTCCTGTATTTGGGGTAGTTCAAACTAGTTCTGCCTGCAGTTACTATGACAGTAACATGTTGCTAACCCCCTGCTGCTTCAGTAGCTTGTCAATAAGCTAATGAGGTCATATACAGTAAAACATAGTATCAGTCAGATGCAACAAATCTGCATTATTTTCCACTTTAACACTTCTGTACTAATAATTTAGTTATTTTACATTACTGTATTAAGGATCCAAATACTTCCTCCACAATTTGAATGTAAGTTCAAAGTTGCCTGACGACTGCCTATCATCTGAAGCACATTGCACAGAGGCTTATGTGTTCTTTGAAATGTAAATATCACAATTTGAGCTCCTTTCTAAATCTTTTGGTTTGCAGTATGTGCAATTTGGAAAAGATGTATTTTTAGTTCCTGAAATGTCGTCAGGGTTTGCACAGGTTTGCTGTCTCCCATTTTCTGGATACCATAAAGGCTGTCACAGGCTAGGCAAGCTTCCACTGAGAGGAAACAGATTGCTCATGTTGTCAGTATTCTGGGTTAGAGGATAAAGCCGTGGAGCTGAGCCCCGAAAGTGGCAGCAGAGCGTGGCCAAGTGCCCACACACACACACACACACACACACACACACACACACACACACACACACACACTACACACACATACACACATAATACACATAATACACATACATACACTGGGAGGAAGATGGAGAGGCTATAAATACACAGGGTAATGAGAGTGTGGTGTCGCTGTCATCCTCATGCTCTGTTGCCTGTGGCCACACCACCTCTTTCTCCTGGCTGTCGCATTTCGGTATGCACACAAACACGCACACACCCAAACAAATCGGGTGGGACACGATGGATTAAGAGATCAGGTACCTCCACCCACGCATTACCTACTCAAGCTTGTCTGTTATACCCCAATTAATCAAGTTATGATATTAATCTGGTTTAAAAGTGAACATCAACATTTGAAAATGATAAATGCACACTCGCGGATTCAATTTTATTAAGGGTATTTTGGTCTTTTTAATAAAGCTCCATGAATGTTTTAGCTCCATGAAAGAAAAGTTTTTGCCCCACTACTTGTTGGCCGAGCACAAGGGTGGAAATGTGAGTCCGCTCAGCATTATGATGCAAAATAAAATAATTAAGTATCTGAGGGGTGATGCCTGCCAGCTACTTCTACTATATAGTATAGTTGTTTTGCCACATTGAAACATGAAAAATCTCTTTGTGTTTTGCACCATCGTCCCAACAGGTCCTGCCCACTGGATGTTGATTTTGTCTCTGCACAAGACACTGATGATGAATGACCTCATTTTTATTCAATTTGCCACGCGTATCAATGATTATCAGAGGAACAATTATCTCACTTTTTTTGAGTTTGGCATGACTTCAAAAGACTCACTCTGCATAGGCACCACCCTGTGGACAAATTTCACAGTTGTGTGCTCAGCACTTTAAAAGTTGAATGCTTTTGTAACCAGGGCTGTAATGAACACTGTCGCCTCTAGGAGCTGCTTATGAACGTTGTGTTGGAACAGACTGAATTACACTGTAATTCGATGACACAAACACTTGCTGCTGTTTGCTCATTCGGTGATTGGAAATCTAACCCAGATGGTCAATAGCAGTGCAGTCAGCTCAAATGAATACCTGTACTCAGAGGGCACTGACTCACTTTCACTGAACGATTGTTCGTGCATCTGAATCCCTCTCTGAAAATAAACCGGTGCATTTCATTTATTGATCATCGTGTCAGTCTTTGCATGTTTGTGCATGCACACATACTAATAAAGGACAAACATGAACTATTTTCTATCCTTATTATAAAAAATGTGGTCAAACTGTAACAGACTTGTATTTTAGTTTAACATACATTGGTGACAAAAAATTGCATACATCCAGCAATATGAAGTCACTCCAACGCTGTAACTAACACCTCTGTCGGTGGTTTATTCTAGGAATCTGGTAGCATTGTGTACCAATCAGTTTGAGATTAACACGGTTTGACAAAGCTCACAGCCTAAAAAAGCACACACACTCAGGGGGAAATAAATCGCTTGTTGTGTCCCCACAGGGCACTTTGAATCCCTCTATCCTCCTGCGAGCTCACTTCATGCCTCGTTCTGTTCTCATTGATGTGAAATTTTTTCTACAGATAAGGGAATATCAATGTGTGTGTGTGTGTGTGTGTGTATATACGTGCACTTGTTCGCTTGCTCCACACACCTGCTCATTTGTGTATTATGTCTAAGGCTTGTGTGTTTTTTATTTATTTATTTTTAATGCTTGATCCTTCCTGGTCCGTTGAACCTCCTGTCTGAACTACATCTGAGCACCGGTGCAGCCCGGACACATCACCTACATGAAAGGAACGGGGGGCTTTTTTTTTTTTATGTCTACAGAACATTTAAATTGTATGAGCTTCATTTTGTGCTGTGATTTGTCTTTGGAAGGCTAATTTAAAACTGAGCTGAATACATTGTTTGTTTGCATGTGTGAGAGACAAACAAATGGAGAAACACATCTCTGAGGTGTGATTTCTTTTGTTGTCGGTTTTCATGGGGCCGTTTATTTGACACCTGTTGATCGAAGTGACAGAAGTACTTCATACTCAATACTGCTGCTAATTACATTCATTCATCTGAACTCTTGGAAATTCATGCCACCAAATATTTGTAGAGCTTCCCTTGCCCGCAGTCCTTCCTGTTTTATCACCGTTTTATAATGCGATGAGTGCAGCCTTGCTTGATGAAGATGTCTATGGAAATCATCATTCTCACAAAAGACAGATTAAGCCCCCAGAGAAAGACGTGGGTGGATGTGTGGGACTGCTGTATCAGTTCTCCTCTGCTACCAATCTCATCCTGCGTGGCCTCGCTTTTTACTGCGGAGCATCAAAGGTTTACCATAACCCAACCAAGGGATCCAGAGGAGAAAAAAAAAGAGTCTGAAATCACTTTACAGTCCTGAGTGGCCCCTAGCTCGCCACAGACCAAAACCTGCGTATCCATGACAACGCTAAGATGGGATCCATTCTCAGCCATTGACTCCTCTCAGTCAGTGCTGAGTGCTGAGGGAGGAAGTGGTGATAAGGAGAGATTCAATTCAATTTGCTCTGAACGGCTGCTTGCCCCTCATGTAAATGGAACAAGTAGGTTACTGCCACACGGGAGTGCACAGAGAAGCATAAGGGAGGTCAAGCTTTATACTGTCATGGTTAAGTTCCCTTTTGGCTGCGGGAGATGTGATGATAATCCTGGTGCCTTGGCGCTCTCTCATCTTTTTAATTTTCTGTCAGTTCAAGTGCTTTTTTCGCTCCTTGAAGAATATTGAGGAGGAAATTGCTTCCTTCTTCCAGTCAGGTCGGTTTGACAACTTAAAACCAGTTCTATCTGCTCGCTGTTCATACCATTGTCAAGTTGACTCAAAATCTCAGGGACCACTGTGCTTGGTTATACCGCCTAGTGTTAATATGAACCTGACACATGACGTTCAGGCTCAAAACCAGTCCCACAAGACTGAGTAGAGCCCACACATGCTGCACGACTCCTCTGAACACCTGCGTGTAGGTAAAGTGGAGGCTGTAGGCTAAGTGTGTAGTGTTACCTATTGAGGAGGAAGCAGGTGTGAACGTGGCGCGATTTCTGTTTAGTCACGTTGACCCATATCTGCTTAAATCAATATCCATTTCCACCTGTGTCTTGTTAGTCAGACAGAAAGCACGTACATACACTCTTCTTCTGCTGACCCACTCTTTCTCCACAAATGTGACATTTTTTGTGTCAGTAATATATCAAGTTAATATCTTAGACGCATACCTTTTGTTATTATTCTGTCATCTTAATGTGAGGATAGTTAACGTGTCATGAGGGTATATTTAGGTAACCTTAAGTGACCAGTGTTATAGCAGCTCCATCAGAATAAGCTTCACAAATCTGCAAGAAAGTCCCGAGGCAGAGCTTGTGGAATAGAGCTATAAATAAAAATAGGTAGCTGAATGGGGTTTTTTTCGACATGGGAGAGTAAGAGATTGTTCTGACCTCTGTGTTTGGTTTTTCCAAAGTCCTGCCAACACCAAAACAATCTCCTCCACACTCCCCTTCTCTCAATCGCCTTTAATCCAAGGATCAAGCTACGTCCCCTGGGTTTGGAGTGTCAGATGATCCTCTTCTGTGTTCACTCAGCCAAGCTGGCTTTGGGTGAACACGCAGCTTTCACTGGACTAAGTGGAGTTGCTAAAATGAATAAATGCCTTTCTTTCACAAATATTTACCCTTTTCTTCCCTGGGAAAAAACTGTCGCAGGTTTTTTTTTGTTAAACCTGTGAAATCTTACTTGCAGAATAACTATCTGCTGGTGTGTCATCATCACTATTTTTTGTATTAAATATCCAAAAGAAGAAGTGGCTTCTGTAGTCCTTTAGAATATTGCCTTTTAAAATGTTTCAGCTGCTCTGTGAAATTCCATAGCTGTGTAGGCACAGGTTTATTTCCTGGTCGCATAATCACATCACTGCACAGTTGTGGTATCTGAACTAAAATCTCAGGGGTCGTGAGACGTTTTATAGGAGAAAGCGCAGCGTTCATAACTCTTGTCTCTCTGCGTAGGTGGAGGAGGTGGTGGATGTTGGGACTTTTGCTGAAGAGGACATCCACATACCCAGCATCTACTGTGCACAGGGTTGTCCTGGGAACCAGCTTCGAGAAGAGGATCGAGGTGAAAAGAAAAGAAATGAAATATAAAGCTTTTCAGAGCTTTACATAAAAGCCTTGAAACAGCTTGTTGTATGCATTCTTTTTATAGTTTCTGAATTATGTTGCTATAGATTTGAAAGTCATGTTCCATTAACCAATTGTAGAACTGTAGCAAGTTGTGACATTTCCACCAGTGTTCAAAAACACACACATTAACTTTTATTCATGTGTCTTTGTACTCAAACTGGAAATACTGTCTCTCCTTTATTTTCTCCTTTATTTTTTTTGCATGACTCCAGAAACGCACAGTAAAGAAAGGTCAAGATCAGAAGCCCAAACCCAAGAAGGACTCGGATATTGTTCGGGAGAGGATCATTCGCCGAGCTGCTCTGGAGTTTGAGGATGGGATGTATGGTATCCTTTGAAAAGAAGAAGTTCTAAGTTTGTGCGCTATATGCTGCCCTTTATTTAATCACCTGTAGTTCAACCAAAGCAGGTGCTGGTCTGTAGCCACAGATTTGAGAAACATGTGCTTGGCTTCCTTTTTCTTTTACAGCATAATGAGTAATTGTTGCCTTTGCACCAGTTGACTGCATTAGCTATTATGTATTACAGTTATGTAGATAGATTATTTTCCACTTCACAATTACATGTTATTGTGAGAGCTTTTGCCCTTCATTATTAAACCAGAAACAGATTTTAAGTGGCTGATCTTTGATTAACCACTTAATCATTTGTGGACTAATCATACTCTTTCAACGTGGCATTTTAGTTTCTTGGAAATATTAGAATCCATTTGGAAATGGATGGACACATTGTCTTATTCGCCACTGTGTTTTGTTATTTACAGTTTTTTTTGGTTGTGTTTTTTTTGTGTTGATTAGCACTTCACAGCCACTGTGGTAATGGCTGCAAGGTGGTCAGAGAGAAGGCTGTCAGTTGTATATACATGATTTTCACTGTATAATTACAAATGGAATAGTTACCGTCTTTAACAAAGGGCTAATCAGCTAACCTTGGTATTGGTATCCCCATGTTGGCCAGCAACTTTATAAAACCAGACATCACTGTGCACCTTCAAAGTGAAAATGGGATTTTGGGACTGGTAAGGCACAAACAGAGTTTTCTTCCCCCTCGTCTTTCAGTGCTTTGAATCCAAGCTAAACTAGCTAACAAGCAGCATACTGCCCGTACGTTTGTTATGTAACAGATAACAGACTATTTTTCTTTCTCACAATCATTATTTGCCGGCTAAGCTTTTACAAAGGCTGCTGCTGCTATGGAAAGACATTCCAATCAGTTGTGTTGACGGTGGAAACACCTAAGCTAATGTGTAATTTGTCCACGTTTGTTTTAATCATGTGTGCCAGCTATAGAGAGGTACTGCCCTCTCCTCTCCGAAAGGATTGCTCCCTTTTCTTGAACACAGAGAAAATCAATGTCTCATCTAATCAGAGAAATGTGATTGTCTGTCTCTCCCTTGAAAGATCATGGCAGGTCAGGCTGAGTGACATGTGTGAGTGTATGTGTGGCCGCTCGCCGCTGCACACATTCACGTCGATCTTCATTTCTCTCTCTTGTTTAGGGGCCGTACCCCACTGAGGATGCAGTGGATCCAGATCTGATTAACGCTGGTGAGGGTCATTGTACTCGCTACTCCCCAATGATTAATGCATCTATACATAGGAAATCAAATCAAAAGCTATGGTAACATTGGTCTAACTAAATTATTGCTGGATGAAAAGACACTCACAAAGAGGACAATATAATGATCTTTTCAGATTTTATTCAGATTGACATTTGAAATGATATAATATATTGTTGATATTTGACACTCATCTTTTTTGATCTCTTTGTTAATTTGTGTTTATCTTTTAATTGCTTTTGTATTTTAATTGACCCTCTTTTTGATTAGGTTTATGTGTAAACTGAGTTTTTGTGTACTGCTGTGATTAATGAACCTTAATATTCCGTTTCTCAAATATGTCATCTGTGTGCTCTGTAGGAAAGGAGACTGTCACGGTGCTCCCTGGGGCTGCCTATTTCTCCAGTGATGAGTCATTTGCCATGATCCGTGGGTAAGTCCATGAAAAAAGAAAAGCTCTGAAAACCTATTTGCTGACTAAAAGTTAGATATGACTGACATATACATGGATTTACATTAAGACAGTTATACTTTGTGTGTCTTGGTTTAGTTCATATACAAAAAAACTAAACTGTTAAAACAATGGATTTTCTTAGCAAGTTTTTCTCCCCTTTATTCAATAGTGCGTCTCTCCCATCATAAGCCAGCTGTTACCGGTAAGCAGGATTTGACCACAGGACATGGCCCCAACATTTGTGACACAGAATATTATTAAATAGCTACTTTCGCCGGTACAACTAGATGTCAGCCTGGTCAATATTCCCAAGGTTCTTATTGATTTGCCAACTGTCTGAGATTGCCCACCCGCACTGCCTGCAGCATCAGTTCTGTTTGTCCGCCCAGAGGAAATCCAATACTGCTCAAAAATAGTGTTGCTTTTGTCACCGTGGCGACAAACTTTGTGCTCCCTACCGGCAAATGCTACTTTGAGAAAGTTAAGACTTGGATTTAGGTTTAGGCATTTAATGGTTAGGGTCAACGTACAGTAGGGTAGGGAATACACACTGTTGTGTGTGTTTGTGTGTTCTTGTTTGTTGCCTCTTTAGGGCCTTTTCCAGCACTAACACTGACCTTGTCAGGACTCGTAGATCTCATGGGGACCAATGCCCAGTTCTAATGAGACTAAACGTCATTTCTGAGATCCTGTTTAAAGTTAGGGGTGAGATGTGAATTGTGGTAAGGTTAAAGTTAGACTAGGTCATGGTTAAGGTTTCTTGATGAGGTTTTGGTTAGACTGTCTGCAACGAATGGAAGTCAATGCAAAGTCCTAATGAGGATAGCTTCACAAACTTGTGTGTGTGGGGTGACATTTTTTCCCAGACTTTGTAGTCACAAAGCTTTTATCACTTTTCCATCTCTGTAGGTGTTTGTTAACATCCAGTCTGTTGTGTTTGTGTGTCTGCTGGATTGCCCCACTTTGGACTTTATATAGGAAAAAGGCTCACAGATGAATAGAGATGAAATAATCACCTTAGACACTCACCAAATTTATTCTAAAGTCGATCTATATGTAACAAGCATTAAATGGTGCAGCTGGAGCAGTCTTGATGATGTACATGCATACAGATGCATACCAGAGAGTAGATACACGAAATACAAATTGTGTTACAGAAACAAAGTAGTCAGAAGATAAAGTAGTAAAAAATATAATGCTAAAAGTGCTGGAAATAAAAGTTACATGTTTTTTTTTAAACTTATGACAAGTTATAAATGATTGTAAAGACATTTTTGTGACGATAAAGTATAGTCAAGAATTTCTACTGTGCATTGTCACAAATAAATGGGTTTGAGCATCAAAAGTCGAACAAATAAACTCTAGAAAAGTTTCTTCAGCTGGGCCGTCATGAATATGATATGGTGACATAAATATTCATATAATTGTCAAGTGTCTTTCATCGTATTTTAAACTTTTATTCAGAAGCAGCAATTTCGTTGTATTGCTTTTTGTTGAAGAGCAGTAAAAATGTTCTATTTACAATGTAGTAATACCATATACATTTATTTTGATGACTGGACTCAGTGAGTTCGTAAGATGAACTGATTCTGAAGCTGACAGCTGTCTTCTTCCATCATGTCATTCTCTTCAGGGGACACATCAACCTGACGATGCTGGGAGCCATGCAGGTGTCAAAACATGGAGACCTGGCCAACTGGATGATCCCGGTAAGTTTGATTTGCTTTTTGATGTAATACTGTCACCCAGATTCATGCTTTCTGCTCCTTCTGCTGGGAGTGAACACAACATCGCACTCCATATGCTGCTTTTTGCAACATGTAAAAGTCGTCTTTACAGTTTTATCTAATGCTTGATATTCTTTTAGGTTTTAATATTCAGTTATTAAGCATTCTAGTAGTGAGACTTTCAAACTGTTAAAGCACTTAACATGAGACATTGGAGTCAACGGTTATTATTCTCCTTTAATTGTTTTGTCTTTAAGATAAAATAATTGAGCATTTTATCAGTTTGCCACAGCTTAAAGGGAGAACTTCAAATAGCTAGTTTAATCCAACCATGAATCCAAACTCCAGCAGATATTCAGTTCGTCATCAGCGTAAATGCAACAAATTGTGAAAACTAATTAATTACTGATTAAGTTTTAGTTGCTATATTAATTAATATTAATTGTTTAGTTGCTTCAGCTTTACTCTGAATACCCGGAAACGTTTTGTAATGGCTAAATTCTAATTAATTCATCTTTAAACTTTTCCTTACATTACGAGGTCAAAGTTCAAAAGAAACATAATGGTTGCAATTATATCCTCACTTTTAAAAGTGTAGTCTTTACAATTTAAAATATAGGATTATTATTTCTTTTGTTATTGTATGCAAGGTGGCCTTCAGTATTTCTCAGAGGAGGAAATGTCTCAGTAGAAACTGATTATTACACGTGCGGCCTTGGTTGTTATTTTTCAAGAGCACAAGGATATGTGTGTTGTCAGGGGATTAATGGGTAAGGGGGGGTGTATGCGAGTGCAACTCTATAATGGGTGGCCCACATTATTGCTAGATGTTTCATTGGGTCAATTGGTCTTGAGACCACAGTGATTACTAAGGTCAAGAACCCATTAAAAGGCTGTTCACTATGCGGGTGGGCTCAGCCAGAGTGCCCCCTCCCGCTCACAGCTGCTTTCCATTCGACTGAAGTCCACATGCAAGGCAGTTTGAGCCAAGTGAACTCAGCCACAGTGTGCAGAAGATGTTTTACATATGAAGACCTTCAGAACGTGAATAATCAAACATTATATATATTATGGCAGATGTAGATGAAGACAGCACTGATGCTGACGTGTTCTCTCAATTTATTTTCTCTGTACATTTCCAGTTGCACTCGTTAGTCTATGATAACCTGTAATAAACCGTAGCTTGATTAAGCATGTTCCGCAGATATCGAAGGCCCACAGTGCTGCTGTTGTACAAAGGCAGGGGCATTTATCTTGTTTGGCCATTCTACTGTTGGATAGTTTGAGCAGCAGAATAATGCGGCAACACAGGCGCACACAGCTCTCCTATGCTTCATTCTTCATTATCCCCTCTTTTGAAAGGATGGATGAAGAGAATTATTTTTCCCACCTTCTGTGATAATGAAAATTATTCTCTATCTAAAGATGGGTGCACAGCGTGAAATTGGAAATGTTTTACGTAGGAGTCCAGAATGCAGTCCTCTCAGGGTGATTATGTTGATTTTGAACACTTTTAATATGCAGAATCCCGATGAACATTTTCCAGTTGAAGGCCTTGAAATGCTTTTACATCACGACTCAGCCTGAAACATCTGGGGAAAAAAAATAATAGATGGGGAGAAAGGGGTAATGGTTTGGAGGCATTTTAGATTGTATGTGCTATTTTTAATAATTTAGCTGTTGGGCCTTTGTCATGTTGTCCTACATGTCACATGTACCTCCTCATGGATTTCCAACAGCCTGCCACACGCTGCTTTCAAAATGAGAATCATATTTGACTTTTATCGACTTGGATTTCGGCCGCATGAGCGGTGCTGCATTAGTCTTCACTTGCTCCTTCAAATCTGAGAGAAGTAAATGAATGAGATAATGTAAGCACGTTCAGGCCCAGCACTGCATGTAAAGGCATTTTCTGAACATCCAGGGAGAGACACTTCAGCCATAACTTAAAAACAGACCAAGTGCTACATCAGAGATATATTTCAGACCTGTGGAGGCAGCTTCAGGGCTGCAATAGCTCAACAGCGACTGACAATTAAAATACAGTTCCTAGCTCAAGTGCTCATGATAAGGTCTGATGGCAGCTTTAATAAAGGAGTTCCTTCAGAACATGGTGGTTTTATTTTCTCACATTTTTGCTGTGTCATAAACAGATTTACCTGGACATGGTTACCAGCTTCTCATCAGTTACATGTGGCTCCATGTAGTAGCACAAACATCTCACTCTGTCTGTGCATTTGCATACAGTATATGCAAATGTGTGTGAGCTGCATTGACCGTGTGAGCGATTAACCTTTATTCATTATGGCACCATATTGCATATAGCAGCTTCTGCTGTGCACATTTAAAGTGTCACTGGTGACAGTTGGGGAAGGAAAACCATGTTTGTGATTACTGATTAGATTACACTGTATAGTACACTACACAGCTGTGTTTTACATGTACTTTCAACACATTTGTCCATTGTGTCCCTGTCAGTCCTGTCTCAACCTCTTGATTCTCATCATTAGTTGTCTGGGTAACGAAGGATCGTGGCAGTCCGTCGCTATGTAATTAAAAAAGAGAGCCATTTGTGTCAGACAGCGGAGATTGTCAGAGAATTTGAGGGGGAGAGAGAGAGAGACAGAGGAAGCCAGCTGGTAAGTGGGAACTCTTAAATTGTGAAGGGGGTCATTTTCTGTGGTGTTTCTGCCGCTGACTGGAAAGTGTACACTAGCACAACAAATGAGGGACTGGTATTCTGTTGCCATGGCAACGCACACAAAAAAAATGCGCGCAACTCCCTAAGCTTATTGCCACAGCAGCATATTTAGGAGCCCTTATCTCACTGTATGCCATGGAAACGATTAGCTTCTGAATCAGTCACTTTGACTGGACTGGGTTTTTGTTTTCTTAACGTTCCTTATCGAGGACATACACACTTGCATGCAGAGGTTGCTTTGAAAAAACCCTGCCTGTCTTTGAAGTGCTACCCCTCGGCCCATTATCCTGCACATATAGAGAACAGTAGTTTTGTAAGTACAGAATAATAAACCACAGGAAAAGTCTTTGTTGTGTGCCAGTGGTGGCTTTCTGAGAAAAACATGTTGGTTGAGTGGGACTGTCTATATCATTGTCTCCGCTCCTGCACATTATGATGGGTGCGATCACAGCAGAGCTTTTACTTAAGAAGTCACATGTTATCTGTGCTCTGCACAACCAATACTGCCTCCTGCAGTTCCACAACATTATCTCTCACTTTTAAAGCCATTAAATTCTGAATGGTTGTTGCCTGACCTACATCTTCTCTAACGCCTATTTAATTAGCATATGTGTAGGCTACTGAATACCCCCCCCCCCAGCAAGGATTAATTTCAAAGCCAGTAAAAAAAGCGAAATGGATGTAAGAAGATTTTCTCATTATTGGCTCTAATGTGAAGCAGTGAAATAAATAACTACAAAATTAACATAGAAATGCCTTCTTATACAAAGTGGAATTTTACATCGGAATGTAATATGTAATGCAACAAATACAACAGTTCTTCATTAACATTCTGTACGAATATGATGCATGTTCTATATTTTGTTCACTTGTGTATTTACATCATCAAATCACGAATTTTATTCAGGGTAACAGGACATTTATTTTGGTTGCCTTTGATTACATTATATCTGCTTTACCAGTGGCTTTGCCCATCTCTGCTATAACTTCTGGATCAAAGAACGTATGTTTGTGCACTTAGAACCTAAGTGTCTCTGCAATGCAACACAGTCTGTGTAAATGCATCATTCAATTTCAAAGTAACATTCATTCCAAAAATGTATTGTCTATAACAATTCAATTCCATTCACTTGATTCCTGCAGTTTCTGATGCTAAAAACATACAACCAATACATTTTTTATATATATATGCTGATTCCACTAGATGATTAATTTTCCCCCGGAGGTGAAACAAGATTATTTTGTGATTTCCTTCAAATATTTATTATTGTATTGACTCTTTTTATTGATCATAACTAGACCATTAATTTAACATGGATGTTGAACAGATTTTGATTAACAGCAGCCTCTCCGGTAGGTGGAGTACATTAGCAGGTGTCTGGCTTGGGCACAGCCGTAAATCCAGATTTGCCACTACCAGTGTTGTCCCCACCCCAGGGCCTGTACACACCACCTAGCCCTTTTGAAAGTGCATTAACATTGATTATATGAAAAAGGACACGGCTCCCCCTTTTGAGTATCATTGTGTAGGAGTCACTGTGTTTAATGAAAACCCTGAAAGCAAGAAAAGGGTGGAGAGATTGAGCTTGAAGGTTAAAAGTCAAAGTGTGTAGTGTTTTAATAACAGCAATTGTCATAGTTTAATTACCTCCCCCAAAGAGGTTACGTTTTCACCCTTGTCCGTTTGTTTTTTGGCTGGTTTGATTGCAAACAGGATTACACAAAAACTACAAGAGGGATTTACACGAAACACTATTTGATTTGGGTCGAGAAAGAAGCCATTCAACTCGGGTGCCGATCTGGGCCTCATGGACTACTGAGCCCCCTTCTAGTTTAGGATGTTAAGTGAGCTTTTATAGTCGTAAACTTTCAACTTGTGTTCTATAAGATAATACAGCCAAGTCTATGACATTAATCACGGCCTCTCTTATATCCAAGGTCTTTGCTTTTCCCCTACTTCCTCAACACCACCTCCCCTCTCCCAGCCCTTTTTCCGCTCTCTGTTGATATCTCCTCCACCCAGCTGGCCACCCCGGAGGCAGACGGTATCCTTATGATGCACCACACTTGGCATATATATCCTCTGGTAGGGAGCAGAAAGCAAAGCAGGCTCCTCACATGATTGATGAGCAAATGGGATTTTAATTTAGTTACTCAGCCGTCACCCTGTGGCCATATCTGCATGTCGAGGTTTATTTGGAAACCTCCTTATTGGGAACAATGAGGGACAGTTTTTCTCCCGGCTCAGCTGGCAGTTCTGTGGCAGCGATGATCTTTCAGATTGCTTGCTTTTAACATTAATTCAGTTTTTTCTAAACTTCTTTTTTAGACAATAAATATTTTTTTAAAACTTTATTCACTCACTGAATTGGAACAAGGGGATTGGGTGTAACATGGGAGAATTTATACAAACCCCATACTTTGACTGTTTAATTCAAATAGCTCAAATATGCCTCCTGAGGCATATATTTCATTGCAAATCTTTTGTTGCCTGCTCTGCTTGCATTTTGTTAGAATGGACATGTTTTCATAGGACACAATGGTTTCTGGATATTTATATTTCAGAGACAGTGATCTATTGAGTGATTTCAGTGATCTATTGAAGGAATAACACTTTTATTCTGTTTTAACACATGCCTTTAGTGGTCTCTGCTAGCTGTGATTTGGAATGTAACCTACAGGTTCACACCTATGGTCTTTAAAAGAAATGGCTCCACAGACGATGCCCATCAAACCTCCATGATCACTCTTACAATGCTACACGTTCCTCAGAATAGTGAATACTGAAATGCTGCTGTGTGTCCTTGAATGCCTTTGACCACTGAGCACACAATCAGAATACCACCTTGCAAATTGTACCAAGCAACATGTATTTTGATCATATTGCTCCTCAACAAATTACAAAAACATATAATATCCGTATCTATGGTCTCACATAGCTTTGGTTAAATTTTCTCAGGTTTTGAGATATCCTTCTTTGACATTTCTGCCAGCGACCTCATACAGAGGCGACAAATATAATTTAGTTTGCAAAGAAGAAATTACATGCAGCATGTGTTGCCAGAATAAAGCCTCCCTGCTATTCTGTATAATTCTCAGTGCACAGTACCAACTGTTGTTTTCATTGGGGCTAATTTCTACCAGAGAAATTATCACAAAAAAAGCCACAACACAACTTAATAAAAGTTGTTGCATTATAATAACTGATTAAAAAACAAGCTAAAATATAATTTTATTTTATAATTGTATTTTTGCAAAAGTACATTTTGTCCTCTTTAATTGCACAATCTGGTTTTACCTCACCACAGTTTCTCATACTGGAGATTCATTTTAATCTTCTGCTCCTTTCCTTTATCTCACTGTGTGACGTTTTCAGCTGGGTCTTATTATTTTAGTGCATGGATAAAATTAGGCTTTTACTCTGCACTAAGCATTGCAACATATTCTTGCACTGAAGACAGAAACTTTTATATTTTATGGTTTTGTTGTTTTGTTGTAGGATACAGTGGACGTCATAGTAATTTTAAAACCTGTACTCTTTGGTGGTTTTGGATTTTATTGCATTGTCCACCCATAAATATATGTTATAACTGAAACTTCAATCTGTTTCTTTCTTCCTTGCTTAGGGTAAGATGGTGAAGGGAATGGGAGGAGCCATGGATTTGGTGGCTAGTGCCGGAACCAAGGTGGTGGTCACTATGGAGCATTCAGCTAAGGTGTGTGTGTGTGTGTGTGTGTGTGTGTGTGTGTGTGTGTGTGTGTGTGTGTGTGTGTGTGTGTGTGTGTGTGTGTGTGTGTGTGTGTGCGTGTGCGTGTGTGTGTGTGCACGTGCACAACCACAAAACACTCAGAAGCAAGCAATCAAATTGCCAATTTCCTTTTCCTGTGTTAAAACCTTCACCAGCATACTCTGTATCTACTTTCACCATAATGACTGAGTGTTATGACTGATTAAAGATAATTCTGGTAATGGATTTCTTAATGCCTCTTCACCAGAGAGCGTTGGCTCATCCTGATGAGATTCAGAACACAAACCATGTCTTTATTTTGACGTTGGCTAATTCAAGTCTACAATTTGACTCTGGGTTTCAGGAACAGATTATTAGTTATACTGGTGCTGCTGGGCTTCTGACAAAAGCTGTGGGCCAATCCAGCTGAATTGGTTTACTTATAGAAAGTCCAGTCTGATATGATGCAAGGGCAACGTAACATTCACTATTCACAGAAGCGTGCAGTTTTTGGCTAATAGGAGCCTGTCTGGCACCCATTTATAGTCCAGATGGTGCAGCAGGTGAGCATAAATTTCCTCCCCTGAAGCTTGTGTTCATTCATGATGGAGAAGGTGGGGGTGGTGGTTGATGTATGATGTGTGTTTTTCAGGCAGCGTTTGAGGCATTTGGATGTGTGCTTTCTTTCCTGACTGGCAAGGAAACTGAGATATACACTTAAATGGAATATAATGTGTATTTACCCCTCGGGGTTAGCCTCAGAGTACATAACCATCTGCATCCCTGGGTACATTAAGGTTTACGCTGCATCACTGAAAGTATGAACACACTGGTCTTTTGTGTCTGACGAGCTGAACTGACTAAATTACCTCTACTTTAGTTTTTCTTTTAACCTACTGCTCTTTTCTTTCAGGGAGGAAAACACAAGATATTGGACACATGTAGCCTGCCGTTGACAGGGAAACAGTGTGTGGATCGTATCATCACAGAAAAGGTGCGGTCTGATTATTTTATATGTATTTCATATATGCAAACATTGTCCTCACCGTCCTAAATCTAAATACAAGTGGATGGATGGATACATGCATGAATGGACGGATGAGCCATTAGTCATGAATTTGGGCTGCTTACTCATGGTGATGAGTAAGCTGTGGCCTCTGACGCTCACTCATGGCCTGTAAAAGACCTGGATGATGCTTTCGTGATTTATTTATTTATTATTTTAACATTTGCTACAGATTTCAAATGGATATTCAGCCAATTACAAACAGTATTGGTTGTACCATTGGAAACCACAGAATAAATTGTAGACTTGAATATTGAAGATATAATAGTCCTGTAGATACAGTAGGCAGCAGTATATAAGGTTCCCTGATTGTATTTTATTAATCCAATAATTGTATATTTGGTAAATAGAATGTGGGGCTTAATTATATAAATATATCCTCAATTCTCTAGTCACTTCTAAATAATTGATCTGATAGATTGATCTGACTTTTTGCTTTTAGGGCGTTTTTTTGTTTTTGTCACTGTTCACCTTGCAAAGTAATAACATTTCCCACCTTGCAGTCAGCGGGTTGACTGAAGACAAACATTTGATACGTTAACGTTGGCAGTTTGCAGTCCCATTATATCACCGTCAGTCAGTTCCCTGAATATTAAAGCAACAAGCACAGGCGCACAGAGTCAGTGAGCCTGGTGAAACACAAGTTACACACATTGCTTCTTTATCTTTCAATTACATCTGCCTCACACACACACACACACCCACACACACAAGCCACTGATGGTTTGGTATGATGCAACAGAGTGACACTGGTAGATAGAAATTCCATTTATTAAATCAACACTAATTCAATCAGTTGATTTCTGTCGAAGGATGGTTAATGATTTTCATGGTTGGGGTTGGTTTCCCTGCAAATGTAATGTAAATTATTATTATTATTATTATTATTATTGTGGTTGTTGCTATTATTAGTGCAGTGCCCGCTCTAAACATGCTTGTGTGGAATGCTGTAAAAGTGACCTGCAGCTGTGGCAAGTAAAAAGGCTGGTTCCTCAGAACCCTGCAGCTGTGGCACCGCTGCTGCACAAAGAGCTGTTCACTTGTTCATTGAAATTTAAGTGAAGTTTGACTGAGACACGGAACTCCGAACTAGAGAATCAGTTGTCTTGCTGTTGTCACAACCCGCTTGCTTATGTTGATTAGTCCCAGCCGCTGCTGCTTCAGAGCGCTGGTCACGTGTTTATTCAAAGTGTATTAATTTTGAATGAATCACGTGACAGACAGACAGAGATTTCTGGCCAGAAGCACTTCAGCTGTGGTGTTTGCAGAGGCATTTTATGATTTTATGTGGATTAGTGACTTCTGGCCGTGTGAATAAAATTGACTAGACTTGATGTGGGTGTGCGTAGAGTTTGAGAGGCCATGGAGAAGGATTTTTAGTTGGCTTCAAGAAGTTTTGGCAAACTGTCAGATAAATCGGGATGGAGAGAGCGAAGGAAGGAACATTTGAAGGGACTCCTGAACCCAACTGACACAAACTCTGTGGAGGAGGTGGAAGACTCTGGGAGAGTGGAGCTCTGCTCATCTCTGTGGTGGAAATTATTGAGGTAGTTTAAAAAGCACAGTGGCAGGGATGGAAGAGGTTCAACCTGAGGCTCCTGGTATTACTTGGCATGCTTGCAAGTTGGGGACAATGCCCATGGACTGGCAGGTAGGGGAGTTCATCCACATTTTTTTTTTTTTTTAATTAGACCTTGGGGTTTATTGTGGGAAATCTTACTGCTCGATCTCACTGTGAGCTAGAGCTTGGGAGCTGCTTCTTCTTAATTTTTGCGGGAAAAGCTGGCTACAGTTAGAGATCCTCTAGTAAAGCGTTGCTAGCCATTCCAAAATCAAGGCTGAAAACCAAGGCAGATAGAGGCTTTTCCGTTAGGGCCCCTGTACTTTGGAACAATCTGCCAGAAGAGATTAGACTAGCAGGATCAGTCACCTATTTTAACTCTCTTCTTAAGACACATCTCTTTAAACAGAAAAGCTTTTATCGTATGATGTCTATGACCTTTATTATGTTTATCTTCTTAACTCTGATTCTTTGTTGTAAAGCACTTTGAATCTTGTATTGAAAGGTGCTATACAAATAAAGTTATTATAACCATTATGTTTAGATTTTGTGTGATGGAAAAACATAAATTACAGCAGTATATTGTTGTTCTGGGCAGCACATATGGTGAAGGGAAAAACTGAAGAGTCTTAGGATGAGCATGAATCATTCACATTCCTCTGAGATTGTCACTCAAAAACTCCATTTAACTGGAATTACTAACGTTCCATTTACAGGTCTGGAGGTCTACGGGCTGGAGATTAGTCTTAGGGTCACATTTTCTGTAAAGGGGAAATAAGCAGAAGGTAAGCAAAACATACAAGGAGGCAGTTTTCTTTAAGTGAGGATGATGGAGGGTAGAGAGCAGGTGGAGGAAATAGAAAACTGCAGCTCTGATTGGGAAATACAAGGTTGTGGGTACAGCTGAGAAAGACAAATAAAAAAAGTCCAAAGCCAGGTTCTGGTTGCTAGCAGATCTCAGTGGTGATATAGTCTTTATGTCCTTATGTACTCTGGTCAGTTTCCTGCTACTCTGATGGTTATTGCCTTTGGAACTCGCTCATTGAAAACATGACCTGTCAGGGGCAAAGTAAGACAGCGTGTCCACCCCGCCGCCGCCCCCGTCTGTTCTTTTCTGCTCGGCTGGCTTATGTTGTGATTGCGCAACATTTCTCAGCAAGCAGATTTCTGTCAACATTTATAAAGGTTAAAGCTCTTTCTAATACCCCTCTAACACTGGCACCAACTCCTCCTCCTCTCCCCCACCTTCTCATTTCATCTCCTGCTGCTTCCCCTCCCTCTCTATTCAGTAATACTATTTTCTTATTAAATCCCAAGCCTTTTTAATGATCTTGAATTCTACATTATGACCTCCTTCCTCAGTTCCTTCCATCTGTATCAACGCTTATTCTCCTCTTATTTCCTCAACCTTCTCACTTCACTGCTGACCTCCACATCCCTCCTACTTCATTCTTTTGATACCCTCTCTGTTGTGCTGTGAATACATTTGAAAATATCCATAAATGAAGGCTGTCCCTTTGACAGCGTTGGTCTCTCTTTGTAGTCTAGACAGGGTGTAACTGAGCTTTTCAAAATACTGACACGTGAATGTCAGCCTGTCAGCCTCCCAGATATTGTGCGCAGGACGCACTGTTAAATTGGTGAGCTTGTAGCTTCAGTCAGATTATGATTATGACAGGGACGGATCCAGTGGTGAGGCCAAGGGGGGACACTGGCCCCAGCTGAAAGCCGATTAGCCCCAGAAGTATACTTCACCTGTCAGTATTCAGGGGGGAAAAAAAACTCACAATAAATATTTACATTTGATACTAAACCATAAATATGACAATTTGTTAAGATTTTTGAAGCATATGCTTGAAAAAGGAACAATTATGTGGGGCTTTGATCAAACCTATAGAGCTACCAGTAAACAAGGAATGACTTAAATGTGCACTTCACTGAATCAGGAATTATGCATGGCAATGCACATATAATTGTCCCCTCTGTGTAAATTGTGGTCCATTTATGGCCCTTGTTTAGAAAAATGATAGCTCGGACACTGGGTTATTACACCGAAATGGAAAACATGATCAAAAACACAATTATTGCATATTTTGATTTATCCTTTATCTAATCGCTTGTCCTATGAGGGTTGCGCAGGGGCCTGAGACAATTCCAGCTGACATTAGTGCGAGATGTGGGATACATCCTGGAAAGGTTTCCACTCCATCACAGGGCTGACATATGGAGTACCCAGAGAAAACCTACGCAGACACGGGAAGAAGTCAAAGACAAAATAAGAATCAAGCATCAAGAAAACAAAACGGTCTCCATTCATTCTGATGCATTGGCGAATAGCAATATTTCTGTGAAACATTTGCAGTAAACATTAAGACAACAGAACATGCTGTGATATGAGTCTGGGTTGTTTGACACCACATCAATGAGGTCAGACTGGAAATGTAAACAGCTTGGAAAATCCATACCGTATTTGCTCAGCTGCACTAAATTTCCTCAGCCCTCCTTCACTGACGGTCTCTTCCAGGCTGTACCTGAATCTGAATGAAGTTTGCCATGCCAAAAACTAGGACACAAAGGTTTCGACAGGGGTGGATGTAACAGACGACAAAAACAGCTCTGACAGTGGCGCAGGCACAACATTTCACCTCATTTTCGTCAGTAATCCTCTTCTGAGTTATTCAAATTTATTTCATCAATAAACTTTACCTGCCGAATAATAATAATGGGTTTGGTTCACAGTATTGATCCGAGATTTCACTACAGCCAAAAATGGTTCATTGTCATCATCCACAGGGACGGCCACTGTTGTTTCCATTGTTTGTTTAGTGTGTGGAGCCCTTTATGCGGTGTGCACAATAAGCAGAAACCACATCCAAGTTTGGGTATTTAAAATGCGAATGGGCTTGATTTTACTCTTGTGTATTTAACAGACTTGCTTCACAAATTATCATGTACACTTTTGTTCTTGACATGAAAAGGCAAGCTGACACCTTAACTAAAAGCACAGGGCTTGAAAACAAAATAAATAAGCCAAAACACAAAATGAGTACTAATTTCCTGTTTCCAGTTTAATTTCAAATGTAATACAATGTGCCTATGACAGGTTATTGGCTTCCTTGAGGCATAATTTAACTAGCGATGAAACCACAGTCTGCTCTGCATCAACATCCTCATGACAACAATGAAGAGAAAACCTGTCGTCAGTAAACACTGATCAATAAAAGTATCCATTTAGAAGTCTAGAAGGCCCCATGCTGAAACTGTACTGCTCCCACAGAAGGGATTGTACTAATACAGTTGTAGTACATACAACCGTTTATGATCTCGCAGGATGAGGTGTTAAGACAAACACAGAAGATGAGGTCTCCAGCGAGTACGACAACTTTGTTTTCCCACACATAGGACACAAAACCAATTAGGGCACAATATCTGAATGTGTTGTCAAGTGTAATATCTGAAGTCAAGAGTCACATTTTTATTCAGCAACTTGTATTCCAATTGATTGAATATAGCCGCCTTCTTTTTAAGCCTTTTGATCCTTATTAGCCAACAACACAACGTATCAAATTAATCAACGATTGTTGTGGTGATCACCAGAGGAAACTTTCGGCAGTTGAAGATTAGACACTACAAACGGTGCATTATAAGCCTGTTAATGTTTATATTGTCCGTGAGTTGCTATCTTTTTCCATTAGAGTCTCTGTGTTTGCAAGATGAGAGCTGAAGCCAAATGTTTTTTCCATCCACAGAGATGCACATGAAGATGCTCACATAGACAATATATTCTCACAAACACAACAACCTCCTATACTCGCCATGGCCTGGAGAGATGGCAATTCCAAGTGTCCAAAATCATGGTGCAATGATTTGAGACTGAGGGGCGTGGGGAACCTGTTGCCTCGGGGGGGTTTTCTTGCTTCTCTATAGAGCAGGAGCATTTTCTAACATCACAATTTTTCCTCCTCTCTTAACCACAGTTCCGCACAGGCTGTGGTATTTCTCTTGTTGTCCTCAGGGGGATATAAAAACATGCGTGTTTGTGCGCTTTATGTTTAGTAAATCACCTCACTTCTCTGCCTCCTGGTGCTTAAGTTGCTGCCCTGAAAAAAGTCTACGCACTCAGCCGCCTAGTATTTTTCTCCTCGACAGTTATTTAGATAATTATTTCCTGTTTTAAATATAAGAATAGAAAAAAGAAAAAAAAAGTCAATTGCCAATGTCGTTCACAGTTGAAGCCCTGAATAATTCACTCATCGTAATGGGCCCAGAAAACCGTTACCTGTGGCATTTCCTGTAATGAAGGCAATGCCAGTGACAGCACTTGTTATTCCTGCAGCCAAATAGTTTTTTTTTTTATGTTTCTGAAAAATTTCTGAACACATCTCAAAATTGAGCCCTTTTCATTTGCCGTAATTCAGTGAAATTGTATCGGATCCGTTTATTTGTTCGAGAGTAAAATGTTAATTTCTAGTTAGGTTTGTCTAGACTAGAGCGTTAGGTCGGCTGAATGTTGTTGGTGCATTGTTGTGACATGAGGTTCAACCCACTACTCACCAAACCACATATGGACACTGGCAGCTTCTTAATGACGAACCTCATATGAATCTGGATAATGATGGTGACTTTAACTAGTGTGAGAGAAATTGACTCAGCAGTTTCACAACAAAAAGGCTGCTTTGCAAACGGACGGCTTAAGTGTTGGTATTATATATAATGGTATTATATTATATTATAATGGTTGGTATTATATTATATTATAATGGTTGGTATTATATTATATTATAATGGTTGGTATTATATTTACTAGCTCAGTTTAAAATGTTCCCACCTAGATCAAACAGAGACATTGACATTAACACAGCAGCTGCCGTATCTGTACACTGTCGCCGCACCTATATTCAACACCGCTGGCCCGTTTTGGCAAATCATTCGATTTCCCTTAATCCCTCGTGATGCGTGTCACATTTAGAGACTCTTGTCTGCGTTATCCATAGACCCTTGTGCCTTGTGACATTCCATCTGTCTTGCTATATTGGGGTGAGATAGCCGCCTCCTGCCCTGTCACTGTGTGTGAGGTCCTAATGAGCTGAGAGTCCTGACAGGCTTGGCCGGGATGTGATGGTGGCCTGGCCTGTCAGCGCCTGCTGAGAAGAGCCACAGGACCCAGCTCGGCTCAGAGCGCCTCGGCTGTCTTTAAAACCTATTTTTTGGCATTGTGTGCATACATGTGGGTGATGGCACGGCTGCAGATTCAGTCTAAAGGGTTATTATGTAAAAATGGATTTGTTACGTCAGACCTGTGTTTAGAAACAGCAGTCTTGAAATAATTTGTTTTAATAAAGTATCCTTTCTAGAATTGTCTTCTAAAAGACTGCTTCTAAAATATGTTTAAAATCCACCAACAAAAAAGTAAAAGTTCTGCTTTCTGCCGTCTTTATTATGTTGTATATGTTTATGCTGACCATCTATTCCAGTGAAAGCAACCAAGTAGGAAACATCTGCCGCAGCATTAAAACACATTTTACAGATTTTGAATGTTGTGGCTGATTCGTGTACATCACTATAGATAGACATGGCTCGGAAGGAAAAATTACCTTATCTTTGAAAACAGACCTTATCTTTGCATAACTTTTCAGAAGTTGTTGTAGTCTGTGTACTGTGCGAGTGTCACTGTCAGACATGTTGAAAGCTCCCGGGGCCTCATTTATGAATCACCTTGGACTCAAGGGTTTTGTGCATAAACCGTGTGTAATCTCATCTGTAAAATGGGAGGCAGATGTTCACATTTTGTGCTTGCGCACATTTGAGTATGTAGAACAACTCGTCATCGCAGGTTGTAGAGAAGTGTAATGGAGAGTCAAGAGATTGCCCAAGTAACCACAGAAACTCAGTGATATCTTAGCCTTGTAGAATTATTGATAGATGACAGTCTTCTATGAAATACACTGTGTCACTCTAACAGCCATAGAATGGGTCCTGCGTCTTTGAGTTACCTGTTTTAACCCTGTGAGCTTAATGCATCTTGTCTAATGGCCCAAAGAAAAACCTTCTCTACATCCGTTAATCTAATATTTGTATAAAGGTTAATTCCCTCCAGTAACCTTCATAAAACAGAGGTTCATAGCAGGCTGCTTCCAACTCCTGGTTTTGCCGACCACTCCCTGAGGCTGCTCTTCTCTTTTAGCTCACTTTGATAACCGAGGCTCCCACATCCTCGTCTGTGACGCTGCCGACCACACACACATCATAGGATTTAAAGCCATATATTAAGGAAATAATCCCTCCCACTATTTTGTGTTTGTGTCTTGTCATCCCCGCTCTCATCCTTTTTATCTATTCCCTCCCTCCGTCTCTGTCTGCCCTCTCTCTTTCTACCAGGCTGTGTTTGATGTGGATCAGAGAAAAGGCCTGACTCTAATAGAAGTATGGGAGGGGCTCACTCCAGAGGATATCAAGGCATGCACTGGCACAGAGTTTGAGGTGTGTAACTCAACCGTTTTTTGTACCAGGATCATATTTCAGTGTCTTAACTTTGAGGTTACTAACCAGGATGCATTTCTTCTCTCCTCCTTACATCCCACCCGGTGTCTTCTAGGTGTCTCCCAATCTGACGGCCATGCAGCAAATCTAGAGGAGCCTGGAAAGAGAGAGAGAGACGCACTTTCAATTTGCATCATTTAATTTCTCTGTGATGAACAGCAGCCTGTGATGGGTCAAATAAGCTCATAAACCAAAACTACTTCAGCTCACATCACTTCCTGCCTTCCTGATTTATAGGAACCAAAATGAATGATTCTGTTTTTGCAACCAGATATGACCATTGTTGTGTATTACACCATCAAGTTATTAAGTTATTCTTATGCTTTACTGATATTTTTTACTATGATCAAATTCATGTAATAAATACAACCAAATGTAAATCATATTTACCGTAGGATCAAGACGTTGCTATAATGTAAGGTTAGAAAATAGCTGTAATTCAAGAGATTTCTCATTTGGAAGAAGGGAGTATGTACGTAGTTGTACCATGTGACAAAAAAGTAATTTAATGATTTATGCAGCCAATATGCAGTACGATATCTATTCTTCAATCAGGAAATGCAGTATATGAAGGAATGATGATCACCTCTTCCACAGCGATATGAACATTGTCTACCTGTCCCACCCCCCTCACTCTCATATTTTTCAGTTGGTTGTTGATGTTGATTTGCTCTGCTCGTCAACCAGAAAACACAATGCCTCAAGATTTTTCACTCAGACGTTTGCCGTCCCTCTGCCTTTGTGTAAAATAAAATATGACTGTGTGCTGAGTGGAAAGTATAATTGTATTATTTTGTCTGAATAACTGTCGGCTTTTATTCAGCGCATCAAATCTCACTTGGATTTGAAGCCAATTATTCTGAGATTGATTGCTTCTGACACTCTACATGTTTAATCCTTCTATATATGGATGGTGGGCTTACATTGACATTCACGATGCGATTTCTCCACTCATGTAAAGAGGCGCTGCCATTACCTGAGGGCTGTTATGTAACTTGGGAAATTCAGCCACTGGGCTTTTGGGTTCAAGAAGATCAACCGGGTTGGCTCGTCAAGCAGAAAAATGTAGGAAAGTGACAGGGGCTGTTGCCACCGGCTGTTGATGTTAATCCAGCACATCCCTTAATGGATCAAACCAGAGTGCTTCCCTATAAGCCCTAAAACTTTTACAACCTATTTCCTCATCAAGTATACTGGAACGCACAGAAATAGAAAGGAACATGACAGGCTGCAACTGGGAACAAATGGGTCTTAACAGACGCAGTACATGTACTTTTTAAGCTGTTGCAAAGGACAACGTGACATTCACTGGCACCGATTTTCAGGTACAATAAGTGGATTTAGCACAGTGAGGTAAAGCGGTCAGACGAGTCACCTCCTTACCCAGAGGCATGAACTGATTCTCACTGTGCACATTGGCTCTTTTGGACACTGCTGCCAACTGTCGTCAATCACAATCAACAGGAAATGTTCAACCTTGGCAAATTAGGACATTTTCGGCATCAGGCAATTAATAACCTGACGTGTGTTTCCAGGGTTGATTTCATCCAACTGTTATCTATACCGCTCATCCTTATGACCATTCACTCCTGCGGAAACTTAAGCTTCTGCTTTACCTAACCGAGGAAGCTGAAGTACCGGGGGGTGGGGTGGGGGGGGGGGGGGGGGGGCATGCTAACTCCAAGCTGGGATTTGAACCAGAAACTTCTTGCTGTGAAGTAACAAAACTATTACTATTACGATACTTGATGACTTCTGGATCAACAACTGCATTCACTTTGAATTCAAATGTCCACACCAGTATTTACATGCACAGTGACACCTTTGTTTTTAGTAGACTGGTGCAGTGCTTGTTCTAAACTTGTGTTTAGAATGGGCTGTTTGCTCGTCCTGTGGTGAGGCCGGTTGTAGCTTTCTTTCTGAAACTGTAAAAGTGACCTGCAGTAATTGAGAAGTAAAGATCCAGAACCCTGAAGCTGTTCCACCACTTCAAAGTTCAGTGAAGCTTGAATCCGTGCACAGTGATCGACGACATTACCATATTAGACACCGCTCTACTATGGGCCATTAACAATACACATGCCAGGTGTAAGGCTGGTAAGATGAGCGGTTCTCCGGATATGACTTTTTTGGAACGACAGCAGACTGAGAGAAGATTAGTAGATTGATAAAAGTTTTTGTTTGTTCGTCAGTATTACAGTTAGCAGGTAATGATGCAACCAGGTCTGCTCGTTATCTTTTATATGACACAATTCTGGCTGCAATTTTGCAAATTACACTGTTACAAACGTAATCCATGATGATAATATGCAGTGTGGTTATGTCATTATTGATTTTGTTTGTCCAGCGGTTCAATGGGATCAACCCTCCCTTGCATGAAACATGACTGCAGAGACACACCCAAGAGGGAAACAAGTACAGAAAAGTCATCTTCATCAGAGTTGCACCACACATGAGCTTTAAATGTCTTTTCCTCTGAGGCGGGGAGATGCAGCTTTTTCAATATTATTCATCTCCACACCTTCGTGACCTAGTTTGTGAATGACCCATGTTTAAAGCCACGCAGCTGATTAGCACTACAGTGAATATGTCAGTTATTCATCATCGCTGTCAGGATGAATCACTGCCATATTGCGTTCAGTCAGAAATGCTCGCAAATCATCTAGGAATTAACCTCTGATTTCTTTTGAGTCAGTGCTCCAAGTTATATGGAAAAATTAATAAAAATTCACGTGCACATCAACGGTGGGTGTAAGACCCTGAACCTCAAGAGAAAAGGCAAACATTTGAGGTTTCTGTAATTTACTGTTGAAAGAAAAAAAAATATATATATATATATATATTTTCCAGTTTAGGTAAATCAAACATGTCCTCGTTACAGTGTGATTGGTGCAGATTGTTGGAAATACAACCACCGACTGTTGAGTCACATGTGGATCCGTCCAACCTCATTTTCATAATTGTGCATTGCGCGCTGATGTGCACTGCTCAGGGGGGTGTGGACCACAGCCACAGTCTCACTGGTGCGTGTGCGTGCGTGCGAGTGAGTGAGTGAGTGAGTGAGTGAAAGAGAGAGAGCGCACTCCAGCTTGGCACAGGCACCGGGTCTGGGAGAGAGGAAGCAGGAGCGCGTTGTGCACGGCGGCAGCATGGCTTCGTCTCACGGGAGATGCGACCAGCGGTTCGCAGACTGGATGTCAAGTTTACCGCAGAGCATGCACACGATCCCGCTCACCAACCTGGCGATTCCCGGTAGGTGTCACTTCACGTTGCCCCCCGGTGCGAGGAGCATGCTCATGATGTCCATGTCTTCATCTGCGCGCATTGCACGCATCCTAATAGACGAGGATTAAATAAGCAATCGATCATATTTAACGCTTTGCAAAGTGTGATGTTGGACTTTTGCCTCCAGTGCAACTCCTGCAAACTAAGAATCCTCCGTTAGGTCCATCGCACCCGGTCAGAACAAAGGCTAAGACCTGTTGCGCATCGTGAGAACTGCCGTGTATTTGGAACAGTTCGACTCCCTCCTGTTACGCGGTCTGAAGGTTATGAACCCGGATGCTTCACAACCAATTAGTCCTGAAGATGAGATTAGCCTGAGACAAAACGAGGGGGATCACCAGACTCATTTGCAATATGGCTATGGTGAAGCGCGGAGCTGGTTAGTGCAGAACTTTGGGTTCTGGGGTGGTGGCCATTGAGGAGTAGACATGGGAGTGGGATGGTTTCAGTCACTGCGCTCAGATGATCCCATAGAACATGAGCTGGTGGACCTCGAGCCAATCAGTGCGCAGAACCTCCTTGAAGTCCATTCAATTTGGAAAGGTTGTAAAGCCCATCACTGATGGACTGGCTTATTAGCAGCCAGCTAATTCCATATCTGCTGCCCAGTGGTTATCACACCTCCATACATGGATTTGTAATCCTCTACCCCCCCCCCCCCTCCCTCTCTCAGCCTCCTCCCCTCTCTCTCAGTCTTGCAGTTGAACTACAGACACCTGATGTGTTTAGGTTCGACATGTGCACCGATGACATTTCTCAGGCAAATGGCTTGCTGCTGCTTGTCCAGTGAGGCGTGGCATAATACCAACTCTGACCACAGCTGTGAAGGATGCTGAGGCATGCAGTCCATCAAAGACTCAATCAAATATCGAATGAAAGACAGTCGCAGCATGGCATGTATTACCTCATGCTTGTTGCTGAATATTGTCACATGCTGTGCCTCATCACAGTTGCCAAGGCTCATGGGAACATGCTCTATCCCATTTAATTAGGTGTCATTACTTAAGATTGGCCCTAAGGCCTGCAGCTCAGCTGCTCTCAATCTGTCCTCCAACTGGATACAGATTCTGTAAACACCCTGTGTGTTCACATTCAGCGTAATGTTTGTCAGGATAAATTCCTTAATCCACAGGATTTTCTGAGAGTTTATTTAGCAACCACGTGCTCTTACTGGGGCGTATGTCTGATTTCTTTCAAAAGTCTGTCTCCTGCCTCCTTTTCCTCTCATCTTAGAACACAGTATCACAAACCTTTGTTCAAGCAGGAATGAAACTGAGGCAGACAAGAAACAAAAAAGATGACTCTTTCATTCCCTCTTAAGTTTGAGTGATACAATATTAAGAAGAGGAAATACTTCACCAGCTGGCACAGCCTTAATGACCGGGTGTTTGTGAGTTGGTTGTTGTGATGGTTTGACCCTCCCCTCAGTCCCCTGCTGCCAAAGAGCTCAACGGTCCAGTGTCTCTGTTGCCAGCACTGCACAGCTGTACTCATTATCACACACACTTTTCTGCATGATTAGTTTATTTCAAGGATTCGTGGTGACACTGAAGACTTAATTAGCACCAGATTTGATGTTTTAATGGCATCTATTTGTTCTGTTAAAAGTAGTTGGTATATGAGCAAATGCACCCAAATGATTTAAAGGATAATACTGTACATGACTATACAACACAATGTTTGACAGATATAACAGCTACTCGATGTCAGATAGTATTAATAAATGATCTCTGCCAGGATGATTACATCGTTTGTTCATTTATGTGCTTGGTTTTTATTGTTTGTTTGTTTGTTTTTTTTGGGGGGGGGGGTTAGTTTGTGTAGGTAATTACAAAAGATACATTTTCAAATGACAAGCTCACAAAGGTTAGGGGGTTAATTGCCTCAGTCCATCATGAGGACTGAGGTGGTGGCAGTGGAAGTACCAGCTAATCCAAGCAACTGTACCTACCACCATGCAGTTTGAGTGTAACATGCAAATAACCTTATCTACAAGGAGATAATCAGTTCCATAATGGGAGTGTCAATTAATTATGAAGTCTAGTGAAGATATAAATAGGCAAATGCTGTCTAAAGTGTTTTACAGAGAAGTACTATATATTTTCAAATTAATCACGCATGTAGGCGAAGACTCAAAAGCATGAGAAATTGGCAATTTTAAATGCTCTGTCACCCTTTCTGGGCATTTAGAAATGACTAGAAGCTGTTCTGGAGGTTCCAAGGGGGCTGGATGAGGTATTAAGGCAGAACCTTCAAACAAATACAATAATCTTAAAACCAGTTATTTGGTAGCCATTGAAGAGAGATGAGTACAGGGAGGTGGAGAGGTCAAGTCTTCTTGGAGAGAGTTACTGTTGAATTTTGGACAAGCTGCAGGCGAGACCAGGCTGACTCCTACAGACAGTTACAGTAAAAAGCCTCTTTAAAAGTCTATTGGCCTCAAAAGGAGAAAATGTTGTAAATGTGAAAAAGCAATCACTGAGGAGACAGTTTTTGGCCTTTAAGCATGTGTTATGAGAATAAAATGCTCTCTAGGATAGAGCCTTGTGGTACACCTAAAAGAGATAATCTGCAGAAAGTTATCAGCCCTGACCTTCAATAATGAGTCTCTGAATAGGTGAGAGGCAGCCCAATCCAGGACGGAAAAAATGATGGATTTGTGTCAAACATAGTAGAGAGGTCCAACTGATTTAAATTGCATGATTTTCATATTCTGAGAGACAAACCAGTAAATTATTTTTCACCCCGAGGACCGCTGAAGGAGAATACCTGTGAATTAACAGATTTTTCCACAAATGTATATAAAAACAACAATTTTGAAAAAATAGGTAATTGTACAGAATCACATTTAAAATGTTTTGATCAGAGGACATACAGGAACATAAGTATTGACCACTGAGTTGTGTTTAGAGTTATTACAGAGTTATAGAGTTGTTTGTCATTCTGTGACTCATGACACAGCACAAGTACATTGCTGTTTATTTATTACATAAAAATACACATTCTCATGAGAATAATCATGTTGTCCTCTCTTCTGCTGTTCAGAACCACTAGCGTTAGTTATATAAGAGCATGGTTGCATATAGATGTGACTCAGCATGTGTTGCACAACATATCAAGTCTACAAGTCAGTTGTCCTCGTAGCCAGTTTGACTCTTTAGCCAAAGTGCGCAAAGGTGAGAGGATGAACAGAAGAGTAGAGGCGAAGGGAGTGGTAGCAGATTAAAGACAGAGCTCAAAAAGGGACAAAGAAGAGACAGAGAGAGGGAGTAGTTACTCTTTTCCTTTTCCCGAGCTGATCCATTTTTCTGTGACTATTTTAGATGTGTGAGGTGAGCGCTACCTGGCTGTGTGTTTGTGTGGTCAGCAAAGTTCCAAACCTATATTGTGAATCTGTTCTGCCTTGGTTCTGCCACCATGAAACAAGCTTAACTGGAGGGAAGAGGATGATTGTCAGAACTTCACCGCCACAGTAGTAAAATTTGATTTTTTTGTATTTTTGGAGTATGCACTGACAGGTATGGGCACATATCTGTTTCCTGCAGGTGTACACAGGAACTGATTATAGATTTAGATGTCTAAAAGTCTAGGCAATTAAGTTCAACTTTCCATAATTTTGTTAATATTCAACAGACCAAAATAGTCACATTTTCTGGCTCAGATACACACCCCATTGCCCTTATGTACTATTACTACTATTCTATTCTATTAGATCAATGACAATGTTTCAATAACAATAATTATCAATACAGGTCTTAAACTTGTTGTTGAAATGGTTTACTCAAGCATTAAGTGATAGATAAAAAAGATTTTCATATTGCGGCTAACTTATTTAAATTTCATATTATGATCAAAAAGATTTTATTTACAAAAAGTATATAGTTAATTATTATATATTGTATCCTAGATATAATTTGACCAAGGTATAATCAGCACATATCTTGAAACCAAACCATTTATATATTACAATTTAATACTTAATTAAAATGAAATAATTTGCTATGAGGGGAAATTACATTTAATTTGAATTTATTCAAAGAAGGAAAACTGCTGGATTGAATAAGCGACTGGACCTCAGAGACATGACAATGTCCACATTCCACCAAAGTGTCAGATTTGCATGAGTGAGCTTGTGGAGCATTATTTAGCCTCTCTGAGTGTCACAGCCCAAAGCTTCACCAGAGGCAAGAAATAAATAGCAAACCTTAGCCCGAAGGGACAGGGTGAAGGAAATTTAATGAAATTGAGATGGCCTTGCAGGCCATAAAACAAAACCCAGCATCTTCAGTCTCACTGCCTCCCTTGTGGTTGAGAAAAAAGGGGGCCGGCCTTCTAACTGTAAATTTGTCCATCAGTCCCTTGACTAGATCACTCTGCTGCCTCTTAAGCCCTGAACAGGGAGGATGGATAGTGTGCGAATGCCAGGATAAACACTGGCTGTGCATGCAAGACGTCTGAAGGGCAGGAAATCAGCCGGTTAGAAGCAATTGAAAAACTGAGGAAGTCAAATTCAAAACAAACAAGGGAAGAGAAAATAGATTGAAGGAGGGAGAAAACCAGAGAGTGGGAGAGAAACACTTGTAGAGAAATGAAGCAAATGGGGGGTAAAGGTGTGGCACCGCAGTCGAACATCAGCTTCTACGTGTCCATATCCTGGCGAAATGTTTGGCGCCTTCAGGGTTGATAATGTCTCCGACTTCCTGTGAGATTGTGTCTCTCTGCAGTATAACATAATGCACAGGCCTTTTTTTGTCATGCATATTCAAGACAATGCTTGTTAGTGATGCACAAACACGTTTTATGAGTTTACTTTAGGTGTTCAGCTGATAATATATAGTTGGTTGTAGGTCACAGGGGACAGATGACTGTAATTTATATTGAATGCAATAGCATGATAATAAAGATGTCAGGAGCATCCATGATATTACAGATTTGAAGTAATATTTTAAGCAAAAAGTCAAATATTTCCCGGATCCAACCTCTCATATGCAGAGATTTACTCATTTTCTGTGACATTGAGTTGAATATCTTTTGATTTTGGGCTGTTAGTCATAAATGTTATTGTAAAAATTTCAACTGTCAGAGCGGAAGAGTAACATTCTCCTGCAACAGCAGCAGATCCAGCCGTAGTAAGGTCACACTCTGTCTCACTGTGACCCTGCTGATGCAGCTACGCCTGCAGCGATGCTATTTGTCGCGCTGCCCGAGGATTCAGCTGTCTCCCCTGCTTATGGTCATTCTGTTGGCCGACTGTGAAGACCTGCCACTGCAGTACGGAGCTGAAGGTCAACCCGGGCTCTGTGTGTGTCCGTGTGGCGGCTGAGGACGGTTGTGTGTTCGCCTGTGACGGAACGTGATGACGAGACAAAAGGAGGATGAGAAATTGATTGCAGTGATGTGAGCGGGAGGCCAATACCACAATTAATGTCAGCTTAATTTGCATAACACACACACACACTGGCTCTTTCGTCATGGAAGGACACAACCTCCAACTAATGGAAATCCCCTTGGATCAGTTTAAAATGTCACAAAGGCAGTATTAACTATCTATTGTCATCATGGTCACTGAATCGATAAGATATTGACAGGAGGCTTGTACAGTCAATCCCGTGTTATTACTTTCTATTAGATGATTTTAAACCCGCATTTATTATTAATTATGTTTACTGATTAACTTGAAGCACAGTGATGCATATTCCTCATTAACAAATAGTGGGATCTCTCCATTCAGCTTCAGTTTTATCTGCTGAGGTTATGAAATGATTATTTATCTGAGATTTGTGCTGCCATGCTAACAAACAATGGCGGTGAATGAAAATTCATCAGCGTTTATATCTTCAGATCAGATGATGTTGATGAGCAACACAGATGATTTCTGTATCTGTATTTCTGAAGTCAGTGGCGGATCTAGGATTTTATTCATGTACTGCTTCTTATTCAGTAATATGCACATTAAAGTCATTTCTTGTTTACTGTTAACTCTATAGCTTTGAGCAAAGCTACACACCATTGCATATATTTTTAAGATGTGTCAGATCTTTCTTCAGAATTGATGGTAAGTGACTAGCTTTTGTTAAGACTACTGACAGGACAGTAGCTCTGCTGGGGCCAATCAAATTTCAGCCGGGTCATTGCCCCCCTGCCCCCTCCCCTGGATCTGCCCCTGTTGTGATTGGATGTCACGGTTGCTTTTTCACATCAAGTGCATTTGAATTCAAGCAGTGGTTCAGCCACTTTATCGGTCAGTCTATCTAATTCTGCATTTGAAGGTATTCAGTCAGGAAACGGTGAAATAATAGTTGTCCAGTTCGGACATTTGTTGAGTCAAAGCTTGTAGTTTGTCTTCTTCTTCTTTCTTGGCCTTTAATTCTCTGTCGACTTTGCGAGATATTATCTGACCACTGGAAACACCTTTAAAAACATAAGAATATAAGTTAAGAATATAATTAACAAGGCTTTCGGAAAAAGTAGCCTCCAGCAATTGAATTTGTAAGATTTAGCAGCTGTGTTGCTGTTATCTGAAATAAAATACTCTATCCACGAAGGATTTGTGAATAACAGAACTGAGGATTTACAAAAAATCTTCAAGGGTCTGTAATTGCAAACTGAGTCTTTGAGGACCAGACTAATTTGGCACATTTTGAAGGCACCACACTTGTATCAGGTTTAACCACAAATAAAAGTCTTAAAACCCAGAAGGACGTTTTGTATTGTGGAGTGTGGAACAGACGTTCTGATGAAAATGTTTTTTCAGTCACGAGAAAAAAATACGTAGCAAAGATTAATGGATTTATTGGTCACTCTTGTGACATTTGATTAAAGTTGGGATTGTATGCTTGGTAATTGGTTTTTGAAACACTTTTTATCTTATTTATTGAAAAAGAGAAATAGCCGATGTCTGTGGCCCTCGCAGGACTGTGATAAACATGACTTACCAACCTGAGCTTTAATCATTAACGTCGTTTTCCTGTAAAATGTCAAACACTTGAAGGCTCCTGCTTCTCAAATGGGCGATTTTACAGTTGTTTTGGTTTAGATTTTGGACTTTGAAGACACGACCCATGTTTTATTGACCCACGGATTAATTAGTCATTAAAATATGCATTATCTGCTGGATGCTATCACATGGTTACAGTTCCTGCTCTTGATTTACATCTCTCCAATTCTCAACTCAAGGCCCAACTTCTTGTTTCTTGAGATTTCAACTACATCTCAACTAAACCATCCCCATGATAACAGAGAAACGTCATCTGCTGATTAGGCCACAACATGTTGGGTTCAAAATTCAGCCATTTCAATCTTTTTTCTAACATCCTGCCGAGTGGATCATACTGTGAAGTACACACACACAGTAACTGGAGGTAGAAAGAGGTAGAAACCACCAACTCTGCATTTGTGGATTCAAAATAAAACAATATTTGCTGTGTGATATATAAGAAAAACATGAAATAATAAGCACAGCTCTGTTTTTGTCTGCAGTGTCTGCACAGTTGTACCTGATTTCAACTTGTCAGAGTTCATGACTTATGACCACAGATGCTGTTATTCACATAATCTGGTTGTTGCCATGGCACCAGGCAGGTTCCAGCAGTATGCAGATTCATGTTTGTGTTCTTTTTCCAGGCTCCCATGATTCTTTCAGTTTCTACATCGACGAGTCATCCCCGGTGGGCCCCGAGCAGCCGGAGACGGTGCAGAACTTTGTCTCTGTTTTTGGCACGGTGGCCAAGAAGCTCATGAGGAAGTGGTTAGCTACGCAGACGATGAACTTCACCAGCCAACTGGAGTCCGGGATCCGCTTCTTTGATCTGCGCATCTCCACCAAGCCCCGCGACCCCGACAATGAGCTGTTCTTCGCCCACGGGCTCTTCAGTGCCACGGTCAGTGCGAAGCGCAGTTCTGATGGGATGAATATTTAGCAATGCTTGTGGTTGCTAAGTGACGTTAGTACCTTTCTGTGTATTTAATGTGTGAGTGAAGTCTGAGAGCTTAATCATACCAGGTCCTTCAGGGATTTTGAGTGTACCTCACAGCTATGTCAGTAAAGAAATGATTAATATGTGTATTGTTCATATTTGTGTAGGTCAGAGAAGGTCTCAAGCAGATCAGCGGTTTCCTGTCAACTCACGCCAGAGAGGTGGTGTTCCTGGACTTTAACCACTTCTATGGCGTGCAGAACATGCACCATGAAAAACTGGTGGCCATGTTGAAGGAGGTGTTTGGAGACAAGCTCTGCCCGGTCGTTTTCGCTCAGGAGGTACTGTCAAACGTTTAAAATGCTTTTGATAATTATTGGTTTCTGCTCTGTACAATGTGATGTATATGTTTTGATCACCTAAAGCTGGAGAGCCAGACATATTTTTGCCAGAGTTTTAACAGGTGAGCAACAACTGAGATGGAGTATTGTGGACAAAACCTGTGCAGGATCCGAGAAATGTTCTTAATGCTTCAGATGAAATAAAGAAACTTTGTGTTCATAGGAAGAATTACAGTGAAAAAAAGAAAGCGTTCAATGGCAAAGACAAAAACAGATTTACCATTGAAGTGGCTTTTTCTTCGTTGGAGTGAAAGAAGAGAAGGGACTGAGGCGGACTCCTTTTTGCTCTTGGGCAGGTTGGCACTTATAAAATGTTATGAATCGGCTGTGTCGCTCTTACATAAATGATGTATTATTGTTCTGGATCTTTAGATGTGTCTCTTCTTTTCAACAGTTTGTGTGAGAGGTCTATAAGTACATGGACATAGTGACTTCATGTCATTGAGTGCAGATAAAGACACTGGTGTAAAAGAGGTGAAGTATAAAACATGAAATGATCATTGAGTTGATAGATCAGGGGAATTGTGATCAGATTTTTTTTCATTTTTGTCATGACAAAATATTTTTAAACTGTTCACAGAGGTCAGGTGGTGAAGGTCAGCTCAATGTCAGAAGGAACTTCAACAATCTGATCAAATGTCTCAAACATTCAAATTTGGGGCGTTTGGGGAGAAATCAAGATGCAAAAGTCAGTTCATTAACAGCAGCATTGTTTTTCTTCACTAAATCTTGATAATAATGAGCATGGAGATCCCAAGACTTCCCTAAACTTTCCACATAAATTATAGTTAATAATAATTTTTCACTCAAATGAGTAGAAACGTGTTCTCCCAAGTAAAAATAGAGGATTTCATCAGCCATAATATTTGAACCATGATGTTACGTGCTCCTGTAGAAGGCACAAGTCCCTTTAATATCAACAGCTTTTTAAGATAAACCTGTTTCATCAGATCGTTCAGCGTTATATTCACCACAGAGCAACTGGGATTTCCCTTCTGAGCATGCTGTGTTCGTTCTGGAGATGAGGAAGAGTTTTTGCTCTGATACAAATGTTTTATGGTCACGATTCATTTTGTAGTAAGTCAGCCTGGTTCCACGGTAAAAAACTTGGAGACTGGAGAAACTGAATGGGATCTAAAAGTGGGCGGCCACTGTTACACTGCATTGCCTCTGTTGCTGTCTGTCCACAGTCCTGAGGTGAGGGCGTATGTGAAGAGCTTGAACCTGTAAAAACTGCTGCTGCTGCTGTTGTGTGCTGATGGTCAAATACTGAACTTCTTCTCAGTGCTGTCGGCTCGTCTGGGTCGTATTTAATTTCAGAGCGGACACATGAATGGTCTTCTTTACTCCACAGGTTGTAGCCCCTCTTAGTTTCCCCTCTCCCCCATTCATCTGTTTGTGACTACATCAACTCAGCTGTTGTCACCTCCTCACCACCTGTACAGAGTTTGCACTGCTCTGATCCAGTAGGTGTTTGGCTTGTTCAAGTGACAACGTACAGCTTTGACATCAACATCACAAAGTAAACAATCAAAAACAGCAGAGTTTTGTTATATGGGTCCTAATTGTTCCATTTTACATCTTATGTACCATGTAATGTATTACCTGGCTGTTTCATTTAAATAGTTTGACAGGGAATATAGATTTATTTTATTATGACTAACTACAGAAATGTAGCTACAATCTTCCAACACCAAACCATCTTTCAGCAAAGAGGTAACCACAGACAGTCACGTGCTCATGTTGCTCATGTTGTATTTAATTTAAGAAAACATGTAGTGAAGCAGTATGAACTTATTGAATAATATTTATGTTACGATGATGGTTATTGATTAATATATTATTGATTATTTATGAGGTTTGTGAAAAGAAAGAAAATCAAAAAGCCATTTGTATTTACGTTATGTTATGTTATGAACGGGGCAGGTTCATATAAGAGTTTTCTTCTCCCGGCTTGTTTTTCATTCATGGAATATATATGAGTGCATTGTTTTGTAAAATTGCTTTTGGATTACACTGAAATTAACAAACTGCTACACACAGAGCTGCAACTATAGCAATATTAAATGGATTGATTGAACAGTTAGTCTATGAAATGCAGTTTTACCTTTTAAAAGCCTGAAATAGCTAAAAAAGGACAAACAAACACATTTTGTTTTACAATCTTAAAATGATTTCAGTTTTCTTTATAAGAAACAATAATTAGTTTAGTTCTGTGACAAAGCTGTTCTCAAATATCACACATCTGACAGTTTATATGGTGCTTAATAATCACTGTGATGCTCTGTAACCAGCAATTGGATCCACTTATTTCTAATTGCTTCTATTCAAATGCACATAAAGCTTTTCTAAGTAACCACCAGTGACATCTCGGCGAGGTGTGTAAAAAGAAATTCTGTCACTCTTTTCATATTTCTCTTTTGTCACATCCCTGCACGACCTCCCGCTCTGTCTCCAGGTGACTCTGCAGTATCTGTGGGAGAAGGATTACCAGGTCCTGGTCTTCTATCACCACCCCATGGCCCTGGAGGTGCCCTTCCTGTGGCCGGGCCAGATGATGCCCTCTCCCTGGGCCAACACCACAGACCCAGAGAAGCTGGTTCAGTTCCTCCAGGCTTCTGTCACTGACCGCAGGTCGGCCGCTTAAAATCCACCATGCATTAAGTTAAATGGGACGTAATGGGATGTTTGTGCTGCTAATAGCTTTCATAGCTTTTACAAATTAATCATCCAATGTGATTCGTCATTCTGTCATGATTTTAGATTTTTCTCTCATTATGCTCATACTTTGCTAAGACGTTGTAGCTAATGATTTAATTACTTGTCCATTAGCTGGCTGTACGAATGGAGTATTTTTAGATCAAATGCACAGTTAACACAATTGTTTGGCTCTTTGACGCACATTGAAATGACTCCTCACATCAAAAATTCTAAGTAAAACTACATCAATTCTCTATGAAGCATACAGATGTGAACAAAATGGATGTGAGCTTAGAGTTGCCCACTTGTAAAATAGCAAATGTGGCCCAAATATCCCAAAACAAATCTGGCCCTTTTTTGGTGTCCGAGGCAAGCTGTCATCCAGATGTAAACCTAAGGTGGTCCATGTTGAATATGGTCCAAGTAAGGCAAAACAAGAGGGCGTGTGGGACAAATCTGTCCTGAAACAATTTTTGTATGTGGGGGGTAGTTAGCACTGTCGTCTCACAGGTTCCCAGTTTGAATCCTGGTTCGGCCAGAGTCTTTCTTGGTTCCTCCCACAGTCCAAACACATGCAGTTTGGGGTGATGGGGTGAATTGGAGACTCTAGATTGACAGTGTGTGAGAATGTGAGTGTGAACTGATGTTTGTCTCTGTATAATGGTGCTGACTACCGGTGTGCCCCGCCCCTCAGTGTCAGCTGGGATTGCCTCCAGCTCCTCCCAGTAACACTCAAAGAATGAGCTGTACAGTAAATGGGAAGAGTTTCAGCAAAATCCTACATAAATTTGCATGTGTCTATGATTTTCTTTCCAGCAGCGTGTTTTTTGTTTTGTTGTGGGCACTTAAAGTAATTCATTCTCCAGTTTATTTATGTAGTGTCGCTCCTCTCTGCAGCTGCTTTACATAAAAAGATAAAATGCAACAATAAAAAAGAGAAACAAGAAAGATATTCTAAATCTTCTATGTGTCTCTTGCAGGAGGAAGGGTTCGTTCTTTGTCTCCCAGGTGGTTCTGACACCGAAGGCGAGCACCGTGATGAAGGGTGTGGCGAGCGGACTGAGGGAGACGATCACAGAAAGGTGTGTACGCCTGTTTGTGTGTGTGTGTGTGTGTACGCCCATTTGTGTGTGTGTGTGTACGCCTGTTTGTGTGTGTGTGTGTGTGTGACAGAGAATAAGCAAAAAGTTCACGTCCAGTATAACACAATGATTGGATAAGAGACAGGGTTTGCACCAGTAGTGTCACATAATGTTAAACATATACACCGACACTGTCTCTCCCCCCACCCCCCCCCCACCCCCACCCCACACACACACACACACACACACAGTCATGTGACTCATCGTGGTGTTTATATCTACATCCACAGGCATGTTGGTTTCTGCAGGTATCCCCAGGCGATTGACACTGACCCCATTCAAGTTTTATTTATTTTTTTGAAGCTGCCACAAACCCAAGGCGATGCTTCTCATCCCCCCCCCCCCCCCCCACCTCTGTATCTCCCCTTCTCAGTTACACTGGAGGATTTTTTTTCTTTTCTGATTCACCCTTAGCTTTATCTGTATTTCACGCCCTCTTAATGTCACCAGTTTGTTAAAAGCCTCCGCCGGCAAAACCATCAATTTCCCTGGCATGAATTATTTATTTGATAATTCCACTATCAGCCGTTCTCACCGGGGGTGTGCGGTTACTTTGATGTCGGCATCCCTTTCAAAACTCCATCCATTCATATTTGCCACAAAGGACGGCCAGTGCAGGAAAGGAGGAGGAGACGACACACAGAATTTTGCAGAAAGACATCTGCAGGATTAACATCCTCCTCTGGTGCTCGACTCGTGAAACACGTCCAGCAAGTGTCATCATCCCAGTGGGTCTCTGGCTCGCACACAACCCATGCTGCCTCACGGAGATCTATTATCAGAGCGTGCCCTTCTCGGCGTTAATCCGACCAACCATGAATCACCCTGTCTTCTATCCCTCTCTGTGTCTTTTGTGACTTTAGTTCCCCTCTTCCCCCCTAACGTGTGTGTGTGTTTCCGTGCCTCCTCTCAGGGCCTTGCCGGGCATGATGCAGTGGATCAGATCACAGCGACCCGGCGAGAGCGGCATCAACATTATCACGGCTGACTTTGTGGAGCTCGGGGAGTTCATCAGTGCCGTCATCACCCTCAACTATCACCTGGACGAGGAAGACGATGACGATGCCACCTGAGAGCCTGCGGAGGGGCGGCGTCAGTGGCTGGGTCTGCGCTCTCTTTTCTCTTTGGCATTTATTCCAGGAGGGGGGCTTCGCTGCTCCTTTCTCTTTATTTAGGGCTATAGTGAATTGAGAGAGAAAGGCGGAAAAGACGAGATGGGTTTAGTAGAAGCAGCGCCTGGTGTTTGGTTTGGGCACCGGGAGAGAATGAGCCTGCTCGGTTCCGGTTCTGAGGGACCCGTTTCTTTCAAGTGAGATATGAATTTTCTTGTTTTTTTCTTGTGCTGTAAAAAGATAACTGCCTTTTCCAGGCTGTTTCTGTTTCTAGGCTCACCGCTTCATCAAGCGTAGATTCCTCTGAGCGTATCAACTTTCTGCTAAATGTCCTGGTTAATCATTCTTGATATTCTTGTGACAGTGAGATTTTTCTACGGTTTTAAACGAGTCTGTGAAACTTAAACCACTCAAATTGTACGTTGGTGTAAGTAGCTAGAAATTGTCTGTCTTCTTTTTTTTTTTAATAATTTAAATCCCTGAACCATTTTACATTTCTTTCTGGAGCATCCATCCTCTCATTGTGTTTTCTTCCAGTAACAGTCTCACATGAAGTCACCTTGCAGAGTAGAAACCTGCGCACACCGGTTAACCCCGTTCACCTGCTGACTCCAAACCAGTGCAGCTCGACTAGCCAAGATAAAAGTAACGTTAAGTGATGTGAAGTTAATCTTGTGTGCATCTCAATGAAACAAACATTTTCACCTTCTCAGTGTTGCTTAAAGTTTAAGAGAATCTGTTGAAAACACATTTGTTGAGGACGGCCGGGGATGCGTTCGATGCCATTTTCCGTAAAACTTTAACCGGGTTGTACACCTGCAGAGAGTATTTGCTAACATCTCAGCCGTTTATTGAGATTGATCGATTCAGCAGAGTGGCTCACCCTATCCCTCACACTCAATGTTTCTTTTTTCCTACAATATGAATCTCTGTTGCCACAGGCCTCAGAGTACTAGAAAGAAACATCTAACTATAGTGATGCATTCAATGTCCTTATCTTATCCACTTTATCCAGATGGTCCACCAGTACCAATACTCCAGTATTTAGGAGTATTTAAGATTCCAATAGGTTATTTGCTGAGATTTATGGATTAAACCATGTTGGCTAACTATAACCATGGTTGAATATATTTTTTATACGTTGCTGAACATTAAACTCTCTGTAGACGCACAATCCAAATAAAGTGCAGCTGTCAAACTGCCAGCGAGACGAACGTATTGGATTTTGTCGTGGGTGCTGAGTCGTGATAGCCGAGTACAAAAATACTGTACGAGAGCGAATCCACTGTCTATGAGTCCTCTGCAGAATCTTTGCCCCCCTGTGCTGCATGTGTGTCTCTCCTCGCTGCTGTCGTGCAGTACTTTTAGCGTTGTGAGTCAGAAGCAGGTGATTAAGTTGCTTCACGCTCCCCCAGCGAGCCATTGCTTCAAGTCAGAAGAGGTTGAACACCACAATTCAGAGACAGCAGATCTCCATGTGACACAAGTAGTTTGACACTTGGGAAAATAATACAGTAAATGTTTAGTTGAGGTGTAGCCGTAGCTCTTTGGTGTCCACTTTCAATTAGGTGTTTCATGTTGATGAATGTTTCTGGATTTCTGGTGCAATACATTTAGTGCGCTCCCATTTTTTTTTTTTACATGTTAATGGCATTTCCCTCTTTACCCTGCAATATCTTCTTAAGGACGGAAGAGTACGTTGAAATGACTGAGAAAAGACAATGGAGATAGTTTTTACACTTTATGCATGAAACAAAAAATTTGCATAGTAGTTAAACATCCACACACCTTATAAGATTAACTGTGGCGTTTTCTGCAGAGAATGTATTCTGTAAGGGCAGTTTAGTTTGTCTAGTTTGGTCATGTTCAACCAAAAACAGGAAACTCAACTGTTTGGATTTGTGAATGTATGCGTCTCGTGAGTAACTGTGCCATTTCTATTTCCGGTCATGTGATCGAGCGACTGGGTCTCAGCAGGAACGTCATGTTTGTATCATATGCTTCAATGTAAAGATTCCAGTTCAAACAGTACTTCAGTGTGGTTTCATGTTAAACTGTTTTATATCGTGGGAAGTCTGTACATACTGTAATTGCAAATAGTATACTGCCGATAAATTGTAAATGATACAAATTTATTGTGAAGAGTCATCGACGACGATTTCTTAACATCTAGCTAGACTGAGCTTTCATACTGCTTCTTGTTTTCATATGTATTTGGTACTTCACAGTTTTTGTGCATGATCAACAACTTTCTTCACGCACCTTACGAGGGTTCACGAGGTTTGTGCATTAACGTCTGTTGTTTTTATCCACATTGTTCCTTAGAGCAGCTGGAAATGTTTTTACCCTTTAAAACAAACCTCCAAATTAATATATTTTTTAAATGTCGCTCCGCTGCCCAACACAGATTGAGAGAGTGAACCCACCACGCGTGAACGGAACGGAAAGAGGCTTGCAAATCGTGTTGTAAGGATAATTTGTGTCTTCCCTGGTCTAGGCTGTTGTTGTTGCCTTTATGTTCTGGTGTGAAACAAGTCCCTTTGCTGTTGTAAAACTCAAAAACCTTTGTTCCAATCAAAGTGACTCTGTACTAAGTGGAAAATGGCCGATCAAATAAAGCTTCTATGCTAATGACTGACTGACCGGTCTCTGGCTTATTGAATTGCGATTGGTTGGGTCTTTGCTGGACTGAAAGAAAATCATCATTAAAGCCATTTTAATGAAACTGTAATTTAATTAGATCAGCAAATGGCAGCACTCCACAACTCAACGGACTATGTAGATCCACAGCTTTTAAGCAAACATACCAGTATTTTATTCACTATCTGTGCAGGGTAGCATCCTAAAATCCTCCAGTTTCCACGGTGATGAGGATGGAGGTGGGTGGGCAGCGGCACCTAGAGTGACCTTGCTGAGACTGTGTTTTGTAATTCAGCATCTGCCTTACTGCAGCCGGGTATCTCTTACAAAGAGGAAGCTGAAGTAACTCAGACGCTGGGTGGCCGAGTGCGCGTGTGTGTGTGGGTGTGTGTGTGTGTGTGTGTGTGTGTGTGTGTGTGTGTGTCTCACTGTAGCTTTCACCTTTTAACAAAAATGTGTATTTCCTTGAGTTAATCTATCATGGAAATGATAGATTAAAAGGCATGTAGCTTTTTGATAAATAATTACTGAATTGAACGATCAAGCCCTTGTGTTAATGCTGTTTTTTTACGCTTGTTAATTTAAGTTAATTGAATTAGCAAACTGACAGTGTTGTGGTGGTAACAACAAACCAGACCTGGCATTGAGTGCTTTAATTGCACATTTCAACAATGGAAGGAAAAAGGCACAACATGTTTACGTTTTTGTGTAGATGTGTGAGGATTCTATAGATGTTCCTGTCATTCCTCTCTGTGTCTGTGGAATATTAATGTACTGCAGGTCGTTAATGATGCTTCTCGAGGAATAAGTGAAAGAAATTGCACTGGTGCATCTCCTCGGATTATACTGACAGTCTTTTTGCTGGAGAAACTAGTAAAATGCACATGCACCGTTATTGTGTTCGTGAGAGTACGAGCACATTTGTGTCTGTCTGTCGTCCTCTGTCACGCACACACACACACACACACACACACACACACTCTCAGGCAAACACAAACATGAGGAGGAGGTAGAGGTGTAGGAGGTAGAGATGGATGTGGCATTCAGACAGCTTAAAGAAGGGCAGCAGCAAGATGCACACTTTCACTAAAATGTTGCAGTGTGAGGAGGAGACAGAGTGATTTCAAGAGCTGTGTCTGTGAGGGTATGTGACACAGGTCGGATTCAACTGCATATAGAAGCTTCAATAACCACAATCTGCAAAATTACAGCAAGAGAGACATAAAACACAGCATAAAAAGCTCGACGAAAAAGAACCAGCACTGTCATCCCTCGTGAATATTTAACTAAATGAGGCTGAGACGCACAAAGAATTATTATTAGCCAACAAATATGGAATCATTATCGGGGACAGAGGCAGAATCGTAATGATTCTTACAGTCATTAAGACATGAAAACAGCAAATGGCCAAAGGGAGACAAAGCTCTCACAGGAAGGGAACAGAGAGAGAGAGAGAAAATTAGAGTGTGTTGTATTGTAATTGAGTCTGTGTGAACAGACCATTGCTCTGAACTTACCACTGGTGGTTTGTGACCTTAATTATCACAGATCACTGACATTTAGTTTTAACTCTGAACTCAAATGAAAACATTATTTAGTAAGAAAGTTTGTAAGTGTCGAGGTTTGTTTTTCAGCCTGTAAAAGAACAATTGATCATGTTTCTGGGATGAAAACGAGCAATGAGTCAAAATTTTCAGTCCCCTAAACATGCCAAATGTTTTTCATTAAGATCCACGAATCAATCTCCGAGAAATCAACGAAAATGTTATGATAAAAATGTTCAGGAAAGTGAAAACATTTTCTTACATCCGCACCAAAATGTAATGGTAACTTTCCGGACCCACACCACGTCCTTCCATCCAATTTCACAATAATCCGTCCAGTACTTTTGAGTGATACTGCTAACTAACATATAAACAGACAATCAAACTCCTCCCTGGAGCTTCACCTTTTATGTGAATAGGACTGAAAGGGTCAAATCGTCCAGTATTTCACAACAGATTTAAGAAAAATCTGGAACAAATGAAATACAAATATATTCTAAACAACTGAGTTGGGAACCACTGGCTTATAGTTCCACCAGTTCAGATGCTCCAGAGTGTTAAAAGACATGAATAACACAAACGTGTTGAATTTATGATTTATACTCGAGGGACGTTGGCATATAAGCTGCGCGATCACTGCCTCGCTCACTGTCTGAGCCTCGCAGACTGTCGTCCTCTGGCAGACCAAACTTCCAGGGCAGATGGCGGTCAAAGATGGCCCTCTGAACATCATGGGAGCCACGGAAGCGGCACTAATGGAGGACACGGTCTGGTGGCCTATTGTCTGAGCCAACTGTTATTTTAGCCTGAAGTGCCGGGACTTGGCTCGCTGCTGTATACAGTAGCTGAGTCATTTAGCGTTTGGGGCTGGTCATTTCAGAAAATCACTTTTTAATCATCATTATCTCAGTCTAATATCAAAAAAGTATACGTGAGTTAAGTTTCAAGAGATTGTAATCTGACCTGAGGTGAAGGATTACTCAAATAAAAGTGATGTCCCTGTTTTCTTATGATATTCTAACGGGAGTTTAATATAATGAACTATATGCACAAGGCAACAATTTAGGTTTAGTGCTATGCATTAGATGAGATAACTTCATTGATCCCACACCAGGGAAATTCACTTGTTTCAGCTGCAGACAGTCAGATATGAGATGAATAAATATATAGATAAATAAAAATACAGATAATATGTACATTATATACACATTGTAGTTGAGCAAAGTGCAGTGGCACAGGATAGTTGCACGAGGATGGATACTGTATGTGTGGATTAGTAAGAAGATGTTGACATAGACATATCCATATGTATGCATCTAAAGACATTTTCTTTCATACATAGGCAGGTATACAAAAAGAATATGAGTATAAAATACACAAAGAATTGGAGTGTAAAATTATCCTATAAAAACAATTTCTGCATTGGTCTTGTATACCTGGAAAACTCACATTTTCTAAAGGGAGCTTAATTTCTCAATGAAAAAATAATGTGAGCATCATATATTTGTTTTAACTTGTGTTTCTTAATTTTCTGTATTTCATGCCTCTGCTATGAGTTCAGAGTCAGACAGATGTAGTCTCGATTCCAAGATATCATTGCCACTGCAGTAAAACTCATCTTTTTCCATCTCATTTAAATTTGGGCTGCACAGTAATGTCATGTGCTTCGTTTGTGAGCAGGAACAAAGTGTTTCTGTGGCTGGTTTCTGGAAATGATATGCAGCACAACCGCTAAAACAGCCTCACCTGCCCCACGGCTGCTAAAACAAAAATCAGAACACTCCAACTCGGTGGTATTTCCTCTGGAGCCGCCCGTGTGTGATGGCTATGCTCAGCACCGACGTCTTTTCTGCATGTGACAGCAGATGCATGTCTGTAATTACACAGATAAGTGGAATCCACATACAAACATGGGGTAATTTATTCATTACAACAGCAGAGTATCTCACATTTGGCTGCAGGAGATGCAGACATCCAGGTGTTGCTGTGTTCAAACCTCTTTCTCTGTGTCTTTCTCGACAGGTCCAGATCAAAATCATCATTTAGTAATTGATTAGATCATGTGATAAAACCCTGATTGATCCTTTGCCATAAAATGTTTTCCTGCTTGTGTCTCATAAATTCTATTCCACTGTGCAGATGTATTTGCTTGGCTTACGGTCACATTCCAGCCATGGAGAGGAAACTGTTCTTAAATCTCTGTTGCCCTCCAGTGTTGAAAGACACACATCGCAGCTCGAGTTAATACTTGTGCTGCTTTTGTCTCCTTTGACACTGTTGCTCTTAAAAGTGATTCCTGCAGCAGATCCCTCACTGAACAATTCTGTTCTCAGTTTTCATGACGACATAACAAATTATTAATGAAGAGGATAAGATGAAATGTTGCGTAATTCAATTCAGGACAGAGTAACCTTGTGAACGGGGGATAGAGAGAGAGTGGGGGAGGACATGCACACATGGACGCTGGTCAGACTCGAACACGGGCCTCTGCAGGTTGAGCTATACGCTGCCCCAGGTCATTATTGTAATACCATGTCAAATACAATTTTTTTGTATAGCCCATATTCACAAACACAGTTACTGTATCATAGGGTTTGACAACCTGCACAAGGTGTGACATCCTCTGTCCTTCACCCTCGACAAGGGTGAGGAAAAGCTACTTCTAAGGGCCCGGTCACATATCAGCACAAGCTAAGCAAATATCTGGGGTCAAAGTTCACCAAGACACCACACTGCGATTTACCTTGTCACAGGGAGCACATTTTGTATTCGTCCTCCATCCCTCCTATTGTTGTGAACACGATTTCTCAAAAACGCCTTGAGGGAATTTCTTAAAATTTGGAATAAATGTTGACGTACTGAACAGATTTTGGTCGTCAAAGACCAAGGTCACATTTACTTCACAAAACCCCTCTTTGCCTTTGTGATCACGTTGTCTCCAGAGAATCTCAAGAGAATCCTTCCAGATATAAAAAAATACTTTCCCACAGAAGATATTTTCACACTTTGAATCACGGATGCTCAGTAACTAGTAACATTACTAATAACTGCATTCCAGTTACATGTTACACTGACTGGGTCAATGTATTATAAATGCTTCCTTACTGACTCATCTTAATGGGACAGTGACTAATTAATGTTGTTGACGTAGTTGCACCAGTGACGTTCCTGTAATGACAGAAAGTTGTGTTTACTCAATAATACAATAGACGAGCAGTGAGGAGTTATTGAGGAGACAGATTCAAGCTTTCAGTTTCAGAATGGTGCTCAAGAGGAGCTTTGGGCCAGAGGTTCCCGTAAAAAAGAAAAAGAGGTTATTTTCTCCTCCCTATAAAATGTGTAAATGTGTCCAGCCAACTCCACACACACACACACACACACACACACACACACTCCGTGAGAGCCTGTCCTTCAATGTTCTTTGCTGGACTTCACTCACCATGAAGGTAGGTAGAATTTTAACTCGATACCAGGAGGGAAGTAACAAACCGATTTTCAGACTTTTTCTAAACATTGAATTTGCTGTGTTGTGTGATTGAGCTCTGATTTCACTCCAACACTTTTCCTACATGGTAAATGGTTTGTATTCATATAGCACTTTCCTAGTCTTGATGACCACTCAAAGCACAGTTTGCCATTCACTCATTCACACACACATTCACACAGTGCATCTATTAGCAGCACTTTTTGTTCTATGAGGGGCAATTAGGGATTCAGCATCTTGCCAAGGACACTTCGGCATGCAGATCGGGAAGACTGGCGATCAAACTGCCGACCTTCTGGTTGGCGGACGACCGCTCTACCTCTCAGCCACAGCCATCCTTTTACTTTATGTGTTTTAGCAAGTTTATTACTAAGTCTCTCCCCTCCCCTCTCTCTTCTCTAGTTCCTTCTCACAGCTTTGCAGTGGTCGTTGCTCCTGTTCTCTCTCAAAGGGTACATTTATTTTTATTAAACTGTTTTTCATCAATGCACAACATGATCAGTGATGATGATGACAAAGGGTTTGGTTCCATTGAATTTGATATTTCTCATTAAATCATTTGAATGTAATATTATTTCTAAGGTTTTGTTCCCAGAGAATTGATTGCCAGTGGGGGCCTTATGATGACTGGTCAGAGTGTGATGGCTGCACCAAATTACAGGTCAGGACGATCTGTCACTCAATAAACAATTTTGCTAACTTGTTCCAAACCTATATAATGTCAACAATCAAACCAACTCTTACTGATCAGTGCACTACTCTGTTTCAGACATGATCAGCACGACTTTAACTAGATAACATGTAACACTGTATACAATGATGGTAAATTATTTATGGTTGGTTATAGACAAGAAGCCGAGCCAGGGCTGTCTATGCTCAGTTTGGAGGAAACCTCTGCGATGGAGAGCCAACTCAGACCAGGTCCTGTGAAACCACAAAAGGCTGCCCTCTAGAGGACGGGTGTGGAGACAGGTTTCGCTGTCCATCGGGTAAGAAGAAAACTCTGCTTTCTGTGAGCTTATAGATTTCTGTAACAATCAGTGAGCCGTCTGTCTGACAGTCCCCTGACCCACAGGGAAGTGCATTAACCCGTCCATGCTGTGTAATGGAGAAGGGGACTGTGAGGAGGATGGACACGACGAAGGTGAGATCTGTGGAACAAAAAAATGGATCATATGTACCGCTGAAACTCCGCTACCTAACGTTGAGCTCCTAGGACTCGGGTAAGAGACAACTCTTGATGGAGCTCTATTTGTGTGTACACAAGCCAGGTATTACACACTTACCAATGAGCTGGTTTTTTTGCGTCTCCAGGTTTGATGTGGTGTCTGGGAAGTGGAGGGCCAGTGTCATGAACACAAAGAGCTTTGGGGGTCTGTGTCGCAGGACCACCAGGTATCCCCCCTGGTCTGAGTATCGACTGCCCCTCAGTACTCTCAAGTACACATTCATGGTTGGTCTCTCCAGAAAAAAACTACAATAACAACTGATATTGATACTTCTGTCATTCACTTATTCAAGGTATCCAACTCAGATTTCTGTTTTCAACCCAACATACACACCGCCACTGTGCAAGCGTTGGTGTTCTGGCTGCCATCTGAGCAGCTCCGTCTTAACTTAACACCTATAAGATTTCATTTCTTATCGATGACCAGATTATATCCTGGCTCATAAACACAATCTTTGTGGCAAGAGGTCAGATCTCAGTCATCGGGTCTCAGGATCTTGAGTTACAGACAATTACGCTGCCACCTGCTCCTGCTGCTCCTGCTAACATCACACCGTCTTCTCATTCTTATACTCGACCAGCTAAGATCCTGAACTTTTTAGGAAGACGTCAGATCTCATTGGATGTTTTGACCAAACAACCAATACTGCAGTTTTTCTGGTACAAGTGACGGCACACAATACAGGAATCTAGGCATTCAAAACATAATTCAGACGCAAAATACTTTCGAATTCGTTAATAGTTTTGTTGAAATACGTGTAAAACTGTCTCTCTTTTTTTAAACCCTGTGACATATTCTGCTTTTCTTAATGATATGAATCTGATTTTGACCTTTGCTCTCAGAAAAAAGCTCAGAATGACTTCAGTGATGAGACGTTCGACAGTAAATGGGATTATGCAAAGGACATTGTCAACAGACAGAAAGAATCTGGCACAACATCAGATTACCACAACTACGACTTTAACGGGATAAAGGGAAAGACTCAGGTTTGTAAGAACAACAAAGTATCGAAGTAGACAAGGAAACTTATTGAGTATATATTTTTTTTTACTCCCTACAGACCCACAGGCTTTTGGTTTTAAGGAGTGACATAGAGGTCGTTCAGTTCGAAAGTACTGCTCCTCAGTACATTCCACTATCTGACGAGTTCTGGAGGGCAGTGGCCAAACTCCCATCTGTCTACGACTACTCCGCCTACAGGAAGGTTTTGGAGAGGTTTGGAACGCACTACCTGTCTGAGGGAAGCCTCGGAGGATCCTTCAGAGTCCTCGTCAAGATTGATGAAGAAACTCAAAGACAAATGGGTGAGGATCCATGAATCATTCGCAGCTATAAAAGACTTAAATCAACCTATGTCAGATTCAGCTTGTCATGTTTTCTTTGGTCAGGGCCACTGTACAATACTTTAAACTAATATTCAAGATTAAACTATATATTTTTCGAATATCTTACACATCTAATGGTTGCAGGACTAACTGCATTAAACAATATTAGCCTGTAGTTGTCACCACTTACACAAAATGAGCCAAGTGAGATGTATTTGTAAATGTAATTTGGGAGAAAGTAAATATTTGTATACTAGATATGAAGATAAGATAGGATAAGATAATCTTAGTCCCACAATGGGGAAATTTGCAGTGTTGCAAAAAAACGGACAGTAATAAAATAAATAAAAATCAGTAAAAGTAATGAATAAGGAAAAATGCAATATGAACATGTGGAAATATACAAATATCGACATAAAATATATAGTATAAAGAGAATATGCCAAAATGCCAAATATACTTCAGAAAATCATATACCTCACACAACTAATTATCTTGAAATTTAATAGAATCTGAAACCACTTTATTTCAGTCTCAGAAGTGTCAAATAAACTGTCTTTTTCAAAATGTACATTATGTCAATGCAACTCTAGACACTGTGGTCTGATGCATACAAATAATTTGTGGTGGTGATATTATTATAGTTTTTTTGATGCCAAACAAAAGATTTACTTTTGGTTTTCTTGTTGTTTTTTAAGCTAATGAAAGACTGGATTATAATGAATGTGAAAGGTCCAGACGTTGGCTTCATATATTCCCCATCACCCATGTGGATTGCAGGTCTGGTCAACATCAACAAACATCATACAGAGGTATTCTACAGACATGAGATGTTTGTTCTACAACCGAAAGTTGTCTCTGATCATCTCTACCAACCTTTTTGAAACAGGTAACATCAGGAGCAATGTAATGAGTAAAGTGGAAGTGGAGGGAGGGGGCGTCGAACATGTCGCAGCACTGACGACCATGCAGCTCAATGATCCAGACAAGAACTGGGAGATGTACTCAAACTGGTCTGAGTCTGTCAGCTCATTTCCAAAGGTCATCAAACAAAAGGTGAGGGGAAACTTTAAAAGCTTGAGCAGAATGTTGGATTTACTTTTTCAGCGTGTCATCTTATCAAAGAACACAAACCTCCCATCTCTCTTCAGTTTGACTCTCTTATCTCTTGTCTCCACAGCTGCAGCCACTGTGGGAGCTGGTGAAGGAGGTGCAGTGTGCCGGGGTGAAGAGGCTCCACCTCCGCAGAGCCACAGAGCAGTATCTCGCTGAGAGTGACGCCTGCCACTGCCGGCCCTGTCGCAACAACGGCATCGCTGTCGTGGAAGGAAACGAATGCAAATGCATCTGTAAGCCTGGAACATTGGGGCTGGCCTGTGAGCAGGGAGCTGAGGTGGACGGTGAGCAGGGTGGGTGGTACACATCAGACTGATATGGTTCTTACTTTCTTATCCTTATTTGTCAGTGGTTGAGGAAGTACAAATAAACACACCAAAATGTACTCAAGTGAGATGTAAAATAAACTTTTCTATTCAACTAAAAGCACAAATAAATAGACAAAAATGTACTCATGTACAGTAATGAAGTAAATGTACTTTGTTACATCTTTGTTGTATCTAATTCCAGGAGTGATCGATGGAAGTTGGTCCTGCTGGTCAGCCTGGGCATCGAGCTCTCAGGGTCGAAGGTCGCGGAGTCGCTCCTGCTCGAATCCCGCTCCTCAGAACGGAGGACAACACTGCATCGGAGAGTCAATGGAGACGTCTGAGGATGAAGACCCACAGCTGCAATACTTAAAGTCAGGGCGCTGCATTTTGTAACAGTTAGTGTATCAGACACTGCCAGTAGAGGAGGTTCACACTGAGTTTACACAACATCCTACTGTTTTCCCACAGAACCGTGGAGCCTCAGTGCTTCGACCAAACTCTCCCAGCGCCTCTGAGGTGTGGGACCCCGCCTGCTCTGATAAATGGCTATATACTGGTAAAGATGAAAATAAATCACACTGATCTCAGTTAGGAAAGAGTTCAATTCAAGAATGGAACAAATTCATTGCCATGCACAATAGGAGATATGAAAGGGATGTGACGTAAATGAGTCTGTTGAGATGAGACGAGATGTGAAGCGTGTGATTTTACATAATAGAGGCTATATATTTTAAAGGTTTAACGCATGTTTTGAAAAGTGAAATGAGCCGACCTCAGTGACTTTTATTATTTATATCACAGCATTTTAATTTCTCTCGCTCTTTGGGTGTATTTATTTTTATACAAAGGTCAGGGCTGATTGCAATAAACTAAATCAACTTTTTCCTCACATCACCTTTCATAGGACCCTAAGGATGTTTACCTTGTGGGCAGTAGGGTTGAGTACACCTGCACTCTGCATTTCTATCACCTTGGTAACACTATAGAATGCACCGCAGATCAAACCTGGTCCACTGAACCTGGACTGTGCTCAAGTGAGTGTGTTTTTTTTATACACAGCCTAAGTTTACCACTCGACACAATGAATTCCACTGTTACCTTGGGCAGATGTGGCTCAAAGGGTTGAAGGTCGATCCCCAAATCCAATCCGAAGTTTCCTTGCGCAAGATACTGAACCCCAAGTCGCCCCTGGTGGCTGTGCCCACAGTGTATGAATGTTATGTGATAGAAAGAGTGACGAGTTTACCATTTACCATCCATGTACTCTGCTAAACTCCCACTTCTCTCCCAGTCAGCGGGTGCAGGATTGGGTCCCTTGCTGATGGTGTCATAGCCTCGCCTTTAAAGCAGGTCTATGGCCGAGGGGAGTCAGTCACCTTGTCCTGTCCAGAGGGTCGACAGCTAATAGGAGAAGCAACGGTCGAGTGTGACCCCGAATATAATTTTGAACCAAACCCAAGAGATGCTAAGTGCACCCCAGGTAAGGTGCACATAACGCACATGGGACTGCTGCGTAACTGTATATATATTCTTTGACTTTATGACGAATATGAGTCAGTTTGCAATGTGGAAGAATGATGTGTATGTATTCCACAGCCAGTGGACAACAGCCAAGCTTGGCTCGCCTGGGCCACTGTCAAGAGTGGGAGAAGTTTTCCAGAGGAAGATGTGTTTGTAAAATGTCTTATGAGTGCAAGTACGTTTATTAAACTTCACTTTGATCTTGTGATTTTTTTTTTTTATTTGCTGTCATATTTGATAAAGATATTGTTTTTGTCCCCAGGTCTTCTTTGGAGTTGTGTGCCGACACTCATGCGATGAGTAGAAAACCCAACGTTGTGAGTGTGTGCGAAATGCAAGCGCTGCAGTGTGCGGGGAAGAAGGTCACGCTGGCCGAAGACAGCACCTGCATGTGGCCGCAGCGCAACACAACAGGCTGCACCAACTGTCACATGTGGGAGACCTGTGGAGGTAATGGGATATTCCCAGTAGACAAAACAACCCATTTAAAAGTGACCTACTTTGCTCGTTCATTTCCTTTATCTTCCCACTATTCCAACAGATCAAACCAACGAGTGTCGCTGCAGGGACTCTGCAGATTGCTCTACCCCAGGATCAGATGTGTGCGTGCGTGTCGGGGACGATGCAGCTGCGGCCGCTCAGACCATGAGCGAGTGTGAGGCAGGACTGCGCAGATGTAAAGGGGAGAAGGTGTCGGTTGTCAGTATCCTGCCCTGCACTTCCTGAGGCTGCAGGAGGAGGGATGAGGTCACCACCTCTCATCAGCATCTGCCTTTAACCATGATTCATCAGTTGTACATTCCTTATATTTGTCAACTGAATTAATAGTGTAACTTCTAGAGGTGTATAGAGCCTGTATTAATCACTGAGGCCATTTGGTTTGGGGAAATACATCCACTGAAAGTTGTGTTGAGCTAAAACTGCCTTTCTCTAAATACAAATAAATAATAAGACACCAGCCATGTTCAGTTTCTTTTCTTTTTTTCAAATCCAGTATATTGAATACTAAAAATGGGCCCAAAGAACATATACAAATACATGTGCAGATAATTATAGAAATTGGTATCTACAGACAAAGCATATACCGGTCATAGTGATGTGTGTTGGCAAACGTCTGAGGCCTGTATAATCCATATACAACCCATTCAGAATTTATATATCTACCATGTAACATACTTAAATTTAATATACATGAATGTTCTATCTCTGGATATTTAACTGCATGAAAATAATATTGTGTAACCATTAGATTTTGCCAAGTGGCTCACTCACAGCTGTTTTTCTGCTTCTAGTGCTTTTCTTGTTTCCCAGAACACATTCCACAAGATGTCCCAATCTGGATATAAGCAGAAAAACAGGATGGGAGGTGTTATAGCAACAAGCACTGACCTTTCGAATCAAGTTATGTTTACTGAAGATAAAATCCTTTCAAAGACGTCCATTGTTTGCAGACTAACTCAGATCTTTGTTACATCAATAAACAACTTATTCACATTTGAAGATGCTGTCGCCTTTCGTGTGTTATAAACAGTGGTGAAGTACTCAAATATTTTAGGCTCCCAGTGTGTTTGAAATCCAATTCATTCCAAAGAACACAAAATGAATAGGTTACAAAGAAAGGGAGAACACATTAGTAAGTTCATGTTTGGCCACTGAACTATGTCTAAGCATCTTCATTCTACCTGTGTGTGACATCCTATATCTGATGCTGAAGCATTAAAGGTTCAGTGTGTTAGATTTAGGTGAAAGGGATCTATTGGCAGCTGCAACATGAAACTTCACCACTAGATGTCACTACATTCTACACACTGAACCTTTAACACCTCCACAGCATTTCTTCTTCTTCTTTCACTTTTTCTTATTACTACTACTACTACGGTGCTGCTATCATTGATAACATCATTACATCTATAAATATCACTGATTATTTTCATTAAACAACCTGACAGAGCTTAAATATGATGGTTACACAACTGTTACCACTTTTCTCCGCTCAGCCCGACAGGCCGAGGCAGATGGTCGCCCACATTGACTGTGGTCCTGCTCGAGGTCTCCTCCTGCTGAGGGGATTTTTTTCTCTGATTGCTCATTGTGGGATCTGTTGTTTGTATATCATGGTTTCCATCTTACAATGTAAAGTGCCTCGAGATAATATATGCTGTGATTTGGCGCTATACAACCAAAACTGAATTGAATTGAGATGGAGTTTATATCTGCCACCACTCTGATTTGACTTTAATGAGTGAAACCGTGTCAACCACTGATCAACCATGACGTGTTTCCTTTCCTGGAAAATAAATACATAATTCCAGGAGCAAAAGAAGGTGACCGGCTCGTTCCTGTGAGGTATAGTGATTTAATCTCAGTTTATCCAAACCTCAGTTTGTCTTCTGGTGGTTTGGCTCCCCCCGGTGGACATTTCAGGAGTTTACAAAGAGACATCATTGGATTTCAATAACAAAAGTTTTATTAACAATGTAAAATGACCTAAATCAGCTTGGACCTACTGTACCTTCACCGTGCCCTAAACATCGATCACTATCATTAATAAGCAAGAGCCATGCTGCCTGCCCTGTGTCTGCACTGATTGACTCAGACACAGGGAGACCCTCCCTGCTCATCTCAACCAAAAAGACTCTCCGCTAACCAACTTCAACTTTGAAAATAATTCCAAGAGCGTTGCGTAAAGAGTATGTGTATATACAAGTCTAATGTCTCGGTTTATAGATAGATATTGTGTGCAAAGAAGTTTTCTTTTTGAGTATTGTTTCATAGCTGGAAAGTTAAAGTAGGGTACAGGTTCTTGGTTTATGGAAGACTAAATTAAGTACATTGAGGAGAAAAAACAGCCAGAAACAGAAAATACAGACTGTGACACACGACAAACGTTCTCTGCACAAACCTGTGTTCTCACCTCAGACTGACAAAGGCAGAACTTTGTCAAACACCTTTGTCAAATCTCAAGACGCGACAAATTCATAATGAATCACATTATTTCTGACAAAAACTAACAGTTATATTCCCTTTTTATAACGTGAATCCTAACTTCATTCTCTCAGATTTGTGGAAGTGATTGAACATGGATCTCTCATTCTCTTATACACTGAACAAGAAAAATCCGTTGCAAAATATCTTAAAATATAAGTTCATGACTTTTGTTTTCATCACATTGCAGTTACAATTCTTCTTTGTATTACAAAATAAAATTATAAAATGGGTAGCCTTCAAAAAGAAAAAGAGAGAAAGAGACAATATATTTGAAAATGGCAGTAATAGATTGGTGGGAGACACAAGTGGTGAAGGACAGTGGGTAATGGTGTCTTTGTGGCCGCCTCCTACCCACGAAGGCGGGGCCCCTTAGCTGGTTACCAGGCAACAGAGCCCAAAGAACCTCCTCTTCCTCTGTCGGACCAGTGGGTAGGGAGTCAGGTTCAGCAGACTGCTGTCATCTGCAACACGACAACACAGGGATGCTAGTTTTAGCTTTGAAACTGTTTTTTGTTTTTTACAAGCCATATTATTTGACCATAAAAGATTGTCACCGCTCTGTGATACTAAAGTGTGTGAAAGACGGTGAAGGTGAAGTAAGTATTGGGCTTCTCTCTTACCTTGGTTCTTCAGTGGTAAAGGCATTGTCTCCCTGAGTTTACTGAGGAGGTTCTTCATCTCCCTCATGTCTCTGCAATAACACAAATAAGGATTTTTTGAAATTGAATTTGTGAAACAAATAAATAAGCTGTTTTAATGACATATATGTGTATTTTAAGGACTAAAGCGTTGCCTGTTAATGATGTAATGATGTTGGATTGCAAACAATTAATGCATCTGCAAAGTCATTAAAACGTGCAAACTTAAAATCATGTGCTGATCACACGTGCTTTGACCAATAAATATAACCATGTACAACAATTCACACCTCAACAAACAAATGCCCTAACCCACAACACAACCAAGGACCAAACAATTATTTCCCACTTACTTTTCTATGTTTTCTATGTCGTTAGCCACCAGCCAGCAGAGCTGAGGACAGTCAGTGGGGGAGGAAGACGTGTCCTCCAGGATGGGGATGTCTGAGCTCTCCTCGATCTTACTGTCGACCCCCGGAGGGCCGCAGGACTCCTTACCTGAAGCACACATGGAGCAGCTACTTTTAAACATGTGCCGCCACGTCAGCCATCGCAACAGAAGGAAAGGGAGAGCAGGAAACAGAAGAAAAGAGCTGACCTCAAATGACCCCTAAGATCAGTAAACTTCATTAAATGGGAGCACAGTCGAAGGTCACCAGTGTAGGTCCACATATAGTAACAAACACCTATGGTCAATTGAATGTCTCCAATCTGCAGGTCTTTTGGGAGGAAGCTGGAGAAATCCACACAACCTCGTTGAGGACATGCAGGCTCCACACAGAAAGACCCCAGCCGGGATTTTAACTGTAACCTTCCTGCTGCGAGGTAACCGTGATGACCGCTGCTGCACCGTGACGCCCCATAGTGCAGGTTTATATATACACTCACAAATTCAGGTTGTTGATCAGGCTGCTCGTGGTATCAGAGGAATAATGTTGATGTTCATTCATTTAAAGTGTTGGTTTGTTTCACTTCATTAATTTAATAAAGAAAAACACACTGTTATATAAATTAGCACAAACTCTTCCAAATCTATGGCGACGCTATTTAAAATCTATTACTGCAATGAGGCTTCTCTGTGTACTCACCTTTCCTCTGGAGCTGCAGGGATCCCAACAAGCAGACAGATTTGAGCATCTCTGTGATGTACATCTCCAGGCAGCACTGCAGCTGGATGAAGAGCCGACAGATCTCAGGGTGGATCTCCCCGTCCTCCGGCCTGAAACAGTACACAGTGGCACACCTGATGATGCCGCGCAAGAAGACCAGCTTCATGGATTAGGATTACAGTGTTTGGAAACAGGTTTGACTTGATTTATTACCCAGAGATTCATAGATCACCTCTTTGTGTCTCTGTGTTTGAGTTCAGCCTCATTTAGCTCCACTTACTTGACTGGTAGCAACTCCACTCAAAGGAGTAATGTTCAGCACAATCCTTCTGGACAGTGTGAAATAAAAAAGAGCAAAAACCTGGATGACTAGAAATAAATGTAAATTTCTAAACAATAGTATCGTAAGTAATAAAGTAAAAGTGGCAACGGTCAAATTCAGCAAAAATGAATTATTTCTTAAATATTCTACCAGATTGACCTCCATTACATTAATAATAATTATAATTTATTATTATGATTATTATTATTATTGATGAATTGATATTGTCTTGTCTGTTTTTTCATCTTGTCATGTGTAATTAAGACAATTACTGATTACTGACTCAACTTTCAGAATTTTCCTCATGTGCATCTTTTACGTCATAAACAGCCAACCACGACTGTCACAAGAATGCTTTTATTTTGAAATATCTTATATATTAATCTTATAAATATCAAAAGAGGATATCAGGACAAGTCCTGGTCAGTTTGAATGTCTGTCGGTACATTACTATGATCAACAGCCTGAAGGGTGGGTAAACTCAAATGTAGAGAAAAAGTTTACCATCTGCCACCAAAATGAAAACTTTCAGATGAGAGAAGTGCTGAGTTTGCAATAATAATGAGTGATCTGCTTCTTTGAATGTGTTTCTGTAACTTTAAATCACTACTTGCTGCATCTCTCCTGTCTGTCACTGTGAGAATATAAAGATAAAAGGCACTGAGGAAGAACGTAAACTGCATGTGAATATTTTTGTATTCACCCAGAACGGATCCTTTTATGAGACACCCCAGTCGCTTCACAATCACATGAAACTGGTTTTCAAGGAGGAACTCCAGCAGGTGATATTCAGGCAGGTGTGATATCGCATTGGGAAAGTGACAGCGACGAAGGTGCGAAGCTTGCACCTGGTGCAAATATTTTTTCACACAGATCCTGCTGTTGCGTTCCCCTCGTCCGACGGCAAAGCTTCTCCTTCCACATCCATGTTTTGTCACAGTGCTGCCTGTCTGCACTCACTGAAGCACAGCTGCTTATCGGCTCTCACCATTCAGACACACTGGCGTTGTTCGATTAAAGGGGAATGATCTGTGCTGTCTAACTCAAGCTCTACTCGAGTCTAGTTGTGGAGACAGACGTTGAAGCGGCCTGTGCAGCTTTTACGGATGTTTTTAGGGTACGTGGTGGGGAGGATTATGACAATGATGTCGATGCTGATTCTTCTGTGAAGCTACTACAGCAGCGGGAAATTCAACCACAGGACCTTAATGAATGTATTGTATTGAAGGGACAAGTGTAGCTGTGTAGCTGATTAATTATGAGCCATATATTAAGAGAAGAATAGTGTAAAGTATAAATTATTAAAATTTTAAACAAGACGTAGCAAAAGCTTTTGTATAAAGCCGCCCCTCCTCAGTGGTTGCTGTGCGGTGCATGCCTCTGCGTGACAGGGAATATGCAGCAGACAAACTTACTGGCGAACCATATGAGAACGTCATGCACATGCAGCTCAAAGCCGCCACATATTAAATGGAAAGATTGTCATGCATGTAACAGACAGTGAAGGATGTAAGATATAACAAGTGGATTAATTATTGAGCCAGGAAATAGGTTACAGAGCAGAGCGGAAAGAACAGACACAAACTCATCCTAATAAGAAATATCGGAGGGATTTTCTCCAGCTGTAGTTTTTTATTGTACAGCTGGAGTAAACCTGAGGCTGCTTCTGTTGCAACACTGCCTGGCTTCTTTGGCAGCTATAGCCATTGCACGCATTCCTTAAAAATCCTTCCCACCACTGGTTTCTCTCTGTCTAATGTTATTTTTTTAAGTATAAGTTGGTCCCTGCTGAGGAATTTCAAATCCCCAGCCTCACTCTGCCCTTTCTTCTACTGGCACCAATCTGGAGGAGATGTTGTGCTCAATGCAAAGTCAACAGACACATCTGGTTTCTACAAAGTCTTTCACCAAAAATAGACATTTATCATAAACTAACCACTTGGAAAGCACTTTAGAGCAGAAAACTTTCTCTGGATGATAGTGGAACAACTTCAAATCTGAGTTTCTTTATGGGATAATTGGTTAACGACGAAAGAAGAAACCCAAGATTCAGATTCTGAACACGGACAAAACAACAACACGTCCATTATTGCTGCAGTGTTTAACACACACACACACACACACACACACACTGAAAGCAACAATCCAAAACAAATCATTGTCTCCACATTACTATTATCTGCCACTTCCATTCCACTTTGTGCATTAAGGTTTTATTGCCAGCTAATGGGACATGGTCAGTTGCAATATGTTGTTGTTGTGATTGCTTCCTGTTAAAGCTGACCTCTGCAGCAATTAGAGATGTCATGCTTTTTAAAAGCTCAACTGCTGTTCAATCTCTTTCCCTCACTTCTTCACACTCACTAGTTTCACTCTCATGGAGGCACTTGGATGATTTCTGAATGCTCAAGTATGCCCGTGCCTAAAAGTGTGTATGCTCTTGCACATTAGAGATCAAGAGATCAACTTTTACAACTTTCTTCAGGTGCAGAGAGGTGTTCACTTTCAGCACCGTGGACAGCAGCTGTGCCAAACTCACCCAGATATCAAGGAGAGGCTGTGATGAGCCGCTCTCGCCATCTCGCAGCCTTTAGTTCTGGTCTTGAGCATCTCGGCCCGCAGAGACGGACAGTCCACAGTGATCTCGCCGATGGAGATGACCAGTTCACGGTACAGAGCCACAAGTGTATTGAACTCCTGGACGATCTTTGAGAGGATAGAGTCACACAAACAACACGTTACTGGAACAAACAAACTCTACTCGTGCTTGAACGTGGTTTCTGGTCATTGCAGTCGATTTTCTTTCCCTTAGCCTGCATGCAATTTACTTTTCAACATTAAAGACCAGTCTAGAGCAGCACTACACATCCAGCCTTGCTCTATTTTCTTTCTGTGCACCATAGGTATAAATAATCTGCAGGTGCACGGTGATATGCTTCAACAGAAGTTGTATTTCAAAACTTGCAACACTGCACATATCCAGAATTATGTGCTGAAAAACGAGATTCATTTAATAGTCTGCAAAGTCAGCGTGCATGCACGATCAGACCTTTTTAACTATATAAATATTGGACGTTGGCGCCATTATGCTGAATTGTGATATTTGCACATGCAGCCTGCAGGTCTTGCGCCTGGTGCACAAATATCTCGTTTAATCCCTCCTGCAGAGCGTCCTGCTGTATCGAGGTGTACACGAGCAGCGAGTCTCCATGACGCTCGCTGATGTATGACAGGGTGAAGCAGGCTGCACACATATGATCACTGCTGCCTGCATCTGTCAAAACACAGGACATCTGTTGCCATGATCACGAACACCTCCCTGTTATCATCTGGTACATTCAGGCAAATTTTGAAGAAGAAAAAAAAAAAAAACAGAAAAAAATCACCATGCAAATGCAAATCGCAGAGATGATCAGTTTGGCTTCGACAAAGCAACGCAAATGCACAAAGCTATTTTTAGGCTCGACCACGTTACAGTCTATTTTAAAATAACATTTTTGTGCAGCCTGTGTATCCTGCATCCGCGGGACAGCCGAGCGTCCTATGGCACAAAGAAAGAAAGCTGCGGGGTAATAACATCCTCATCTGACGTGTCGCAGACCTACCATCCTGCAGTCGGCCACGGCGCGCTGGGCTCTGCGGGTACTCTCCGTGCTCTCCCTCCTCTCTGGCTCCCGGTGCGGAGGCTTGCCGATCTGGAAGATGTTCCCGGCGGATCTGGGGCGGTTTTTGCGCCCATTCGATGCAGAACTCATGCATACACACCCACTAACCAAACAGCCCTAGTACGGAACGGGTTCTGTCCGATCCAGCTCCCACCCCCCCCACCCCCCCACCCCTCCTCCTCCTCTTCTCTCCTTCCAAACTCCACCACTTTCTATACACCACCTTCCCCCCCCCCACCTTGCACCTGAGTGTTCACCTTCTCCTCAGCGGTTCACCTTCCCCTCTGATACTACCTCGATTGTTCTCTCCGTGTGTATCTGTGCGCCTTCCTCCCCGCTAGTGCGTGAGGGGGAGCGGGTCTGTTCCCGGACGAGCCTCGGAGCGCAGGGAAAGTGCCGGATGAGCGCCTGCGACTCCTCTCCGCATTGCCTCGACTGCGACGGGGCGCGAGTCACCTTCACTCCAGCAGCACACGGTGCACAGTGGAGCTTCACACCCAGACCCAGGGCTCCAGCTAGCTGAGGGGTCGCCTCTGACGCGCCGATGTCGGGAGGAGACGCTCGCATTCAAGGACACTCTCCAGATGCAACCATTTCTTGGGATTGCGCGTTTCCATGAAGCGCGAATGTAAAGACGGGGCGATAACGATCTTTCCCTTCGCAGCGCAGCCGATGTCCCCCGCTGACGCGCAGCCTCCTCACCGCCTCTGTGCCGGAGAACAGCGCAACGTCCCCACCACAGGGAAAGAGACACAAGTTAGATCCGGGCGTCTCGCTGCGGATTCAGCTCCAGGTTTCTCCAGCTCGTCGCACGGGGCCTGTTTCTAACCTTGGAGGGAGACGAGCAGCCGCTGCAGGCCTGACGTGGCTCTGTGGCTGGAAACACTGCGCACCTAAAAGGACGGAATACTAATCAGGCCCATCCAGTCAGACCCCCCCCCCTCCTCCTCAAGCTGCTGACATGTACCGAGCCCCTGTCTCCACCCAGAGAAGAAGTGCAATTACATGAATGCCACAGTGGCGATGTTAATGTGCACTTCATTAGACTTCTTCATGATCCTCATATGTAGTAAAGCTCCCAGTGAACTGCAGATCTGCTGCAACACTTTCCTGTTTCTTAAATCAAATGATTACTCATCTCATATGATTATTTCTTATCTTTTATTCTCTATGTTTGAATTTCCTTTTTTAAATGCCTCTTTTTTTGTATTGTCCCTTGTTGCTCTTACAATTTGTCATGACGCCTTTAATATTTCATGTTAAAACCCCTTTGTTGCCTTGTTGTTGAAATGTAATTTACACATGCACTTGGCGTCAGTTACCTACTGATTACCACTGGCACAATGGCACCAATCTATATACAGATTTGAATCCTTATTCTGACTAAAAATGTATTTTATAATACTTTTTATTATCTATATCCCTTATCAATATGATACAGGCCAATATAGACACAGTGTGGTTCACGGTGACCTAAATCCTAGTTCAGGTTGTTTACAGGGGTGGTGGGATGTATTTTTCATGCATCTGTAATTTACTTAAGTGGATTTATTTAGGGGTCATTTTCAGTAAAAGGTAAATGCACATGAATCCAAAGGGAGCTTGTGGGTTTGTTCTGCCACGGAGAGGAGAGTGTGTGGAAGATATTTTTGAATTGTTCCATTTCAGTGCATACATCCCTGTTGTGATGTATTCAGAAATGTGAACCCAAGGACAGTTTAATAAACGCCATCGTGTGTTTTAGACACTCGCCCACAGCAGCATCAACACAGAGATGCACATGGTAGTAGGCAGATTATTTGAGTTTTGATCTCAGAGAAGAAATCTCACTGTAAACACGGTTTATTAGCAAACCAGTGGATTCCTCTTAAATGGCCTTTATTCCAAATATTTCCATTCAATTTAAATAAATAAAACACTCAGTAATCAGTGTTAATTGCTGTTAAAAAAACCTCTTTCACTGAAGCCTTGAACATGTCATCATGAAACTCCTGCAGAGGACGGAGTCAGTTTCTTTCCATAGAATCAGCACAAATACTGAATATCTGCAGCTGCTTTGTGTCCCTTTGTGTCCCGCACCATACACACTGTCCACGTTACGACCCCGGCAGATGTCAACAAACCAGACTCCTTCACCTGACTCATTAGTTCATGACTCTAAACACACTTTTAACAAAAACAGTAAGTGATCATTATATTAAATTCAATTTATTTACAAAATGTTTGATAGTACATGTTTAAAACAAATGTACAATGGGTTCATAATAAATGTTTTGATATGTGTGTATATTTTTAGCTCCTCCTCAGCTATTAATATACACTTTTGATATATTCTAGTTGTAAGGATGTGATGTACGGCGATGAACTGAAACACAAAAGTTCATAAAACAACAAAACAAATGGTGCAAATTCACACCAGAGAGCAAAATATTGGTTTGATCGTGTTTACTGACTCTGCAATAACATGAAAATTCAGCCAAAAAGTGCTATTCATGCTACTCATGTTATTCCTCAATTTCTTTTTCTTATATTGAGGTTTCGGTATTGACACTTGTATTTAACATTACGGTAATACCATGGGGATATTCACCAGCGGCACTCTTACATTCTGAGTTTTAATAAAAGCACAGTTATACTACTGGAGAAATTAATTGTAATTATAACTACCATATAATTCCATTCAAATTTAAATGTCTAGAAATGAATATGTCACTAAAGGTATCGTCCACTTGGTCGTGCTGCTAATTAAGAAAAGCTTTATTTGCGTGTAAAGTAAAACACTGCAACTAAGAGGTCTGTGACATTAACTTGCATCCACAGTCTACAGGGACGGGACATGTTGTGCAACCCACATTACATGAGCATCATGTGGAGACGGAGAACAGAGAACATTCCCAAATAGCCGCTACACCATTTCCCCATTTCAATCATTTATTAATGAGAGACAACAAGCTGGTACACTGTTGTTTTCCCTCCACCACTCCATCCCATCTGCTTGAAATATATACATACACACAGTGTACATATACACATACTGCATATATATCCTTTAACCTTACTTTACCCTCGTCCCGGAGTGTCTTCACTATTCCCTCTCTCTTTCTGATCTCACTGTTTCCAGCAGCGTCAAAAAGAAGGGAAGAAGAGGTAGCAGAGGAAGCAGAATATGAAGAAGCCGATGACCCAGTTGACTGAATAGATGTAGATGATGACCATGTCCATGTCAAAGCGCCAGCCTCCAGAGTCGTCCTCAAAGTCCAGAGCATCCAGACGATAGCCGCCTCCACGGGAGAACTGGCGTCTGGCGTTGGGACTGGGCTGTCGCTGGAAACCTGCTTTGGGCGACAAATGAGGAAACTCATCCCATGGTTTTCCATCAAAATTACATTCCACCCAAAATGTGATGAAAAAACACTGAAATAGTTACACGTTAATTTTCTCCTTGAATTAATGTAAGTATGTGACAATGGATTCCAATGTTGACAAGAAAAGAGTGGGAAAAAAATTGCTGAAAGTCACAGTTGTTGACGCTGAGTATTTGTTATTGATTTTGTAGATTTGACGTTTGGATAATCACCGGACAGTAATTAAAGTTCCTGAAAGTCCATGAGACCCATCTATCTAAAACAATCTAGTTGGAATATTTACGAGTTGATATATTTACAATGTATAGATTCTCAAGTTACAGTGGTTTATTAATTTTTACAACAATAAGTGCCTTTTGATGTTGTGTTGGGTGTGGTCATTCTTTCAGGCCACAGTCTTTTAAACTAATATATAGAAGATTGTCTGTAGTTGAACACAGGTAATACAACAGTTTCCGGGGGACAGTATTTAGAAACTTGCCTCCGAAGATACGGAAGAGTTTCCTGCAGCTCGGCAAAGGCCACTTGGCACAACTCGCTTTCTGAAAATTCTGTTTCCTGGAAAGGTATTCCTTTGGGAAGAATGTTCTCGCCGTCTGGTTCAGCTCTGTGAGAAAGACAAAGACACAAACGTAGGAGCATCTCAGTCACGGCTTCTCTTGTTTTCAGGCTGGGGAGATAATGTTTGATTTACTCATTGTATTCAAAACGAAAGAAAAAAGAAAAGAAGCAGCAGATGAAGCAGCACTCGACTCCCTCATTTTCTCCTTGTTCTGTCTCAGTGTGACCTTGGCTTTGGTAATCAAAACAAGAATGCAATCTACCATCCTTGTCACCTAATCACCAACAAGAGTCCTCAGTGTGTCTGCAGTTCTCGTAACCGCGGCCACTCTCGTCTTTTTATGGCCACAGCCGAGTCCCTGCCGCTCACTTTCTCCTCCTGCACAAGTCCAGAAGTAGGTCACCGTGAATCACAGAACTTCATTACTCATTCATGGACTTGACCAAATCAGACTCCGTCCCATGTAATCAGTGTGCAGTGATCGTGAGGTCTCATAAAATATGCATATCTGTGCGCAGCATAAAAGTGCACATAATATAACAGTATTGTGTTGTATTAACAGTGTATAGCATTCACTTAATTCATCATAATATGTTTTCCTGAAATAGTGCTTCTCGTTTCTGTCAGAAAGTCAGAAAGGAGTGAACAGAAATGTTCCGTTTGTGTTTGACAGCGTTACTCATCTGGTCGGAGCTGAACTAAAGGTCTACCGTGCTCCCTGTGGGACGTGTGCAGCTGGGCCCTCTGCTCACATGCAGCTGACACGTCATCAAGCTGCAAATATACATGTAATTATGTGTCTTTTCTAACATTATATTCATCTGAAAGTAATGTTACTGAGTCATGGTGGGGGTTCGTTTTTAACAGACATTTTACTGGCAGCTATTATTCGATCCAGAATACTGAATAGAGGCATACGTAGGAAGAATAAGTCCTTATTGCCCTTTAGCTCACCCTTCTGGAAGAAGACGTGCGTGATGATGGTTCTGCAGAGGGGGCAGGGGGTGTTGGTGGGACTGTTTTTAGCCAGCGTCCTCAGACAGGGTTCACAGAAGACGTGGTTGCAGGGGTGGCACATGTACGGGCTGAAGTACACGTCCAAACACACAGCGCAGATGTAACCCTCTCTGTCCCCGGCGCTCACGTCCTCCTCGTCCTCACTGCTGCTGCTGGACGGGTTTCCTGTAGAACTCTGGGTGCAGAGGGGAGAAGGATCCATGTTTGTGAACAAATGTCTCCTTGCATGACTGCAGAGCTCCTCCTTAATGCAGATTCATATTTATGTGCATAGATTCACACACGCATGTGTTCACGTGCAAGTAGATGTAGTTCGGATGTCATCATGTTTTGGATGAGATTCAAATTGGATTAGTGTCACAAGTTCAAATACTGTTTTTAAAAAAGAGATTTGATGAGAATATGAGAATAAGAGCATGACATTTTTAACTGAACCTCTTTTTTTAACCTTTTCTCCAACTTCACAATTCCATTCAATTTAAATCCAAGGTTTCATTTTGAGCACAGGATTGTGATAACTTGGACCCTGGGGTCTGATTTAGAAAGCAGGTTTAGTGAAAATGTGAAAAGTGTGTGTTAATCCTGAGATGAGGGAAACTCAGGATTTTCCGGTACAGAAACTGAGAAGACTTTACCTCAGTGTGTGAACCCAATCTGCTCGCTGGCAGGTTTTCATAAAACAAACCCTGAGTTTCTCTTTTTCCCATCCCCACCTGAAGAGCCTGGAGAAGCTCACAGATATCAAACACACACACACACACAAAAAGAAACGGTGTGAATATCAGACGCATTAAGATAAATGAGTAATAATTTCTCATGGTGTGATTGTTGGCACCCTATCCTAGTTCACATATCATATTGGATATTATGGGATATCTGTGAGTGAGAGGCCGTCTGGTGCTGTGCTGTAACTCAGGAATCTTTCACTGCTGCCGCCATTTATTTTGCTTAAGATTAATGTGCATTGTCATAATTCATGTTTCTAGCTTCATTGGATTATAAGGGAAGCGCTGCACTTTATCTACCTGTTGCCACGATGAGTAAGGGAGCTCCATTGATGACCATCCATGCACATACTCAAAGTTCATTAAACTGAGTTTACCTTTCAGAGTTCAGCTTTTGGGCTCAGAGTTTAAAGCTGATCTCTGACACAAGCCCCTGGTGCAAGGAGAGATTTCAAAAAGGATCATTTCTACAAACAGTGAGCTTCTGAGACATATTACAGAATAACAAAGAACAATCCAGACACAAGGTTTTAAGCGTAAATTAACACTACAAGTAAATCTAGACCCTATCAGAGTGTAACTGTCTTCGACACCTGCCTGTACAGCAGAATAATACGTGTGAGATTTCGGGTGTGTCAGGTGTGAGTTAAGTGGACTGAAGCGCCCATCTTCATTTTCTCACTACTGAACAGCACAAACACAGATAGAGCAATCTGACCCTGAAGTTCAACCTCCGTCCACTTCACAGGAAACAGAAGCAGTATCTCAGGATATTGATATTATTGAGCAATCTATCGTAGGTTTTTCAGAGGTCAGGCAAATGCAGTTCTGTCAGATAGAAAACATTTTGTTTACACTGCTCATGGGCAATCACCTCTTATTTTAAAGTAGTTAGCTTTTACTTCATGCGGCACAATTCATCCGGCAGCCCCACCGCTCAAATCTCTCTCCTCTTCTCAGCATCTTCATCGTGACGTCTCTCCCAAGTGCTCCTACACCTAAATCCACATTCGGCCTCGCATTTCCAAATCCCAGCTTTAACTCACATGAGAGGATGCATCAGAACTCGTTTTGAGAACAGTAGCCGGGGGTCCCCCCCCCAATTCATCCGCAGACCTGTGTCAGCAGACCCCTGGGGAGCAATGTCTGAGGCTCCAGATTTGAGAAAGCATGCGGGTGCGTGCAGAGTAATTACCACTCTCTCACCCAGGGGGAGCTCTAGGGAGTTCCCTGTCACACCAGCCCTGCCTCCCAAGGTGTGTCATTAACACAGGAGAGACTCCAGAGCGTGTGGATCCCAAGTTAGAACAGGCGCCGAGGCTCTCCCCTGGTTACATGCACTGTAACATGGCAGCTTTGTCTTGGGGACAATGGTAAATGTGTACATATATAGATAAATATAGCTGTTCACCATCATGGAGAAGTATAAATGAATAAATCAGGAGTAGAATAAAAGAAGTAGACATGGCTGGAGCTTCATGTAGGAGCTACTCTTCCACAAAACGGAATAATTGAAAGTGAATAAACATAAAGGAATCATAATTTACTGCAACTAAAACCACATTTCAGCTTCTCTATAACAGCAATTAGACCAACAGCGTCTAATAATGCAGCACTAATCGTCTCACACCACAACCTCTTCCTGTGGGAACACAGATGATAATAACTGCTGCTCTGACCTTTGACCTCCTGCAAAGCACTGCAGAAAGCACAACAAGACATTTTACTCTGGGCCTTAAACTTGGTTTCCACAAACCAAGTAGAGAAAAGTAACAGGGAAGCAGTAAAGTTTAGGACGGGAGATGAATAAATAAAGCATCTTATTAGTCAAAACTGAAAAGTACATATCTGACACCTGAGCAAGGCTTTGTGTTCGGAGAGTTCGAGTCCACACAAAGCAGAAAAACCTGAATGAGAACAGCTGTTGTTGACCTGCCAGTAGCCCTCCTATGAGCTGTAGTGATGCTGGCTGCTGGACTGCGCCGCTCCCAGGAGGCGATAAATGTAACAGAGCAAAGATAACACGATGCAAGTTCAATAAACTTTGATAATGATAAATGAGCAGGCGAGCTCGTTTCAAATTCTCATGAATAAATCAAAGTTTAAATAAATAAACAACTGGAAAAATACCCCTACTCAGTGACTGTCTGGGAGTTTTGTGGGAAGATCAATACCAACTTCTTTATATGCATTAAATGTGGAGCTGCATGGGGCGATGGGGCACGCTTAGCTTAGCATAAAGACTGGCAGCAGAGGCAAGGAGCTAGCCTGGCTTTTTATTTTTTAGGTTCAAATACATGCTACCAGCGACACTGACAAACCCTGTGTTCTAGCAGATCTAGCAGATTTAAATGTGGTTAGGGGGTAATGTGGGTTCAGTACTGAATCAACAGCTAATACATGTCCTCAATAGTTAGAACTAGTCAAACTACGACAGAACAAACAACAGAATCGGTGCAGGGCTCAGTGGAGCTATACACTCTACTGAAAACACATTGCGATAAATGTTGGGCAGATTTAAAAATAGATGCATTTTCCTCAGGGTGGATTCATTCATGAAACAACTGACACGATTCTATGTGAGATGTGTATAACCACATCATGGCTGAACGTCACCACACCACCTCCAATGAGCCAGAGAGAGGAACATCTCAGCTTCGAACAATGCAATCAGCAGGAGGGGACGCAGAATTAAGAAATGGATATTCTCAGTATCAAAGCAGCTAATTCTGTTCGGCCGTCTGTGATACGGCAGTTAGAATAAATTCAACCCGCCGACAGGACTGCAGATCTGAAGCAGCCAATCAAAACAGAGTCTGCTCTTTTGTCTGCCCGGTTTTGAAGGGCTCTCTGCCCAAGCCTCATCGTGCAACTAATTCAGATGTGACCCCACTTTAAACCGCACAGACAATGGCTGTTGAGATGAGCCTGGTGCTGATGGGGCCGTTGAGAGTCAGACACACACACACGCAGACAGATATAAATGTGTCCAGTAGCCACACTCTATCCTGCAAAGTATAAATACAGTGAGAAGTAGTAGAAGTAGATTTTTGTACTTTTTGTTATGTACCACACACACACACACACACACACACACACACACACACACACACACACACACACACACACACACACACACAGGCAGCTTTTACTTTCTTTTCTGCATTAGCCTTCCATCCTGAAATACAAACCTTTAAGTGGATGAGTTAGGTAATTTAAGGGCTGAGGTGGTCGACTATATAAATCTCACAGCATCACTTGAAATACTGTCCACTTGTTCCCTAAAGTCAAAAACCAAATCAAAGACCCACTGCATGTGGTGTTTTTCTTCTTCTGTGTGAACTCTGGTGCTGATAAAGGCTGCACATGAAAAGAAGAACCTTTGATTTGATGAATGTTAATCGTTTGTCGTTCTGCAGTAGATGTTTGACCCTTCATCTCCCAGGTTTTCAGTGGCCACATGAACAAAATCACGTAGGATTTGCTTTGATTATTGTATCAATTGAGAAATGGGAGAAAAAAAACAATTATTCAGTCATTTAATCACCTCTTCTGTAGTTCTTGACTGGCAAAATATTTGGTAAACGAACACTTCAGCAGCCAGTCGTAATAAGAAGGCTGTTAATTGCGTCATTCACCTGTCTGCTCTCCAGTTGACTCTGTCTCCACCTCTCCCTCCTCCTTTGCCTCCTCCTCAGACACTTAATCCTGTTTTTCTCTCTTTTAATCATCCTCCTCTCTCCAAACGGAACACAGGTCGGCACCACTGCCGGGGTCACGGCCTGACTCATCACATCCATCACGCCGCTGCCTTCTTCCTCGCCATCTTCCACCTCCTCCTCCTCCTCTTCTTCACCCTCCTCCTCTTCTCCTAACTCTGTGCTATGATGGCTTTGCGATGATCTCCCAGTTGCTGCCCCTGTTCCAACCTCCACCCAGAGAGGATCTGGCTCCCTGGATGAACTAAGCGGGTGGCGGCGCGAGGCTCCTGCAGGTCGCCTCTGAGGAGACAGAGGTGTGGTTCTGGATTGGATGGGAGGCTGAGGGAGAGAAGAAGACCCGGCTCTCATTGTGGGCCGAGGAGATTGGGCATTTAAATTGATGGGGGTGGTCTGGGAGCAGGCAATACTGAGAGGTCTGAGACGTGTGTGTCCTCTCTGGAAGTTGTGTGATCCTTCTCTTGCTTCCAAAGAATTACAGCTGGATGAACTTCCGGTGCTTCCTGTTCCTCCATCTCCAGGTGTCTCAGTTCTCTCAGTCTTCCTCTGCCTTTGTTTTCCTCTGTCCCTTCCTTCTACATGTCCAACACGGTGTCCCTCCTCCTCAGTTTCTTGGTTGTCCTCTCTCCATCGTCCTCTGCAGGTCTTCCTGTGTGATTTCCTCCCCGGCAGCGCAGGTCTCATCAGATGCTCCCCACTGCTCGACCTCCCCTCTCCTGCTGGATCTGCACTCCTCAGACAAGGTCTCACTGTCTTTAAACATGAGGTGTACGTTTCTCTTTCTTCACTGGCGTCCTCAGTTCCTTGACTTCCAACTCTGCTTGATCCATTCACACCAGAGGCCCCCGCATGGCAGCTCATGACGTTGCCCTTGCAGCCCCCTCAGGCACCAGCAGAGCGTGTCTGATGTGACTACAACCAGCTAGCATGGTCTTTCCCCTGCCATCCCTCCTTCAGTCTTGTTTCTGCTTCCAACTTCTTCTGGATGTATAGAGTGCAGCTCTTTTTTTCAGAGTTAGACGGACTGTTCCAGTGCAGAGGAGGTGAACGGTGAAGCCCTCTGGCCTGGTCCGTCCTGGCCCCGTTAGCCCCCTGGGACATTCCACACTGTTGACAAAGACAAAGTCCCTCTGGTGAGCCGCATTACAATAGTTGCACAGTTCCCGGCCTCACTATTGTCCTATGTGACCTATAGAAACCACATCTCTATGCAACCACTGAACACACAAAATAAGATGAAAAAGCCAGAGCCACCTTTTTTTCTTTTTTTTTTTTTTAAATCACATCCATACCATGGTGTCAGCTTTTTTCATTCTCCACTTGATAAACAGAGCACAGGGAGAGTGTGTATATATGTGTGGGTGTGTTTGTGTGTGTGTGTAATATAAATATAATTCATTTTCCTTCATTTGATGTCAGGGATTTGTTTCTGGCTCGTCTTTGTCAGACTTGCACTTAAGAAACTTCTAGATAAGGAGAAACTGTATTAGATGAAAAATGTCAGTCGAACCTGTTCAATCGCTCTTTTTTCTCCCCAACAGGCTGCGTTATTGTCTCTAAATATAGAATCTAAGGGTTCAGAACAAAAGATTCTTTATCAGAAGAAGAAACTAACGTTAAGGGGAAAAGTGTGAAATCAAAGCTTTATTTAGGGTTAGTTTATATTAGGCTATGTTGCTAAATCCTCGAATTCATGTGACTGACTAAAATATTTACGGTACTGCTATTACATATCCATTATGTACACATACCTAGAAAATGTTCAAAGTGATCACATGATCACCCCTGTGGGCACAGTCCTACGGGACAGAGCAAGACTTTACAATGATAATGTAAGGTAGTACTTCTCATTTTGCATTGTGACGTTTCAAATTCTCTTTCAAACGGACGTTTCACAAATTAAAACTGAAAACCAGTTGTCACGCGGTGATCTGGAGCTTTTGAGGACCTCAGGAAACTGGAGATCTTGGACAGAGACCCTACTGAACCTATGTGGAGATCCGGCTTTCACCAGCAGTGGTACGAAGATGAAAATACAAGTCATGCAAGTAGTTATAACAATGAAACTACTGTCCCCTCTCTCACCCAATAACAAGTGATAAGTATTCAAATTAAACATTAAAATATCACTCACGTACTTTTCTGGCCTAGGATCTGCTGTCCCTTTTCCCTCCACCCCATGTTTTCTGTCTTTCTCCTCTGACGAGTGTCAAAAGACATAATAAAAAAAAACCGTCAGTATGTTTTGTCATCAAGTTAGAGGGCACATAAACCTTATGAGACAGTATGGATTAATTAAGTGACAAATAGAGATGGCAGCTTAAATCAATACGACTAGAAAATATATAAACATTATGAAAACTAATTACAAAAGATCCCTTAAAAGCCTCTGTCCAGAAATATATTTAGCAGCCTGAAGTCCAAGGTTTAGGAGACCCTCCGCCAAAGGCTTTTTAGTCCCCAACCTGAGATTTGGGTCAACCACTAAAGCTTCATCACCTGAGCTATATACATATACATATATATACATATATATATACATATACATATATATATATATATATATACATATATATATATATATATATATATATATATACACATATACACATATATATATACACATATATATATATATATATATATACACATATACACATATATATATACACATATATATATATATATATATATATACACATATACACATATATATACACATATATATATATATATATATATATATATATACACATATACACATATATATATACACATATATATACATATATATATATATATATATAGTGGTGTTGAATCCTACTATTACAATCATTACCTCAAACCAGGCTAATCCAGTCATGCAGACATTAAACGTTACTGCCCTGCAAACAAACACACTGTGATGAGCATTCATGTTTCAGCTTTTTTGTTTTCACAATTCTCCATTTTAAATCCCCCTTTTAATTTCACTTTCCACTTTCCCCAGCTCCTCGCCTCTGCACGTTGAGTTGTCCTGGAGCAAGACACAAAACCTCATATTGCCTCTGATGGGCGTCCTGGCAGTGTGTGAATGGGATGTATAATAGAGAGCCACTATATATAGCAGCGCTGTATGAATGTGCATGTGGACGGGGGATTTTCACTCAGTGTAAAGTGCTTTGAGTGGAAGTTTACCATCATATAAAATACAATCCATTCCATCCGTCCCTCTGAAGGCACACCTGTATTTCCTCACTGGTTTTATTTGTCACTGCTCACAATATAATACGCAGCAATAGCAATTATGTTTTCAAGGGATCCCCCCCCCCCCCCCGCTGTCACTCACACACAGCTTCTCTCCCACTCTTCTATCATCCCACCATTTCCCCTCAGCCGCAGCCCAGCCCCCTCCCGGTTGCCTCACCCTTCCCACAGTGTCTCACTTCAGTGTGAACCCGCAGTCGTGAGATCAGAAGCCATGATTTGGTGCAGTACCTGCTGTGGGCGGCAGATGGCAGCAGCTTTCCTCGCTGTACTGACATGGCGCTGTCCCTGGTCCTGAAACCAGCTCTCACTCTCAAAACTGTTTTACGCATTTCACCTTTCTCCCAGTTTCCCAGTTTCCCGGTTACACATACAGAAGTTTGCGAACCAACACTCTGACCGAACTCGTCTCTTGAGTTCCTCTTTGAGCTCCTTTACCGATTGAAAAACATCTGTTTCGCATCAAGTTGAATTCAACGAGGAGTTCATTTGAAGTGATGGAAGATCAAGATATTACCACTTGAAGTAGCCTCCCCCCCTCCCAAAATATGTGCCTTGTTCTCTCCTATCTTGTTATTCAATAAGTGTTAGTCCTGGCTGACAACTACCCTTTTAAAAAGCCATCCACGAAATGCTATAGCTATAAGTGAGAGAGCGGAGAGCTCGGCTTCCTCCTCGGCTGTCTGCGGTGAAAAACTGAGCAACAAGCGGGGCACACGCACAAAACTCCAGGGCGACCTCCTCGGGGTCTGACGTACCCAGAGCTGCTGCTATAAATGAATTCACGCCGCCACTAAGCGCAGATGATTCGCAGTAACAGTGAGCGCAAACCGGCTGTCAACACTCACGGGCTCCAACACACACACACACACACACACACACACAACCCCCCATCACACACACACACACACACACTCACAAACACGCCTGCGTCATGCGTCCTGAGAGCGACGGCACGAACTCGGTAACTCCGATGGACCCCGGTAAAAGAGAGAGCAGCAGCAGCAGTTTGAGGGGCTGACTGACTGTCCGGCAAATCTGTCCAGCTGCGTGTCCTCCCTCCCCCCCACGCACACACTGCTCTGGGAAAGTTGCGCTCCGAGTGTGGTCGCACTATGGATTTTATAACAACAAGCAGGAACGGGAGCAACGCGACCGGCGGGTACCCTCACGGGATGGACGTGGTTGCGGACTGGGACGGGGGTGAGAATGGCACCGGGTTTGGGTCTCTGCCTGACCTGAAGCTGAGTTACCAGATTATCACCTCCCTGCTCCTGGGGTCCCTCATCCTCTGCTCCATATTTGGCAATGCGTGCGTCGTGGCAGCCATCTACCTTGAGAGATCGCTCCAGAATGTGGCCAACTATCTGATCGGGTCCCTGGCCGTGACAGACCTAATGGTATCGGTTCTGGTTCTGCCTATGGCGGCCCTCTATCAGGTTTTGAACAAATGGACACTGGGACAGGATATCTGTGATTTATTCATCTCATTGGATGTACTTTGCTGCACATCATCCATCCTGCATCTGTGCGCAATTGCCTTGGACAGGTACTGGGCCATAACTGACCCAATTGACTATGTAAATAAACGGACACCGAGGCGAGCTGCGCTCTTGATTAGTGTGACTTGGTTAGTTGGTTTCTCCATCTCTATTCCGCCTATGTTAGGCTGGAGAAGTGCCGAAGACAGAGCAAACCCTGACGCTTGCATCATCAGCCAGGACCCAGGCTACACCATCTATTCCACGTTCGGGGCTTTTTACATCCCCCTTATCCTCATGTTGGTTCTGTACGGGAGAATATTCAAAGCTGCCCGGTTTCGGATTCGAAAGACGGTCAAAAAACCTGAGAAAGCTAAAGGGTCAGACAAGTGCTTAACCGTGTCCCCGGCGATCTTCCACAAGAGAACCAACGGGGAGGCCGGGGTAAAGGGCTGGAAGCGCGGCGACGAGTCCAAAACCAGCTCTCCGTGCGTAAACGGCGCAGTGAAGCACGGGGAGGAGGGCGAGTCACTGGAGATCATAGAAGTTCTGAGCAACTCCAAGACGCACCTGCCTCTGCCCAACACCCCGCAGTCTTCGCAGGGCTACGAGCACATGAATGAGAAGAACTCGGGGGCGAAGAGAAAGATCGCGCTGGCCCGGGAGCGCAAGACGGTGAAGACCCTGGGGATCATCATGGGGACGTTCATCTTCTGCTGGCTGCCCTTCTTCATCGTGGCGCTGGTGCTGCCTTTCTGCGCAGAGAGCTGCTACATGCCCGAGTGGCTGGGCGCCGTCATTAACTGGCTGGGCTACTCGAACTCTCTCCTCAACCCCATCATATATGCCTACTTCAACAAAGACTTCCAAAATGCTTTCAAGAAGATTATCAAATGTAAATTCCACAGACCGTGACCCCACGTGTTCACTGGCACGCGCAGTGACGGAGCGGACTGTGTGGAACTGCAAAAAACAACAACATCCAGACTTTTCATTCAGGGACAGTCTCTTATCGGTGTGTGTGTGTGTGTTTGAGGTCAGCTGATGAAATGAGACAAGACAGGAACTCTCGCTCTTAATGTACAAGCTCATGTTTATTCAGTGTTTGTAGCTACAGTATTTAGCCTTTACGCGGCGGCAGCCATCGTTGTAATGCCATGCAAGACGTGTCATGTGCCGAATTCCATGCATTTTTACCATGAGACACGCAGGATTTCCGTCCTCCACCATGAGCTCTGTAGCACCGACAACAATAAAAGCAGTCAAAGTTTGTCATTAAGATCAACACGAGTCAGTTTCTTATTCGGAGAAAAGAAAGTAAATCAGCCCAGAGAAGATGACACAGGGCCCCTTATATGAAAAATCACAGTTTCACTTGGGTGCCATCTTCATCATCATACATCGCCATCTACTGTGATCACATGGACTGAACCATTTACTGTGTTGTTGACGAAGCAAAGCAGTGAACAACTTATCAATTTGCAGTGACAGGCCGCACTGATGATGATGGGAGGGGGTGAGCAGGTTATCAGTGCATGGTGTGTTTGAGGTCTCCACTGTAGATCCATCAAACCACACTCAAAGTCGAAAGCAAGTGGAGAGGGTCACTTCTTTTTCCTGAAAATGGAGGCTGATATTACATTTATGATATATGATCACAGTCTCTCTCTCCCCCTCTCTGTTTTCTGCTGCTCCATGTGTGTGCGTGAGAAAGAAACAAAAACTGTGAAAGAAGGATTGCTCAAGAGAAAACTCAAGGGAGAAAGATCATATCTTTTATTGTTTGTACTGTACAGTTCATTCTCCAAACAAGGTTTATTAAGCACTGTGTTTCAGTGGACAGCTTGTCACACCATCAACATGAAGAAAAATCTGAGCTATATAGTGCACAGACTCTAAATCACATATAACAGACAGGAGAAGCAGGAAACCTCCTCTTTGCATAACCACCTCTCTTCTGTCAACAAATCCAACTCACAAATCCACTTAGATGAAACGATAAAGACTGTCAGAGAACGAAAGGGGGGAGAAGAAGAGGAAAACAACTATCACCAAGAAGCCCCGGTGAGGCCTGCGCCTGCCACACAAGGATGGGTGGCTATTTGGCCCGTTGTCACGGCAACACATCAGGTTCCAGAGGCACCGTGGGTCAGTCAGAGCGTCGGGCAGGCAGGTGCTTGGCTGAGCTCGGACAGAAAATGTGAGACGCAGCATGACACTGTAGAGATGTCACCTGTGGAATGCAAACGTGTTGGGTTTGCATCACCGCACTGATGATACAGCGTCTCTGAGGGTAGAGAGGGATAGAAGTAGACACCTAAACAGGAAATAATTCAATGGATGAATCAGTTGATCATTGAAACGTATGATTGATAAAATAATAGATTAATATCATGAAACACCTACCATGAATTCCATATTGATCCAGAGGTCTCAGTTCTTACAGTGACAATCTATTTATGATAGAAGTGAAATTGTTGAGTTAAATAATCAATAGTTGATCGACAGAAAAACAATTCAATCAATTAAACAGCTCTCCTTTGAGCTTCTCCAGTGTGGAGGACATGATAGTACACTAAAAATGACTCATCACTTTTCACTATGTTCTGACAAAATAAGACAAACCCTTGCATTTAATAATATGCTCTTGTAATAAGCCAGTGACAAAGTACATAGTTTTTCCGAACATTAATGATAAACCAGATAAGAGCTGCATATAAAACTACAACCAGAATAGATTTTTTTAAAGCTTGTAAAAAAGTCAGTCATAAAAAGTTTGAAATTGTACCTGGAGAAAATTGAGCCGGAGGGAGGAAGTAATAAAAATTGCCACTTCTCCCGCCGCGGGGCTTCTTGTTCCATCCGATCCCTTCTGCTCTGTGCAGCGTTATCATGACATCAAATGCCCTCAAAATGCTTCTGGGAAAATTAATCTAGTACCTGTGACCTGCAGGTCAAGTTCTGGGCTTATGACGGCCTCAATAAGGATCATAGATAATGTGATGTGCAGCAGCAGAGCGAGGTGGAGTAGATATCTCCTTTGTGAGCGATACTGCATGTTAACACCATTACCATCATTACATTTTTGATAATGATATGGGATTACAGATGACCCGTTTTAAACTATGTTGTAATATCAAATGTTTGGATTGTGGGGCTGCGTTAATCCCACCTACTCTGGGAACATAATATAGGTAGGTGTATGGGTGAGCCGTGATGACGCAGGAGATTTTCCTTCCACCCAGCAACAGAAGAGAGGATTATATAAAATATTTCCACTAACGGGGGGATTACTGGGTTTACTACACGTGTTCCACTGCCTTCTGGCCTAAAATAACGGGGGAAACTGCATCAGATGCTGCCTCCATACAGTAGATTGATTCTGGTCCTATAGAAAGGATGAACAGTAATGTAAAGAGCAGTCCAGTATAAATGCAGAGCTCTTGTTTTCATACATTTTTCAACACTGGAAAGTGGTGTCAGCCTCCACGCTGTACCCCTTACCAGATATTAAACATTTATAGATTTTGCATAGAAAAGCAAGACAAGAAAAAAAATCTGGTGTTACTCCGAAGGTAACCCTGTTAATTTTAAAGTGACATTTGTTTTTTTCTTTCACTGTGATTGATTCAACCGATCAATATCACAACAACAGCTGCCACCTGAAAATGAAGCACTGTGACCTTTGACCTAAAAAGGTTACTGCTTTAAAAAGCTGCGGAAACCACAGGCATGATGAAGCACATGTACTACTTATTATCAATTACTTTATTAACATATAAAGTTACATGATCAGACCTTTTGATCCTTTGGTTAAACTAACCAAAGGATCATTATTAATAGATCTTAGGAGGTGATCGGATAATCTGTTCTGATTGTTCCACTTTGAAAACAGATATTCTTCACTGAGCACGGAAGAAACTCAGCAAATCTGAAGGCAAATACCATCGACACCAGACTGACAAGGAGTTAGTACAGAGTTTATATGGATGTAAAAACATATATAATCATTTTTAAAATCAACATCGCTAATCGAAATGGACCGAGGGCCAGTGGACTAACTCAAGCCTGTCAGAGTGATGGGTCTCGAAGGGAAAGCTCAAAATAAACCCATAAAATTCAGGCTGGGTTCAAAGGATGACAGACGGCTTTGGTGATATTCTCATAAATGATGAACACATCTAAAAATATTTGCTTCATAAGGACGTCCCCCTGCCATCGATGATAAAAAACGTCTGAGATAAATTTTTATCCCCGGTCTAAAAGTAAAAAATACTGTAGGTGATAAATAAATAACAGTAGGATAAACTGTTAAGGTGGCAGCTGAATTACTGGGGGTGTATCTGTGTCTTACACCATTTAAGTGACACAATACAGATTTACTATTCTGTTAAAAGCACACACAGGCATGACATGGGGGCGCCAACATCAAGCACCCCCCCCCCTCACTAGAATAAAGCATGACTGACTCATGATTGCTCAAGTGTGTGTATCCACAGGACCTCGATACCTCGGCTCCATCTCCTGGTCGCTACTGCCCAGACTCTGGCTCCAAATCACGTCATCGGCGCAGGACGTTAGCCTTCGAATCAAGGATATTTTGTCTTCATTTCTGGATAGTGGGAGGAAGAAGAGACGCGTCATTTATCTCTATATACAGTCTATGAGCCAGTCATAGAATTTAAGCGGTTTTAAGAAACTTGTCATTGCTGCAAACCAACATAATCAGACATTTTCTGCTCAGGCCTCAAGCAATTTCTTGCTTTGCCTACTCTTTCGAGACACCCCTGCACACAGGTCACATTAACAGATGTTGAATGACACTTGGATACAGACAAAAACAATTGTAAACGTTTAATTTGGTTACATCACTGTCATGTATGTTAATGTACGACTATAGGAAATCAATGTCAAACACCCTTTCGCCCTTACACTACGTTCAATAATGTCTATAGGGCTTTGATTTATGTGAGTTTAGAGATTGTGAGATTTAAAGTGGAAAAAAAATGTCAATCTATTCTAGTATGTACATATAACGTGTTTGCATCAATGCCATTGGCCAGAGCAATGTTAAGTGTGTCTATGTATGAATCTTTTGGACGAGGGCAATGGAGAATCACACCAAGTTGACAAAACGAGTGGATGAGCAGGAAGCGACGAATGAGAGGAAAGTGGGGATGGGAGAATGGTTTAAAAGACAACAGGAAGAGGAAAGAGGCAAAGACGAGGAGAAAGTATGAGAGAAATAGATTTGACTGAACCACTCAGCACAACACATGTTTCTGCTTCGCTCCCTCCTACTTCAGGGTCTTTTTGATGTGTCAGAGTCTTTTGAAGGATCTCGCAGCCCACGGCCCGTCAGATGCCGCAGGCTCGCTCTCACTGTCTCTTTCTATATCTCCCCCCGCCCATGCTTAAAGGACAGGCAGGACGGTAAGAGCACTGGAAAACTCCTTCTGACGTGGAGGAATTAGACTTTAGATATGGTCATTTTTCTACTAAAGAGGTTAGTTTTCCTCATTTAGAAAAGCATGCGTCACTTCTGTTTTACATCATTGATTGATGAGAGATTGCCTCTTTTGCTCTTGCGCACACAAAACTCATCACTGTCATGGAGGGGGAAACAGTTAAGGGTAAACAGTGTCCAAAGCTCTCTGACACTTGTCGTTTTCACAAACAATTCAAACCCATGAGGGAGATGAAGAGTCGTGCTCCGGTGCCCTTTGCTTTTTGTATTACAGCCAGTGATGAACACTTCCCCTCAGTTTTTGAAATCTGAAATAACTCCCCTGCATCTCCTTCAACAAGACACAAACACTCGCTGCTGCGCCGCCTATTCTCCACTCTCTCTAATTCTTTTTCCCCCCCAGAGGAACCGCTCAGCGCTTCCCAATAAGAGCCATTCAGCTAAAACTTTGATGGGATAAAGTACGTGGATAGACACTGAGTGGATGAAGCCAAACACCAACTGTGTGACACAAACACTGACTGCGTGACACAGTATCAAAACAAAGGCCACTCCAAACAAAACAAGCCCCTCTCAGTTTGCCTGCAGGCAGTGACTAGTTTGCATTTGCTCGTCCGTGTATGTGTCTGTGTGTGTGTGTCTGTGTGTGTGTGTGTGTGTGTGTGTGTGTGTGTGTGTGTGTGTGTGTGTGTGTGTGTGTGTGTGTGTGTGTGTGTGTGTGTGTGTGTGTGTGTGTGTGTGTGTGTGTGTGTGTGTGTGTGTGTGTGCAAAAGGGGCAGAGAGAAGTGGAGAGAGCACAGCCTGCATGCAGACAACCTGGAAAGCCTATTTGAGTTCGGGTCCTTAAAAGATGCGTCCATTCTCATGTTGGACTAGTATTCAGTATCTAATATATAATTATTACAATCAAATAGTATATTTACTAATTAGTGAGGTGAAAGCTCAACCTTAGTCTTAACTCTCTTGTCTTCCACAGGGAATGTCAATGGCATTTAAAGAGCAGGGGCGGGCTAGGGGCTGCAGCTCCAAATCTATTATTACAGTAAATAAAAATAATAATGGTGTAACCCAGGATATATTCTGTAGTTTACCCAGTTACAGATGTTCCTTAAACATGTCTCCTGCAAACTATGCACAGGTGCTGCTCAGCGGTTACTGCAGAGCGCGTGGATAAGACGTACACAGAAAAATTAAATGTGGAGAAGAACAAAAATAACTAACAATTTGTGCAAGTGTTGAAGCTTGGTGCTGGTAGTGTGGTCAGAGGGAAGAACTTCTAAACTGTTGACAAGTATGCTGAGGCGCTACATAACTTGAGACTGTTCTTCTGAATGTCAAAGATTATTCAGGTGAGTTAGTTGCTCAACTTAGCCGATTAGCATGAATCGTGCATTTTAGGAATTCATAGAGCAAAACAAGTCAGGATGTTGTGATGTGTTACTGTTCGTGATGTTAGTTAATGAGCTGTTTAGCTGCTCACTGCCGTCAGTGCGATCGCAGCCTAAGTCCAAACGAGCTGAGCACTACATTCATACTGCTGCCATCACTCAAGTAAGCACACAAGGTGATTTCTGTAAACTTCAACTGAACTTCAAGTTCCAAGGAATTCCAACTGAGCTACCTGATACCTACTGATACCTTGTTTTAAGTTGGTACGTTATCCAGCATCAACCCCATCCCTTACACTAATAGATTATGAATATTTACAGCACACACTATGAATGCAATTTGGCATCTGAGAGAAAATGCAATCTAGGTTTACACATCCAATATTCACTTCATCATTCCACAGATTTTCATGGTCTTAGTCAAGCATAACAAAAAGGACTTTGCAAGAGGGAGAGGGAGAGAGTGTGTGTGTGTGTGTTTTTGTTCCTCCTAGTGGCAAACTGTGTCAGTGATTCACACTCAGGATGTCAACACTGCTTTTAATTTGGCCCTAAATGCCTCTGGCACCCTTTTGATGGCATTGGGAGGAAGAGACAGAGAGACAGGGAGAGATGGAGAGAGAGACAGACAGACAGACAGACAGACAGACAGACAGACAGACAGACAGAGAGCAACATCACTTGGCTTATTGTATAATTTCCAGTGCCTGTCAGCAAGCAAAACCCGGTGCCAAGAGTCAGATCTATTGCCTTAAAATTAACTCTTAAAATAAAAGCCCCCACTGTCTTAGTTTCATCTGCTGCCAGCTCTTGCGGTGCATTTTCACAGCCTCTCTCCATGTGTCCCACAAAATATGTTCACAGTCTTAGAATAAACAACATGTCAGCTTTTTGCTTGAGGGACGATATTTAATTTGAATATATTGTTTTTAATTTTATATTTCCTCCAAGCGTCTCTGTCACTGAAAACGCACCAGTCATTTTGCTTGCTTTCTGCTTCCTGCCATTTAAAGTGTGGCGCCCTCAGTAACGAGGGGTTTATTGCTGCTTCATAGATCTTTAATGACGTTGTCATCTATATGCATGCCTTTTTGTGTCCTCAGAGACGGCGTCTTTGCTTTCAGCCATGTTGTCTTAACTGCCAATAGGACACTGGCAGAGGATGTGCATATTAATTGAGCTCTTAGAAACACACCCAATCTTGTTTTCCAACAGAAACCAATACAGTTATTCCCCCAAGCCGATAGTTCTGCTGCCACCTAATTGGGTCTTGTTTTTACAGAGCTCCACAGCCAACACTACTATCACTTACAACTGCAAGAAACATAAAACTTTAATGCTTTACGTAGTGACAGGGATGAAGATTAGTTTGCGTTGCGTGTCTGCTTGTGTGTACTTTGTGTCTTTTAATGTGCAACTTCAACCTGAATCTGAACAAGAACCTCCAGGCTAAATCTGACTAATTTTACATTAGATCATATTAAATAATTAATGTAGGCTGTCCCTGATTAAGAAGAAAGAAATTAATGGATAGAAATGAAGAAAATTAAGTAGGTGAAGGAGGGGGAAAGGCTGATTAGAATATAATATTAAGAATATTTGATAATTTACATGTCTTTGCAGTCACTTCTTTGTAGTCAAAGATGTGAAATAAAAAGGCAAATGAAGAAAGATCCCAAAAAAATAAAAACTCCAGTCTATTAAAATAGACATCAGATGAAAGGGCTGAACACGACAAATACATAATTAAAAAAATTGCTAAATACTGGGTCGCAAATATTTCATATCTAAACTATTCACACTGGCAGCAATACTAATTTGTGATAGTTCCAATACTCAACTAGAGTCAAGGTCGAACAATCCTACACATGATTATCTAGTTTTATAGTAGAAATATAAAAGAAAAAAAAGGAAGTGAAACCGGAATTATTAATTGTCATAGAACATTCCTGGATCGGCCTTGATGTGGATTACACCACATCAAGTTTGATATGGTTCTTTGCAGGCCCAGGCCCCATCCCTGGTGTAAACCTGTAAACAAATAAACTGACATGAGTGAAAACACAACTGTTCTGTTGTAGATATAGTAAAAGGTACAAATAGATCAGCACCAACTCATTCTTCCTCACTTGATAAAAGAAGAGTACATACATACATACATACTGTGAGAACTTGCGAGTACTCTATGTTTACATCAATTGTACTGGATTTACCTGCAACGCTGTTTACCCCTGAAACTGTTTTGTTTCATCGGCATAGTGGTGAGTAGATAATGAGCTTCACAAATTTGTCAGACCCACATTCATGTGCATGGGCGTCATGTAAAATATGCTTCTTTTTAAATATATGTAAATTTCTCACTGGTTTATTGTTACGATTGTTTTGGGGTGTGAGGTTTAAAGACTTGTGTGGGTAAGGTGGTTGGTTGAAGTAATGTTTGGCGACCATAACATTTACCACTGTTGGTCGAATACAGTGGCTCCACTGACAAATGCCTTATGATGAACAGGCCCATAATTTAAAGCAGGATGATGGCTGAAAGCTTTGATGCTATATTAGTGTTGTTGGCCTTGAGCTACAGTGACAAAAATTCAGACCTGTGCACTACTGCTCAGAAAACATATTTGTTACCAAAAGTCCTCCATATGAAGCATGTGTAAGAACAATCAGAGTCCGGGCTCACGGCTAAGCCGACGGCCTTGGGGCTTCAGCTGAGGACGCTGCCGCTGTGTACAGTCAATTCGCTTCCAGGCATGGCATACATCAGAATATTTCTATTTACAGAAGCTAATTTTGCTCATGTGCAAACTTTAAATCTTGGTCAATCTGATTGTGTCTGGACACGAGCAGACACCTTCAGGGTATTTTCATGCCTAGATGGGATTGTCGGACCTCAGTAAACAAACTACTGTATGTGTGTGTACTGTTGTGTGGAATTGCACTGATTTGTTGTTCGTGTAGATGCGTGCATGGCATATTTGTATGTATGTGTGTGCAAGTTGTGCACAGTTGACTGTCAGTGGACAGCAACAGCAGTCCCTATGGCAAAGCCTATCCATTAGTCTCTGTCACAGCCTAGCTGCAGCTCCAGATATCTTAAGGATAAGAGCTCGCTGACACTTCATCATTCACAAACTGAGCCTCTAAAAGGAGGCCAATTATATACATGCAGTGCTAACAGCAGCCAGGGGGCTTTTCTCATGATCCTCTGACCACGCCATTTAACCGAGAGAAATAGCATACGAGAGTGAAAGCACAGAGCTCCGTGGGTAGTCGAGCACGGTGTAAACAGGAACACGTGTGCTTGCCCACTCGCACAATGTTATTTTAGGACATATGGAGGATCCATATAGGAGAAGCAGTAAACACTCACAGCAGTAGTCTGTGCTATTTATGAAGATACCTGTTGTGATGTGATCCTTAGGGGTTAACAGGTCAGATATGTAATCCCTGCAGCGTGTTCTGGGTTCGCCCTGAGGTCTCTTCCCTGTTGGAAGTAATCTTCTGATCAATATCTGCATTTCAGGATTATTAACAAATTCCTCCACTAAACAGTCAGTCCCAGTCCATCGTGAGCTGGTGTCAACTAAAACGATTTAAAAAGGAAAATGTTTGTCTTTGAATTTTGTTCCTGTCTTGGTTTCCTGTAATGAAAGATTCAAAATAGATTTCAGTATCAACAAAGTGGCAGAGATGTGTGTCGTGGTGTGCAGACGCTTCAATCATCCTCACAACTCGGTGTCCCCTTTTCCTCTTCAATTTTCACCTCTTAGCTCCTCTTTCACTATTCCCCGAGCAACTCTCCCCTCGTCTCTCCACTGTCTGCTCTCATACACTTTCCACTTAACATCAGCAGAGAAAACAGGTCAGAGAGGAGCAGCACCCACTTGCTGGCTGGCTGGCAGAAATCCATGACCTTTTGCTCGCAATGCATCGCAAGTATGTCAGGTGACCTCTCGTCTTGAATGTTGAGAGACCCTTTAAATGTTGCTGAGAGGGATAGAAATAGAGATAGACAGTGGCAGAGAGAAGTCTTGAAGAGAGGCTTAGCAATTGGCACAGACTTATCCAATGGCTCCACATCATTGAAGTCATTTGATTATTTTCATACCAGTATCAAGTACTACTAGAGCATTTAACAGAGTAATAAAATAAGCCATTTTAACTCTACACAAAATGACACTTTCCTAACTATGGGCGTTTTTGTTTTATATGGGCAAAACAAAAACAGGTAATTTTCTAAGGTTTTTCATTTAATGCAATTTAATTTTGAAATAAACTATTTCTCATCAAAGCAGAGGTCACTGTGGTCATTTGCTCAAATATCAATAGGCACTGAGAAAAACAATTGTGCAGCCTAAACATCTAAATTATTATTGTGACTGCATTTCACTGCATCAGTTTACTTTTTCTGTTCTGTATCAAACCTTTGTGTTTTTATGCAGGATACCATACATTTGACTTTAACATATACAGTAATAATCATTAGCAGAGTGAATCCCTCTAATAGGAAGCAGTGAAGGTGGGATTAGCCTTTATTCGTGGGTATTTGAGAGAAGAAAACAAACACGTGTCACAGCAGCACACAGCCACCCCCCCATATATATGATCCTAATAGAGTAATAATGAAAAGCACTGAACAGTTAAACTACAGTGTCGGAAATTCAATGGATTGCATCATTTTGATGGGGAACTAGAATAAAGGAAAGTGGTGATGAAATTATCTGCAATAAAGTTGGAGAAACGCTCACCAGGGAAATCATCTGTATTATTAGCGTTAGGCTTGTGATATGAGGTGGCTTTTGCTGTGGACTGAGTTTTGTTGTAGCATCAGGTTTAATGTTTCAGATTTTCGGACTTTTAGAATTTAAAAGGTAAGAATTGAAAGAGGAAGTGCAAACTTAAATGTGGGGTTTGAGCAGTCAAATAAATAATATAGCTTTACTGTGATTAAACACATTAATGGTGGTTTAAATCATATCTATAACAAAAGGTATTTAAAAATAAATCCATATTTAGAGGTTTAACACGGCTTATAACGCCACCTAGTGTTTTAAACCATCTTGGAGCCTTGCAGGGCCAATGCTCAAGTAGAGTCAACCCAAAATCAATTTTCAAATCTTTGCTGAAACGAAACCTCTAAACCACAACATTGTTTAGCATTCAGAGACACCCTCTCACACACACACAACACAGAACCGCTGGCAGAGACATGAGCCTTGGCCAGTGGTCCGACTGGCACCGGCTGCAAGAGCCAGCAGTTCAAACGCTCGGGCCACTGTGTGGCCTTAACCTTCAGGCTGGTGACAAGAAGCTGTCACACATTTCTGTTGCAACGCTGCTTCTGTTGTCGTCGCTCATGACAGACAACCTAAGCAAGCAAAATAGTGGTTTGTGTATGTTTACTGTGTGTGTGTGTGTGTGTGTGTGTGTGTGTGTGTGTGTGTGTGTGTGTGTGTGTGTGTGTCAGGTATGTCAAACCCCACCTCCCAACACTGCGTTCTAAAAGCTTTTTAAAGAATTTACTCGGAGGCATTTCAGCCAAAACTCAGGGTTGAAATTGCACTAAAATAACTAAGTTTGGTTCCTAAAACTTGGGGGGGGTTGATGAAACTGCACGAGAATGTATCCAAATAAAAATAAAATACTGTGATTCATACTTCAATTGTTACAGTTTCTCCTAGAGTGCAGAGAAATTGTGAAATGATCAAATATGGATATGAAGCATTGAGTAATCCCCTGTAGGGTAAAAGGAAGGAAGATTATATATATATATAAAAAAGGGAATGGATATTGTATATACAGTACCTCAATAATGTATGCCTGCCTCAGGTCCTATTAATTATGTAGACTCAGGAGAAATACACTGCGCAAGTTTGCAGACTCAGTGCAAATTTTGTAAGCCACCGATCACCGTCTTAAACTGACCCAAAATAGTTTGCCCATCCTCTCCCTCAGAGAAGACTTGCGGGGGGGGGGGGGGGGGGGGGGTTTGCAGACACAGCAGTTTGTGCATTTGTATGTGTGCATGCATAAGTGAGGCAGGTACACACAGATACACTGTTCATATTTAAGTTTCATGTATGATTTACATTTCAGTACGTCAGCTCGTCTGACAGATGGCATGCTCGTGGAAGTGGGACTTCTTTCAACTGCACTGTGTTGAAATTGACAGGCAGCAGGTGGATAACACAATCACACCGACTCTATGCACCAGTGCAAGAGTTCTTCTGATCTGATGCCATGTGAGAAATACTTATTCCCAACTATTCCCAACCATCAGCCCGGTGTGGCACTGGGTTACATAAGGGAAAAAGCTCGGCTACTGAACACTGTTACATGTGCTGCTATATTTTTCATGCAAAAGGGCCTCGGGGGAGAAAAAGAAAAAAAAAAAAACAGCAGCGAATAAGAAGCAGAAGAAGAAGACAAACACAACTGAAGCTGTCATTACCAAGAGGAGGGTGTGACAGAAGCGTGGAGAAAAGGGTCACAACCACATTTAATGAGAAATGGCAAAAGCGTCACAGCCGGTTAACGTTTGAAGCAGCAAGCAACAAAACGCTTTTGGCAAGACTACTAAGCTTGAACTGTGGAGAAGTTTTAGTATCACAAGGCCACCATACAAACACAAACAACCACTCACACCTATACAGACAATTTCAGAGTTTCCAATTAACTGGAGAATTCCCACACAGACACAAGGCGAACATGCAAACCCCACAGACAGACCCTTGTGGAACCAAAATTTGAACTGCAAAATTCATCCGTCAAAAGTGCTTGAGTAGATACAAGGTAATGTTAAATTGTCACTGATTCCTCTGTGGTCTAAGCTGTTAGTATGATACGTGTTCGTAAAATGAATCACACATCACTTAATGAGACTTAATGCTTTGGCTAATGAGCTTCTATGAGTCCAAGGCTGAATAGTTTCCGTTTACCTTATTCTCTATAAATCATTGAATTATACAGTCTTTTATAGGGAAGTAGCCTTTTCTTTAACCATACTGCACATAGTACTCAGTGGCTCAAAAACACCATGTCTTTTCTAAAGTTGGAAAAGATCAGATATTCAGTGAAAGGTAGCTCTAACAAATTTTATAATAAGTGGCTTCCCTTTCTTACATTCTTCCACTCTCTCCAGTCCCTGCCCCCTGATTGACGGACCCCCCCCCCCTCTCTTTTCTCCCTTTCTTCTTCCTTTTTATTTATTCATTCACTTATTCCTTTTTATTTTTTTATTATCATTATTATTATTATTTTCATTGAATTATGTAATGTATTGTTCACATGACCACGTTCATGTGGTCCATAAACCAAAAAACATCCTAGGAGGTAAATTGCATATCTAACTCTGCACAGTATTTTTATGGTGTCAATATCTCTATATATTGTTAATTGTCATACAGAGATTATGTGATACTCAATGTAAATTTGTCATTGATTCCTGTTCTACTGTGCCTTACCTCCTAATAAAAATATATAAAAAAAAAAAAACATACTGCACATTCTTGAAATAACCTCAAGGCTTATCTAAAATGCTGTCCAATATCTGGCCATGTTAAAGCTTAAACAAATGGACCGTTGGGAATGAAAGTGCAGTGAAAATGTCTCCGTGCGGCTGTATTAAGGCACAGATGTGTTTTGAGCTTTTAATAAACTCCTTTATTGTTTTTGTTACCTTTAACGATATGTCATCAGCTGTGCACACACTTTACACAATGTGATATGAAAAGAATGGTAACACAAGAAGATACTAGATACTGGGATATATACCATATATGCACCATCTTTCTTTGATTCATCATTTATTCATATGACAAAAAATGGTTAATATGACTAAATCTGTGATTTACAGCTTAGATCACATCTACAGAAGCCTGGATCAGATGGATGAATATATTCTACTCAAAGTCACTTATGACATGTCAGTAAATCTGAGTAGTTACACCTACAGTTTGAGGTCATGTGAATATTCATTCCTGACACAATGTAATAAAATACTTCATGCAGAGGTCTCCTTGATTTAGGACACCAGAGGGGAAACTACAGAAAAGCAGAAAAGCATAACATGGTTAAAATATGCTGTTTGACAAAATATGAATAATGTAGACAAGCTTCCTGACTAATAATCTGTCGTGAATAAAATGATGCGTACCACACATTTACTTTGATTGGTATCTTTTGATGTAAAGCTTCAGTCGTCTGCCTTCACATATTGTTCTGCATCAAAAGGATTAAGATAGGACATTTCTCATGTCATCCCGGTGCTGGATTGATGGTATGTTCAAGAAAATTATGAATAAGTCAGCTGGGATGAGAAGCAGTGATAAATTAAGGAAGAACGGATTGAAGCAGTAGACGGTGAAATATTAAATTGGCATATCGTTTTTTTAACTTCCCAAATAACAGCGTATCAATAAAGTTGAGTAAAAATCCCAGTGGAATCTACTGCTATAATCCACGAGGATGAGACCAGGATATCAGAGATGTGATCACCACAGTGACAGGAGTGTTTCACCATGTGAGAATCTATGGAGCGAGTGAAACTTGGATTGGAAAGTAAAGGTTGTCCTACTAAAATGCTTAAAGGCTTTATTACTGTAAATTATGCAGGGACACATACACTCTTGGAAACAGGGCGCACATGTGCACACATACTGTAAGAATTATTTATTCTGGATCCCGGGATTTCTCTCCTCATCATTCCTGCATTTTTGTCATCTAGCTCTCTTACCCTCCTATCAAAATCTTTCACATACTTTTGTATTCTCTTTAACGACATGGTTTTCCAATTAATCATTAATTCTGTCCTATTTTTCTCTGCTCTCTCCATGTCTTCTGGAATCAACTTATAATCACAAACAAATCACAAATAATATATAAAAGAACGAGTGTGCAAACAGTATGACACGGTACTGTTCATTTAATCAATTAATGGTATTGTTTGGCAGCACTATGGGTAATGGCCATAGACAACTTAGTGGATTTCAAAGGCAGGATGGTGTCAGCGCAGTAAAGGATATCTAATCCGAACAGGGATTCAAAAAGAAAATACCAAAGAAGAAAGACTAAGAAACAGAGCTGAAACAGAGTTGAACAAAAGCATTAGGGTCAAACTGGGGTTGACGAAAAGATGAACTGACAAACAGGACAGGGAGCATAGAGAGTAAATACACAAGGGAGGCGCGCGGGGGGGGGGGGAATTTGACACAGGTAAAACACATCCGGGCGGTGAAGACAATCACAAAAGTGTGAAAATAGACAAACACAGGACGTAAAAAACAACCTAGAGACACACAAGGTAGATAACTTCAAAAGTAGCGTAGGAAATAATAACGAGAGTCCAAAAAGTCATTTTTGAGTTTTGTGAAGGGCAAACGAGAAGTGACAATTCTACTAGGATGAAAAAAACATGCAGTGGATGTGTTTGCTAAGTACACTTTTTTAATATAATAACTTTATTTGTATAGCACTTATCTAAACAGACAAACTCCAGAAGATGTCCGGACAATTGGGTCTGGACATTCTCCGGAGTTCAGTGCATGTCTGAAAGCGTGTAAATAGAAACAGAATTAGGTTAGACTGAAAATATTCAGTAAAATGTTTGTACACGTGAAAACCATGATATGAGATGTCAAGTATCTTCCAGGTGCTGCCAAGATTGATTTGACCTGAGCCACATGACCTCCTCTCCTCTAGACTAAAAATACACAAGTCTCCTTGAGCACTAAGATCCGGGATCAAAAGGGTACGGTCTGAAATATGAAAGCCACTATATGGTTCCTGCTAATCCTCTTTACTATTTTTTCAGTTATTATAATCCTCATTTCCTTCTTTACTTGCCTCCTCATCTTGAGAAATTCTTCTCCTCTCCTCTCCCATTAAGATGCAGCACAGGGAAGCGAATGCTGCTGCGGACCCCAGAGATATCGGAGGATCCACTGAAATAAGCGCTGCTGGTAATTGTTTAGCATTCACAAATAGAAACATGATGTGCTAGATGTGCACACAGGGAGCAATTTCACACGATATGGCTTCCAATTTGTTTACCGAAAATATGTAATCCACCCGCTTCTTCAGAGGGTGAAGTTCTTTCTCTTTTGTCCTTAAACAAATAAAGAACATAATCATTGACTCTTCCTTGAATGTGTGCTTGCTGTGAGCGGCAATTAATATTGTCTTTCAAGTAACCATAGGCTTCACAACACAGGTGTAATATTTGAGTGTTCAGGTTTATTGTGTAACAGAAGAGAATCACAAAATACATGACACATAACTCACTCTCAAAATCCTGTAAAATCCTCGCTCGGGGCTCAGTTCTTTCACTTGAAGCCATGTCCTTCCTAAATCAATCAGTTACATTAATATGCCTGACCCTCATCACCTTGTAGAGGTACAATATAATGGATGAGGCAGCCGAAATCCAACCGTAGCTGGAAGCCATGCATTTTCTGCCATAATTGCATTTGGCAATATCCAACGGTGGTAACTGCAAAATGGGAGATGGCCAATTTCATCGTTACACTGGAGTGTGAAGAGGATTTTAATTCAAAGTGCTGCGATGTAAAGTAGAGTTTAGCTCAGTCATCAAGTCGAATGCAGGAGGAAATGAGGGAGACTGATGGGGCCAAGGCATGAAAGCCTTACAAATGCCTGAGCTGAAACCATTTGCAATATGGGAGTGGGAATTTATTAATAATATGGGCAAAATGGGAGATAAAGTGGGAATGCCCTGATGGCAGAACAGGAGAAAAGTGGTGGATAATGTAAGAAATATTGCATGTTCATTTTAAGAGACATTTGTATCTGTCATCTAAAAAAGGTATCATCTTTCTACTTTCTATCCATCCATCTATATCCTTTGTGGGAATTAATCTTCCTCCTGATTGGTCATAACCAATGCTCCTCACATCAAGATTGAACACAGAAAAGAAAATCTTCCTTTGTCACTGACTCACACACTCAAATATATTTCAGATTTATCTCTCATATCTTCCGATACTCCCTTGTCATCCTCCATTTCTCTTTCTATTCACCCCTCTCTGGCTCCCTCTCTCCTCAGCCCCAGAACGGCAGTACCCCTATATATTCAAAAGCATGTTCCTCTTCGAGGGGTACAATAAACTGTTGTTTTCCATGTGGAATAACAAAGATTGTCACCATGGAAACTCTCCCGTCACGTGTGCACTGAGTGGCCCTTTTCCCAATTCTAAAAGGAGCAATTATCTGGCGACATCAAAGACAAACAACGACATAAAAAAAGCAAAGCGAGGGAATTGAGCCCAAGCCATTTATCAGAAAGGTGGACACCGCGTCTAGTCGGAGTGGCGGCTTAAAGCAACAAGAGCTCACCTTGAGGTGTCTGATAGATTAACAGTAACAGTCAGCCTGCTTGAAGTGTTTTTAGGATTTTATGCAATGCAATAGGAAAGACCCACTGCTTCGGTGTGGATTCTACAAATGTAGGTCAGGAGGATATTACTGCAATACAAGCAACTACACCATCACAATAAGTGGTTACAGGGAAAACCTCTTCTGTTTAGAAATACTCACAAAAGCAGACAAATCTTAATACAAACTCTTCCAACACAAAAGGACCTTTTATTCAGTTTTTGTTGAGATACGTGTTTTTTTTCCTTAAAGATGCAGTAATCAAATTTCTATATTGACAATGTAAAATGAAATAAAAAACCACAGGCTTTTATACATTCAAGAGTATATGCTAACATCGTCTTTATTTTTTTAAAGAAACTATTTATTGTATCTCTGTGTGTTAATAGGCACTATATGGAACACTTTGGTCACAGTTTACAAATGTATCTTTGAGTGGTATATTGTTTTTACAAAGTTCCCATTATCCCACTTTGACTATAAAAGACACTAGAGGAGCAACATTGCAATCAGTTTTCAATGTAGTCATATACCCTGATCTGAGCTTCTATAAATTCAACTGACAACCCTCTTCTTCATGATGTACAAATTGTCCTTTTTAAATACAGAATGACACATAAATCCTCTGGAAGCCTGCTGGGTCAACACCTTTTTATTGTGCTGTCATCTAAAAACCAGAGCTTGTGGAAGACCAGTGAATTTATTGGCTGGGCCAGCATACAATCTGGATTTTGGCTGTCAGTAATGATATTTCACCCTTTTTCTTTTTTTAATAGCATCAAGTAACTCATTTAAAACAACCTTACCTAAAGAATACACAAACATTTATCAGTGTGATAACAACTATGTTAAATGATAGATACTATCTTTGACAACATTTTACTTGACTTTTTAGTTTAGCTCATGCCCAATCTGCTGTGGAGGAGGCTGGCTTTATGAGCTATCTTGTAGCCAACCACCAGGTGGTGATCAAGACACTTTGGCTTCACCTTTCAGAGCCATCATGTCGCCCATCTTTATATACAGTCTATACAATAAGGTCTGACCTAGGAGTTCAGAGTCCAGCACTATAGCTATACCACATACACATTAAAATGAGATTCAACTGAACCACAAGGGCCTTTGGGCAAACCAACATTGAATGTCCTTAAATTGTAACTTTGGCAATAACACATTTATTTCATTGTTGTTCCCTCAAGAGCTGGGCTGGCATTTTCCTATAATGGGAGCTGAAAACTCTCAGTAATAATTTATAGTCCGCAGAGATGCAATCTTACTGAGAAGTTGATCTTCGGCAAAGTTCAACATGAAAAATGAATTGCAATCCGGTTCCCTAAAGATTTTCAGAATCCTGCATTCAGTGTCACCGGAGCACAGAATTATTGATAAGCAAATCGATTGGCAGTTTCAGAACACAGAGTAAAAGAAAAGGGATAAAGTGTGAAGGGGAACTGCATGATGTAATGTGGAAAACAGTTTGTATACACAGAAGCAGGTCAGTGCTCAGGTGGAGATATGATCAGATAACAGCGTGGGATTCAATAACTGAATTAAGATTCCCCCACAGGATCATGAGAGAAGATGAGTCAGGGCTCAGCTGATTTAATGGATTTTTCGGAAAGTGAGAAGTGATGAATCAACACTCTCCTCTGTGGAAAAACTACAACGACAAAGAAAGGCAGACATGGTGCACTGTCGTTGAACTGTCAAATGATTTTCGGATTTTCGAGGAGGTCAGTTGGAAAGTTGGCAGTGCAAGTTGTCCGAAATCAGTGACCATTCAGATCCCATCTTCTAGGCTTGAGTGCTTACAACAAAATCTGAAGTAGCGATGTTCCAATACCATTTTTTCACTTCTCGATACCAATTCTGATACCTGGACTTTGCATATTCGCCAATACCAAGTGCCAATCAAATACCAGCTATCTTTGTTGGATGGCCTATTTCTGGTGTTGTAATTGGCAACCCCTTAAAAATTGCTGACATTTTAGCTAGCTCTGGCTAACGCTACATGGCTGAAAATCACTTCTTTTCCGGACTAAAAACAGTACTCGCCAGTGCAGCACACCTGCTGTTTTGGAGCTACAAGAACAAGTGATTACAGGTAGAAGAAAATTGCAGGTTTATAATGGTGAAACTAATATACTTACAGACGTGGTATCGTAGTACATATTTACATATTTAAAGTACATATTTTTCTGGTAACTTTGTGCACCACCAAATAGACTGTAAGAGAGTGATGCTGGGAGCAATGTGTGACGACATTGTGTACACAATTTCTCATCCCCACATTTTGGAGTCGACGTGGTTCTCATTCCAACAACTGCCTGTGTAGAGTCTCCATATTAAATATTTTAACCTGGAGTCCATTCATGGACGTCAGCAAACACAGCAGTTACAGTAACTGACACTCAGCTGAGTGGAGATGAGACCGGCAAACTACGTTAGGAGGGTTCAGTGTCTCATATTTTCTGGAGGCTTAAGAATGTACAGTGAAAGTCTGCAGTTCAAAGGGGTTTTGCAGAATGGGCAATAACCACTCATGGCACGACAAATAGCGTGGAAATATGGTGACAGTAGTAAGGTTATTACTGGATATAAAAGAGGAGTCCAGAGATTGTGGTGCTGTGCAGGGTTTGCATCAACGGATTCTGAGCTTTTTTACCATCTAAAAAAGGTATTATACCATCCTCTGACAGCCTGTGTAAAAGACAGGCACAGAAATCCAGATTTTTGTCTGTGTTGAAAAAGCTCTCTGCACAGATAAAATCCAAACGATGGCTATTTTAAAGTAAAACATGTAAAAACAAGTTGAGGTAATAAACACCTAGGTTATGGCTGAACTGTGTATAGTCTATGTATAAAATAGAAAATATGATACTTGACATATTCACTGTATTGTATTTGCATCCTGTTCAGTGTCTGCAGGTTTTAGCACTTATCTGTTTGACCATTCATCAAAAATGTACTGTGTACTATCTTGTTGACAAAATATTATTTAAATAAGACATAAAGATCGTTTTTCTGTCTCATTACACATAAGAAAACATCCGTCTTGATCTCATTGCTTATAGGATTACAACTCATGAGACAATTAAATCATTGAGAAGTGAAGTCATCGAGGTTATTATTAAATGTGCAAACATGAATATGAATGTTCAGTTATTCATCTTTATAGTTCAAAAGATTTTCAAAATGAAGCATTACAACGGATGTAAATATTTAAGTAATCCAACCTATTTAGTCCTGCTCAGAAACCGTTGGTTATTCATATGTGATGGTTTTAGTTTTTCCTTGGTCATTTAGCTGTTGGCAAACAGATTTGAAAGTGTTCTAAACATGATTCATTCATGGAGGGCTCCTAGAACTCAAGTAAACCAGAGGATGAAGCCCGAGAATATCAAACGTAAAGAAGGCACCTGGAGAACAACTTAGGAGTCAGAGTGTGTACACGGAGGTGAAGTGCATTACACTGAAGGGGTACCATCAGTTCTGCTGGCCTTGAGTTAAGACCAGACAGGCTTGAAATCTGCTCAGAGGTCCAGTGTCTCTTTGAGTTTGGGATCTGAAACCACACACGCAAACCACGAGCTGTGGTTTCAAAGACTGACAGATCTCCTGCTGTGAACTGTGTAAGAGAAGTCTTTTAGATGATGGGGCAGATCAGTGCAAGTCAAGAGTTTCGAGCTGGTGGTTTGGTGTTTCTCTGCAACTCCAGGCCTGATAGAGTGAAAGTATTTTCAGTTCAATCTAATCTGACAGATAATTTGCCTTCTAGGTATCTTTCGTAGCTTTTCTCATGCTTCTCTCCACCAGTATCATCATCACCACCACCTTTTAACCAGAAGCAGGATTTGTGGTTAGTGAGGCAACTAAAGGTTTGATTCTAGGTTTTCAAGGTTCTAATAATCATAAACTTTATTTATAATAGCACTTTTCTTAATGTTACAATGTGCTTAACAAGAAAAAAACACCCCATTCCCCCCCACACACGCACAAAATCAAAAACTCTACAAGGCTATTGATTAAAATGACCACATAAGAGAAAAAGCTGTAAACATAAAACAATAATAAAACTGTATAAATAAATGCACATCAAACATTTCCAAAAGCTTTCAAAAAGAGAAGGGTTTTAACCAGAGATTTACAAGGTAAAGACTGTGGTTCACTTTTTACTAGCGTAAATCTCTGTGGTAACTCATGCTACACACCCATCAATCTCTGAAGCAGGTTAACTTCAGTTGATCAGATCAAAACCTGTCAACTACTGACCAATCAGATCCCTGGATGATCAGACTCCACATTCCTACAGGATCCTCACAGGGACAAAAGTGTTTACAGTTAAGTGATATACAAATTATATTTATCGTTTTCAAATTACTTTTACTTTGCATGTTTTTGGACAATTAAATCATTGAGAAGGTAGGTAGTCAGGGTCATTGTTAAATCTGCAAACATGAAATATGTTCAGTTACATGCTTCTGGCCTTTTAAAAGTGCAGTATGTAACTTCGTTAAGGGTCTCTGAATCAAAACAAAAGCAAAAAGACCTAGTTGAATAAGTCATGAGACAGTCTGAGATCGTGGGAGTATGGTTCCCTTGTGCGTTTGCATTTTACTGACAGGGCTTTGGCGCACAGCTATTGGTAATGAATAATCACACTCCATTACCAGTTACCAATACAAACAGTGAAAGAAAACAGCCAACTGGCTAGCACTGTATTTTTCCTTTCTCACACGTTGTTTGTCCCGGAATTTACAGAAGCCACGAGCAAAACACATACGACACAATTAAAAGGCGACTAAGATGAAACGTCCCATTACCTTGAATAAAAATGAGTATTTCTCTGGTTTGAACATTGTTGGAAACATTTTGGATAATGTAAATACGAGGCAACGAAATACATGGTCTGCTTTGAAGATGAAGAAAGATGCTCCATCGACCCCATTTTGCTCCCACTTAGAAGCCATGTCTCATAAATGGTTAATGCACATGATTTCGCAACTCGCCCAACATGGGCAACAAAAATAAAGAATAGATTATAATTATATACCATGAAGAGCTGGCTGCAGTGATTGTGCTGCAGTGGACCGATGTGCTTTGCACTAATCCTGTCTCTCTTTGAAGTTTAATCCACGGTTTCCTCATCTACATGTAATACACACTTTTGCATTATACATGTACTTGTGCACACTTGTGACTAACCATCTGCCCACTGTGCTGCTACTTCCTCCAGACCCCTGCTGTGTATTAGCCTCCTTGTTGACTAAAACCTCATCCTGCCACCTTCATGTTTGTATATGTTCCTGCCAACATAAATGTGTGATAAATGTGACGTCCTTAGCATGAGCACATGATGTTTTCTGATTAATACAGTATGCTATTTACATGTTGGGGTTATTTTCTGGTCTCGCTTAGAAGGATGTTTGATTTTTACTCTACATCTCAGGGTTTACGTAAAGACTATATGCAGAAACAGATGTAAAAGAGAATCCTTCAGCAGTGAGCCCTGCATCCTCAGATACAGTCTAGTGAAGAGAACGTTTCAGGAGGCACACACATAAATCTGCACTCTTTATATTCTCAGAGGAGTGCACCTGCAGATCATTGTGTATTTGGAAACAGGTTCATAAATAACTGTGAGGGGAAATGATCCGTGTCGAAGGCTTACGTAAACCTCAACCTGCCTTTGATAAGAAACTGTACTGCATAAAGCAGTAAGCTCCGACCTCAGGGATTTTGAATTTGGTGTTCTCCGCTTTTTAAGTGCATACAGTTCTCCAGATAGTCTCTCCACTTTTATACACCCTAATGCATTCATAATTCATATACTTAAGATGAGATAAAAATAGAGGGTAAATAAAAAAGGAACCATTTGCTTGATTTTCTTCATATTTCACACTTTTCTCCATCACAAGTATTATTCAGTGCCTCCTTGAGTGACTCATTTCACATGCATGCCTAAGTTTTCATGAGGACTTCAATTTGAAAGTGCAATCAGCTGTAATTGGAACATTATAATAACAGGGGGTAACGTTAAGGAAATAAATTGGTGGAAAAATATCAGCACTCTTTTTCCAGGGTTTCTGCAGGTTAAATGTAAGACTTTAAGACTGTATAAATGAAGGTAAATAGCTATGTCAAGTATGACAGATATGAAGGAATATCAGAGTCCCACAATTACTTACACTTCCCATAGTTGAAGATAAGGTGAATTAGCCTATAGGAGAGAAAAAGGGAATGTTACCTGACAAACTACAGGCAGAGACAGTATAGGTAACCATAGTCTTTCCCACGGCCAAGCCAAGTGTGCTGCGATAAATTCTGACCAAGGTGTGACAGAAAACGGATTAGACGCAATTAAAAAGGAAACCACAACGTAAAGTCCTGTTACCTTGAATAGGATTGTGGATTTCTCTAAGTACACAAGTCTAGTTGTTGATCGACATTTTAATAAAGAATTGTTGTGTATTAAATCTTTAAAATATAATCTTTCACATTTAACATAAATAAAATATAACAATACTATTTTAGGCTTAAAATTGAGATGAATTTTAGACTAAACTGCAGTAACCCTGTATCCACCTTATTGGGTATGGAAAAGCATGAATACACACATTATGATGAACACACATTCAGATATATTTAGGTCTTATAAATCCACATACAAACATGAAGCACATTCACATACTGTACAGTGTAGATTCACCCACATAACAAACTGACATGTACAGAACATATTAAGTAATCTGTAGCCCGACAATCTCACAAAACACACTCTTCTGCCAGAGAGGAATTAATTCATTACTTGTTTCCCACTCTAATCACTCTTCCTATTCCTCTGCCTCCATATCCCCCATGAGAATGCTTCTTTAACGGCTCTTTCATCTTATCCATGAGTCAGTCATTTTCTCCATCTCCTCTCATTGGTAATCTTGGATTACCTTTATATTCTTGGCTCCATTTGCATGTATCGTTTCCTGCCTTCTTCAGCAGCTCAGGAGCACAAAGAGAGCGAGAGTAACCGGAGATCACATTCTCACGCTGCATTCTCTCACAAAAAAACAAAGCAAACACTGGACTGTTCCAGAAACAGAAAAATACAGCACTTTCATTGCGTTATTCCTCTCAGATGGCGTGTACAAAATGTATCAACAGATTATACCGACACGACAGGTAAATATCAAAGTGACATTTCAAAGTTCTAAATTCCAGCTTAAAGTGATTATTATTTAAATGTTTCTTTGCTGTCAATCACACAGAGACTAGCATTTTAAAATCATGTCACTCAGACCCATCGCACTGATCATTGCGTTGTCACCTCTTGTCAGTTCTTAAAGGTTGTCCTACACCTTCCTCCTCATTTGGTGACTGGGATCTACGAATATGCTGATATGGCCCCACCCCATCTCCCCATCCACAAGTTGACAGGTTTGTTTTCTTAGGGTTGTGACATCAGGAACTCCTGGATGTCTAAATCCATTTGTTTATGGCAGTGTTAATTTGGAAATACTAAGTCACGGCGTTGACGGTTTATTTCACTCAAAATATGCCTTGTCGTAAAGGCATAGGAGGGACATGTTAACATGGTTAAAACCTGATTATCTCCAGAAGGGGATTTTAAAAGAAACTGTGTTGCTGGTATTTAATAATCAGGTATCAGCTAACAGATAAACTATTTATTAATGTTCAACTCAAACAGCCCTCTACCAAGGGCAAACTGCCCCCTTATGAAAACACATTTAAAAACACTTGATGTATGTGAACCATATCAGTTCCTTCAATGTGCCAGATTCTTTTCGTGATATTAAAGAAAGTAAAATAAATGTCCAGATATACACCAAATTACCAGTCAATGGTGGGACCCAGACCAGTTCACTTCACTGATGAGGATGATCACAAAATACTATAGGAATGAACTCAGGTACTAAAATCATCAACAGGTTGTAGATACTGCAAAAAGTTCAAGAATACTCAATATTCATTATGCTACACTACACAAAATGTTTGACAGAGAACTCTATGATATGGAGTCGTATCATATTTGGTAAAACTGTCCCTATGTAACTTTCCTGCTCAGTTTTACTTCTTTCTTAATGATGTGCATATTATTATTATTTCAAATTCATTACATAATTCAATCTCATTTCTTCCACTATGTGTTCTCTAGGTCAAGCAGTGCCCCGGTATGCAATAAAAGTAGACTACTGTTAAGAATCTTCACAGCCGTGTTAAAATGATTTACTGGATCAATTGGCAGAGCCGGATTTCTGGCTCACAGGCCCAGCTCATCTGATTATTCAGATTATCAAAGTCCTGCCAGAATGAGAGGGGAACGAGTGGAGGAAAGTGAGACAGTCTGGAAGGAAGCATGAGAGATGTAGAATTATTTTTAAACTGGCTCCCTAGACAAGACAGTCGAGAGGTTGACGGCATTGAAGTTGAATAAAAAATAGACACTTTGGTCTAAAAATAAAGAATTTATTTTAAATTGATACCTTATGGAGTAATAAAGGCTATAATTGGTTTTCAATACTGACACTGTAGTGGTTGATTCTTAACTGCTCTTTTTTTATTTATAGCTTGTCATTCTTTTATAGAAGGCAAAGGCGGAAATAAAGGATAATAATGGTTTGGGGGTGTTACTGGGGATGTTGTTAATTCACAGTGTGACCATGTCAAGGACCGGTTTTGCACACCAGTAAACAAACCATTTGACCTCCCACCCCAGCAGCTTGTCTGTCGGAAGGTCAAAAGAAGAATTCCTTCGAGGGTTGAATGATGTTTGACACATTGATTTGGTTTTGAATGCATTGAATATTTTCATGGCCAAGGTTTGACGTCAAATTTAAGGTCACAGCAACACCAGCACCCATGTCCAATGAGGCCTTCTGGCTGGAGTTAGTTGGGATTCTCATGCCTGCAGAATGAGGGTAAGGGTTTCTCTGGTCATTGCAGTGGCATGGATACAGCCAAAATTGTTCAGATAATTTTAAGTGAGGCTAAAGAGTCTTGATTGCCCCCTTGTGGCTCACTGCAATATAAGTCCTAAACCCTGCCCCCTCCTTGTTAGTGGATAGGGAATGGAATAAAGTTGCAAAGTACACAGAGCCAGGTGGTTTCTGTCATTCTAGGTAGTTTTTTTTTCTTACTGTCTTACTGATGTATGTCCAAGTACACATTTTTCTGGTATACATTTATTTTAATTGCTTGTTTAATGCTATAGAAATGAGGTGAAACTTTGCGATAGGCAGCTTCGACTGCACGTGTTGGCATGTCCTTGACACCACGGCTGCATCCCCTGATCGCTGTCGCTCTGGCTCTGAAATCACATATTTGCTGCAAGATGGCATCCGGCGATATTTTGGATTCATTTCTGAATAGTGGAAGATTTAGATTAAGGTCACCTTGCATATGTAATTAAAACATTGCATTTCCAGGAATAAAGGTCATTGCTCTTTTTGATAATTTGGAGAGCAGAGAAGATAACAGGTCAATGAAATGAAATGACAAAACCTATCTGCAGTGTTTATAATGTATGTCTTGGACTCTTTCCTTTTCTTTCTCAAAAGCAAATTAGCCTTTTGACACTGGTGCCATGGATTTGTCAGAGTTGAGAAAGGCCTATCTGTGATATGTCAGTTTGGTGTGTGTGTGATGTGTGTGTGCGTGCGTTTGCTTGCTTTCCCCCTTGATTTTGCTGCGATCCCTCATCATTCAACTCATGACTTTTCATATTATGTCAGCACTTTACATCATTATTTATTACTGCTTTATTATCAGAAATTGCTCAGGCGGGCACACCTTGGAGGAAAAGTGTTTGTCCTAAAAACGAAATTACTTCTCCTAGCTATCATTTTTCGTCAGGAGGGTAAACCAATTTGAAAATGGAGAGGGGCCTTGATGAAATTGTTGATGTATCTGTGTATGCATGGATAATTTTATACCAAGTCTTTGTTTGTGTGTGCGCGCGCTTATGCGATGGTCTATCTTTATCAGTCACTGTTTTTTCCAGTCTAAATGTGCCTGTCATTGTTACAAACAAATGGCCTAATTGGTGGGAAACGCTTTCCAAACGCAATATTCTGTGATGTCACTGTGATATCACCCCATTTACAATGAATGACAGCCAACACCGCACTTTCACAGGGTCCCAAGCAACAAACCCGCAGAGTTTGAAGTCAATAAGACGACTGGTTCTTCAGAAAGTGGAAGGAAAGAGAGAGGGACAGAGAGAAAAAGGATGGAGATTACTGGATTTATTGGAATTCTCTGTCAGACGTGTGGCCTACTGTACCGGCAACTCCTCCAACTGTGTGGATGATTGGTTTGGTTGTGATCAATAACCAACTAATCCATGGCCCTCGTGTTACAGCAGAATCGAGTGTGTGTGTGTGTGTGTGTGTGTGTGTGTGTGTGTGTGTGTGTGTGTGTGTGTGTGTTGATGGTGTTGTGGATGCTGGAGGTGGGGGGGCGGGCGGAGCTGGTGGATTGGCTGGAGATTTGGAGGTGGACAGGGCCGGTTAGGATCATTCTCTTGTGACGGACCAGCCACTCTCATCCTCTCTGCTTTTAAAGTCAGCTCATTGCTCTCTCATTTCACACTTGATGGCAAATGGAAAGGATGGGGGGGGGTGGGAGAAAAAGACGAGCATTGAGGAGTAAGAATGGGATGGAGAACAAGGGTCAGGAGAGGTCAGATGTGGGTAAATGAGAAAAGCTGTTGGCGAGATGAGGAGGATAAAAATGAATAGAAGCTGAATGGACTAGACCTGAGAAAATGCTTAGAGCAGTGTTGCTGTTTAACGATGTCTGTGTTTCATCATTCTGCCGAAACAGACACGAGCATTTAACATATTAAGGGAGTGAATATTTTAAAGATGTTGGCTGTTGAGGACCATAAATTATCCTGACAACGGTTGGATGTGGACAACTCCTCCTACTACAAATAACAATAACAACAAGTCAGGTATTTGCATTTAAGCATCATATGACAATACAATAATAGTTTGTCCAGACCCCAACTTTATGAAAGAATTGAACTTCTCGTCTTCGTTGTGGTTTAACCTCTCACCTGGCTGCAGTGATGGGGAAGAGGGGTCTAGGGTGGGTCAGTACATCCTGACATCGCACATGGGTGCAGCTACAGATGTTGGGAGTGGGCAGAAGTGCAACACATGACACATTCAACAACAGAGAAGAGCACAGCCCTGGTTTTATCCAGATGATAATTTACTGTTGAAAGACTTTAGCTTACACTAAACAATACTTTCCAATGTGCTGTGATGATTCCAATATTAATAGCAACAACATTTTTCAACCAAATAGCAGCTCAAAATACAGGCTACCACAGGTTGTGGTTACAGGAGCAACAGATCATACTATGGCTGTCTCACTGACACTGATGTCGGTCCCTTCTGGCTACATGCTCGTCAGGTCAAGACAGTGCACTGTCATGGTGAAAGAAGCGCGTTGCTGAAACATGTCAGTGCCGACAAACAAGGTCGTCATTACAGCTGGATCCATACAGCTAAACTGGATGAGTTGAAAAGATAAATGGGTTAACAACAAGCAGCTCTCATAAGACAGACAGTGCAGGCGAGTTTATAGCTATGAAGTTGATACTCGCTCAGAAGGAGAATTTGTGAAGAAGTTGAAGGATGAATAGCCCTTGATAGGATACAAGTCCCCGACCACTGCATCATCACAACTAAAAGGTCAAGCTGTGTATCATCATTTCTAAACACTTGGGGCAAAGCTTCTCAGTTTGCTTTTGCATGATTTAGTATTTTTAGGTCATGGTGCCAAAATGACTCCCCAGTGCAAGCACAGTCTTGAGATTATAAACAAGTGTCAAGAGCATTTCTGCTCAAATTTGTGCAGTATTTGAAAACTACGGATTCTCTGAACTTCAAATCGAAAGCCTCCATTACCATGTTCATTCTGACTCCAGTGTGTTTGTATAAATAACTGAAGAGGGGGACGGCCGATTTCTACAGAGGATGAATTCCCTTTAACTCATAAATACATCTAAATTGTGTATTGTCTCTGGGGCCCTAATTAAACATCTCACTAAAATACTTTAACTATAAAGTTATCTCTCATCATCTCTGACTAAATATGCAGACGGGGCTGTATTGATAAGAAAACTGCCGCCTCAGCATATTCAACAAAGAGCTGCTGAACTCAAAGTTTAGGTATCACATCACACATTTATCATATTCAGAAAATATGATGAAGTACTGAAGTAATTATAGTACAGCACACCATGTAATCCATAATTGTTTTTAATCTGGGGTGACCCGTTTTATTTTCCATAATTGATGGAAGCATATGCTAACACTCTTCTTTCATCACATTATTATTTCTACTATAGCTACAGTTCTGTAATTGGCAACTAATCAGCCGTTTCTTGCTATAAGGTGTGTTTACAGGGTCGTCAGTATTAAGATGTTAACATTCTGCTCTTGCTCTTTCATAATTGGCTTGTCTTCATCCATATTTACAGCAAACATGACTCAGACAAGACGGAACTTAACTACATCAACTACATCACTCACACTGAAACACCTCACCAGCAGCCATGTTTACACCGAGATTTGAAACTGAATACGATAAGAAAAAGTAATGCTTTAATCTATTATTTACTATAACTTTTCAAAGGGCTAGAAGTTTGCTGACTTCAGCACTTTGAAAACGTGCACAGGAAGAACATTGATTCAAATATTGAGGTAAAGGTTCTATTTCTGATTTTTAAAACTAGGAAATGACATATTTCAGAATCATTTGGTCCACTATTAATATCAAACTAATTGTTTATTCATAAAACAAAACAGGGGACAAGCATCATCACTTCACAGCAAGTTCTCTCCATGTCTCCACAGACACATTTTTAAATAATGTTATTATTACAAATCTGTTCAATATATTTTACATTATTCTGCTGACAGACAAACAAACAAACAAACTAACAAACAAACAAACAAACAAACAGGGGTGAAATCATAACCTCTTGTATGCAGGTAACTACAGAACATTTTAGGAACAGATCTGATTTTGATTTAATCATATCCCACTGTATTTTTAGCATGTACTTTATGAGGCTAATTCTATATGTATTGATGGTGACATTCATACACTTACACACAGCTGCAGACAACTTCCCTCATCTTTTATCCTAAGAAAGAGGGGGTGAGTTAATATCAAAGCTGCTTCCGTATTGGACATGGTGACACACAAAAGGACATGGCCGCTGTCTCATCTGAAGCCACTTTCTTTTATTTTGTAAGAGGCTAAAAGTGTGTTGTAGCAAACTGTAAAATATCGAGATGTTCTTTTTCCCCCAGTGATGCTCTTTTTTTTTTTGATGATGAACTTTTGTGTCCATGGAGAAAGTCAAACATGAGGCTGAGAGAAAGGGGGCAAGGGGAGCAAGACAGGCAGTGTGTGAGTGCAAAAGTACAAAATAAAAAAAGGATTAGGGTCTTCAAACGACAGGGAGTGTTCTTTGTTCGGTTCCATAGAGTTTTTACAGAGGGAGCTGCTTCATGAAAAGTCTCACTATGATTCAAAAGCTTTGCTCTGTGCATCCGTCCACTTTGATTTATTTCAGGGCAAACTGACGGCAACACGAATCCACTTGATCAAGGGATTCAAACCAAAACAGAACTAAATCAAACAAAATAAATATACAGATTTTTTTTTTTGAGAAGTATTAACTTCAAACTACGTCATCCACAAATGCCACTTTACTTCTCCTCCCGGCGGAGGCGTGAGATACGAAAGCTGCATCTTTGTTGCTGAGAGATATGCACGAAGAAATGTAGACAGAGGGGGGAGATGATGATGAGGAGGAGGGGGAGCTGCTGCCTCCCTCAGATGCTTTTAGTGAGAGTGTGCTATAATTTTCTAAAAACAGGAAGAGTGACTGCATCAGGCTTCAAACAGCAGGACCTGCTCTTTGATCCATATCTTTTCATGAAAAGACGATTTGTGCCTGAAGCTTTCAAATCAGCCTTATAACCTTATTGAGAGACTTTAAAATCAATCGACTTACAAAAGTATATATCCAGAGTTTTATATGCACATAATTATATTGTATGCTCTGCAATTAGAGGTGAGCTTATTTGCATATTTGCCCCGAAGCACAACAAATTAAGAGCACCTGAAAGCGCTGAACCCCAAAGGTTCGGTGGGGACAGGATGAGTCATTTGCAAATCAGGAATGCAAGTGATGAGAACGGACTCAAAGACTGAGGATGAGGCTGGAATAAAAAGTCCCTACTTTTTCATCTCATAAAAGTCAGAGACTGGGGAGATTTTCTTTGCAATTTGTAAAATTGCCAGTGATTGGCCTTAGTTGAACAATGAAAAGAAAAACATCATTGCGTATCAATAAAGTTCACTACACTGTGGTTAATAAGCAAGACGGGGCTCATCTGCATATCCCACCAACTGCGAGACGGTAAGTGGCAATATATGAGAGACCCAGTATACAAAAATAATAACCTGACCTGAATATATATATATATATTACTTTTAAATTTATGACTTTAATCCCAGAAAATGTCCTGCAAATGTATTACTTCACGATCTCAGAGAATATTGCATGTATTTTTCTCGTAAATGTATTTCTTGGAATATTACCCTCCTCCAAAAATGTTTTTAAATCTATTTCGTGCCTAAAAGGTCGAGATCACTTTCTTATTCAAGTGAACAGGAAAGGGATCTCACACAGTACGTTTGGATACATGTTTACACCAAGAAAAGTTATTCTAGTGGTGATCTAGATTTGATAAAGTAGCTGTCGTCACTTTAAATTATACCTATACATTGTAAATACATAGTTTAAGACCTGACATGTTATGTACAGGTAGAGCCAAGGACTCACTTAAATCTAAAATGTAAGTTATATAAGAACAATATCGGTAAATTACTCGTATGATTTACACACTACATGTGTTACATTGTAGGGAAAATACATTTGGCCACAAACAGATGAATTCCAGCCAAACACTCTATCAAGCTTTGATATACAAATTCTATTTGTTTTAGTGTGTTTGAATAACATGTTTCTATACGAGGCCAACGACTAGTGGCACCTCCACTGAATGATATACGAGCGATGTTTAAGTGAGAAAAATGAGAATTCAGACATGTAATCTACCTTGTCAGAGTGTGCTGGAGTCATAAAGTATCTGAATTGATTACTGGATGAGAGTTAAGGGCCTGGGACTAATAAACAGCTTTAATCATTGTGAAATACACTCCAGACACAGGCTGTAAATCTGAGACCTGAACAGAAGGGTAAAAATCGCACCATGCTGTAGTGTTACATTTGCCAACTTCTGCTGGTCTGTAATTTAGAGGCAGCCAGGCCACAGAACACATTAGTAATGGTACGGCGTCAGTGCCGGAGCATATGTGTTTGAAATGGAGTCGTAAATTAAGATTTAATGTCTTGGCTGAGAAACATGACAGAATCTGGAGAGAGGAGATTAAGGACAAATTTGGTTAAATATCATGTTGACTGCATGTTGAGTGTTTGACGCTCATCTATAATGCAAAATGACCGTTTTATTTTTATTTGATGTTAAAGGGGCTATTTTGCTTTTCCTTTTTAAAATCCTGAATATCCCAAGGATCTGAGTTGAGCCTCGAGACATGTAATGAAAAACGTCAAATGTAAAAGAGGACCCAAGGCAGGAACTGCATTCACACTCAAATAGTCCAAGAGATAAAGTTTTGTTTCTGAATATTTATCTTGAGAAGTCGCACTAAATAATTTATTCGAGTGGCAAAAGTCTACTGTTTAGTGTATGAAAATACAAAAAGATGCAGTGTGCTGCTTACAGAGTGGACCTTCAGGTCAGCAGCTGACAGCCGACTGGCTATCATACTGCGTCATGTAGTGATGGGGGTGGTCAAGGTGATTTTCACCCCATCATTTCATGTCTGTCAGTCTGTCAAGCGAGGCCAGCAGGTTCATCATTGCAACAGAATGGCAGAGCTTTCAACCTGCAGCAGTACATATCAAACTATAAATGGATGAATCCCTGTTTGACCGTCTTTTTTTTTCTTTTTTAATCTCTCAAGCACCACTATATCTGATCGACTTCAAACTTAGTGGGTGTGCTGCTGAGGACCCGATGAAGGCCTGTGTCAAGGGTGACGAGTTTTGGAAGAGCAGTTCCTGTAAAAGCTTCAGACTTCACTTTTGTTGGTAAAAGCTTGTTTGTGCTAAAAAAAGGGATGTGCTTCATCTTGAGTTATGGCTCGCCCATTCTTCACCACCCGAGACTCACAGATCACTGTCAGACAGTTTTGCTGCTGTCCAGCGATCTTACTGGACATATTTCATGCAGTTTATTTTGATCATTCACAGACAATGAAAAATAACAGGCAGTGAAGCAGAAAGTTAGGATGCTCTCCACCAAAGAGTGATAGAAGAGAACCAGCATCTGTTCACTTTAAACTGTCTCAGTTTGTGCATGAAACAGACGCTGCAGACCTTTCATACAGATTGGGTCTGTGTTTGAATTCACTGGCAATTTGGCTTCCATTATTGTTCCTAAATATTTAAAGTCCTCTGCCACTTCAATACCTTCCCCAGCAATAGTCATTTGTTGATGGGTGCAGCTACCAGTCCTAAACTCAAAAATAATATGCAAATGCCTTGGTGTTCTTTCATTGAGTAATTATTGTATTTTCAATCGAATGAAGAAGGCTACTTTGCATATGCTATACTGTGTTATAAATGGGATATTTCACAGTGAAATGTATTTGCTATGTTTTTCACTTGCAAACAAGAGTAGATTGAGCCCATGGATTCAGGCACATAGTTTACAAATCTGAGGGGAATCAACTATGAATCATAGAGCACAGCTTCTAAATCATGCAGTATTTTGAAATCCAGAGCCTACACATTAACACATGCATCTCTTCTATCTCCTGTCGGCGCCAGAGGACTCTGTACTTCCGTCCGTTCTGTATATTTGTGTTACGAGTAATTTATGTTGGGATTTTTTTAATGACTCTCTTAAGAAAGCTGCAACCTGGATTAACCCAGGACCAAGCGATCAGGCTACTGACAGGTATATTTTAAATGCACACTAGCACATACAGTAAGTTATACTGGTCATTCACATACAGGAGAGAGGACACACAAACATCTGACAGACGCGCAGAGCTCAGGGTGTGAACGCACAATCATTCAGCTAGAGAAACAGAAGGTAGGCAGTGAAATGACTGACAGATTTGGTTCTTTTACTGACCCACACAATAAAATGATTTCACACAGCTCACAAAGCTCCACAGGGGCCCTTATCAAAATCTTATCCGCCCTACCTCAAACTCACAATAACAGCTCTGACAAAAAACAAGATCTCACAGTACAAGAAGCTTTGGTGAAAATCAGAAGGGATCAATTGCAGTCAGATATGGATTCTCTGCATGTTTCCACTAAACCTGGGAGGCAAACTCGTATGCAACTCTTTCCAGAGAACAACTGAAATGCCTACGACAAGTCCTATGATGAAATGCCTCTGACAAAATTTAATAGCACTTGTCCCTTTGGCTGTCTGCCTGTAACGGGAGCAGCTAGCATCAGATAACCTAGTACTTCTGGCCTCAAGCCTCAATTATAGTTTGGGGTTAAAAAGGTGAAACAGTGAAAATAAAAAAGGCACCACGATGAGGACAGTGTTTCTGGCCATGTTTCTGAGAAAGCATGATGTTGTACAGACAGAGTAATTTATTGGTTGATCAATTTTGGCAGATCTCCAACATCAGGACCCATGTGAGGAAATCAAAACACTGACTGACAGTAGTTTATGCAGCACTTTAATACCTCAGTCTTCTCTGGTGTCATAAAGAGGTCAACAAAGGAATAGGAGACTATAAACGGTGGTATTGTTAGTGTGAAAATGAGGGAGCGATAAGATGAGACATTATTTACAGTTATATTCTAGGTAGAATAATTGTGGAATCACAATGCAACAAACTTGATTGGGCATGTTTTACTACCTACTGGTAGTTGTGGTAATTTTACTGCAATTATTTGAACATGAAAACAGCTCACAACAATGTCATAAATGCCCTATTCCCTGCTCTATGATTTTATAATAAATTGTCATCAATTATTATAAACAGGTACACACGTTGCCATGATTTAAGGGCTTTTTACAACTGTGCCCCAAATTAAAAACAGGTCATTTCCACATAATAGGGGGTCTTGATATGAGCCTTGTTAAACACCACATGACAGGAAATTTGTAAAACGTAAGATTAAAAACAACCAAGAACTTGATTTGAATTGCTAATGACTTTTGAAGATAACTGATGAAACTGTGCCACAATCTGAAATCAGCTTGACAAGAATTAACACTCAGTAGAAGTAACCTTGATATCAGAGTTCCACTGTTGTAAAATGCTTGGAAGCCAAATTGGAATTCCCGGTAGAAATACAAATTGCCATATTTGATACAAAAACAAGAACCTGCTCTGTGCAGCCTGATATGCATGAAACATCCTCAGATGTGCCACTTCACTCAACTACAGGTTTGGTTTCAGCAGGGAGGCATAAGCCCTGTGAGCCCAATCATGGGCCATTGCTGTCACACATTCACACAAACACACCAACCTTGCAGATTGGCTTGTGTTAAATGCAATCACACTGGGGGGAAACAGATTCATGTTATGAGTCTGTGAGTGTACGCCAATGCTCCTTTTTGTCCAAGTTAGACTATACTGATTATTTATTTAAAAGCAACTCTGATGCATGGCTGCAGATATAGATACTAAAGCCATGTGTACAAACAGCTACATATACAGACTTCTGCACGTAAACCATGTAGAAAAGCTGGGACCTGTGGGTCATAAAGTTGTATCTTACACTATTGATTGATATTGAGTCTTACATACACATTTGAATAGGAGTCTTTTAATGTATATGGTGTGTTTGTGTCGGTTACTCAGATGGATCAGCACCCAGTGTCTGAGCTTCTGTTTCCCCTACACACATTACGAATGAACATGAGAGCTACCGTCCATCACAGATAATAAATGACTGCAGGTTCCCCAGACCAGGAGAGATAAATGAGCACTGTCATTATGTTTACCTGGAAAGTTCCTGAAGCTGTCCATTACCACGTGGCTCTACCAAGTTCAAGAAAACGTCTGGAAACTGAAGAAACTGTCCTCATTACTGCCTTGCTGCCTAGATTTAGAATCATCACTGGAATGCAATTATATTTTTAGCGAGCTCTCTAAAACAGAAGTGACACAACGCTTCATAATTCCAGGAGCCACACAAAGTAACACAAGCAGGACCGTGAAACATACAGAAACCATTTCCTGTCTCCAAGTGAAGGGACCTCTCCTGTGATGTACAGCTATCATCTATCAGACGGTACTTAGACTGTGGCACAACACAGTGGACCGGAATTGCCACGCTGATTGTGATCAAACTCTTCAATCATTTCAGTGAGGAAAGATGCTTTACGTCTCTGCCTTCACCGAAGGTCGAGGTGTCTGGCTTTTCGGTCTAAAATATTGTAAGCTGTATCTTTGATAATGACACCAACCTGAGGAAGTGCAGATGGAGACTGGTGTGTGGGGACACCAGATGGACTCACACATGCTATATGGTGGTAATGACGGGGACAGCTTTTCCATTTCCATCAGTCACAATGACTGTGATGATGATTGCATCCATGTGTGGCACCTCCAGACTGGAAACATAAGAGAGGAGTGGACACACTGAGCAGATTTAGAAAGCCTCACTACCCATTCAGACACAGCCTGCTATCATGATGCATTAAACACCTACTGCCACACAAAGCTACATCCTTCACTAATTCAAAAGGACAATCCATTTTAAGGAAGGATCAGCCAACAAGAGAACTGAGATTAAAAGTGATAAAAATGTGTTTTATTAAGGGACAAGACAATCTGATCCTTAACATATGCTCCAGCCTGTCAAAAAGGCACTAGACGCTACAATCTGCCTCAACTCCAGGGACAACATTCAGCCCAGTGGAGTGTGCACAGGCCTACCAGCACAGTAGTTACTGTAAAGAGAAGGCAATGATGTACTGACCAAAACTGAGGGATATTTGTACCACTTGGAATTACCGACCCACCCTACCGAATTCCAAGTTGCACCTGGAATTCCTCCTCGAGTCGGGGTTTGAACTTGGAGGGTTGGAGGAACCTTACCAGCCAAGATGACCACCCCGCGTATCAACAGTAGTTTTTACTGTTTATAAGCACTTCTGTCGTTCACATTCGTATTCAAGACATTTGGCTCCTCATTTCTGAATAGCACGAGGAAGTACAGATGTATTGTCATTTCTATGTACAGTGCAGGGTCCCACAGGATAGTCTTTCGGAAGCTTCATACTTTTTAACAATTTAAAAAAAACACAAAAAAATGTTCTTCCATATGACAAATAAAAGGTTTTTAAAGACTACACAGAATCACTGCATGTGAAGGCTGTATACTGTGCTTGTTTATCCAACAGGAGTTCTAAGGCTTCAACACTATGTTGGCAACCTGCAGGTTTGCTTTTAACTGAGAAGTCAGCAGATAGTGTGAGTTTTCAGAAGAAAACTCCAGGGTTCCACCAGCTTATTCCTTAAGACACTAATATGTAAAACAGCACCCTGCAGCCATGTTCACAGAGAAACCATTTTTCAGCTGCAGAAATTCAAGACGCAGTTGAGTGCTCACATGACACAAGAAGAGTTTTGTTACAATGATAGACATTCAACTGCCTGAGGTTGCTAAACTGTGTGATAAACAGAAAAAACCTTTAAGAGGTTTGTGTCCATGTGATCAAGTATTTTTCTGTTTTCCTCAGAGGTCTGACACCATTTATTGAAGGTAAATGTTTCTCCCTCTGTATTGGAGACATTGTGGATGCAAAAACTATAGCAATGCAACAGAGTGTACAGAGAACCACACTTATTTTTCAAATAAATAAAAAAGTTGTAATGTTCCTGTGATCCATCCATCTGTCGATGATCTTCCACTTATTTCAGGCCTGGGTTACACAGACAGCGGGCCAAGAAGGGTACCCCAAACATCCCTCTTTCTAGCCAGACTTTTCAGCTGTTCCTAGGGGATCCAGAGGCATTCCCAGGCCTGATGGGATATGTCAATTTCTATTGAGTTCTGGCTCTACCTTTGGGTCTCCTCCCAGTTGCCCATGCCCTGTAAACATTCAAACGGAAGGTGCCCAAGAGGCACTCTGACTAGATGCCCGAACCACCTCAACTATCCCCTTCTAACGTGAAGGAAGAGCGGTTCTACTCCTTCGTGATGTCTGAACTACCCTTTCTCTACGGCTGAGCCCAGCCAACCGACAGGGAAAACTCATTTTGACCAGTTGGATTTGCAACCTTGTTCTTTTGGTCACAGATTTCCTGCCACTGTACTCCAATAATCTCATTATAATATATAATAATCACAGTTTTGTGGTCAACGTGTTTCTTTGTGCAAGTTTATCAAACGGGCTACACCCAAAATTAGAAATCACTATGCTACTGTTACCAAATATAGGCATTCTGTCAACATATGTGATTTCTGTAACATTAAATATGAATTCATAACTAATGGACATGGAACTAGATATGAGCAGTATTACCTTTATCATAGACACAGACTAGTGACTGGAATACTATTAATGCAGAAAACCCAGAGGGCCTTAAAAATGAACACATTTGAGAACATCGCCAAACAGCCCATACTCATTACCGGAGAACAGAACAGTGCCTGTTTATCGCAGCATTGATACAGCCTGATGTCTGTGGACACTCTGACATTGTCATTTTAGTAATTTTGTCTGTATCCTCTGAACAAGGAATTGTTATCACAGGAATAAATCCAGAGGGAGAAATAATGCAGCTCGAGGCCTGCAGCAAATACCAAGCAAACAAATATTAGCCAGTGATTCACCTTAAATCCCTCAATGATGTTTGTATCATCTCTCCTCCCAACCCCGAGCTGATGTAGACTGATTACTGCCAGTTTTGGTACACTATACTCTATTATCACCATTCACACAGGTACTAAACATTGGCGGACACGTGGCACACACACTTCAAGTCTACATGTACCACATGGATGCAGAAGCACATCTTGAGCTCACTGTTCACGATTGCAATATGTAAATGTGACATGCCAAATGAAGACTTTTACAGCTCATTCGTGTCCTTCCGGCCAAATGGTTAAAGAATCAGCCGAGTCAAAATATATCATTTCAAGAATTGACTTTGTCGTTGCACCATGCACCAGGCTGATGCATTTTTAAATTGTCTGCAATATTCAACTGCAGTGGTTTTGTTGTTAAAATGTGTCTATAGCTCCCAATGTCAAATGGATTGTTCCAAGAGCAAATCTTCCTACAAATCAATGTTTTCTTTCCTGCTGTGGCCCATGCGATGTGAATCTTAGCAAGATAACACCGTGTTAGAAACCCTACATTTAGGATTTCAGTGCATTTGTGCCCAGTGTGTGCCTGAGCATGTCCATGACTGTATAGGTATTTCTAATATTAAAGCATGATAACCATTTATGTCCACCCCTGTGAGGCATGATGTTGGAAAATGTCTCTTCCCCTTGATACCTAAAACCTTAAACATGTTCAGGTCAATATCATCCTCATATTACACACCAGGTTTACACAGACACACACACAAACTATCAACACAAGTGCCTGAGGTCAGTGAGTTTGTGTGTTACATATGATATAATATAGCAGTATATTTTATGTCAAATTCTGTATGTTGAGCTATCTAATGGCATGAAGCCTAAATCTAGAATGGAACTTGAGCACATACCTCCACCAAGGCCTCATGGAGCTCAGTAGTTTTTGTGTAATCCTATTGACACACACACACAAATGGATAGGGTTGAAAACACAATGTCCTTGACCTAGGTAATCAAGAGAGGATACACTAATGAAAAGAAAAAGGTATATGCTGAGGTGAACGCCCCCAAAAAAAGGCACAAGAAATGGACGGGAAGCAGCTTGTGTGTGTCTCTGGACTGAGGACTTCTTTTCCTCAAAAGGCTTAGTCTGTGATTGTTCCTTAAATCCTCTAAAGCTGATCTGACCCCACTTTGCCCAAGAAAGACCAACGGCTGTTAACCTTCCACTGTGCATGAGTGTTTATGTAGGTATCAAAGGGAGATGTTTATGCAGGGGGGGGGATTATGTGAGCCTGAGCAAACGGCGCGCGAGAGAAAAAAAAAAGAGGTGGTGACTGTTAATGTGTGTGTGTGTGTGTGTGTGTGTGTGTGCGTGTGTGTGAGCCTCAATCCCTTGTTGTGTTTTCCTATAGTTTCCTGCGTCAGTGAGACCCATACCTTCTCTTACATGGATATGGAGCTTTAAACAGTTAAACTTGTGTCCATATCATGAAAGATGGACAACACGCCTCCACTTGCTCCCAATATCCATAATTTAAAACAAAATATTCTGGGTACGAATGCTGCCATCTTGTGAATATGGAGCCAGTGTCTGCGTATTGTTTAGCTGTGATACAGAGAAAATGCTTTACTCAAGAACCCCTCGCCTGAATGTTTTGGACTTTTTCCTGTGTCCTCTTTCAAGTGTGAAAAGCAAATGCCGGAAAATGTCTGCACCTGATTATCCAGAGTTCATGTCTGAAAATGGATTATATCTCCTCAGTGCTTATATTGGTACTGGTATTAATTAAGGGGGACAAATCCAGAATCCTACAACAGAGCTGATTTCACAGTTCAAATAAATCATAGCTTTTTAGTGTGGGCCATGTGCAATCCACTAACATGGAGGAGGCTAAGTTAATGACCTATAGCGCTTTTGGGGAGCAGTGTTCTCCATTTTTATAATGTTCAATGATAAAGCTTTGATTCACCAGTAAATATCATCTGATTTAAAACTGCAGCAAAGGTCAACTACTCTTAAAGTAAAGAAATCACTCAGTAGGAATTTGTGTTCAACCACTCAAAAAGAAAAAGGAAATCTTTTCTGTAAATGCTGGGCTAAGTTACACCATTAAAAGTCATCTCCCTTTTGTTTATGAATTTATTATGTAAGCAGAACAAAGATGTGCAACTAGCAGGCTATTCATTGTTATGTATTTCAAAGCCTCTGACAACTTTCATCAAAGTGGTTGAGCTTTTAATGTATTCACTTTTGAGATTCCCTCTCCTCTTATCTCAGCCCTCCGTCTCCCTCCCCCGCCCGCGTCTTACCACAGAACTACAGATGATCAGTGAGTTTCCCCGCTAACAACTTTCTCTGCCTTCTGCCCTCAGTTCACAGAGTTTTTTCCACCTGTCAGTAGTAGAGGAGGAGATGAAGGAGGAAAGGGTAAAGGTGTGGTGATGAATTCCTTTTCAGACAATGTAATCACAGACAGGACTCCTGGCTCCTAATCAAGTGGCATAAAAGCTGGGGGGGGGGGGGGGGGGGTTAGTTTGTTACAACTCTCTGCAAGAAACGCCACCGCAGAAATTCCCCAAGCATGTCACGTACACTCCTCTAGCAGGTGGGTGGTCAGGAGCTGGATGCAGAAAAAACATTTCTGCTATCAAAAAGCTTCAATGTAAAAGACAGTAACACAAACATAACAGAAACACAATGATAAAGGAGGGTAAATGAGAATACAACAAAATTCACTGGGACAGTAAGTGGGGGTGTTGACGACATTTTTAACACACGATGAACACAAAAGTGAAATAACATAAACATTCAGAATACAAATATCTCAGGATGAAAAAGAGGTGTCATAGAAAATGGCAACAAGATCACAAAAGGTTGCGTCCATTTTGAACAACAGGTTACTTCAGCAAGCTGTGCTGAAAGGTTTCAGAAGAAAAGCAGATATTCGATTATTTACACTGAAGAATCACAGAGAACAGACAGTGGTTCAGATCTGTTTTAGATGAGAGGCCCTTAAAAGTGAGAAAAACTCGAGGCAGAACCTTCAAAACTAAAGTACTGACAGATGATGCAAAATCCAGAGCTGCACAGAAACCTCCGTGTCAGATTATAAGCAGAATCCACCTGTCAGTGTGCGAAACATCGTGAATAAACAAGATTTAAACACAAGTAATAATTTGCTTCAGTATGAAATTATGCTAATCATGAAAGCGCAAATACATCCAAGCAGGATGACTTCCCCACTGTCTGACATGTATATCAAGCAGGTTGCACGCAGAGCAATAATATCATAAGCAAATGCTGCCGCTGATCAAATCCTTCCCTCTGCTCGTAAATCCCCTATAATGCGAAATTGAAACCGCAGGCAATCAGGTAATCCAACAAGGTGTCTGGACCTCCAGGGCACCCATAACTGTCTCGTTGAGGATTCCTCGCTGTTGAGGGACTTTGACAACTGACATGTGGGAGCTGGAGGCGGCCAACGGTTTGTGGAGCGCTGTTCACTTGACTGAGGAGAAAATTGGACGGCGACAGTGAGTTGAAACACTGCAGTGAATGCATTTCTCTTTTCAAGCTGCAGCGATTAGACGGGAGTTATATGCACAAGCTCCACCATGTTATTAGTGGATTGAGATGTGGCTTTCAACGTGCACGTTTGTAGAGAAACGCATGCATGATATTCACATAGGCCACCTTATTATAAACTCCTCGTCATTCAATATTAATCAGCCACCAGCAGGGAGAGATAAAGATGGAGAAGGATAGAAGGGTGGAAGTTGGGCAAAAGGAACGATAGCGGCGAGCCCGGGTTTGAGCGTTTGCGTGAGGCGGATGGTGATTTGTACACTCTACTCTGCCCTCTGATCACGCACTCCAGCTACAGCTACTTCAGTGAACCTGTTATCACACTGTCGAACATGTGTCAAGAGGCTGACAGCCTGATTATTGCGAGCTATATCACACAAAAGCCCACAGTTATCGTCGCTGCCATGTCAAAGTTAAACTCGCAGCCGATTAGTTATTGTGAAATGAATCATTGACGGTTTCATCCCGGGCTTCACTGGACAAACGTCAGCTAATTACCATCATCAGTAGAGGAGAGTCGTGTTTTGACAACAAACACTTTCAGCTTTGATATGGAGCTGTGCCAATCAAGTCTCATAATAACCACTAAAACAAAAAGGCAGATTTCTCCTCTGCTCGTCCAGCCTATGGAAACAGAGTGGACACAACAACTGAACCGCCTCTGTACATTTCAATCCAGTACAAGAATAGCACTATAACGTAGCTTTGCAAAGCTTATATTATTACATTTATTTCTGAGAAGTGAACAATATCTATGGGGACCTATACACACAGCAAATATTTGTTATTATCCAGTTGAGTGTTCCAATTATAGTAACCAAATACTCCAGGGAAATTTGAAAGTGTTGATGTAAACATAAGAGGGCGATGTTATCAGTGAGATGTCATTCTGCCACCAAGGTGAGGCAACAAATCCATAAGAGGCAGTGACTCACAAAGTAATGATCCCAGTGTATTGTAACATTAAGGAGACACAGATGATTGCATTGTTAGGGAGTCAAGTAATCCCATGGCAACAACTTCTTTAAATATTTCCGAGCAGGATTGTTATTCAAATCCAGTTTATTCGGTTTCTGCTCACTTAATTAAAAGTACCTTTTCTCTTAATGCATCTCTTCACTAACAGCCACTCAGTCTTGGATCTGCATGAATACCTTCCCATGCAAACACACTCATCCTCACGCAATGGACCAAACACACTCGATCACAGAATCAGTCTCTGTGTCCTTCACATGCAGAAACAGCACTGCTCTACCCTTACTGTGCGTTTCTTTCCTTCCGTTATTCACCTTGCACTTAAACAGAGAATAACCGATAAGAGGACTTTTTAGTTTTATAACACCGCTGATAAGGGGCCGTCGCAGTCTTTTTAGACTCAGGCCTTATCTGCTTCCCTTTATGGCTGCAGCTTATCAATGATTCCTTTCCAGACATTTCAGGGGATTAGGCCAGATTTACTTTAGGATTATTTCGCTTCCGGAATTCCATCCGTTTACACTATCATGTCAGGGACAATATGATAACGCCGACAGGCTGAAACATCTATTTGTGGAGGAGGAAATTCAATTAATTTTACTCAAGGAAAGCACTCATCCATTTAATTTACTACATACCTTTAAAAAAATGACTCAACCCTTTATATAATTTCTCCATTTTGTAGGTGTTATTGGCAACGTAAACTCTTACATTGAAGCTCTCAACATGCAACTTGAGGCTTAATATTTTACACTTTAGCCATACGTGATTGGCTGGAAGACGTTCTCTTCATGATCCCAGGAAGTGCCGTCGCTTTGACAAACTCACCAAACTCTGCTTTGGAGTCTTGATAAGTCTCCTCGCTGAATGTTGGAGATGAACCCTAGTTTTATATTTTTAACTGATGTGAATTTCTCTTTAACTTGCAGGCTGTGATTTGGGCAGTTTGGGCCGACATCACTCAGGTCCTGGTACTTTCCCCTCGCAGCAAAATGATCTGACCCCTGCTGAGTTTATTACGATCTTTTTGCTTTACTAATCAAATATTTGCTGCCATGCATATACAGTACATTTGGATGTCATTCATATTTCTTGCTGCGATTCACATCTGTTAATAGTATTCATGAAGTCACTTTCCAACTCAGAATTCAACCCCTACTCAAGCCTCCAGGTTACATCCCACACCGCACGTGGTCGGCTGTGAACACCATGGACTGACATGTTGTGGGTGTCAGAGAAAGTGAAGTGGGTTTTACTCCAAGAAGCTCAACTACATGCAAAATAAGCAGCTAATACCAAAGACTGACTTCAAATCCAGGCCTACAGGCAGCCATGCGAACAAGAAATACAAAAATGAACCCAGCAGCCAACGGGGAGGGCATGGCAACATGGGCTGGCACTTAGCAGCAAGCTAACAGAACACACAACCAGGTGACAATAGGAACACACGATGTTTAGCCAGCACTGTGGGAACAAACAATGGAAACGTCTTACCTGTGATGACTGCGCTCCGTTAGCCACGTCGCACAACATTCATCTGCAGAAACATGTCGGTGGCGTCCAGAAGCCTTAATTCAAATCCCCACAACCTGAGAGAGTCGTCCACTGGTTGATTTGTGGCTGCAGTAGCTGCCATTTTGTCATCAATGTGATTGAAGCTACACCTGTGTTTACCTGACACTTCCTGTCAAAATGGCCACCTGACAGGAAAGTGAAAGGTCCCAGTGACAGCTGCAGGTGGGTTGTTTTTAGCTCTTTCTCTTCTTCAGCACAGACTCAGAAAACTGTCTTTTTCATTTTACACTCCAGGCTAACTAACGGCAGCTAGCCTGAACAGAGAGCTTTATTCACATTCAGGCAGACAGCAGAGAGAGTTGCATTATGGGAATTGTAGGATCTGGTGTTTTAGTTAGTTAGTTGTTCCCACGTCACATGAATCAAACCAGAGCAACACACAGCCAACATCATGGGACAATATACAATAATAACAACAACAAACATCTCCTTTATGGATATTGATCCATACGGTAACACTGTAATGCTAATATGACTCCTGTGAGTATTTCAGCTTTATTGAGGTACAAAACTAATTGACTAGGGTTCTTCGTTACTGAGATGACTGCAAGCTCTGAAAAAAAGCTAGTAAGCAAACCTTCAGTTAAAATTAATTCATTATTATTTTGTACAGTTTACTATTTTTGTTTAACTTACAAGCTCAACACATTTTTTTTGTTTTCTTTAAATAAAACCTTGGGATTTAAAGGGTTTTTATTTCATGCAATGAGGAAAATGATTATTTATTTTCCCCACTTTTTTAGTTTCTACTTCACAGCATCCCCCTGTGTACCTTGACTAAATACGTATCGCTTCGTGGGACATATGTTTGATACCTTTAAAGCCAGCTGAAGACTTGTCAAGAGTAATGAAAAGAGACAACTTCGTCAATATCCAATTCAATCCAGTGAAAGCTGTGCAACAGGGCTCATTACACTGATTCAAGTTTGATGTGTGGACAAAAGAAGCAGATTATATGCTCAAAGCAGAGATGTCTCCTGGCACCTAAAAATAATATAGACAATAAACAATTCAGTTAGAAAGGGGGGGGGGGGGAAAAGACTTGTCTCACCGTACAGAAGAACAAAAGAACAAATGATTGGTTTCTGCTTCGGAGTGTATCAGCCATTTATACACCTCTGCAGTCAGTTGGAAACAAGCGATCCCATAGCTCATCAGCACCCTCCAATCCTTACCAATAGCCTACAGTGGTCAATAATATTGATCACTGATGTCTAGTGCCTGTAAACTTTAACATGTGGTCCCCAAAAATATATTTATTTTAAACAAAGACTGTATAAAGATGGATGACGCATCTCCTCTTCTTCACACTATTTATTCACCATTTCTGTACTCAAAAAAATGTGTGAAACATCTTAAAGCAACAATAGATGTATAAACAGATTTTTGCCCCAAAAAATGTCTATTTTCCTGTTTTAAATCACACAGAGACAAGAATAAGAAATGAAAACAAAATATCTGGCACAACATACTTTTGATTTGACCTTGTTTTTGATTATTCGTGCTTCATACGGACACATGTTGTCGATTGTCAAAAAGTATTAGTGTAGAGTCATATCCTGAGATAAGTGCCACGGTGGTGATAAAGTGTGAAATAATCTGATTGTGCTGTGACTATAGTGTCCACGATATGAGCAGTTGGGAGACAAGAGACAGAAGCAGGCTGCATTATTACCAGAGGAGCAGCTAGTGCCCACCTGTCGGATTAGTATGTGCTGCACTCCACCACAGCCCGCACGCAGCTTAATAAGTACTGTAATACTCCGAGATAAGAAGTAGATTCAAAGAACATCAATTTCCTGTGCTCCTTCTCTGTTCCTTTACAGAATGATTATGTTTTTTCTGTGGAGTTTTACTTTTCATGTATTTTCTTTCTATTCAGTTATGCCGACAGTTTGCTGATGTGACAGCATTCTCTTCCACTTGTAATGAGGGTGATACATGAAAGCATTTACTGGTTCAGTCAGACACTTTCAAGAGAGTCATATAGTTTCCAAAGAACCTGCGAGGACCCGCTGCTTCTGAATGAGACTCTGCACTAATGATTATTATAAATCCAGTGATTATTTTCTCTATTAACAAGAAATTCTGTCTATTATGTGTCAATAAAAAGAGTCAAAATGTTGATTATCTTTCTTTCTATTTGTCGGTTAAACACACACACACACACACTCCACATGGTGCCATTTAAGCAAAGCATGTGGTTATGTGCATCATGTCACTGCCATTAAAACGGAGTGACATTAGATAAAGCAGTAAGTTTGTTGCTCCCATACAAGTGTCTCACTTCCTGAATGAAACTCATTAATCACTGACCCTTTAATCAGCAGACGGTTCACATTTCTCATAAAATCTTTAGTGACGAACTTGTCACGGAAAGATGTTACACACACACACACACACACACACACGGTCTGTTGAGCTTGAATACCCTCGGTACCACCCACACTTGAAAGGTACAGTGCAGCGGTACGGCCACGTAATGATCACACATGCTCGGAGCCTCAGGTTTTAATTACAGGCTTCCAGAGACAGACAAGAACCATCGCTTTCAATTAGAAAACACACACACATACACTCATACATATACACCTACACACTCTCACATATCCAGAGTCTGAACACAATCAGACTGAAAGGTAATTGTCAAAGCATAAGAGAGTGAGACAGGTTCAAACTATTCTTAAAGCCAAAGCGTCGACATAGTTTTAATTGTTATAATTAGTGTCGTCAGGAATAAATGCAAATAGACCAAAAGACTTTCTTTCAAGTTTCGAGTTACTTTGAGAAGCGTCTGATATTTGACAGGATCCAGACGCACAGAACAGAGAAGCTCAGACACAGTCAAGGACACACTTCAGTTCATTGTGCAGTTATCATATTTTGAAACAAGCCAGTGGCAACGATTTAACAGGATTGTGATATTAGTTCAGTGTATCTACCTTCAATGTAAAGAAAGAAACTATTGCTTTAAATCTGAATGTGACATTTATCTGGAGCTGATAAGATTAATCAATCAGTCGGTGAGAAATCAAAGAGCAACCGGTTTGAAAAGAGAAAAATACTTTGGAAGAAACAATAATTATCCATTCTGTTGTCACATGATCCCAGTGGTTACAACACAGAGCACATTCTCCTTAAGGTCCCAACTAACAGAGCTCCGTAAAATCATAAATAAATAAAAAGTATTTTTTATTTTCATGCAGCACATGCTTGCAATACGCTTTTCATAGAGAATCATTTCTTTTAACACGTTTTTATTTTATTTTCCATTGACCCCTACATGTGTCCAGTGTGTGTTTAATGTATTTTTGTGTAATTTGAATGAAACAGTTTTATTATTTGCCTTTGCTTTTTAACTGTAGAAATCATTGACAAATGTCCACAAAGTTAAATACCTAAGAGTGAACATTAACAACTACCCAAAGTTTCACTGCTTGTGCAATAAGCGATGCAGGCTGTAGATTGACACTAATCCTGCTGCTCTCTCTCTGTCATCCATTCCTCAGGATAATTAACACAAAGCCTGCAGACAGTCTCCCTGCTCCCCCTCTTACCGGCCTCCTAAGGACTTCACAGGTATAGGAGAGGTGCGGATAGAGCGGGAGAACAAAGACGAACGAGCGAGTCCCTTGGATTAATAGTGCAGGGGGAGGCAGACGAGGCCGGTGGGGGGGGGGGGGGGGGGGGGGGTTTGGCTGCAGAACCTTTAATCGTCTCTTTGCACTCTATAAGACACTCAAGTGACCGGTTGCCAGAAGTACATTTATTCCGGAGCACTTCAGACAAATTGGTCGATGTTGGCCGACGCCGCCTTTGTTTTTCTTGTCCTTTGGCGAGAAGCAGCAGCAGTTCGGGGGGGAAACGTTATGGGAGAAGTTGTCTGGTGTGTAAGATTCATTCAGTTGCTTTATAGAGATTTACAGTTATTGAGCAGCACTGCTGATACAACAGCTACACGTGTAACCATTAAAAAAGTTGTTCATTACAGAAAACTTTGCTGCTGACTTTACAGAACTCCCTCAGAACAAAAGTGTGTGGAGAAGGAAATATCTATTTTCTGTGAGGTCATATGGAATGAACATATTGTGCTCGACTCCATATATTTATAATAAAGGAAAGATCCTAAATAAACACTCTACAATAAAGTCACATGATATTGTGAATGGTATTATTTCTAAAAGACCCAAAAAAAAAAATCAAGTAAAGTTGACGTGACAAACGGGGTCATGGCGCCTCAGGAGAATTCCCCCCCCCCCTTCGGACCCTCAAAGGAAAAGTGGCACATATGAATGGATGACATCTCCTCTAGTGCCACCATGAGGTAGAGATGAATATTAATCACTTTAGTCCATCTCCTCTTTTTAATTCCTTCTGTTGCATGAGGTGACGATTTGTGCTGTGCTTTGCTTTATAACCATTAATGTGCAAACTAATTAAATTCCCATCAGCCTCAGATGAACATTACACCTGTTTAACTTTTACATGTTAACAAAGCTCTGCTCAAAGCGCTGCGTTGTGGTAAAGCACGGCCGCAGAGAGCAACTACTGTGGCTGTGGAGTCTTAGTATCGTTTCCTCAGTCAGAGTCAAGTCATTTCTCAAACGATAGCAATTACTTCTCGGTGCTAATCTCCCTGTAACAAACACACACTGTCCTCTTCTTCTGAGGTCACACTTCCATCACAACGTGTGGATCGACTATAAAGAATAGAAACTCAACAGCATACACAGGCGCATATCAAAAAATATGAATATTGAGAAGAAGTTCAACATTTTATTTACAAAAGTGAAAATCCAATATAGTCTAGACTCATCACGCGTAAAGTAAAATGTTTCAAGCATTTCATTTATTCTACTTCTCAGAAGTTGGACATTTCTGTACAGTAAACCCTCTTCTGATTGATCTTGGGAGTACTTTGAAATGCTGGAGTTTTTTATTTCCATGTGCTCAAAAATACACAGACTAATATCTTTGCCTGATTACTGCATTTTATTGAAGGCTTTGGAAAAAAGCAACAAGGGTTATTTTCCAATCAAAACATAACCAAACTTATGAACCAAAGAAAAAGCCACACATCCCTCTACTGTGTGTTGTGTCCAAAACATCATCATTAACAGAAAATACAGAGCACAGAAATCCTCTACCGTTAATCTAGTTAAGAAAAGAATAGTAAGAAAGACCTTTTGAGTTTCAACGACAGGTAAGGCTGAAAGCATAAGGCTGTAACTCTGACTGCTACTCAACTCTATCAGTGTCAGGATTATCTCCTTCACAGGGAGGATGAACAACCTAATGAAAACACATGACCACGGAAGTTCCAGAAGAATCGGTTATAAAGGATCATTTATGTCTTTGTCTTTGGACCCAGAGTAAATCAAATTTGGTTTCATTAAATGACTGTTGGGGAAACTAGCGCCGTTTTATTAGTTCCACCAAGTAGGTTATGTTCTCATCGGCGTTTGTTAGTTAGCAGGATTAGGGAAAAACGACATAACTGATTTCCATGAAAGTTTGTGGAAGGGTGTGGGATGACCCAAAGAACATCTAATTTGGGAGTGAAATTGGATAAATGGCCGGATCCAGGATTTTTTGGTAACTTTTCTTTAATGTGGCAATAGGGCATTTGCTTTGGCGAAGCTTTGCGCTCTCTGGGTGCCCCTCTAGTTTCTTCATGAGTTTCAAATTACAACAAACTAAATATTTCTTTAGACCTTATTCAGATTCTGCATGAAACAGATACAAATTGAAAAAGAACTCCTTACTTCACAATACAAGTTTCCAAATAATCAATTGTTCTGTGAAAACCTCTGTAGACAATGTGTTTTTCTGTGAAATCAAAAAATATCAAAGCTTTAATGTCATCACTATAATGTCACGTGTGGAAACAAGGCAGAGCAGCAGGAAAGCTCCACACACCTTTCTGTAAGAGTGATGAGTTTTGCCCCTGGAGTCAAAATGAAAACAGTGACGACACAACCTAAGAGCGTGTAATGTTTGCAGTCAGTTTTTGGAACACGGTTTTGCACAAGGAGACGTGATAAATGGCAACAACTCAAGCTGAGAGCCTTAATGTAAATTCAACCTCATTTGCACAATCCTGCTGCACTGCTCCAAGGCCTCCTCCTCCTCCGATTGTTTAATACGTGGAAAGATGAGAAAATATGAAACTTTTTTTGGGGGGTTATTAAAGTGCTCCAACACACCATCAATTAGCAGCAGTATGTATATATACATATAAATGGGGTTCAGCACTCTTACAAATCAACCATTTTAAAATCAGCCATTTTACAGTCGAGAAACGTTCCCTCTCAACAAGAAAAGAAAAAACATCTTTTGAGTTCTGTCAGTAGTTACTTCAACTTCCTGTCTGGTAATGACAAAACAATTTTTTTTTTTTTTTTTTAAAATGGAAGAAAAATTAACACAAACGTAAAAACAAACTAAAAAGTAAAATACCATCTTGCAGAATATCATCCAAACTTTACATACGTACAAAATTACATTTCTTTTTTCTTTTCAAAGAATAGATTCTGTAAACACTGCGTTCGGTCCTTCGGGTTCATTTTGTCCTCATATCTGCGGCAATCGTTTTTTTTCCATAGAAAATAGTTCGAGGCCCCTTCTCTGGCACCTGCAGAAGATTTTTGCTATATACTCCTCAACCCCCCCCCCCCAACTCTTTTAATTTCCCTCAGATTTTCGACCCTCTCCACGTCAAAACCACAGAACGAAAGAAAGTACAACAAATGAGTGGAAGCTCTAGCGTGGTGATGTTTCTATGTGGGCGATTTAAAAAAACTGTGGGGGTGCTTTGACTTTTTTAAGCACTCACATAAACCCCATCTTGAGTTAAAAAAAAAAAAAAAAAAAAAAAAAAAAAAAAAAAAGGATGTAAAGGAATCCACAAAGAGAAGGGACAACGTGTGTGGGCTGAAGACAGTGGACAAGGCTAGGTCTGAATATAGATAAGGCATAGAATGGGTAGAGGCTGGGAAGGTTTGGATTACAGGAGTCCACACGTTGGGCAGATTGTTAGCCTTTTTCCAGTACATTTAAAAAACGAAGGGGGTGAGAGGGTGGCATCAGAAAAGATGTTTGTGAAGTGACCGACTGATTCACAGGCCTTGCAGGAACTCCTGGAGCTGCCGGACCAGCTCCGTGTCCACGGTCTCCATCAGGACCCCGAAGCCCTGGTCCCCCATCAGGGCCTGCTGCGCCTTCAGCTTCTCGTAGACAAACTGCTGCAGAGAGACGCTGTGCACCGGGTCCTCCAGGGCCAACTGCAGCGGGACAGAGAAAAGCGTGAGTGACAGGGCGAAGGCCGACAGGATGCAGCCTCAGGTATCACGTTCACCGACAGAAAACAAGCAGCTCATATCCGGGTCATGCACTGTTAGACGTACATAGCATTCAACCGATCTGAAATTTGCTATCGTTGCTCGTATCACATATTGAATTCCAAATTAATTAAAGTAAAGCTGTTTTGTCTATGATTTAAATAAAATACGTACGTTTCAGGGAATATGTTGACAATCAAAGCTAATCTCATGCAGATGTCTTTTTCACTCTCAGGTTGGAAAAACATTTGCAGCAAATAAAAGTTTTCCAGTCTTCTTGGATATGCCTGTAAACCCCAAATCTGGATTTCAGATTTTCCTTTTTTCCTCAGTCATTTCAATTTCATATTTTATTTCTGTGGATATTCCAGATATATTTAAAACACACTCTATTTGCAAATATATTTAAAAGCATTAATTACTACAAAATACATTTGTCCTATAAAAAGTATGGTTAACCTTAGAAAATCAATTAAAATGAAATGATATGGCTATTTGAGCAACACAGTCTGTATTATCCAAACGTCCTTGTGGTTTTAAAACCGTCCTGCAGATTGATTAGTGTCAGTATGTGTTTGTGAACCCTTTGTCCCTGCAGCTTGTTTTTTTGCCTTCTCACTTAGGTTCACTTTGATTTCCCCACAGATTCATTATTGTTATGTTTGACCCCGACATCCTGAAACCTTTTGGAAAGCAGCTCCGCATTCTGAACTACACAAACACAAACTCCCCCAGTGACCAAACCTCCTTCATCATCGACGAACAAAAACTCGTCATTTGGGCAGGAGTTAGCTGAACAGCCCCAGAAGAGCCTCACACATCACCAGTAAGAAAAAGAGGAAAAGAAAATCAACTTTGGTCCTTTGAGAAGCAGAAGATTGTAATGACTGCCAATCACTCGAAAGAATCCTTGTCATGCTAAACAGTTCTTTGTCATTACAATGCAATCAAACTAGTGAAGAGTGGCTGTTGGAGAGGGGCTTAATGGAAAAGATGTCATCTAACCTTCATAATTACCTTCAACACAAAGACCTGCTGGTGTGTGTGTGTGTGTTGTCGTCAGACCATGTCCTCTGTTGCTTTGTGTGTGCAAAATATCAAGGCCTTTGCTTATAGACAATTAGAAGTCTGCAGTGTCTCTGCAACAATGCATCCATTAAAAGTACCTTGTTATAATATCATATGCACTGATGGTAAATGCTGTAGATAAACTACATTTACTATAAACATATGTACAACACATATATATTATATTATACATACATGTGACAGAAGAATTTAATTTTCAGCGACTTCTGTATGAAATTGTTGTGCACATGATAAATAAAGTATTGATTCTTAAATATATATGCAGTATACACACACACACACACACACACACACACACACACACACACATATTATAACTGAATATTGAATAAAATAAAATTGAATTTACATATTGACCTTCTACAGAAAGCCAACAAAACAGACCATTAAAACAAAGTAAAACAAATGAGCAGCTCAGTTTTCAGCAGTAGTGTAAAGTAAGAACACACGGTTGAGAAGCAGCAGATGAAGATACAGTTACATTAAGAAAAAGCAGAATGATACTAGAGACACAAGCTTAGAAGCTAAATGTTTTATGTAGAAAAGATAAAGAGCGAAGTTCTGGGGACACCTGCTGTGCTGAATATCTGCACCCAAATGAGAACAGACAGTGAAGCTACCAGTAAGAACAATAAGCATGATCCACTGTCATCCCAGAGGAAAAGCAGAGACTGTGATGAGAAGAAGAGGAGGGGAAAAAAAAGGAAGCACAAGGCAAGAATAGGTGAGGATTAGTAGGCAGAGAGGAAAACAGAGAAGCAGCGTAAAGGAAACTTTGTGCGAGAAAAGAGGTTATCAGGAAGTGCCATGATGACGGTGTTCGAGGAGAACACCATAAAGAATGTGAGTGAGAGAGAGACAGAGCGAGAGAGAGACTGCAATCACAGCTGAGGCTCATTGTTCAGGACAGAGCGGAGGAGGAAAGAGAGGAGTGGGCACCGCGAGCGGAGGCAGAGAGAGAAAGGAAGAGAGAGACGGATGAAATGACAGGGTCTGTGAAAGCCCTCGTCTCTAATGTAATCCCCAGACTACTGCTGCCCTTCTCCAAAGCAAACAAAGTAAGGAGTCCTGTATCATTACTGTAAAAACATCAGTGCTGCTCCAAATCAGACGACACCAGGGCTCTCTCTCTCACACACACACACACACACACACACACACACACACACACACACACACACACACACACACACACACACACACACACACACACACACACACACACACACACACACACACACACACACACACACACACACACACACACACGGAACCAGATGGTATTGAACACACATCACGACTGTTGCATTAGGATATCTGGTGCGATACAAAACCATCAGCTACAAAATCCCTGGTTATCAATTTACTGAAAAAACACAAACAGACCAATTAAGATAAAGTTTGTGATGCACGTGGTCCTGTTCTTCTAGTGGCGTGACCACAATTGCATCCTGCCCCATATTGAAGCTGACGTCTTCTGGATGGACTTAATAAAAACTAAATACGGATGGAAAATATTTCCACAGTTCTCGGTGCTTCCCATACGTTACTTTACTTGTGTGGAAATCAATCGCACTAATACGTTCAGAATCATCCGAATATGGAGCGACAAAGTGAGATCCCACAACAGGTCGTTACTCAAGACCACAGCCAAACCATCAGGATTGCCTGGGACACAAGTGAGGTGATGTACTTAGAGCTCTTGTGATCAGATTAACTCGAGGCAGACATTAATACCAGGTCTGAACAGAGTCAGACAGGCAACTGTGAAGTGGAGTTAATGACGCAGCAACCTACACCGTTCCGGCTCTTATCCTCATAACCCGTTCCTCAAGTCTAACACCAAACACACAAACACAGCACGTGTACGTTGTGCGTGTGTGAGATGCAATTAGCTGTGGGGCTGTATGATGTACTGGAGTGTAAACCAAGAACTGTATTGAGTAATCAGATGCTGCCAGTGTCGGGTTTAGTGGATTACACTGCAGGCAGATATTAATTTCATCAGCAAATTTATGACACATCAGTTACGGGGCCTCGGGAGCCAGTCACCTTCAGCATCACTGACTCGACTTGAAAGCAGCTGTCAAGTGGTCAAATATGAGTCAGAGGATCACGTCGATCCAACTGAAGTTCAGGACAATAAATCTAAGCGCCGTTTAAAAAGGTTTTCTGGGGGTGAATTTCAGCAGCGCATCAGTATAACATGTTCAAACCAATGTTAACCTTACTTTTATGTAACCATCTTAAAAGGAGAAATAAATAAGAGTTAGTGTTTTGTTCTATTATTCAAATGATTAATTACCATTATCTAAAATGAGAGATAATGGATCATTGACAGCAGAAGATTTTCTTCTTAACTTTGCTGCTAAACAGGTACAACTGTGTATGGGCAGTTATATCGACCCAATCAGTGACTCAACCCATTTAAACTGTCAGTAACTTGTACCTCAAAACCCAGAGGACGTAATTTCACCAAATCTGATGCACATGCTCTCGGGGCAAGTGTTCTGATGTAAAATTCTGATGGGACATATTGATTGATGAATGTGGAAGTGACTCGCGAGATAATCAGCCACAACATATGAAGAAACCAATCGTGGAGCCCATCGGCTAATGTCTGACGATGTATTAGCCTCTGGGGGCAGCAGCCAATAGGAGCTTCCGGTTGTAGACGGCAAATATCCTGGTGGTTAGGTCCAGACGACATTTTGACTAATCTTTATTAATAGCTATCTGCATATGAATGCAGATAAATTAAAAAGCTGATAGCCGATGCATTTCCACCTCTTTAGCTCTTCACGTGGACTGTTTCCCTGCAGGCAACCATAGCCTGCTCAAATGTGATGGTCAAACTAGAGATGGAATCCATAAGGCCTTTTCCCTTGCCTACACACTCTAAATATTCACATTCAGAATCTGTTTATAGAGATTATAGGACAAGAACAATATGATGGAAGTCCAGCACTGTCTCGTGATATAAACCAATAATTGCTGATAAAATCCAGGATTTCACTTCATGTTCGGTAAATGGTGGATTTGTCTCTCTCATGCCCGAATCCATCGATAGCCTAATTGAATGACAGTGTGACCTACGACTAGCGGCTGTCACACATGGAAACCATGGAAACCGCAGCAGTTTCTCCAGTGTAATTTCACACAAACCAGATACTGTGTCAGGCTGGGCTTTTCCAAAGGTCTGTTACTGGTGCATGTGTAGGGGAGCTCATCATCTAACACTCTTGGACACATAAGATAGGGTTAATGTAGGGCACAAGGTGGTTTTCACACCTACAACTGCACCACGTACCTCCATCCCTGCTTTATGTTGAAAAACAAGATGACATAAACAGATTATATTTAATTTAAAAAAACACCTCCAGCTTTGAATGCTCCTTCGCTTGTTTTCAACTCAAATAACAGACTAGATTGAATAAAGGCCAATTACAGGTTTTCTACTTCTGCCAAACAAAACACACAACTCTGCAAAAACAATGAAACATTGAATGTGAAGCATCAGTAAATAATGCACCGCTGTTTTTCTTTTTACAAACCAGGTCGTCTTCTGCAGTGTGGACCGGCGCTTCGCCTCCCTTCATGAGAACTTGTGAGTGGAGCCCGGTTTGAGAACAGACGCAGCGGGTGAGCGCGTGTGTGTGTGTGTGTGTGTGTGTGTGTGTGTGTGTGTGTGTGTGTGTGTGTGTGTGTGTGTGTGTGTGTGTGTGTGTGTGTGTGTGTGTGTGTGTGTGTGTGTGTGTGTGTGTGTGTGAGATCTAAACAGTGGCACGGTTTCACAAAAGAAATGGGTTATATAAAGCAACATCAACCTACATTTTCTCATCCTACATCTCGCTTGGATATATATCAAAATAACTTAGACAGAAGATACACACCCCCGGGCTTGCTGGGATTGTAGCTGTTTATTTCTATTTCACTTGATTTAGAATTTAATGGCCTTCCATTGATAAGTATTTTATGACTGAATCCCTTACATTTTTGAGGTGGTTCTAAACCACAGCTGATGTTATTGACATTTAGCTTTGAACATTTACTTTCTTTTCTTGGTCACGTTCATTTGTTCAAGGTATCATCAAAGTTGTCTATGGGGCTGTTGACAATATTAGGGGGTAAAAACTTTCTGATACAGATACATTGGTGATTCTTTATTCTGTAAAATAAAGGTTTTCATATTGCCGAAACAAACGCAGATACTGAAAAATTGTTTATCGGTCATGCTCTGATGTAAACTGTGCCTCAAGATGCCTCTTTCTGTATCCAAATATGAAAGAAGAAAGAAAAAGTCTACGCTGCCTCATGAGTAATGTCTCATGTGTTCTTTGTGATTTATATTCTCTGTGCATTTCTGTGTAGAGGAAAGACATCACCTGACCCACCGTTGAATCAAAGTGTCTCAAATGCGAATCATCGCCTCTCACGTCTGAATTGATCCTCACGACACACACAGGAGAACCGTCTCCATGTAGGTAATTACATGAAGTAATCGGCTCAATGCAACAAAGACAGAAGACAGAAGTATAGGTGAGATGTGCCGAGAAGGAAAATGTGATGCTTAGGACAATGATGCGAATAATGATCATCATGCTGTGTGCTCTATGGCAATAAGTCAGTCCACTTATCAATCCAATCAAGATACTGCCATGTAAAACAGTTTAAGGATGAGGTCACACTCAAAATAAGCAATAATCAAATTAGGACAGGGAGTAGTCTGACCTAGGTCGAATTATGGATATATAGGGATATTTTCAAAACGGTTCAACAAATTACGTGTTGGAAATAATGTTGACGTGAATCATTCTCAGAATATGCTCTGTAATGTGGAAACAGGAATATGAATAGAATATCAGCAACTCATGTAAACATCGAAATCAGAGAAAAGGGTCAATAGTCAGCAAACGTAGGGTGAGGTGAGGGGTTGCAAAAGCTCCACACAGGCTATTCTGCACCACTGTCTAACCACAACAACACATAACTGAGCCTAACTGTTATATGTTTGTTTACCAGGCACATGGGCAATGCCATTAATGACTCTGTACCATACACCCCATCTCAGTAGCAGACCCAATTTCCCCAACAAAGTTCTTCTTCCATTAAGTAACGATTAGGTAGGAGCGATAAGGATTGGAGGTGAGTGCTGAGGGAAATACTGAGAGGACACTTGCTCTATTTAAAAGGGATTTGCCAACAGAAGTGTACGATATTGCCTGGCTTACTCTTTAAATGCTGTCTACAGCCATAACAACTTAAACATCACACGTTTGAAGTGGAGGAGACATTTAGGGGTGTAACCGAGATTATAAACTTAAAAATATAAGGAATGCGACGGACTGTATGTGTGTATGAATTTATGGAAGCATCCGTGGGACTAGTTGGACGTTATGAATGAGCTTGAAAGTCTATACGTGTGTGTATATGTTGGCAGAGCTGCTCTGGCCTGGTGAGATTGAGCCTGCTGAGTATCCGAGTCCGATTAATCCTGTTACCTCAGGTTTCCCCATCTGCAACTCCTGCATATATCAGCTATCTCCTGTTGTTGCACTGCCCTTACTGAAGGACGCTGTTATACTTGTGCTTATAGCTTATTCTAAGCATTATATACAGCCCTATGTGAGTGCTTATTTACTTATATTAGATTTTAAATGTTAAGAAGACGATGGACTAAAATCTCCTGAGCACAGAAGCAGATGTGAAAACACAACTTCTCTTTTACTGTGGCAAATGGAAACTCTTGTTTGATTCATTATCAGGGCTTTATTCAAAGATAGTAGGTGGCCCACCTATTTTGGGTTAATAATATTAATTTGGGTTATGACTTGAAAACATTTACATGCTCTATGTTCCTCACACTGCCTGCAGCAAGTTATGCAGGTTTAAGCTCCTGACTCTTTTAGGCCCCCCTCCTGGTTCAACCCTGTCTACTCTGATTGGCCATCTGGCCGTCTCTGCTGTGATTGATCAACTGCTTACAGCGCATGACGGAAATGTCGGCCTCCTTCATTGTCACAAGCAAAAACACTGAAAATGCTAGGGTGGATGTAAAGTATGTCGTTGTATGAACAAAATATTTTTTTACTAATTGACATGACTGTGGATGTGGCCTAAATAACAAGTGGGTCCTAAGCTGCACTGACGACAAAGAAGAGACACCAAACACAGTGCAGAGGAGATGAGGTCATATACATTCTTCAACGTTATCATACTCAGGGACAAAGACTGATCAACCGTACAACAAACAGACAGCAACACTAAATTCAAAAAGGTGTAATTTCATAGGAGAGATGGTGCAAGAGTGTGAGAAACAAGGTCAAGAACAGGAAGCTAACTCCTCCAACACACAAACACCATTCTCCCCTTTTCTGAGATTCCATTGGGTCATGGTCTCTTGACTTAGAGGGAGGATTAGAACATTAGAACTTAATTGCAGCAATTTCCTCACCCAATGAGGCGGCACAGTGTAATACTATAATTAGTATTATACATGAGGGCGTAAAAGTTAGAGCCCTGTGGTAGTTTGTCATAAGGCTGCATATACTACCAAACACATGGGTGGAAGTGAGGGAGGCAACCACTAAAAATAAAGCTCCATTTTGATACAAAGTGAATGGTTATTTTCTGACTGTTGTAGTGGGTTTCTTTTCTCATACATGCATCTACTGACTAGTTTAGTCCACTACTTACCAGATTAGTCGCGATTGCTCAGGTTTACAACTTGTTTTTTTTAGATGTACGTATATGGAAATGGATGTGGTCAGATAAAGTGAACCATTCTTTGCTACAGTAAAATAAATATGTGAAATCCTAAGCGCCATGATGTTTACGACACTTTTTCCTTTAAAATAATTTTCTCTGTGATTCCACCAGGGAAATAAAGTTAACTTTCTTAAACTCTGCTCCCTTTACATTGAGTCAAATTAAATTAAATTTAGTTTGAGGACAAGGGCTGCAATGTAAGAACCTATAGGATGGTCATGATTGTCTGAATAAAATATAGGCTCATAAATCATCTTGGCAATTTGAAACAACCCTTTTCTTTTACTTGTAAATGCAAACCTCCTCGGTGCTCTAGTGGATTTGGCTGCGACTCTTGGAACGGAGGCTTTGAGCTCCAAGCTGGGTCAAACAGTGAAATGTGACATCCTGTGTGAAATCTACTTTGCCATCTTGGCAAGCACTGAAAGACCAATTTGTAATATGAGACTCCTGAGTGGGAGATTATAGTCGGTGACTTATGCAGTTAGAAAATGTTAGATGTGCTTGAAACTGAAAATGTATTGTGAGCATTTGTGTGACACTGCGACAACCAACTTGGAGCAGAATTCACATGTTAGTATTTTGAGCCTTGCGAACATACAACATCTGTGACATGTTGGGACTAGCTTTCATTTCTGTGTTATGTATTTATTTCAACAGGGCAAGTGCAAAACGTTACGTGCACGGGCTGTGTGGGCATTTCAGTGTGCACCTGCTATTTTTATTTATGTAGGTGCAGCAGCGCGGGAAAAAATGGTATGGTAAATATAAAATCGGCAGGTGTGATGAAATAAATTCTCTCAAAGGCAGTCACTTCCCTGGTCTCACCACTTTCAAACAGCTGCGCCGATCATAGTGATGCACGATGACAACAGCTCAACAAAAAAATCCCTAATGCTGATATATTGTACACCTCACAACACTAATTAAAGATATTGATGAATATTAGTATTTCAATCAAGCTCTAATCATAAACACTTGCAATCGTTACATAAAATGTGACACGACGGCAATTTTTGCCATAATGGGTTTTAAGAATAAAACATGAAATGCCAATCAGGAATAACATGTGTATTATTGTACGCCCTTATTTTGCAGCAGCTTTGTGTCAGTTGCACCTGATTTAATGAAGGTAAACACACCGGACGGCCGGGCATAATGACACTGTGCTCTGATGCAGCTCTTGTCAAACCAGTGGGTGAAAATGTATCAACAGATTTATCAACGTGTCCCCGCTGCCTTCAGATGGCTGCAGGCGTTTGATGAACTGAAGGAGAAAATGTTCCTACGGTGTGAAGCAGCTGTGAACAACACAAATTAAAACAATCGCTCATACTAATCTATAGACAAATGCAGATTGATTTAGCTTTTTTATTCTTGCTTTAAACACAATTCACATTATTTGTTTTCATGCTGATTTAAATGCCTCTATTGGCATTATCTTGGTTAGATACACACAGAAAAGCACACATAATACACGTCTCTCACACTATAAAACATTTTCAGGAATTTCAGGGAAAGGGGAGGATTTACAATGAAAGCCAAATGTTTAATCTACTAAATGTTTTTAAAAAATCTATATATTTCATGTCTCTATCTACATGAGACGCTGAGAAAAATAAAGTTTCTATGTTCTTTCAGCTCTGCAGAAAACCCTCAGGTTTAAGGGGGTTGCTTGAAACAATGCTCAAGTTTTAGAGTGTGTTTTTATTGGGCGCCTTAGGCCCTAAAGGGTTAATGGCACAAAAAGAAATTCCCTGTGATTCCACAGAGCATCTGTCTGATATGATGTGTCAGACGGAGAATACAGTATATGTCTGATAAGCTTTCACAGATCTCGCCAATTCATGATACAGACTGAGAAGCACCTTGAACAAATTTACGTGACTGATTTTCTGCATTAGATTCTAAAGAAGAAACAACATTGTAAAAAGATCAGGCTGAGGTTGTTGTTGCTGTAACTCCTGGAATGTAATTTAAAGCTGAGACGACATTTACACTGTGCAGCATCCTTTGTTCAGCGTAAGTGCCGCTTTTTTATCCTCACAAAAAGTTATAAAAATATAATTAAGTGGGTCATCATGTCCGGCTAAATGAATTTATTGATTTTCCATCATACCTTTGCTCTGTAGTGTTAGATGCAACTGTTTAAATTGCAGTTGGGTACAATTCCAACTTACTTTGAAAAAGACACTTAACTGGGGAATGCTGAGAAGTCATTTTTAAATGTTAGATAAATGTTTTTGTTGCCTGTAAACTTCCCAGTGACAGTTTGCTACATTTTGCTGGACACCTCACTCTCTGTGGAATTTCTGATTCACAACATCTATTGTGCAGGTGCCAGGCTTACATGGTCAGCTCATTATTAAAACATTATATTCATGTAATAAGAAATACATTATTAATTAAGGTCAGTTAATGTCCCCTATAGAAGCAGGAAGATTTTACACCCAGCATCAAGAGTATGTGGCATGTTTGGAATCCCTCACCAGCCAGTTCTGTTGAAGTGTCAGAATTATGCCAACGGTTGATGTAAGGTAGATTAACATTTCCTCTCAGTCAATCATGGTTAATGGTTTACTTGATTCATCAATCAATCCAACCCTCCTGAGCAACTACCAATACTTCAATCATTTTGTCACTCGTCTGACAAGCCGTAAATCTGAATGAACAGGGTTGAGGGTGAGGTAAAGTGGGCAGCAGTGTGAATCTTAGCGGTGAGATTTCATCGCTCCCAGCACGCAATCAAAATCACAGTGATTAGTTATAATGAGCCACATGCAGAATGAAAAAAGCTTCACCCCGGTAATTAAGATGCATTAGTATCAATTTAAAATCTGAACCCGTCAGGCCAAAGATCGATTATTATCAGCACTTGAATCAGACTAATTAACTCCCAATGAATCCAAAGAGCTGACAGGTGAAAACACTACACACACTTTTGGCTGCATCGTCGTCGGATCTGCACAGCTGCAACATAAACACCAAGACTGGCAGAGGCATAAGTGGACAAAAATGAATTGAGCACTCCCTGTGGTGCACGCTCTTCATTTTAATATCTGGCTGCCTTTTATAAACAGCAGGCTACACTCTTAATAAGATGCTGCCATGGAAAAGCTTAATCAGTACGGTAACACTAATGATAGATGTTCAGGAACACTCATCATTAAAAGCCCGTCACACCAGCACAGATGTGGAAATATATTCTGTTGATTTATTATACTTTAACTTTGGCATTAAATTCAATTTTCTCTAAATGATGGTCCAAAGAACCTTTTTTGGAATCTGCACTGATTCAACTCAAATTAAATGATGAATCCATATAGTGCTTACACTGTATATGAACCCTATTCCTTTAGCATAGACTTTTATATAGTAACAAAGTGCCAGGCCTGGTGTATAAGCTTGATAACTCATGCACAGGGTACAGCCATCAAAGTCTGTCTCTGCAATATACTGGGGCTCTGAGTAACCCACTAAAATAAACGATATCCGTGCTCCATTTCTTTGTGAATTCAAGAAGTGGTTAATTGCAGCATATTTGCAATCCTGCCATCCTCTAAGAGCCTACAACTCCCAGCAGTCTCCAGGACAAATGGCCATAAAGCTGAGAAGTGACAGAGATGGAAACTAATTTGGATCGCTCTGTATGCCTGAGGCAGCACAAAGGAGAATCTTTATATCTTGTGGTGCAAAATAACGCTGTCAGCGAGGTCTGTTATTCAACAAAACCAAATTATGCTGACACTGATGGTCTGCTTGAGACTAGGAGCAATAATGGCAAGTCTTCATTACTGACGCTTTGTGTGGCCCACAGTGAATTGATAACACACTGAAACTCATTTCCTACAAATATATACCCTGAGGGACTTCTGGAGTCAGTTTGATTGTTCATTATAAATGGAATAATGATAAACTGTCCAATGACAAAAACAATTTGATGATTAATTGGTAATTCATCAAAGCTCATAAAACATATTTGTTCCACTCTGAGCATTGATAGCTACTGGGTAATAATCAAATAAGTACACTTTGCCTTTTCCTTTATTAAACATTCAATATTTAATGGGATTGCCGTTTAAGGTAACTAAATAAGCTTGATTGCTTATCATGAAATAATGAAAATTTAAGTGCAATTTCATCACTAATTAAGCTATGGGAAAATATGTTCCTTTGCCTATAAGAAATAACAGCTACAGGACAAGGAAGTAATAGGTACAATTCTTTATCTTCTTCTTCTCAAATTTCAAAACATGAACATTTAATAGGATGCCCTCTCAAAGACTCTTCATCAGTAAATGTTTTACCGGAGGAAGTCTTCTAATTGGAAATTTTACTTGACTGAATGTATTTCAGATGTATTTTACAACTATATTTGATTAAAATTGGCAAAATAAAGAATAATGTAATGGTAAAAGTGATCTGAATGTTTACTGTCCTACGTTTAATTTTTTTTTCACCCCAACATCAAAAGCTAAAATGGTAAAGAACATCTTTCATTTAGTCAAGAAAGTATATCAAACTTTCTTTTAAACACACCCACCCTTTCTATATTGCTGTCTAAGGAGTTTTTAGTTGGCACTGCAGCCTCTAATAATATACAAAACACAGTATGTATACTTTTTGTAAATTTAAAATTAGCACGATCACCTATACTTCTAAACTGTTGTAACTGTGAACCTAATGTTTATTTCACTATCATATCCCACCATCACCATCACTAATCGCAGAAAAATAAAAAACACACACACTGAAACCAACTCATTAGTGTAATAGCCTGGAACCAAAATCTCATCAGTTACACATCCTGAACAAATGCTATAAATGACTTAAGTGAGCATTCTGTTCAAATAAATCGAAACTGCATTTAACAATAAACAGAGAACACAAAATGGGACATTTAAAAAGTGGGCGAGCACGTGGGCTGCTGCAGAACAGCTGTGACTGAATTCAACATATGACATCATGCGTCTGATTGTCAAGATGTGGCGCTACAGAGGGAGAGCTGCTTCTTGGGCACAGAACTCCATATACTGTCTTATAAAGGTCAATGGAAAAGAAAATAGGAAACTGAGAAAATCGTAAATGATTTGCAGTCTGAATAACACGCCAATGCATAATATCACATCTGGGCAATATCACCATTCAATTATAAGGTTTAGCAAGCCTACATGATTGTGTTGAATAGGGCACCTTTGTCTATTATTTTTTTTCCATTTCTCTCATCAGTTATTGGCAACTACTCACAACAAAAGCAGCACAATGCCACACATGTGTGTTGTGTGTAGTAAAAGAAAAAGGAATACACTTAAGTGGGTGTGTGCTAACTGCAGCACAACAGACGGAGCACATTAGTGCTCAGTGGAGAAAGTCTTTGATCCCTTTTCTTGTTTGATGGTGCTGACCTCGTAGATGAAGCACAAGAATCTAATGATACATTATGTACCGGTGCCCAAACACAGCGCCAGTTAACCCAGTCTGCCTGGAACACTCAGATCAAAGTGAGGGACAAATCAGAAGATGATGAGGCAATCTCTGACTGAAATGATAGATGAAGAGGAGAAGAACACAGAGCTGTGCCGGACAACTTCATATGAACCCAGCACCAATGCTTAAAGGCGGACCATTTAGATTTCCTGCTGTCTAGGTTTGTCAAATACAACTTAAGTGTTGTTGTCTCATCTGCATAAATGAGACCAGACATACCACATCCTGCTGGAGTAATTATTAATTAAAGGTGTGGAAATATATCTCCAAGCAGAACATGGGTTTGATTGGATGTTGATGTACTGAACACAAACTGTAGAGCTGACAAATAAAAAAAACAAACACTGTTATTTCAACTATAAACCAGTATTACCCCCTAAATGTCAGGTCCATTGGCAATTGGTGTGATCAATATGATGTCATCATAATAACAAGAAAAAAAGGGCAGTCTTTACTGGTCCATTCTCACAAATGTAAACGATGACATAGGCAAGACTCTCAGGTCTGTTTCATCAGATACAAGCCAAGTAAATCAGAACTGCTGGCTGAACAAAGAGTGTTTGTGCCTCTCAGCTTCACATGCTACTGCAGAGACAGAGTCAGACATGAAAGAGATGGACTCCTCTTGAGTGGTAGGAAATCTAACACTAGTTCTTTCTCATATGCCAGCTTCAGAGCACAACCAATTTATCTGGTGGCTGATTGACAGATGTGTGCTTTTAACGGACATGTCAGTATCCGCGCTTGCTGATATAAAAGCTTTTCTATCACGGAATAAACATTTCAGGACATATGTGCATTTATGTTGACATTTAATGTTAAAATATTTTCATTCAAGTTCAGCACATTTAGTTGTATGTGTAAGTTTATGATTAAACTGTAGAATGTCAAGCCCATATCACATTTCTGTCATAAGGGTTTAAGAACATCTTAGAGATGATTTTTCTTTATATAAAAACATAAATATATACATACGCCGATTTTTCTTGATAGGGTTAATGTGTTAATAATAATAAAAGTTCTTTCTCCCTAATATCGGTGTCAGCAGCGGGAACCAATCGGTCGGACTCTCTTCTTCATGGCTGCATAGCTGTGACTACCAATTCCTGCAGACCCCCCTACAGTCCACTACTACCTTACTCCTCCGCTTGTTGTTTAATATGCCAGGACAGGAGGGATCTAGTAGAGTTTGAGTGTGTAATTATTCTTTAAGTACAGAGCAGCCCTCATTTTAATTCAGCTTTAATATTGTCAAGCATGATTCACTGGCAATTTATCAACAAATACAGCAAATGTCAGATTTTATTGCCAGGCTGATTATTTTCTTAATTAAATAATATCTAGTGTGACACTTCTGTTCCATCTTAAATTTGAGCTGAACTTGTCCAATAGGTAAATGAACCTTGAAATTTAGTTCTGAGTCAATTACAAGCAGTTGTAATCTATTTGAACAGAACATGTATAGAATGATTGAATAAAGATTCAAAAGAAATCCAGCTGTCTTAAGGGGCCGAGACAGTAAACCATTTAACACAATGGACCTGATTCAGATCCAGCCTGGTTCCTTTGCTGTCATCTCTCCCACTTATATCCCCTTGTCATCTCTAGTATCACTGAATAGCAAAACCAGTTTGTTTCTCACAGATTCAGCAAAAGAGCATCACAGTTTATTTGTAATGTCTGACAACAGATTACATAAACATGCATTAAGATGTGTTGGCAACTTTTAAGAGCTTTACCCTGAAAACATCCATCCTATTCATGACTATGAAAAAAAGAACAATGCCTCCTGCAGCGCTGGGAGCTGTGGCAGAGTCTCTGTCCTTTTAAAAGCAAATTACCGTCACAGTGCCTCATGAGAGTCAGACAAGGTCAGAACCACAAACAGGACACACAAGGCAAACAGAAACCTCCCATACAACATAACAATACTGTATGAAAGGAAAACATTGGAATGAGTGATGTGAATACCAGTGACAGTGCTTATTTCTCCATTTCTCCCTGTATTCAATCTATTCATCCTTTATGCAGGAATGCAGGTGTCCCAAAGGGAGCAGCAAATAAAATTCAACACAGCAACGTCAAACAAATATCCCCTACAGGCAGAGGAACTGTGATGAGACTGCTTGATTAGCAGAGGTTCGCAAGTGCAATGTGAGAGAGTATGATAAGGACAGATGAAGGGGAAAAGGGACAAAAGGGACATGTCGGGTGGGTGCTGAAGGCGTGTACGGTATTCAATTATGGACAACTTGTGATTACATAGGCAGAGAGTTTAGTTTTGTGTGTGAATTAAACATTTTTGGATTCACTGAATTGTTTTATTACCTTCACCGAGGAGGTTCTGTTTTCATTGATGTATATACGTCAGCAGGATTACAAAAAAAACTTCTGAAGCAATTTCCACAGGGGAGGGGTGTCGGGCATGACTCAAGGAACAGCCTGATTAAATTTTGGAGCTGATTCAGGAATTTTTGGGAGATGGGACCATAGCCTTGGCAGAGGTATGTGCTCCCCGTGCGCCATTCTAGTTTAACAAATGTGACCAAGACAGGTACTAAGCCGGACTTTTCAAAGTCAAAGAACAAAATCTTCAGTACTCGGGTGATTAAAAACTATGTACTGGCATTCCTCAACTACCCTTTAAAAATAGTGTAATACCTTCTTCCCTATTGGCCGACATTCAAATTAAAACAGGAAGACCAACGAAAGTGCACAGACAATTCATCCACACGCATAAAAGATTAGACAATGACAAATCTAAATATATATTCCGTACAAAATACAGAAAAGTCACGGGTTGTTTACTCCCACGGGTCACAGGACACAACAGGAGCAGCATCTGGATCAGGGACATCAGTATGGATATACCACTATAAGGATATATCTGCAGTAAGCCAACACTGGCAACTACATTGAACAGCCTCTGTATCGAGTATGACACGTCTCACTTTAATATTTAGTGAATTACAGCCTGTAAGTGAGTAAGCACTCGTGTTCTTAATTATTCACTTGCACTGCAGAGAAAGAGAAGCCAAGTACAGCAGGACTCGTGACCATCTACACACACACACACCTGCCTTGGGAAGGAGCTGGACAGATTCCAGTCTCTGTCCAGTGACCGTTTCAGGACCAGTGCTGTGTATAGAGGTGAGTCCACCTGCTGTATACTTCTTTAGCATTGCTTCACCTCCTCCATAACCTCAAGCTCTGTCATCTACGGACATGTGACTTTTCCCATCTCAAGTTGCAGTTTTTCGCAGCGAGGCCTCCTGCCTCCACCTGCTGCCTGACCTGCAATGCAGCGGACGCCTACAGCTCACCCTGCAGATGGTGGACACACACGCCAGATCCTGATGAAAGCTGACTAAACAAAGTTAGGTGCCACCGAGTGCAAGTGCACCTAAAACATAATTAGCAATGTGGATGAGGTTGCTTTAAATGCTTTTATCCCATACGATGCATTGGCAGTCCACTGTCTGAGTAAATGAATCAAAGTGAGGCATTGATGCATGAAGCTGTTCTTTTATGAAAATTGTCTCTCTCACTCTTTCACACGAACATACATTCTCTGATGCACATGAACGCTTTTACACAAATATTCACACACCTGGCAAGGACAGCCGCCAGAAGGAAGCTGAACTGGAGTCAATAAATGTCACAGGTCTCCTTCCTCATTAACTTTCTCCTCTAACTCAAAACCATCTCACGTGGGCACGCCATCCACTCGCGCACGTGGATTCATCACGTACCCGAGCGCACACACCCACACACTGAGAAGCAGGTGCGACTTTAAGTCTCCTCTTCTCTATTCCCTGGAGCAAGAAGTCGGGGTCTGGGCTGAGGTGATAAGTACAGTGGGATACTGCCCAGCAAACACACACACACACACACACACACACACACACACACACACACACACACACACACACACACACACACACACACACACACACACACACACACACACACACACACACACACACACACACACACACACACACACACACACACACACACACACACACACACACACACACTAGGTAATACATTTTTTTCTTCATTCAAACCCAAATGATATCTAATTTGTTAATTCTGCTGAGGCACTCATTTGGAGGAGACGACACAGCGAGAGACGCCAACATCATAATAAAACAACATTTCTTACAATGTTAGAGTGTTTACAATTTCAGAGCCTCCACAGACACTGTGCGGCAAAGGAACGCATGCACCTATATACATTCATACTGTTGAAATGGTATGCATACCACACCACATTTATGGATGCTCGACAATATCTATGCTTATATAAAGTGACTCACAGCATGCATCTATGACACACGCATGCCAGCAGCTGTGCTTATGTGATTAGATAGGTGCTTGAACTGAAAAGCTGCAGCGGCTAAGAGATACATATGAATTATTCCCTGACTAAGGAGTGCATTGAATGACCACATTTATTTTTGCTTGTACATTTTCTCTGGCCTCTAAGAGTCCTTTCTTTTTAAATCTTGTATCATAAGAGAGGGGGGGGGGCAAAGATTATTTGTGTCATCAAAGAACAAGGAGAGAGAACTCAGTAAAATAAAAAGAGAACATTATATTACTCCTTTTCAAAAAATATCTAAAATGACAACAGGACAAGATGAAAAAGAAAATATTTTGGTCGTTGTGAAATTAAAATGGAACTGTCTGCGTACAAATGTGTGCGTCTGACTCACCAGTTTCTTCCTCTTGTCCTGTTCGGTTGGTGGCTCCTCATCATCACTTAGCTTGGGCTCCTCGAAATGACTCATCAACATGCAGCTGCAAACACAATAATATTCAACTCAATATTAATAAGCGCACATAAACCAGCACAGGAGGAGACAATTTCAGGACAAGTTCAGCATGCACACGCGAAGGCACAGGAAAAAAGACAAAAGGCTGAACCCTCTGGCTCTTCTGTGCACCGACTGCTGTTCATATTGGTTGATAATATGCATGCAGAGAGAATTACAAGAGAAACCTTTGTGCCCAGTCCAGAGAGTGTGCATGGTCTTTCATTTCTTTTGTCCTTCTTACTTTATGCTCATTGTGAGTGGAGGTGAGGAAGGGGGGGGGGGGGGGGGGGGGGAATCTTCAATTTCATATTACCTGGCTTTCACGTGTCTGAATTTCTGATGATAAATTATCAAAAGCTATCAGTTAATAATTTACACACAGATCTCACAGAGCTACGTAGCACATTTCTTCTCCTTGTTTAAACATCTGTCAGACAAGTTCGCTGTTAGTTCTCTCGGCTCTCCTGTTTTCTGCCACAGCAGGGAAAAAACTCTGTGATACGCTACCTGATCCAAACCTGTTTCTTAGAACTTAAGTTTCTATCCAGCTAAAATGCAGCAGCGAAACAGTTTGCTTGGGAAATGTTATCTTTGGCTTGATTAAGTTCAAACGGTCAGAATTTTTTTCCCCGTCACACCAGGTTAGTTTAAAATGTATCTGAAATCACAGATTTTTTTCCTTTATTAATTAAACTAGATCACAATCTTTACCTGACGTTAAATAAATGCATTGACATATCTCTGACATGCTCAAGAGATAATTTAATAGAATAAACCGTTTCCTATAAAATAGATGTGTTGCTGTTTAGTTTTGCAGAAATAGGACTATTAGGAGAACAGAAAACGGAGACATTGCAACTACACTAAAAATAATTAGGCAGTTAGCAGGTGAAGAGCCAGATATTTTCAGGAGTTGGGAAAGTTTGAATATTGGAAGTGGCCAGAAGCTCGACTCCAAATCTCCTGATCAATAAATAAGCAATGATTGTCCACAAAGTTATGGCTTTGAACTCAAAAGGTCAATTTTAAAAAGTCAATTTTATGATCGGAGCATGTTTCTGTTGTCCCCAAGGGCCCAAAAACAGATGGTGCAGATTTAAACTAACTATTGTGACAATGTCATAAAGACGGTGATGAGACTGAGTCACATTCTAGGCTCTGCAAAAAAAAAAACAAACATCAACATACTGCTGTTTTGTCTTTCCCCTTTAAAAATGTTCCGTGCTGCAACTGAAACTCCCATTTACCAGTCATTTAGATTTAGTAATCAAATATTACATATCGTCCTTGGAGAGTTCAGTACAATAGAAAGGAATACAATTTTGACACTGTACTTTCACGCTGCACTTAATTTCCAATTGTCATACTGTTTCCCTTTCATTCTTATTCCACACCATACTAGAACAATACAGAACCACTTACGAGAATGGAGGAATAAAAGGAAAGTCAGCTTTAATTTTAAACATTGCTTAATTTTTTTTAAAACACAGGCAGGAGGACTGCATTACCCACTGCTTCCCATCTCAGTTTGTTGCCTTAACAAATAGTAAATCCACAGACATGTTTTGGCTCCGTATGAAGCTCAGCAGGGAACCAAAACAATTCAACACGTCTCCTGCAAATAAAGAAACACTTACACTAACCTTTCTACACAAATTTGCCATTCATTTCACACTGGCACGTCTTAGCAGGGCGCTAAGTGTTTTCGACAGCAGGGAAAAGGAGAGTCTGCACGCAGGTTAACATCTTCTGAGAAATGGGTTCGATGCTACCGGGACAGAGAGCGGGAGGGCAGAGTGATGGGGCAGAGTAAGTGTCGGAGGGCGGCTGCGTTAGTGTCTCCTTCCATAGTGAGACAGTGTTTTCTGGGCCATTTCACAGGCCATTATTTATCTGAGGAAATGTGTCCTGGGCCACACCTCCACTCAGCCTCTCCTCCACTGTCATTTTTCAGAAGTGAGAGCTTCTTTCTACAAAGTTTTCTCGTCGTCGTTGATAAATTCAAGCTTTCAAAACAAATATTTCAACTGTTTTCATACATCACGTGGGACATTTGCCCAAATTACAAACTTACAAAGTAATTAATGCATTTTATGTCCTTGTAGCTTTGGCCTCCTGCATACTTACTCTTTGTAGGTGCTTGTTTCGGTATCTTCTGTCATGACATCATGCAGCGCCTCGACGGAGATGTTGATGATGCCACAGAACTTGTCCTGGATCACACTGATAAAACACAGCAACACAGACTCATTAGCAATGTGCACTGTGAGTTTGAATGAGACAGACTGAGAGGTGGGTGTTTGTCTGAGGGAGCAAACGGTCATACAGAGCAACATGACAACAGCGTGCAGCGGTGCAGGTTTAATCCTGATGAAGTGGCTGTCGAAAAAACACAAGGCCACCCAGAGGAAAGAGTATCCGTGGCATCAATCAACTGACATCACTGCACCCATGTCCAGATTGTGCATCTCTGCGTCACCGTTTCACCTTTGGCTTTTGGAATTAACAACCACTTTATATCCCTTCACTTAGCAGGAACCTTTTACTGCAGCGAAGCTCAAACAGAAATGAAGGGTAATCAAAAAAAAGCACAAACAATAATGTGGGTAACACTGCACTGAAAACATTTCTCAGTTTTTGATTATCTTACAAAAAAAACACTGCTATTGCAATAATCAATCACATAGGACAGAGGGATTTTCCTGCTGTAGCGGTAGTTTTATAGTCTCGAACCAAATATTTAAAAATAACTGAGGCGTATTGTCTTTAAAACGAAGCCTGGTGGGTTGAATCCTTTTCCCCCCCAAGGCCACTGTGGTGATTATTTTCACATACTATAGAGCTCCTCTGGCTGCTTGAACCTGAGATCTTTAAAATATGCCCACTCACAACACCCACAAGCCGGATGTGACATGAGCCGCAGTCATTGATAAATTATTTGAGTCATTCTTCAAGCACTGAGAAAGAAGTGAGGGTTTCCCATGACAGTAGGAATAAAGAGTGGGCAGGGAAAAAGCACAAAGTGTGAGTATGTGTGCGTTTTAGGCACTGAAGCATCAAAGCTTGTCGGTTCAGGTACATGGTGAGATAGACCCCGGGCAGTTCACTGAGCATGAAGTCTGGCAAAAGGAATGGAAGATCAGTGCATGGCAGACACGTATGCAGCCAGTAAATATAGATATTTCTCAAATGGAGAATATTTTCCATTTAAACTGGTTAAGTATGTACTCATCAAGACTGAAATAAGCTCCTCTCACATATACCATGAACTCTGGACATTTTCCTGAAACTATCCGAAGGGAGTCTAAGTGAAACGCAAATGTCGATGTTATGTGAGTGATCACATGTGAGAACACAGCAGGAAAATGTCCGGAAAACTCACAGCGAAGGAGTGGGTGTGTTGATGACGTCTCAAACCCCGACGGATGCATGATTGAAAACAACAAATAGAATAGAAATATCTCAGGATGTAAAAGATGTGTAATACACGTGAAAGACACTGAAGAAGATGTACATTTTTAAAAATGCCTGCTCTATTCATCCCAATGTTCTGGACATTTTCCCGTTTTTGTAAACACGTCTGACCCGGACAATCCAGCACAGAGGAACGGAGGCTAACAAATACTACAGGCGTTTGAGTTACAGCAACAATCGCGTTTAAAGACCAAAAAAAAGTAAACCTGCCAAAACCAGCTGGAGTCACGACACTGAAGCAGAGACGATCAGATGTGCAACTGCTATGTAGAAATCCCAGATGAACTGATGGAGTCATTTGCTGCCGTCAATAACATTCCTATATCAAGCGCTGAGTGCCGTGAGGAATTTCTCGACTGAACTACGTCTGCTTCTACAGCTGTGCCGCTCTGCACACATTCACCTTATTAGATTCACTCCTTCGGGAATCTTACTGGACTCGCCTCTGAATTCAATCCAGTCCCTTACGTAAGGTTGAGGAGCACATAAAGTTCTAGTGCTGAGCGTGACCGGTAAAATATTATCATCTTCCAGTGGATTATAGTCATGTTGAGAAATTGCAGCACAGTTAAACATGTGGCATTCTGGGCATTTGCATGTATTGAGTGGAGTAGTAAAAATGATTCATTAATTATTTTCACAACACTATTTCAAATTGAGGCCTGTAGGCCCCACAGCAAGTTGTTTTCAGATGAATAAGAACTGCGTACTAATATATCTGAGCTCCAGCATCAAGGAGAAGAAGCAAATAAATACTTCAGGCATTTTTTGATTGTCTGAAACACAAAGAATGAAAAACTGAGGCAGGTACATTTTTAATAGTTGTTCATCGGGAACATTTCACATTTAGGAGAGGCGTGTAAATTCATCACCGACTGTCAAACTACCAGCCAGAGCAACAACTGGATGCTGCCAACATTATTAAAGATGACTTATTACCCATTAAAACATGTCTGTCAATTCAATTTCTGTCCAGCCCGAACATCTCTCCAGTGATTATTTTCTAATCCCTGACTTGTGCCACTGCTTCATGCTTGTCAGTCAAATCAGTGTCATGTAAAAAAAAAACCGTATCTGAAAGCTGACGGGTTAAATAGAAAGACACACTAGTCACAGCAATAGTCTGTGTCGTCCTCCCTTCAAAGATAAAAGGCAGCTGCAGGGATGCATGAAACATCGACCAGGGAAGAGGCGACATTTTCTGACCCACTATTCTTTTTTTCCACCCAGCATTAAATTTATCATTAAGAAGTATCCAGATTTTTTTCTGTGTTCAGTGGCATTTACAGATTAACTGTCTCTGGCAAAATCTTTTCAACTTAAGAAGTAGAAGTGGTACACTGCCGTTACACTTCCTCAAGATTTAATGTTCTTAAACCAATGGTTGTTAGCCTCCACCAACCCGTCCAGGTGCAGTTAATATCAATGTCTATTCATATACGTAGTAGAAGCTTTACTAGGTATTAAGTGTTTCAAAAGTTGTTTGTTTCCAAAGAATAACTTTTATTAAATATGCTGTTTATATTACAAGGACTGTTTTTGTAGAGAACTGACAGAGAGCAATGTCACATGACAATCATGTGAAGCTGCAAACTCGGCTTCACACACATCTTCGACCTGACAGCAAAACATATTTAATGATCACCACAATTTTGAGGTGGAAATTTTCTCCAGAGCTATGGTGTTAAAATGTGTTTTTTGCACATTGTGATGTCACAGTGACATTTTGGACTTTCGAAGAAATCCCCCCAAGGAATTCCAGTGACATTGCATTCACAGGACCAAAAATACAATGCGAGGTGACAGTCGCCTTGACCTTTGCCCCCCATATTCTGACCAGTTCATCCTTGAACACAAGTAAACGTCTGTGTCACATGCTTTGGGCTCCCCGTAAAGCATTCCTGATATGTTTTGTCGCAAAAAAGACCTTTGCCCATCAGATTGAAATCACTTGATCCTTGAGTGTCAGTGATGCAATGTAAGCTAAATATAATGAAATACCCCCTTGTAAGGACTTCCTGTCTTGTGATCACGATCAAAAGACATTTGTGCTTAAATGGAAGGGATTTCTTTTGAGCTTTCCTCAGATGTTGCCGTCAGTGTCTTTGACCTTTGACGAGCAAAATCCCATGAGTTTGTCCTTGAGTCCAAGTGAACGTTTGTAATAATTCCCCTGAAGCCATTCAGACATATTGCATTCACGAGGATAGGGATGGACATGATGCCTCTGGCCACTGTTTCCAGCATGAATGTATAAAAAGGCAGCAATATTCCAGCGGAGCGTGTACATTCAATACTGTTGAGCCTCAGTGATTTTAGATAAGTGGAAGAAGATGGGGTTAAAAAGTTCTTCAATTTGGTTTCAAGTCGTTCATTATTAAATTGAAGCCACGGGGTTTTGAATTCAAATCAAAGCTACTAATTAAAGTGAGAAATACTTTTATGACAGCACTGAGGATTGACCCTTACGGACAAACAATTAGGAATTCAAAACCAGATTTCCAAAAGTATATGTGTGAATAAAAGCAATAATTAAAAAGCAAGAGTTTACATTATCTCAAAAGGGAGAAGTTTGAATTAGTAGTGAACATTAGTTTACAAATACAAGTAAAAATAGAAATGAACAGGTGTGTGTATGCATGTATTCAATCTACAGTCAGGTGTACTGGAATGCATTAAGTCCTAATCTTTACAAGCTGGGAAACTTCATTTGTAACCCTCATACAAGTTAAACCCACAATTAAAAAAAATCTAATCAAAGGTTTTCAGTTAATACAGTAATCAATACTTTGATGAGACAAAAACTCTGGCAGAGGAACGTTTCTCACATGATATAGAAACTTTGAGAAAACACTTTCAGTGACAAAGTGTGAGCGCAGCAGATCCGGCTGATAAAGATGTGCATATTTATTTACTAAAGTTCATACTCCTGTTGAGTATTGGCATTTCATTACAGAAGCTTTGCCATTGAAAGCAAACTGTCAGCGATGATGAACTGTTACGGCAAAAAAACGGCTGAACAAGAGGTTCTGATGACTAAAGCAGTCTTCTGTGAAAACGGCCTCATGGTTGTGCATGTTAAATACAAAATGAAACATTCTAGTGCCCTTGGATTGCGTAACAATTTGTGCTGCTCAGGTTTTTTCAAAGTTTAGAGGATCGAAAAAGAAACAAGACGCTTATGAATTTAAGGAAGTAAACTAATCATAAAAAGCACGAATAAAAAGCTGAATAGCAAAGCAGTCATATGAAGACAGAAAAGTATACGTGAATGAGATATGTTGTTGTGTAACACAAAATACACGTTTGCCAAATAGATCAAAAATCAACCTATCACGACACATTTCAAAACAAAGATCTACGAACACTGGAGAGTCAGAAATGAAAAATATGTAATTATTACCAAAACAAATATTATCCAGCAACAGGTAAAATCTCAGAAAAGGGAAATATCTTGAGCTAATAAAAATATCCTGATACACACAAAAGACAAATCAGTTATGTTATATGATTGCAATTAAAATAAATCTGCAAGATCTTCTTTAGATTGCAAAAATATATTTATCAGCTAAATGGTTCATTGCTCAACACCGGTAAGACACAGGATTTTAACTGCCCACGATCTCAACTTATCGTTGGATGCTTTGCTGTATCGTAACAGAAAAAAGATGATATTGAGGGCAGGACAAGATACGGACCCCCTTCCTACTTTAGTAAAGACGTTATGTGAGAAAGTTGATTTGTCATGCAGCACTCAACAAGCCGGGCCTGTCACAATCGACTGCTCTTCCACAACCAAGAGAGGGGGGCATAACAAAGGATTTCATGCCTGTCTCCATCCATGATTGCCATATCTGGATTGCAGAATACTGAGTTTCCCAAAATCTTGATAAGAACACGCACCACCATACAGTCAAGATGGGACATCACAAGTAAAGTTTATCATTAAAACCCACACTGACTCCGTTTGAACCACTTCAAGAGAAGTTTGACTTGGAAAATGAAGAGAGGAAACTTTTGATGGCGAGTGAAGAGGAGCAAAAAAAAACTTTTTTGTTCATGTACTCCTCCTGTCACACTCCTGTGTAGATAAAGTAAAAGCTCCACAGAAGAACATGTTTGTAAGTTTGGATGTAAAACTGTGTGTCATCACTTGTTTAGAAGTGGCCCACAATCTGTTTTCTCTCTTCAAAAGACACCAGAGCCTGAAAACCCCTTGTAAAGCATGAAACTCAGTCTGATAACACCACTGACATCCTGAACTGTGCATACACAGTATGTGTATGTTGTGCCACATCACACCATAATGTTAAGGTGTTCATTTTGTGCAGCTTATTGTGGCTGTAGAGTTTGTCATCTCCCACATATATTTTTAACAAAGAATTATATAGTCTGATGTTAGTGACACCGTTCCAATCGATAACAAGAGCTGAATAAATAATTTGTCAGATACGTCTTCTCAGATTCCTCCATGTGCCCTGAAGTTAGCAGGACTGATGGATAGGGGTTGATTCTATCTGCACACAAATGCTTCTCACCTGTTGTCAGATGGTAGAAGGGAAAGCAGAGCCAGCGACGACAGCTTCCTCCTTTCTGGCTGAGTGATGTTGTCCATGCGGTCGACCCACATCTCTATCACGGTGCCCAGCAACTGGCCCATCTGATGAGGACAGACAGGAGATGGATACAAGAGGCGACACAAACAGCGTTCTGACAACTCAAGAGACAGCAAACTGACGGATGTTTGGTTTAATGTGTAAAAATGTGGTTTTAAAATGTCAGCAAAACTGACCTTCCCTGCTTGTACTGCCTCATTTACCTCCCCTGCCTCGTCCTCTATCATCAAAACACTTTGGCATGATGGAGACACAACTCAGAGCGACAACTCTCAGACTTTCTCTATTATTTAGATTGAACAAGAAGAAGCGAGAAGCGACTATACACTTAAGGGCTTGGAAACATCGCCAATTGCAATTCCTCATTACTTTCAGGCTCATTACTTTCAGCCTTGTTCAGAACGAGTCCCTTTAACAGGCCCAGCAGTTATGGCTAAAAAGAGTGCTGAGAAGACAGAAAATGAAGGGCAGACGTCGAGCCTCACCTCCTGGCTGCACTCAGAGGCAATTTGAGTGAGCAATGAGGAGAAGAAACTGGAGTTCTGGAGCAGGACACGGCCCATGATGCCAAGGTAGGTGGACATCACCACGGGATATCTCTGCAAAACAGACACACACACACACACAATACACAATCAGACGCAGAAAGATACCCATGTGCAGATGCTCTTACATAAAGCATGATGAGGCAGAAAAGATCGGCCCTCTGACACAGCAGTATCCTGGAAAGGCAAAGTAAGACCTTTATATGCATTGATCAGTAAATGCCACTATATTCTGTCGCCATAAAAATTCATAAAAAATGACAGAGAAGGACAAAGTGGAGGAACACACAGGGACAGTCTCATTTTAAGGAATTATTTTAAGGTTTAAATATTTCAATATTTGGTAAAAGATCATGAAAAATAAATAAAAATACATGTTTAAACAACATACAACAACATTTGTTCCTTCATTTTATATAATGCCATTTGAGATGATCTGCGCAGTGTGTAAAGTTGAGACTAACCTCGCCGGCCACGATTCCCCTGAAGACAGCTGGCAGCAGGGGCTGGAACATGTGGGCTCCCAGTATGGGACTAACCTTTAAAGCTATCTCCACCACCTGCAGAGACACAAAGAGAGGGAGGAAGAGGGACACAGCTCAAGAGAGAGAATTATTGAAAAGTAGCATAAGGGAGAAAAAAAAACAAGAAGAACCTGCAGGGAAAACCCAGGAGGGAGCCAGAGAGGGAGGGAAAAAAGAAACGAGTGCGCAAAAAACATAGGATGATGTAAAGGTAGAGCAAAGCGTGGGAGGCAGAAAGTAGTTAGTTGGAGCTACTTTTTAGCAGGAAAACGGAAAGGGTGTAAACATTGTGGGAGTGACCTCAATTGGCTCACAAGGTTAGTCCTTCGAGTGTTAGACACTGAAGAAATTTGAACAAGCTCTCTCAAGAATCCAAGCTCGAATGAAAAGACTTGACTTCAAAAATCGACAGCTTAAAACCAGGGTCAGAAAATAAAGATATGGCGTGAATGAAGACATTTTCAGAGTTCATTCCAGCTGTGTGGACATGCACAGCTGGGTGCATGTCCACACAGCTGGAATGAAAGGATCTTTCCCTCCTCATTGGACGTCTCATTATAAGCCTACACAACATTCCAGACCACTTCAATGACAAAACATTACACTGAACATCACGTAATTTGTAACCCTGTAAATTACTTTTACACAAACTGAAACCTCAAATTAGAATATTTAACCCACGGGTCAGCAACCTGTTCAGAGTGGGTGGACATGCTACGATTTGTTGTGTGTTGATGTTGTGTAGGCTGACAGGCTTGTTGTCGCTGGCTCTCGTCTCCTCGCCTCAGAACAAAGGATTAGCAGGAGCCACATGTGCAGTCATGCCACTGAGCTTTACTAAGCTAAAGCTCTATGTTCTTGTGGCTAATCTACATTATTATAAAGTCATTGGTTAAGTCAACAAAAGCTGAGGCATGTATGTAACCTGACATGCACACACACACAGTTTATCATTAATTATCTACACTACGGCAGCCCACCATGTTCTAATTTGTCACAACACAGTTTCATAATGAACTAAAATTAATTAGACTTCTCATAATAACACAAGATATCTCTACGTTAAGGATTACTCGTAGAGTTGCCTGCAGCCGTGTTCCCCTCCTGTTTGCTCTCTTCTTCTCACGCATTCCTGCGCCATCGCCCATGAAATGTTTACCATCCAGGCAGACGGTAAAACCTAATACTTTCAGCAGCAGCTGTGTGAGAACATGCGACTGGCCAGACAATGAACAAGCTTTTTTAGGGGCCACATAACTGAAATAATTAATTAGTTCAGAGAATATTTATATAGAACTCTAGTCCTGCATCATGATCGTGTGTCAATTCACAAGCTGCACTGTCTGTGTCTGTTTGTGAATCTACAGCACTGTATGCTACTTTCATTCCAGCCGCTTCCCGTAGAGCCACACAGGCAAGACGAACAAACACTACTGTTCAACTGATGGAAGAAGAATGACAAATGAAGACTGAGAAAAGAGACGGAAAAAATAATATAGTTCTGAGTGTGAGTGTGAGTGTGTGTGTGTGTGTGTGTGTATACCTTGAGCACTTGGACCTGTCCCTCATTCGTGATGTCTTTCAGCAGATCACAGAAGGATCGACACAATGATTCTGCATAGTTCTGGAAATGCACAAATTCACACATATGGGAATTATAATGTAGATGTATAACCTGAACATGCTTTGGTTTAATTTTCTCTTCATAGTGTTTCACTTGAGAGTCTCACCTGCAGGAACTCCGTAGCAGACAAGTATATGTAGGCGTTTACGATCTGAAAGCAGGTGCGCATATTCTCGGAGCTCAACTCTGAAACAGAGCATCAGATGTTGCACGTTACCAAACTGGACCAAAGGGGTTAATTGATTGACACAGGTGATGAATGGTCCAGATGAACAGGACTGTTGAGTTGTCCAACACATTGGGAATGAACTGCAAACTGGATGGATGGTCTTACAAGCTTTGTTCCTTGAGAGCAATCAATATATGCACATTTACTCTGGGAAATGTGTTTACAAAGTTTAAGTTTGTAAAATACTACTAGTTTCTTGCACTGTAACTTTAAGCTTGAATAACAAAAAAAACAAGAATTCTATGAGGAGGAGGGGCATTTTTTCTATCAGGCAGTATTTCCAACAATCTTTAATATTTATGTGGAACACACTAAGCCTTGAAAATGAGGCAACTCAAACCATTTAAATAATTCGATGATGAAAACAAATTCAAGGAAAAAGGTGCGGGGCTCGCTGAATATTTATAACCATGTTTTTTTCTTTATTCACAAACAGATGCTTGTGATGTTTTATTAAAAAACTGACATGTGAGCGCATCTAGTTGAACTGTTACATGCTGAAGGGAAATGTAACCAACAAACAAACGAATAAAACTGAAGATTTATGACGACTTAAAAAAAAATAGAAGAAAGAAAAACCCGGACTGGCTTTCACTTTTAACCATAGTTCAACATATAATGCAGCAAAAGGTTGAAAGGATCTATTAACAAGAAGTGCATCTGAATTATTTAGCAAAGTGCTGCATCATTACACTTGCATTAAATATGTTCTACTTCGTCTCAGCTGTTTGTCTGACCTTTGCTGTCGAAGTGGTTTTGTCACCAGCAGAGGCAAAGAGGTTATAACAGGGAAAATGTTATAAAAGAACCATTAACTGAGGTTAGGAGTAGCAATAGAGACAAAACCTTGACAAGAATGGCTGCTGTCAAGAGCAACAAAGGCCAGAATATTTGATCAAAATAAAAGACAACAGGCGCAGTAATTATAACCTCAAAAACTATTAAATGTGAAAGAGTTGACCATGAAGCAGTTTGCACAGATATGATAATGCATTCAAAAAGAAAAATGTCCTCATTGATTACAAACAAATATAGCATTTTAACACCAGAGGCGAGAGCACAAAGAATTGACTTTTGGCCAGTAGGTAAGTGTACATGCTGGAGTGCAAAGCAGATCTAGTACCATAGTAGTCACACAAAAAACACTGATGGGTTGAGGACTATATTGTACAATATATAGGAGATAATTACCTTTTACTGGGAAGTCATGTGAGGTTAATGATGTATAGTTTTTTTTCTTCTTGGAGGACTATGATTAGTCCTTTGTCCAAAAACAATGATACTCACTAATTGGCAAGAAGCCGCGAGATGTTCACAAACTGTGCATGCTTCAAGGCAGCCTCCAACAACATACAGGCTATAAAACAATTTAATCTACCCACGAGACGATGCATGACATCTAATAATAATCCAGATCCAATTTTATGGATTCTCCCCTGGCCCACGCCCAACACTTCTACTTAGTTTCAATAAAATCGGTTGAGTATTTTTTATGTCATCAGCAATGAAATGATGACCTCCTTGGCAGAAGTAATAACATAAAATAGTGGACTAACTTGTCCTTCAGGATGGCTCCTTCTGGCTTGAGGTCAGGTTGGGGTCAAGAAAACATGTGTAGCTGTTATGCATCATCACTGACAAGCATCATGATGACTGCCAAGAGAAGTAAATGTGAGATGTTGAGCTCCCCAAGAGAAACAGACCAATGACAAAGAAATCGCTGCTGGAAAGCGCTCACACTCATGGAAAAGGAATAAGGTAATGTGTGTCAGTTGTGAGGACAATTGGGATTCAGACGACACTCTTCAGTGGAGTTTTGGTGCCAAACAAGAAGCGTTATCAAGACCGTGATGGGACAGAGACAATGGTTATACAGGTGGTGAGTGAGCTAATAGAAAAGAGGCTGAAATCGTATTCAGAAGGAGAATTCACGAAGGAGCTTCTCTCAAGTAAAACTGCTCCAAAGAGTCGGTTTGTCTAGAAGAACCGTCACAGAGCAGATTACTGATATCGTTCAAGATACTGAAAAACCACTGTTTTTTTGTTTTTTCTCTCTGGTCTGTGATGAAAAAAGAAAATACAATCATGACAAACACATGGATACTACAAGATAAAACAATATTCACTCAGAAATGTAATTAGATGTCATGTTATGTACACAGAATGTTAAACATATGTACATATACAGAACAACAGATTGTAACAAATGAAAGAGTGTCATGAAAAAGGGCTGTGGAGAACAACAGGAAATATGTGACAAAGAAAGTTTAGTATAAAATAAACAGTGTACATGATGAGAATAAGGAAAAGTGAAGGAGCGGTGAGAGGTGACCCAAATAAAATGGAAGGGAAAGATTTAAGCGTTAAATGAATAATGCCTTATCGTAAAACCTGAACTAGCACATACACAGTAGGAGATAAACCTGACAGTGATACAAGCTGACGGAGTAACAGACCTTAACAAATTGAATACCCTTTTGGAAACATATGACACACAGATGAGTGAGAGAGGTGAGAGAGAAAAGAGATGGGACTGAAAGGAAATAGTTCCTCAGAAAGATGGACAGGGACAAAGTCACACCTGCATGCCGACTTTCCACAGTCCCCCCCCCCCCCACCTCCGGTACACAAACCAACATCTGAATGAATTTATAGATTGAAGGTGACACAGGCTGACAGGGAAACTCTCACCAATACCTGGAGTAATTGTTTACTTCACACAAGTTGACAGGGGCAGCTAATTCTAACATGGAGGACAATAGTCATATCCCTGAATGAACAAAGGGAACCAATGGACAAGATATAACATATATTTGCATTAAAGATGATTTTTAAACTGGAAGTTTCTGGAATTGCCACTGTCAAATTGTTTCCTACACCCAGCTGGTGTGTGGTCTTACGATCTGGCCAAATCGGTTAAAGTAAAGTCATTAGGTCTGTGGTCTCTCACATTCTTGAAAAGTTGAAAAATCCTCTAGTGTGCACCAGGCAGTCTCAGAAGTAACAGAGGAGATGTGACCATGCAGGTTTTTACAGGTGATATTAACGTTTATGTCTGCAATATGTGTTGTCTAGCCATCTGCCAGTCACAGTGAAGGAGTACAGATAATGCATGCTGCCATCTGTTACCAGAGCAGGTACACAGGGGCCTATTTAGTCAGCACATCTACAAACATAGCATGGAGCAACATTACAGGAAACACATGCAGCGTGCAAGGAAGTGAGCACAGATCACAAGACAATTAGACGAGCAATCAGCGGAGCTCATGCCTCCTCTAACAGTGCCCTTAATTCAAATCAAGCTGCATCAAATTGTACATACTCACAGATATCAGTCCCCTAAAAATCCCTGATTTGTTTCATGTAGAACCATTAAGTATTCGCTGGGAAAAAGAAATGCCCCCTGATACAGATCTGCACTAAAATGGAATTCTTACTAGACCGATACTGCATCCTTCGTAGTAATCCGTCCAGTTTTTGACTAATGGTGCCAATTTACAGACAAATAAACAAACAGATGAAAACGTAACTTCGTTGGAAGAGGTAATGAATGAAAGATGTAACAGTGACAGGAGCTGCAGGAGAGAGAGAGAGAGAGAGAGAGAGAGAAGAGAGAGAGAGAGAGAGAGAGAGCAGTGGCTCAACCTAGTCGACTTGTCGGATGCCCTGGATATCTTCGTTGTCCCAGAGGGCATATATGGATCTGCTCTGGCATCCATTTCAAAGAGCTGTGAAGCCAAGAAAGAGGAGGAGGAGGAGGAGGAAGTTCTTCAGCTCTGTGCCTCATGGTTATGGCTCAACCGCCTCCCAGACAGACCTTCACTCCGGTGGCCTGTAGGTAATCCAACCTGATTTCTACTCAGGTAAATAAAACCTACAGGAAGCCAGTGTGACTCAGACAAACGTGGTTCTCTACTCTACCGCGGCCTAAGAAAATGTATTTTATCACATCTGAGCATAACAATATGGTTACACCCGCTCCATTTGTTTTGATTATGAAAGCAAAACCTGAGGTAAACGCATACCAACAGCTTTCTGATCTGCCCCCTCCATGATGTCACCACCACAACCACTGTCAATACTTGCCTGACTGATAAGCTGTGCACACACGCTGGCAATATCCTCTGAAGGAGAGTTTTGTATGCATATCAATACAAGAGGATGGGGAGGTACACGCATTTATATGAGTGGAGGAAGAAATGAATTGAATTCTCATTCTGGGCTGGAAGGTAGGTCAGGCAGCTCAGAGCACTGAGCCTCGGACTTCATAAGACTTTCATTATCTCCCCCCTCCTTCACTATTGCGAATGAACCCAAGGCACCTCAAGTGTCCATGCATGAATACAAACAGCCTGGCAAAATAACACTGAATCTGGTTATTGCAAGTAGATTCACTTCCATTTCCACACATCCCCCTCGTGCTTTTATTTCAGTGTGATGCTAATCCAACAGGAACAATAAGAAGGTGGGTTTACTGAGAGTCAACTTAACTTCTGCATTTTTCATTCCTTTCTACAACTGTCTGAGAAATATTCATCTTACTCTTGTTGGGTGAGATTTTCACCTGGGCTCTATGTTGTGAGTGGCCTTTCCTATTCCACAATGAAAACAGTCACTAAATAATAATATAATTAAAGAAGGTAATAATACAGCCGTGTTTCCCATTCATTATCTAGGCCATGGCAACCTGCCATATTCTAATTTGTTGCACCACATTTTCTAAATGAACCAAAACGTTTTTTTACACTTCTCATAACAACTTATCTCTAACTTGGTATGTGCAGTGCGCTCACTTGCCCTCGCTGTGGGACATTCTCCGCAGTTTTTTCTGCCAGCCCCCGAGTAGAGAGTCTGGAGAATGTGTGAGCGAGCCATTGCGAGACACAGCAGGTCAATGTCAGTAGAATTCACAACGAGCGAGTGGGCATGTTGTTGAAGTTTCAAATACACGACGGACATAAAACAACAAAAAAAGAGCTCAGGATGAAAAAGAGCCGTCATTCACACAGGCTGTGCTTGAGCTAAAAACAGATCAGAATATATTGTAATCTATTAAAAAGACAGAGTTATTACTTTTGTTAAGAACTCAATTAAGCTGTTTTTGTTTTGAGGCTATTAATGAGGCAGTTAACTCATAAGTGTTGAGGCTTTAGTGGGATTTAAATGGGACCAAATTATCCGGCAATATAATATTTTGCTCTATCGTGCAAGTTAATACCAATGTGAAAAAAATGTAGAATCTAATAGTCAGAAAACAGAATAGACCGTTTGGCCAAACCAATGCTATAAAAGCGATTGCAAGTCCAAAACACACACACACACGCACGCCCAAGCGCTATAATCAAATAGTCACAAAAACAGCTGCTAAAGCACTGATTAAGCTGTAGTCTGTACATCCTTCATAGCCCTGGGCATATGCTGCACAATCTGCTTCAGTTATCAACATTAACAGGAAAATGAGCCTCACATCTGACTGTGATAACAGCCTCTGAAGTGCCTCTAATGTTTGCTGGGGACACCGCTAAAAATTCTGGTTATCTCCCAAACCTATTTTTTTTCCTTACATGATGTGATGGGGTTGACAATGTCATTCCAGGCAGCCGGCGACACAAAGTTTGGGTTGAGTAAAGATGCATGTTGGAGTTTGAAAAGCAATAAAATGCACATAACTCAACAACTCCGCCCCCCCTTCAAATTAAGAAAATAAAGAAAAGAGGAATATTAGAGTGATGATGATGGCTTGCTGCACTACTTTATTAAAGCAAAACTTTACCGCTGCAGCTCTAGAGAGACATCTTACTTTCCCAGGTTTTTACAGTACACAAAGGAACAACATGAAAAAAACAATATGGCCAACAGAAGCCTTGGCTACAGTTGCGAGATGACAAGCTCAGTCCCTTTGGTGCTCTAGTGAGTAAGCCTTGGCTGAGTAACCATGCTTGACAGAAGCGAGAAAAGCTCAGCAGGAGATTCAATGAAGTGGCAAAAATCTACTTTTGTATGATGTGATGACAGCGATGATAAGAAAGCAGAAAACTTCCAGGATCGTGTCTCGGAAAGATCTGAAACATCTCACAAGGTTAAAAAGGGCAAATCAATCTGGAGATATTTTGACAGCAAATAATGGATAATGATAGTGAATCGTTATATCAAACTTTAAGAAAAATGACAGATTAATCTGCTTCCATTCCTGCACTATATAGCCAAATATGTGTGACTTTGGTGAAATGGCTGAAATCAAACTCAGTGCTTCCAGACGAGAAGCCTGTTGTAAAGAGGGGCGGATGTCTAGATTGATCCATGGAGCACATTAGCTGAGCAGTTAACTGTGAGTCTACATTCTGAGGAATGTTAGAGAGCTTACACATGAAAAAGATGAGGCTGGACCTCTTTAAATACAGTATCATTGATCTTGCAGGGACGGTGCAACACATTTCTGGATGCAGCAGTTGCCAACTGATAAGTTCATTAACAGTTTTGCTCTGCCCAATTTATTACTTTAAAGCCAATTTAACAAGGTTATGTCCCTACTTTATATTCTAATTTATTTACCTTAAAATGCAGGCTGTTAGTTAGGAGTTAGTTGAAAATTAATTACTGCTCATTATAAAAATTGAATGGTCATTTATCAAGCAAATTTCCCAAACAATTCCAGAAAGTGAAGATTTACTGCTCGTTTCTGTTTTATATATCATTGTAATTTCATGATTTGGGCGGTTGGTCAGACATCACAAAATATAATATCCATCACAAAATATATATATTTCAACATACAGTTATCTTTGGTTGTCATCAGATATACACTCACTTAAAAAAAACACAAAACTCAACCTACAAATCATGCGATACTTGGTAAGCCCTCCAAAGAGTATTGGCCTAATTCTCTAATATATATATACAGTGCATCCAGTCAAGTTTTTTTAAGAGGGCACCTTTCCAAATGCAGCTACTAAGCTTGTGAGATATGGCGAAGCAGATCAAACAGTCTTCAACACCAATAACGTCTTTTACCACCTATGAAAAATCATGTCCAACAATATTGGGAGTCCATGGGTGGAAGCTAGTAAAAGTAGAGTTGCATGCTCAGGACAAACCCCACACTCCCGACACTGCAAAAGGCTTTTAGCCTTGGCACACCAAATGTCAATAATCATTGAGATGTAAGGAGTTAACAGCTGCTCTTACAACTTGCATCTGAAAAGACACAAGTTACACGGTAAAAAAAAAAGTAAAATATGAATAAACAACAAGTATCGTTATTTATCTGGATATAAATTTACCTCATTCAGAACATGAGATTTTGGTCAAATCATGCAGGGATGTGGAATTCTCACAGAGATTATCATATATCGTCCAAACTCGAACGGTTACACAGGACCATAAAGCATCAATTAGGTCACCTTCCCTGGACTTGACATTTAGCATTCTCGAAAATCCTATCCCATTTTTTTTCATCCTGTGTCAGCTTCAGATCCTTTTTCTGTGTCATCATTAGAGTCATCGTCATCACAATCCACAAATGGCTCATGACCTTTCCCGCGGTTTGTAAGTACGTTATCCATAAACTCTGCACCTTGGGAAGCAGATGTACAAGCTCCACATATCCCTGACAACAGCTGGCGAAGCTCCAGTTATACCAAAGTCTCCCACCATCAGTGCAGCCACTAGAAGCTCTATAGCTTAAGTAGCATCGGCTACTTGAAGACTTTGGAAACTTCCGATAATTGTGAAATGCATTTTCTAAAAGTGTTACGTAAGATAATCAACTGATTGAAAGAAGGTAATTAACAGGTAACAGCTGTACACCTTAAGGCTAGAAATAGAGAAAGATCTTTATTCCTTTATTGCCTGTTCAGTTTTCTGATATTCTTCCATTATTGAATAAGTGTAGATACTTTTTGCTTTTAAACAAACTCAATAGTTCCTCCATGTGTGTCCGTTTGGAGCCCTGTTGCACTTCAGGAGCCACAACACCTTCATTAATAAAATAACACAACATGGAAATGAATGAACACTTAGGCTCCATCACTTGTTCACACTAATTAGTATAATGCCAAAAACAGAAAACTCTGCTGCACATTCTCATCATCACTGGTCAGAGGAGCGCGCAGAGCAGAAAAGTGCCCTAGTTGAGAGAGTGGCGGCAGTGATACAGAGCATAGTGCTAGTCTCACAATTTAGCCAAGGCAAAGCTCCTGACATTCTAATTAGGGAATTTGCTGCTCCAGTTTAGCAATGATGGAGCGAGGCTCTTTATCAGGCAGGCCAGGCCACATACCTGGCAAGCTGTGACACCACACTGAGCCAGCCCCCCTCAACGGCCCACATCCTTCCACGGCTCTCCATGGACTAAATAAATGAACCACCGGATGTTCTGGTGAATACCAGCCAAAGATGATGACTGACCAAAGTTTGAAAAAAAATTGAATCTAACTTGATTTCTACAACAACATTTTATAATCAGTACATGTAAAATGTTCCTCTACTGATTCCTAGAAGGACATTGATTTTAAAACCAAGTCTGACCAGCGACACAACAGCTTTCAAAATAAGACTTGCACTGACGAATCTAATTACATTGATACGATCTATATGCTATAAGGTCTTCCAACACCCAAAATCACAGACCTGAACGACGGAGCCTTCACACGCATAATAGGAACGGCAAGAGACACAGAGAGTGGGAACAAAGGGTGGAGAGAGTGCTTCCAAGTATTTGTAATTTTAAATTCTTGTGCACTGGGTTAGTCCATTTATTAATTCAGCATCGAACGGAGCCTGTTAACAAATACAGTGGCACATATGTAAATGTTAGAAGTCATACATGCCAGAAAGGTGAAAAACATTTACTGAGGGGAAAGGATTATAACACTCCTACAGTTTCTTTGGAGGGAAGAACAGGGGTTTGGGTTCATTCAAGTGGGGAACAGAGACGTGACAGAGGTGGAGAAAAAAAGGACCGTATTCAAATATCGTTCCTTGCCTTGGAAACAGCACTGTGATGAGCCACATGGGCAAAAATTATCAGGATAAAAAATTTAAATTTCAAGTCAATATTGATAACTATCACAATTAATGTTTGGGGGTTTTTTTAAGTTTAATGACAGATTTTTGAACCTGAGTGAAGGTTGTGGTTGAACACTTGAAAAACAGCAAAACAATGACATGTTATACTGCCTCACTCTGCTTGCACAATGCATAAGCACTATATCGATATATATTAGACTTTTGTTGTATTGTGTTCAAATCGTTCCAACCACCTAAAACAGCATTTGACGAGACAATCTTAAATGGTTGAACATCCATCCTTCAATCCATCATCATAGCCACAAACATGGCAGCATGATCAGTGAGCACTTATTACTCGACATATCTTCATCAATCATCCAGAGGCAATAAAACAATGAATCTCTCGGTCTGATTGTGAGACTTCTACGATTCTATTCATGGTACTTGTCCTATCAGTTAATGTGGACTTTCGTTATATTGTCACTGGGTTCGTCCTCATTGTTCGTGAAACAGATTCATGCTTTCTGCAACAATGTTGTGGAAGAGCAGTGTAACAACCCTATTGAATTTAAAATCACAGTGTTTCTTTTCACTTTGCCAATGTGGGGCTTTCGCATGCTTTAGTGCAAAGGCTTGTTGACTACAGTAGGTGTTTTTGCCCCCTTACAGCTCCATCTGTGTAATTAAGTGTAAGTCATTTGCATAGAATTTAAAATGACTGGTTTGCTGCTTTGGTTCTTTGCCTTAGTTTACCTTTTTTATCTTCAGCACGAGATAAGAGTAAAACGCAGCTCTCTTATCTCTCCATTCAATCATGTCCAAGTTCCTCAGAGCACACCTCCGATGTGGAACCTTCCTTTTTTATGTCACTTCTTCATGAATTTCTCTGCCATCTCTTCGTAAATCATTCATTTTCATCCACCACCTCCACGCTATGTTTTTCGCCACTCGTTCCCTTTTTCTTGATCCTCATTAATTCCTTCCTCCTCCATTTCATCCATCCATCCATGACCGTCTTACTGAGTCCTTATGCTCTTCTGTGTCCTGTACATGCTACAAATGATCAAATGCTCCAGTAAGCCTATCAGGCCACACGAGTGTTTATATTAGTCTGACTCTCGTTATCTGCAGAAGCACAGAATCAGTACTGTTCCACGTCGCACTGAAGGCAACACACACACATTCACCTCTACACACTACAGCAAGTGAGGTGTCCCAATGCTCCGGGCCTGTGATAAATCATCCAGCCAGTTCCATTCAATCTGCCACCATTCACAGCTGCCTACAGACCCCAAAAAATAGCCCTGATGGCTGCAGGCTACTGCAAATCCACTACTGTGGTCTTCGCGAGCTACAATAGCCTGGAGTGATACAATTGTGAAAAGTAAGTCCATGTCCATGTATTGCGTCAACTTTTTTTCCTTATTCTAGCGTGCTCTCGAAGCATTTGATCATTTAAGGCCGGTTTCTTCTTTCAGCAGTTTTTTTCCATCTCAGGCTGATGTGAAATGTGAACACACGCAGTAATTATTTTTGAACTATCCAAGATGCAACACAGCTGCATTCGACACCCTCCTTTCCTGCCATTCATTTTAAAGTGAATGATAATGCCACACAGTTACTCTAGATGGGGAAAAAAATGTAAACTCATGTGAACACACATCACAAACACAATTAAAAAGATACACAATCAGGCACACACACAGGTGGATATTCCAGCAAACAAAGAAAAGCTCACCCAACAAAGCGGACATGTTCTGGAAAATTCTGAGCAGTTCTGGCGTGACGGCCGGGCTGTTCTCCAAAGTCACCAACCTGCATGGTTGCAAGGAGAGGAGAGAGAGAGAGATTGCAAATGAGGGAATAAAACAAACTTAGAAGAATTTGTGAAAGAAGGGTGGCAGATTGGAGGTGGCAAACAAAATGGGAAGAGAAATATAGCAGGGGCAAATAACACAGGCAGAGAGAAGAGGAGAACATGGGCAACATAAGAGTGCAGAAAACAGTACACATGGTTAAGTGGGTGAAAAAAGAAACGAAAAGGAAGGAGGAAGAGAAAAATGTCAGTGTGAAAATAAAATCGTTATGTTGCATAAATGTGCTTTAACAATATAATAATAATAATAATATAATAATATAAAAATACTGTACATCGAAATCGAAAATATGGCAATGACGTGAATTCACTCGTGGGATTTCACCTGCAACTAATCCCAAAGATGACGCATGAATAACTGATTTAATGCATTCTCCACAAATTAACTGGGGGTGAAAAAAGACACGATGTACAGATATGAGGGGAACACAGAACGAGCACAAGCAGCTGATAAAAGCAAGAGAAAATGACATTGACTCTGTAAACAAAGAAAGCAAATATTTAGGACACGGCTGTTTATCAGGCAGGATGAAAGACTGGAAAGAGATATAAGACTGTGGCATTGTGCTACAACAAACACAGCATGCTGAACAGTGCCGGTCTCCTCAGGGAGGGACAGGAAAAAAGAGATTGGGGGGGGGGGGGGGGGGGATTGGAACATAACAAAAAGGTAACCCCAGCAAATTCTATTTCACTGAAACAAACCTTTGTTGAGGCTGTTGTGCATAAATAAAAGTGATATGACATGTAGCGAAAATAATCACATAAAGGAAAGACTACTTATTTCCAAAGTATTGACAGTTTTGTCCTTTGTTAATCAACCAATATGAACGTTTCCTCAAGCTCGAAACAAATGTTATCATCACAGAAGCTCTCAAGATAATAACGCTTATATTTGAGAGGAAGACAAAAACATTAATGGTGCAGCAACAACTTAAAAACTAAAGAAGCTGCAGTGATCTCATTTAAATCTCATCACTGTAACATCTGTTTTTTTGGGTTGTTTTGTCTCTCATTTTGTCATTAGAGAATATTACAAAATGATTTCTTGGATGACATTGAAGGTAATAGAACAAACTGAAGTGTAATCTGGTGGGTTTAATTATCTTTTACTTATAATGGGTGATACAGCATTCTACACTGACGCGGATTACTTCTGTTGCATTGTTAAATGAAACTCTTACAAACCAATTATATTAATGTGCATACTCGTGGGGTACTTAGGATCCTAAAGTGTGCCATTACCTTTCATATATGGATAGATAAATATATATTACTGATATTTTTAGAAAAGGATATGACCAATGGTCCATAGTTGAGATGAGAGGCCAAAACATGCAGGAAAATGTTTGTCAAGTAAACTATCCGTAAAGCTATGTTACGAATTTAGGAAACTTAGCTGTGAATTTATGTTTCAGAAATGTCTCCCTAGAGACGTTTCTTTGTAGAACTCATAAAAGATTAAATAGCATATTGTGTGTGCGTGTGTCCATACCAGAGCTCCAGTCCGTCCTCCAGCAAATACACATGAGGTGGCTGGGAAACATCAGTGCTCAGCTGGATGACAGGCAGAAGGAAAGGGTACAGGTTCTTACTCTCTGCCCCAAGGCCCTGTGAGAACAGAGAGACAGAAAGTCAATGCTGATCAAGGAAAACTCAAGAAAACTGTGGAAAGGTGCTTAAAAACGTACTTTATAAGTTTTTACTTCTTGATCATCTGCAGAGAGAGGGGCATGACGGTGTAGAAATAGAAATATACTGTATATTAAAGCTTATAAACCACTGCTCACCATTTCCCCCCTATACACACTGTCCTCAGACTAAAACCTTCAGAGGATGTCTTGTTCTTACAGTAATGTGTAGGAGAGAAGTGATTTCACTTTCAATAAAAACAAGGCGTCATAAATTATGATTTTTTTAATACTTAAAAGAATTTGCAAAAGTTTCTAAGGGGAGTTTTATGGTAATTTTATGGCCAGGAGCGAGGGGTTCACTTAATTTCTTTCATTGAGAAAAAAAGTCACTTCTCACTGTCAACTTAATGGTCATACAGTGTTTAATGGCATTTCAAGTAACATAAGCAAGAATAGTAGGTTTTCTTCGTGCATTAGCCTCTTCAGAGCAGGTTTTCTCTGAACGACCTTGTTACACATGAATGTGAGTGGATATGATTGTACTGGAGAAGGAGAAGCAGCAGCTGAACGATGCCTGTGTCATCTTAACCTGAACAGAACCACATGGCTTTAAAATCAAGAGACATATCAAACACAGTCAAGGACTTCATTACCTCTGTCTCTTATGTTGAAAATAAAACATCTATCTACTCACTTCCCTCACAACACATCAGCTTTAACTGATTATTAGAAGTCTTTTTTTGTATAATCTATAATTATCTGATGTTATATTATTCTTATTCTCTGTATCTTTAATATTAATATGAGAACAAAGACTGTATCCACTGGGCTACACAGAGAGAACCCTCTAATGCTTCAACTGAAATGTAACTTTTCAAAACATGTTTCTTGTTTTTACACATACATTTGACAAATAAAAAATACTCTATGTACATTTTATAGAACACTTTAATGTAATTATGCTTAATAATTGTAGACTTTGAGACTAATCAGCAGAGGCCCACTGTGGTGCACTGACGCCTCACAGCAAGACTGTTCTGGTTCAAGTGGTGGTTAGCAGAGAACTGTACTGCGTGGTGTTTGCATGTTCTGCCTGAACCATGCGAAGGATTCTTCCCTCCCAGAGTCCAAGGACGTGCAGGTCGGGTTGACTGGTGACTCTAAACTGCTCAAAGGTGTGAATATGGGCACGAAAGGTTGTTTGTCTCCATGTGTCAGCGCTGTGATAAAACTGGCGAGCCGAGCAGCCCAGGGAGTTCCCCGCCTCTCGCCCAATGTCACCCCCGCCCCCAGATTGCCACTTCGCCGTATTGTATTGGTACAACCATTATTCATGTATCAATTTCCCATCTAGTGGTTTGTATTGTAATGGATTTTGAAATTGTTTTCATTAATGTATATTCTGGGATGCCAGTTCCCCCTAAAAAAAAGTTTGTACTTCATAGTGTACCAGAGTGTACTTCATAAAAGGATAACCTACCCTTGAGCAAAACTGTAAGTACACTTACTGACAACCCAGACACAAGTACGCACATAAAAAAAAAAACTTAAATACACACAAATATTAGAACACACCAGTCTTTCTATTTACCGACTGTAGCACCGAGAGACATGTTTAGCCTAACTTATGAAATATGCCCTCTGAAATAGTTTTTCCCCTTGAAACATCACTTCCATCTTCATCACACATCCCCTCAAACTCTTGTCTGTCGATGAAAACGTAACCACCGTCTGACACCGTGCCCTTTCAAAGCACCCCATCACTTCAAGTTTTACTCAGCCACTTTGTATATTCACCGAAAAACACACACGAGAGAATGTGGGTGAGAGTAATGAGGAGAAGTGCTGTGTGTGTGTGTGTGTGTGTGCTGAAGAAATGATTCTGTCTAAAGGCGAGGATCCAAACTTGTCTCAGAACTGTCAACATTGTTTCAATGATGGTGTGACATTAATTTGGTCTAAATATGCTCCCTCCTGCTTCAATGTGGGAGTGAAAGAGAGAGAGCCAAGCTCAATTCCCACTTGGCGCGACCCTGTTTCTCCGTCACAGGCAACAAGTCACTAGTCTCTTGCAGGCAAAAAGCTATTTCTAAGTTTAAAAACAAGCAAGCCAAAATGCTGGCTTTTATGAGCTTAAGAGCTGATTTAATGCTGCCTGATCATTCACAGATGACGACAACTTTATGCTAGTTCCAGATAGACTGAGGTCAAAATGAATATCCTGCCATGAGAAGTTCAGTGTCCTTCTGTCCCCCAAAATTGTGTTTGTTTTATCAGTGTCCAAACATATAGACTCTTTGTTGTAGCTCCTCGAAAGTGAAGTCAAATCATCTGGATCACCCCCTGGTGGCTGGCTGCAGTGCAGGTCCTAAACCCCTGCCTCCTCCATATAAGTGGATGGGACATGGGCCAAACTAAAAGTAAATTCAGTAGTCGCTACAGATACCATGAAATTTCCAGGCACAATTAGATACCACGGCAAAAAACTAAACAATTAATCCCATTAACTTCAACACACTCCTTTACAAAAATAAATAAAAATCAACACATAACTGGGATATTTTGGGTTAATTTTTGTATAATGGGAGGAAGTGGAGACTGGTCATCCATCTGTATTTACAATCAATGGTCCAGTGTGTCTTCAATGCTTGAGTTTCTAATTCTCTGAAGAATTGAAGTGATGAATCATATCACTTTACTTCATGTCACATGGAGAGAAGACTGACGTACGTGTGATCTCTGCAGGACCTTCAGTGTCATGTCTTATATCCCCTCAGGAAAACAAAGAGAAGTCCCTGACCTCACTCAGGACAAGGGTGATTCAGACAGTCATACTTCCAGCTGTAACTCAAGCCTCCCTCAGTACAGAGGCCTATTCATCGTAGTTTTTGGTTGACTCTCATATGACTACTTCACAGATAAAACATAGAGGCTGTTTGTATTAGAACACGACAAAAAAAAAAAAAATCTAGTAATGTATGAGTTTCTTCTTGATCTATTTTTGACATCACCTACTTTTGCTTCCTTTATTCCAACGTCCACTTGCTTTGTAGATCACTGCATGCAGAATGTCAGAAAATAGAACTAAACTGAAGAGGGTGGAATTTAAAAAAAGAAACTTGCTTTTTATTTCTTTGACATCAGCGTTATATTTAATAGTATATATTCAAATTTCAATTAGCATGCCGTTACACAGTTGACTAATCCAAGCCAATTCAGCTGTACACCCTCAGTGCTTCATGCCATTTTCCATATGTGTACTTGTGATTTCTCTCTCCAAAAGGACTGCGTCTATCACTGAGTCTTACAGCTCCTACTGTGAAGTAATGCAGAGGCAGCCGCACGGGGGGCAACATCTTTCTGCAGGCTGCTTCGATACTGTAGTGAAGGGAGCATCTGTTTTTCATAAGTTAGGTTAGTGATAAAACCTGATTGATACTGAGGCAAACGACTGAACATAAAATTATATAGTACAAAAAAATAAAATAAATTAATTTGACGTTTCAACCATTTGTAATTCTGAGAAAAGATGAATAACAAAGCAGGAAAGTCAGTCAAAGCTGCTGCGTGTTGCTCATCAAACCAAGTTAAGATTCCAGGCAAGTCAGGGGAAGGTACAAAAAAATATTGGTATCACAGGAACCCAGCTGTTTCTGGGGAAATTAACCTAAAGCCAGGTTTCCCCTCGCAGACAATTTGGAGCTCAGCCTCAGTAACATGTGGCCAGAGAAGAAGAACCCCTCTTCCTGCCAGATTCACTGAGCAGCACCACCTGTCACACTGCAGAAGCTGCTAATGCCACTAAAAATTAACAATGAACATATTACACTTTAAATGAAACGAGCCATCTTACCCAAGGATCCATTAATTAAGTTAATCCTCAGTGTGATTCTTGGCAGCAGATTTTTGTTTGCTGTTTCAATAATTTCTATTCCAAAGTATTTTGTTAATGGGCTTCCTTTCTTGTTGTCCTGGAAGGGAAACAAGAACTGCCTTACTGCAGAAAACCTAAGTGAGCAAGCCAAATGTGTGCTGTGGATCCAAATCATGAGCGTAGTGCATTTGGGAAGGAGGCTCATTCGGGCAGTAAATGTCTCATCTCAATCAATGAAGCATCCACACACTCAAAAGTGGGCAAAAGTCTTTTTTTTCTAGTTAGGTTTTATCTGAGGGTAATGAATGAAAAGTTTGCCACTGACAACAAACAAGACTTGAGCTTTTCAGCACTGCCCTTGTGGAGTTGAATCGAGTAAATCCTGAGGCTCAGGCCACACCACCTGCCTCACCCGTGCGTGGCTCTCCATGTGTATGAGCCACAGCAGTTCAGCAAGGTTGCTGTCTACTCACCGGTGAGGTAGGTAGAGTGACTCAGTCGTAAAACTGTGCACCTTTCACCGATGAATAGAAAGGAAACAAAATATGTCAGCACTTCTGCTGTTTAACTTCTAAACTTTGTATTTTTAATTAATCAGTATTCTCGTCTTTTGTGTATGTGGATGAATTGTCAGTGCACTTTTGTTTGCTCTCCCACTTGCCTTGAATTGCCCCTCGGGGGTATTTCGTATAAAGTATTTTGAGTTGAATCTTTAACATGGAAATGGGCGCTGCGGTCGATTAAGAGTTTAGGCGGATCCCATAACAATCTCACGGTTTGAAACCCAACTAGTGTTGCATCTGTTGTCATACCCCCCCTCTGCAACAGATGCCAATGAAAGGCATCAAAAGAAACCAGTCTTTAATTAGCAAAAGAAACTGATAAAAGAATCCAGCACTGGAAGCTGAAGATGCACATACCTGTACCAGGTGGACGAGTGTAGTGAGTATGGCACAGCGAAGCATGTTGTGTTCTTCAGATTGCTTCCAGAGGAGGGGCAGGTACTGAACCAGGCAGCCAACGTATGGCCGTATCTGAAGCAAGAAAAAGGAAAGTTCAATGATGATGGCATGGTATGTAACAGATAGGATTTTCAGATTGTTCTAAAATGATACCAGCTTCACAGGTTATATCAGTCTAGCTCTGTCTGATCGATCAATACGAAGACGGTCAATGTCTTTTGAAAAGGGTGACAAGCAGGTGAGCTAAGGTTTTACATTTTGCTTGTATGCTCTTATTAATGTTTGACATTTACAGTTTTATATTTTGTGTTTGACTTCATTTTATTTCCCTTTGTTTTATAGACTTATTCTCTTGCTTTAATTGGTGTTCATTTAATCTCCATTTTTAATTTCTGTATAAGCACTTTGTAACTTTATGAAATCTGTTTTCAGGAGTTGCACAAGTGAACATAGGCAACTGGGCCTGCTTGTGTTTCTTGAAGACATTTCACCTCCCATCCAAAAGGCTTCTCCATTGCATTTCTTTACAAAAAAAACTTACATAAAAGTTGACATTTGATGTCATACAACCTACTTTTATCTAAACCTGCACTACAGCAAACACAGAAATCAAGTTTGTGTGACAGAATTGCCATGGTCTTCTCTCTCGTCAGAGTTTGTATGTGATACTTTTTGCTCTTTTGGTTCAAACTTGAGAGAAATCTGGGTGGTCAGACACCACGTGGATTCCATTACCCAGTACGGTGCTGAATTACAGACTTCAAAATGGATTTCTGCCATTTACTTGTGCCGACTTGTCTTAACACTTCATATTCCCTGTGGAGGCTATGTGGCCAAGCTGCAGACCCCAAACTGGGATTTTTCTGTTCGACTACACCTTTATAGGGAGGGGGGCTCTGAGTAGTGGGAGCACTAAAAAAGAAACATGACACAGCCTTGAGGAGAAAAATAAAAAGGGGGAAGCAGAGACTCACAAACCAGCCTAGGGTGTCATTTGCCAGAGTGACAGCAGAAAAAAAGGAGCTAAATCTCATCATATCTGTCATCGTTTTCATTTCAACTCAAGCTGCTTTCAGGGTTTTGTTGCATCGTTTTTTGCAGCCATTTTTTTTGTGGGTTCAAAATCCCTTGTGTGAAGGGTTAGAATATTAATGGGACTTCTACTGACTTTGGAAGTTGAGCCAGGGCCAGTGACTGGGGAGGACTTAGCCAGACTGACAGCTCACAAGGATGAAAGCCATTTCTGTGACAGAATTAAGTCAAGAGATCGTTTAAGGAAAGGTGCTTCAAATGGATCTGAAAAGGGCCCGGGGGGGTCGAAAGGAAGGTCACTTTTGTCGGGCTGGCAGTTAAGTGGATTAAAATGATTTACTGGATCCTGGGGAAAAAAAGCAGAATCCATATGGGCACAAAAGCTTTACAGTGGCAGAGGGGAGAGTGTATCATCATGGTAAATGGGAGCAGACATCAGAACAAGGGCTGCCCGAGGCCTTATGATTTACAAAGAGTCAATTATTGGACGTAACAAATGGCTCAGAATGTGATAAACTATTAATGTCGAGCTATCTTTGAGGACAGCTGATTGTTTTACCTTGGTGGTTTGGGGCTGGTACGGGGTGACAGATGTTTTGTATCAGAGTTATAATGTTTTTTAACAGCTTGACACGTCCCCTGCAGAGTTGAGGTCAATGACTACAATTTGTACAGTGCTATTCTTCACAAAGCAGCAGCAGAATATATCTATCTCCCCGGCTGTCAAACTCAAGGGCTCCCTCAAAGACATCCCGGAGTTTAGCTCAGGTTGACTTTACATACTCTGGGAAAAGTATATTCCACACACAGCTATGATCAGATCTCACCTGGATGTTTACTCTCTCGATGACACAGGAGATGACGTGGAGCACCTGCATTTTAGTGTCGCACTCCGTCACCTGCTGCAACAGCTGGAAGAGCAGCCCAAAGATCGACTCCAGGTACTAAACAGGGGAGAGAGAGAGCAGAGTGGGGGAAAAATGGACGACTGAAAAGTTAAAAATCGATATAAAGACATTTTGAAATAATTCCAGCAAAAGTGAATGTACTCACAGGGAGGAATTGTTCTGTCCGGAACTCAAAGTCATCAACGGGTGGGCCTGAGTTAAGGATGTAATAAACTGCTTGGGATCGATATGTAAGAAGTTCATTGATCCTCTCTCAAAACATCCTTTAACAGAAAAGCTTTCACTAAATAGTTTTTAGCTATTGTCGTGTTTTGGTTTATCAAAATAATTTTCCTTTCGTGACGCACTTTCTAACGACTACTTTGATAGTTGATATAAAAAATTAAATTGTTATTTTAATTATAATAAACTATTTATGTCAACATTCTTTATTTCCTTCTGCCAGAGCTAAGGACTGATCAAACTTGTATGCTAATTAATGCAGTGAGGCTTAGTTAACAAGCATAATAACATCAATGTATTACTACAAAAATGATCTAAGTATGAGAATAAAAGCACGAGGAGGATATTGAGCTTCAGGGTTGTAGCCGTCTCAATCCGCACCTAGGAGGAAAAAAAAGATAAGCATACTTTAATTTTGAAAAGGATTTTGGAAGTCCCACATTTATCCTCCCGCTGGTGCACATGTATTGTTATAGCTAATTAAAGCTGCAGACAGAGAGGCATTACTGTGTTTGTAGGGAACTACGCATTAGAAAATAGAGAGGGAAAGAAATATATTAAGATGAACAGATGGTGATTGCCACAGCTGCACATGCAGCAACACAACCAAGCACAAAAACCATGATTACATTTTCCTTTAATAGCAACATCTGAAAGTCAGCGACAACCAGCGCTCACTATACGGCTTTTCATAACTGAACACTGTGGAAGTGTGTGCCTACAGTGAATAGCTTTCTATTGTTATTAAAAGGAAGCAGCCCCTCCAATCTAATAGACTCCAGCAGTGTAATGTAATGTGGGGGAGTCTAAGAGTTATAGAGGTGGTGGACATGTCCGCAAGGGAGAAAGTGATCGGATGAAGGAAAGGATATGAAAGAAGGAAAACTCAATTACACTCAGATCTTGTTCTCAATTATTTCACAACACATTTTAAGGAGGCATGAGTGAAAGTGAAAGTGGAAGTGTGGAAGTGAGGGTGTGAGCAGAAATATCTTTGCAAGCTTTAGTCCAAATAACTGAACAGTTGTATTTTAAGACACGACTATATAATACATTTATCACAGATCTTTCCAAGGGACTTTTAAAGTTTTGTTTAAGTGGCACGACTCATGAGCTTCTTAAAAAGGTATTCTGATCAATATTTATTTTTGATCCATCAATGTTAAGCACGTTTTATTTTTTATTTCCCTGATTATAGCAATCAAATGAAACGCAGTTTGACTAAATAGTTAAAATAAGCTTAAGTTGAGCGCACACATTGATATCAGGCTCCGAAATATACCAGTTCGCAATGTAAAAAGAAAGTGATAAGACATTCTTTTGTGTTTGTTAAATATTTAGTTTTTCCAATTCATAAATCATTCAATATCCATATTTGTGGCCGGATCTCTTCAAAAAACACACACACTGGATTTTCTCTTTGGTGCTGCTCTCTACTTTTTGGCTTTTTTAATGTCAATCAGTTCACTTCAAAGGAACAATAGCTTTCAGAAAGCTACTTTGTTCCACCATATACATATTTTGAGCATCAAACCGAAAGTAGGAGGACATATAAGTAGTTTCTGCATTTTCCCAATTTTAAACTGACCAAATAAGATAAGCAGCAGCCTTTCAAACCTCCCACAAAAAGCTCTTCTCCATTTTCAGGCTGCCCAGAGAATTGGGTCCAGACTTCCTCCACACTTTGCCTTTCACACATGTACAACGCAGCAGCAAACAGAACTCTCCACAGTGTTCAGGACTTTCTGCTGACTTTGTACAAGGGGACCAGGTGGAGAAAGTCCACAGAAACTGCAGAGGCTCTCACTCAGACATTTGCAGTCAACAGTATTGCCCCTGTGGAGAACGTTCGGAGGATCTCCAGAGCTCAGATTGTGTGCGAAAGCATCTTATGTAAGGTCACTGCTGCAGAGGATCAGCAGCAATATGAAATGTTTCAGTTTAAACGACATGAAGACATTGGCCCTTTTTATGACCAAATAGGAAGAGTATGCGTTTATGAAGCATTGAAATACAAAAACTCTTGAGGTTGTTATTAAAGAGATTTGGACAAAAAAACAAAAAACAAACATAAAACTACTTTTTCAATGAATATCGCCTGAAATTGAGTCATAATAAAAAAAAAAAGAAGACACATTTGGATTCCTGCCGTCTCTTAGAGGAACACCACGGGTGGGAGAAAAATGACATTTTCATGTCATATTTCAATGTCATTGTGAATAACATCCTACGTTCTTCCCACAGTCTGTTCACATTATAAATGAAACAAAAAGCTGCTGTAAAATGTACTTTTAAGATATAAAAGACTTACAGCTGAAATGTCCGCCCCTTCTCAACAAGATCATGAAATCCTAAAATGAGTAATGCTGCATATTAACAAGTAACAAAAGGAGTGTGTTGATGAAGGAGCCCCATCAGCACTGGCCTTGTTGGCAAATCAAACAACTGCATTTAAATTCCACAGTAAAGTGTAGAGGATAATAGACCGCTTGATGAAACACTCATAAACACACACACATATAATGTCAGTCGGTGATTCAGTCAAAATCATTTGCTTCACATTATTATTCAGCCATAAACTGTCTATGACGGATATTTTTTAAAAAGTAGATTCAAAACTGAATTTAAAAGTGAATGAAAGTTTAATCTGTGATGATTAGTGTGAAATAACTCACGGAATCTAAAACAGGCTGAAAAAGAAGAAGCTTCAACTTGGCAACAACTCAGTGAAAAGCAAACCCAGAACCCGACAGAGCACAACTGCACGTTTGTTAAATAACCTCACACTTCAGTTATTAAATCTTTATATATAGAAGATAAGATTTAATATAATATAAGTTTAATATGGTTTGCATTGGGCAACACAGCCCAAAAGTGGGTCAGTATGGTCTCATAGACAAACGTGTATCAAAACAGTGAAAATTATAATTGGACTCGATAAAAGCTACTTAAATTGGTGACACAATAATGTATTAAGTTTTCATATCAATTACATTAATATTACCCTTTAACTTTAGCAAACTTAATTAATTAGCTTTTTATCAAATGAACTTCGGTTCACTCTAGTTTCATATATTGTCATTGCTGTCAGGTTGTAATCTTAAATTCCATTAATGCTTTGTGGTTGAAGACAGAGCTTTGTCAGGATAGTGCATTTCATGTATAGCAACCAAGAGCCTGATAGGATTATAATAATGAGGCACAAATCCATATTTAAAATGCCTCAGAGCCGCCATACAGTCGAAAAATGTCAAAGGAAAAACGTCACCGCTTGATGTCATAAAAGTTGGCTTAACAGCAAATTCTAGAAAGCATCATTACCTCCCACTGGGAATGCAAATGACCTAAAAAACAGAGGGAGTTCAGGCTTGCCACCAACATTTTTTTAAGCTTTCCCTCTGAATCTGTGAGTAAACAGCAGAGGAGAATGCAGCTGTTAGAGAGCGGAGAAGAATGTATTGGAGGTAACGAGGGGCGCAAGACTAGCACAAGTCGACTGCAAGCAACAGGCACCAGTGATCTGCGATTCAGTTTATGAATGTCAATGATAGAAGCCAGCAAGCAAACATTTCTTTGTCTTCTACACAAAGCTCCCAGAGTGTGCACCGTTATATTTACCGTAGGAATCTCAAAGGCACAGCAATATATTTGCTTTTATCTTTGATAACAAACTGAAATTAAATAAGCATGTCAAGAGCAGTTGTTTGAATAAAATATGTACAACTTCTGTTATGCAGTTCCTGTATTTCTTCTGCAATCCTGCAACTCTTACTAGAATCAGTCAGACTCCTCCGTATTAAGGGATTAGGGTTGTAATATAAAACCGCAATGGCACCTCAGCCAAGGCTGAACAATCCTAAACATGAATGTCTAGTTCTTAAAGACAAAATGTAGTAGTAGTCTGATAACATAAATGATTTATTTGCCATTGTAGTTAAAAGTTTAAACAAAGTGAAAAAGAAAAACCAGGATTCATTATTAAGCCACATTTAAATTCACTCAATCAGGATTTCAATTTGGATCTGCACCAAATTGCATCCACTTAACAGCCTTATTTTCCCATCAAGATTCATGAATTATTCTCTGAGAACGTGTTGAAAAACACCCAATTCACAATGTTGAAGAAAAACAAGAAAATTCTGGAATTCGAGCCCCTGATCTGGATCAGCACCAGGATTTATTGGGTTAATCCCTGGTCACATGCTGCATCCCTTCACCATGTTGTGTGGTAATGTGTCCGTAGTTTTTGCATAATCCAGATTAAAACATTTTCATTGCTTGTTAGTTAAAAAAGCAATGAAAAATTTTAAATCTGATTACAAATTATATTTATCACTACTTTCATAGTTGTAGTGAAGAACGGACAGGACACGGGGGGGGGGGGGCCGTGTGGAGTCGAACCAGAGACCTGCTCCTCCCCAACAGGCACGTTTTTAAAAACAGGCAAAACCTCTACTACTACAACTCCTGCTGCAGTTAAATGACCATTTCGATCCACATATGGTGGATAGTAACTCTACTCAACAGGTTTTCCAATAAGGCAACATTAAAGAAGAGAGCATTACTTCAACCCTACTCCATCTCAGACAGATTCATCCCATTTCTCTCCTTTAAAGAAAAAGACAAAAAAGACACAAAAAAACAAAGCTGCTTAAAAAGAAAGTTATCAGGGAAAATCAATGTCTCTGTTGTCGATTAATCATTTTAATGAAGTAAAGAAACTGAAATATCAGATAAATGTAGCTGTGATTCACTTTCTATTTGAACAGGGGCCCGAAAAATAGCATTAGAAATATTGATGACTAGTTGGACTGATTGATAGGGGGCAGTTTGCTCCATTAGTCCATTACAGGTTTATGATCAATATCTCTTTCTGCTCAACAGGCTCTAATTGGCCCATGCAGACAATATTGATCAGGACCCACACTTGGTGAGCTGAACTTAGAAAAAGTAAGAAACTCTGAGATGCACCAGTTACCATTTCCAATTTGTAGAATCAGATAATAATAATGTCCTGAATCAATTTTTTACATATTAAAACTATAATTTGTAAAAGCGACATAAAATGTATTTATTTGCGTAAACTCCAAATCCATTTGGCTTCACTTAAGAAAATAAGTGAAAAGGAAGAGCTGAAACAAATTTTGTTGCCACTTTTTAATGTCCCATGATAATTATAAAATAAAATCCAAGCCTCGGGACATTTGTAAATTCAGAGCTATTACACGTGCACTGCAAAAGGAGATAATTGGTTAAATATACAGTCCACTCAAAAAAAACGATTATAGTAAATTATTCTTCTGAGCTCAAGATCAAAAGATGAATATCAGGCAAGTGTTCAGAATTTAGTTGCCATTTCCTGGATCATCTATATGTACTAAAACAACTTAGGACATTTAATATCAGACGGCCCCGTTTTTAGATGAGTAAATATAAAGGAACCCTGTACATCAAAACAAAGGTCTTTGTGTTTTAATGGTTTTCAAAAGGGAACTTTACATGTTGCCAGATACACAAGTTTAATTTCAGCTTGTACATGCTTGATGATAATATACAATAAAGACCAAACTATTAAATGTAGAGAGATGTGACGTCAAATATTAATAGGCAAAGGAAGCATTCGCTGCCATGGCAAAGGATTAGATGGGTGTTCTGTGCTATTGAGCTGGTTCACACCCTTATTGTCACCACGTGATGTTTGTGTGGGCATAACCTCATGTGTATAGTTATCTTAATTATATCATAGTCTTAATTACATAATAGTCACATTATATATGCACTGCACCCGATGCAAATAAGGAACGCAAATACAAAACACAAATTTAAAAGTTTGTCATGGATTATGAAGTAAGAGGTAAATTAGATCCACAAACATTGAGCCCATTGAACCCCAGTGGATGATGGAGTTTAGACAGGAAGCTGGTCTCGCCCCAGGGGTGTTGCAGAAGTGGCTGCTGAGTGGTGAGACTTGCCTATAAGGGCTTTGACATTTTGCATGGAACCAGTCCACATTTCTTCATATAAAATCATTTTAAAAAGGAAAACATGATCCAAGGGCTCATCTCACGAGTCCAGAAACCCCCAAATTTGAAATGAGGATGATGTAGAATAAAAATACACTCTTCCCAAACAGGGTCAGGCCATGATCACAGTTATGACTGAATAAGAAGTTAATGGTTAAATAAAATCTTTATGAAAATATTTGAATATAATATTTACTTTTAAATGAAATAAACAAGACTATGTTTGGCTTTATTTGTAGGACGTTTACAGCATTACGGCAGCAGTTACCTCCAGAGAATTGTGTTTGAGCAGCAGACAGTGCACTTTCACTGACAAATCCAGTGTTTTCTGGGGAAGCTGGTGCTTTAGTAAGCAGTTTACAAACATTTTTTTTTTTTTTTTAATCTATAAATGTGTGTGTCTATAGCTGCCTTACCACCAAATCAGGGTCCTGCATGAGGCTCAGGATGACCTCATATAGTAAAGGTCGCAGGTCAGATTTGAACTTGACAGAGATCCACTGTCCTATCAGCCAGATGACCCGTCGACGAATCAACTTGTACCTGGAGAGGAGAGGAGACATAAGTTCTGGTTGCAGAGAAATATTTGAACAGACTTTTCTGACACTTCTTCAAATTATATACAATTACATTATTCCAGAAAAATAAATGTGCGGCCTCTAAAATTATCTCCACAATGTAGCTCCAGGACTGATGGATCCATTAGAAACAACCGGACCAGATATTTCAATGATGATATCTGCACCGACATTGCTCATAACTCAACCTGAAATTTCTTTTATCAGTGGCGTACGCATGCTGAAGACCGTACGCATGCTGAAGACCGTCATTTCTGCTTCGAGGGAGAGACTCATATCACTGTGCCTCTGTAATGCATATCCAACACCGAGACTATGTTTAATTTAGGCCACATTCTGGCCGTGCACATTCAGCCTGCATGGGTATATCACCGGAAAGCAGAGAGGCAGAGATTGTGGCACTACTGCACAGGATATTGAAGACTGGGACAAAGTGATCTTTTCCACATTAAAAACTGATGGAAAAACACGACCTGAGGGACAAAGTGAGAAAAAAAAAAGTAGGCGAAAAAAAAAGGTTTGATAAAAATTCATATACCACGTTTGTATTTGTTTAAAAGACTGCCTGCAAACACAACACAAAGCCTCATACAAGCATCTAAAGGAAATAGCCTGTGAGAAAATTAAGATGATCAACAAGCCACTGGGACGAGGTGGTTTGTGATAGGAACTAAAACGCCCTTTGTTGCTTGTCCCAAATGTGACGCACTGAATGTTGGGGACCGATGGTTTTTCAACAGTTGTAATGGGCAGGCGAAAAGTGTCCCTCGGCATCTGCCCTTGTTGGTATCTGAGGCAGAAATTGTGTCTGAGGACAGAGATGAGCGGATGGAGGGATGAAGGATAGAGGGATGACACTCTTGCTGGCTTCTTGTCAAATACCCGCAGGGAGCCAGAGACTGGAGTCTGGGCCACAAGCCAGAGGCTACTAAACAACAGCATGACTCAGGACTCAGCAGTTGGCAAACAAAAGTGTGCGTGAGTGCGTGTCTGTGTTGATGTCTCTCTATGGTTGGGTGGAGAAATTTTGTTTTGAAACCATAACTGTGAGGTTAGATTTTGGCTGCTCATTACAGCTTCAAATGGTTAGGACTTTAATTTAAGGTTCAGAGTGTCCTCACATCTATAGAAAGACAAGCATGTGTGTGCTTGTGTTTGCCAATGAGCTCACAGGAAAAGGAAGAGCTGCTTATGTGAATGAGCTAAACAGCTTGTTTTAGTTTTTGGTCAACTGGAAATTGGTTTGACGGATTTCTCGGTAAATTTCAAGAATTCTGAAAACTAAAACTCAAAGCCTGTAAGTTACCATCTCTCACAACATCTTAGTAACATGTTGAGAAAATGTCTACCCTTCTGTCCTGTCCCGGGAAGACAAGTGTCAAATGTGTTTTGGATGAGTAGTTCTGGGTGAGACCCAAACCTCATGTTGTGATAACAGTTATTGTTGCAGGCACCAACAGCCACATTTTAAACAGCCAAAAACAGTTACTAGTTCACCTTATGTCACCTCTTCATTGTCAAGATACATAGCACTAACCACACTATTTACACCAGTGGTGTGGAACTAGGAATCCAATGAGATGGAGCAGAATGTGTTGAACTCCAGTACTTTGATCAAACATTTTCTGCAAATTTAGTACAGTTTTTTCGAACATCTACGAGGTACAATGAAGAAAGTTTGAATTCTACAAGTCGCTTCAATGGCAACCAAGCTCCATAAATATACAGCGGTCGCTGGAACACTAAGCCCAGCGCCTCCACAGCACAAGATCCGACATATGACTGTGAGCTATCCTCAACTCCACGAGTCAGAAATGATCACCACAGATTTGAAACCAGTCCATCTCTCCTCATTGAATTAATGTCCACCTGGTATCGCAGTCCAGGCCTTTGCTCCACATTTCCCCCCCCATTTTCTGTATCAATTTCACGCTTCTACCATCCTATCAAAAAAGACAAAATACCCTCAAAAATATCTTTAAAAAAAAAAGAAAGTCTGTGAAATGAAGAAATAATGCTCTCAAAATGTAAGACCAGACTCTTGAATAAAGAGAGGATAGAAACCCCCCCAAGCATCAACGTGCACGCATTGCAGCAGTGAGTGGGCCCCCGCCCCTCGCACACAGGCTGTCAGAGAGAGAGAGATCTCTAGATGTATGTCTTAATCCCAAAACAGGGTTGGGGAGATAAACTGTGCAGGATAATTTATGTAACAATAACATATTTTTGTAACATCAGAGGGTGTTGCAGCTCGTCTTTAATTAATTATTTATTTAATTTAGCCCCAGGACCCGTTTATAATACTGGGTTTTAGTGCCCACCCTACTTCTACTACACATAAGTGTAGACTTTTAGTTACAGCAATACGAACATATGTCAGTATACCCACTGGGACTCAAAGAGTATTTAATTAATGGTTTTAACAACCGGCGAAAGACTGCGTGAGTCACAATGTAAGCAGATATAAAAGAAGCATAAGTTAATAGAGTTACAGCAAAAAGGGGGGAAACCTTAAAGATGTGGAACTCGCACAGATAACAGTTTTAGGTCATGAACCCAAGATGTATAAAAGAGTCTAGGGTGGTGTTTCTTTAGCATTATAACCTCAATCAAGACCAGTCCAAACTCGCTGTTCAGAGCTTAAAGCCAACAAAAATCCACCAGCAAGGGCAAATACAAGAAGCATATAAGGGAAAATCAAGTTCAAATGAACCAAAGGACATGGAACTCTTACAGTATTTACTGGTAACCCAGACGACAAGCAGACTGAAGTCCAGAGGAAAGGTCAAGCCACAAAAGGTATAATGTCCAAATGTTAAAGTGTTGGCAGAGTCTGACAGAAGAAAGATGGGTTTCACTCTGTAGGAGTCTGTCCCTTCATTTTGTGTGTGTGCGCATGTTCAGGTGTGTAAACGTGTTCAAAGATGACACGCTGTCATCTCGGCAGTCTCAGACACGACAACTCGTCACAGGCATGACAACAGTTTTGGTTGAGGCAAGGAGAGGAGGAAAAGATTGTCAGCAAGTCAGAATCTGAGTGTGTGCGCAGATAAATGCTCAAGTATGAAGGTGCACACTGTTGTGTGTAGAGAAATCTCTGCCGAAAAGTGACAACCAGCTTTTGGGGGATTACTCGGGGCACGAAGCTCTGCCACAGGAGTCACACAAGAGTTCTGCTGACAGATAGTTGTTCACATTTAGACTGTTGCTGCACCATATCGGACGATACAGATTAGAGCAGAGCTCCAACTCACATTGGCGATTCGCCTCTATGACAACTGTTGCAGTTATAGAAACGTAAAAGGTGCCATCACTTGCACCATGGCTATTCGCCAATAAAGTGTGATTTATTTTCCTGATATTAAAAGTTTCAGTTGCTCATTATTTATATGCATTATTCTGATCTCACGTTTAGATACACCTGCTGAATCTAACATCTGCTACTTGCATTACTATATTGAGGGTTGTGCCTGTGTATATGTGAACCTGTTGGCAGTGACAGAAATAACGCAACAGCAACGTAATGGCTCTGGCAAAATACCCACAATTCCCAAGACAAAACAAAATGATTCATATGAAGTCAACAGAGCAGACAAACCACGGCCGGAATTCAACTAAACTCTTCCAACATGAACCTTAGCAAGGCACTAATACTAAACATATACACTGTAACATGAAAGATACATACAGCCACTTCCCAACCAGAGTTGGACGATGTAAGGAAACCAAAACTAACAATCAATATTTTCTGTCTCTTTGCAATTGGTCATTTTTCCTTAGCCTTGCTGAGGGTGAAGGGCAGAGGATTTAAAGTGGATCACAGGATGGCTCGGGTTTCAAACTCTATGTATCATTTAAAAGACAGAAGGGATAAATGATTGTGGAAGAGCGGTTGGTTTTACAAGCAGTTAAAACATAACAACGTCCCTATGGAAACAAGAAAGAGATGTTTGCATTGACTGGGGCTAAAGGGAATATGTGAACCCTGTAAAATGTCATGTTTTCATAGAATGCATCTGATCTTTATCTCAGTCCAAGTATAGACAAACACAATGTGCTTAAGATAACACGCAAAGAATTTGAATCTGTAGTGTCATTATTAAAACACACCAATTAAATATTCACAAGTAAGTGAGACCTTGGATTTATTGATCGATTAAACCCTCTTTGCTCGCAGTAACACTAGATCACACCTGCACAGTGTTCACAGGGACTTTGGACCATTCTTCCAACAGAACTAGTTCAACTCAGGTTTATTATTCCACAGCATGACTATTGGGTCAAGCTCTGGCCTCTGACTTGGCCACTCTCAATCATTTTCTGTTTGAAGTCCATCTGCTGCTCTGATGTTTGGTGTAATCGTCCCGTTTCACCTCACTTCTTTGGTGGAAAACGACCCTGAACTTATTCTCTAAGATCGCATGATACACTTCAAGGTCCAGACGCAGCACAGCAGTCCCAAATTATGATGCTGCCTCCACTGTTCTTCACCACTGGGATGGTGTTTTCAACTTGGTATGCAGCGTTTGTATTTCTTACACCTGGTGTAGCAAAGGTTGTTTTTCCCCAAAAAGCTAACTTATGTCTTGAATCCACAAACTCTATGAGATGAGTGAAGCTACATCAACAATTAATGTTTTGAGGTCTTTTTGAGGAGGCACAGATTCACATCAGCTGCTTGCTGCATGTTTCCTGTAGTATTAATATTTGAGCAGTATTTTAAGGTCAGGTAGCTCTCACCCACACCTCCGATCTTGTTTTATTGACTGAACTCCAGGTTTTATAACTCTTGACTCCAGTTAGCTCTAGTCAATGGCATTGGCCCTCGATTTTTAAATACTTGATTTAACTTGCACTGTGAATGTTTAAATATTCAATGTGAACAATATTAGATTACTGTCACATTTCTATATCTATATATACACACACACACACAACACGTTTTACAGTTCGACCATGTATGTTAACATAATTAACTAAATAAAAAGAAACAAAACAAAATACAACCAAATATATAGAATTTAAGTACAGAAAAAACTATTTCATATCAAACTTCTCTGCATTGTTTATTCTGTGAAAAGAAAAATGTTTATATAGTGCATATCAACAAAAATAAACGCTAATATCGTAATGTCTGTCAGCCAACGGATTAATCTGATTTCATGCATTGGTTTATACACAATGCAGGTTATTCCAATGGGTTCACCTACTTATTATTGCAAGTGTCAAAAATTATATCTATAAAGCATGCCAGAGATGATTATTTAAATACTGCACAGTTGTGGCGCTTCTCTGAATTTACCAGAGCAAGAAGAACACCTAAGGAAACCAGAAGGTAAATCAAGTGGAAAACGCAATGCAATATAACTACAATATAATACTCAATGACATAAACCAAAAACCTATGGCAGTTGTGCAAAGCACTGGCATGTGCGTGGTAAGCTTTGATACCAAGACACTAGTGGTTCCCTGCCGAGTCTCGGCCACTACGTGTGACAGCTCTTTCAAATGTTGGCCAGAGTGGTCACACTTTCTTTGTGCCAGAGGGAGTTAGTATACGATGTACTGATATATTCCACTGGGATCTTAGAGGGAGATACTAAAGTGTGACAGGATTTAAAATGCGACATGCTGACAACATGACAATAGGGTCACTTAGTTTATAACACATGTCTGAACATTATGCAAGTGCACAGACACTAGCAGAGACCCTGACAGGAACACAGCCTGATTTAGCATCCCAGAAAAAAAAAAGAAATGAATGGGGTTGAAAAACCATCAGCAGCACTGGGAGAAATCCACCCCTGTTAAATAATGCATACATTTTTTAGAGTCCTCAGGCAGTATGAACTAAATAGATGCAGCTTTTACTACACGTGTTCACACTACAAGCAGGTAGACCTCAGCTTAGTAATGATCCTGCTCTGTACATGTGCACTGTGTGATGGCTACACTAGCGCAAAGGGTGAAGTAGAGCAACAGAGCTGGGTGCATCTTATTATGTTCATCCGCCACTATGGAGAACAAAGAAATAGGAAAGCAGGTAAAAATGCAGAGGATATACGTACACCTGCGCCTTGTAAAAGCAAGAGGTACTGTGACATCAGCAGGCCTGCACCTTGACGTCAGCAACAAAAATGTGTGGCTGAACTTTGGAGTGCTGCAGGCTCTTTGTTTTGATTGTCTCGAGGTCTGTGTGTGCAGGGCACTTCTTTGTTCCTCCTATCAGTCACATCACCTCGCCTCTGGCCACTCTCCATCTTTCCCATCGCTTTCCAGATGCATTTATCTATCACCTCGCGGTTCTTTGTTACTTCGACTGACTGTCTGTGGACCACTGACGAGGTTCCGTCTCAGTTTGTGCCAGTTTTTTGGTTTGTTTTATTCGTCTGTTGAGAGCTGATGTTATGAACAGCTTGACCTCGTAAAGTAATTGTGGGAATACAAGCAGCACTTGTTAACGTGAGTGTGACAAACATCGACTACAAGCATTAGCTGGCTATTAATGAGTAATCAATAGCCGGATGGAGGTTAATAGCCAATTAGCTTGACTTACACTGAAAGGAACATTAACTAGGCAATGTATCAAATGCCATTAATGTCTGTAAGTGAGCTCACACAGAGTAGAATAAACTTCCATTAAAAAAGTACCCCCTAGTTGTGTTAAATATACTACCACACACACAACGAGATAAGAGGAAATTATTGAACACCTGCAATGAAAACTTCCTTGGGGAAACCTACTGCACTCAATTTCCATTAAACCTGCGTCAGACAAGGTGAGTCAACTCTGTGGTCAGGCTGTACAGAAACAGTTTAGGTGATCTGTTGTGTTGCTCACCCAATTAATAATCTATATATACACAGACAAAGTATATGAATGCTGTGAGGTGTCATGAGGGCACTCTGGGGAACACTGATAGCTTTACGACATCATCACCAAGAAGTCGACATTATAAGCCTCTTCTGATTTGAAAGGAGAATGGGGAAGAATTAAAGATGCTCAAAATGTCAAAGGAAAAGCATCACTCCATATACAATACCTGTGATGGTTGACTTGCAGCTCCCCCAGAAGCTGATTCTTGAACCACTGGTCGAAGTCCACATTGTCAAAGAGGTCATAGGCTGCCAGGCCCACTGCGTTGTACACTGCAGGTAGAACAAGTCAGGAAAGTTAATATAAATTTAGGTCAAGATCATCACAAAGAGATTGAGCTTATTAAACTTATAAAAAGAGAAATTACAAAAGACATACAAAAGGCTTCTGGCACAGAAATTATCTGCAGAAGATTAAAATTCATTCACTTCATTGACGACTTTTAAAAAGGGGAAATTACTTCATTTTGTCACTGTATCACATCAGCTTTCATTTCAATGTTTGAAATTTGAGTGTAATGTGGGGGTGAAACCTTTTATAAATGCGTCTCGATTCTGCTATAATTCTGTCCTGCTAAAGTAATTGTGAGCCTATAAAACAATATAGAAGCAATTTAAGCAACATAAATTAAACTTTGTTGGCAAGTATTATCATGAACAGGAACAAAACTAAGAGGAGCTGTTCAGGCAGAAAACAGAGGAATAGTGGCAGAATGTGAAGAGGCCACTAAAAAGACACCGGAAATGAATTAAAGTTTAGCTTATAAATACAGATACAGATTCAAAGTAAACGACTCATTGACCTCTGCAGCAATAATGATCAAAATCACTGTTACAAGGGTGGTTTATACTTTTTGTAGTAAATATGGTTGTTACTTACAACCATCTATAACATGTGAAAGCACATAACTCCAACAAAGCCATACAACCCTTCACATCTGTCTAGGTTTTATAATAGAAAAGTAAAAGAAATAGGAAAAGAGTGATAGTTTGCAACATAAATCTTTGCCTGAGAAAATAAAAAAATTTAAAACGTCCGACAAGCCGACACTGATGTAAAAGAGCTACAGCGAAAAAATACTTTAGTACAAAGTAAGGACCAAGGTGCAGGTTCCGGTCTCCAGCTCAGTGATGTAATTAAGACACATGACTTGGGGATCGGGACTCAAACAAAACACAGCCCACTTTTTTACAGCAGTATAAATCAAGGACTTGGTCTATAATTGTGTGTCATAATTACTGACTCATTTATGTTCTTGAGAAAAATGAGCACCTGTGGTTTAATAAGCGCCCCTTTGGCTCTTCAACCAGCGCCGGCTCTCTCAACCACAAATTATCTGCCATTGCCGCCGCTACACCAGCAGAGCTTCATCATCCGGTGATGTTTGCACTTTTATCAACACTGTCAGCAGACAGATGAGATCTCTACGGGCATCCCGCTTTAACAGAAGCCCTCTTAGCAGGCAATCCTAACTGGCTGTGATTTAGCTGTGCGTCCCGTAAAACCAGCCCCCACCTGTCAATGGGCTGTAAATACTAAAAGGAGGTAGAGAGCAGGAAAATAGATCGTTTAAGAAAGAAAAATAGGGAGGAGACAAGATGTCTGTGATCATGAAGAGATCAAGTGACGAAGAGAAGTATAGCATGGATGGATCATACTGTATCACCGGGAATGTAAAAATAAGATGAGATTACTGAGAATTTATAGCTTAGTTTAAAATTATTGTTTTACATTGTGTAGCTCTCTATATTCAAATCTATAGTATGTCTCAATATACCTCTGCATTTGTTCGTATTGTTTGGGATTGGAGTTCCAAAATGGCAATAAAAAGGCAAATCTGAAATCCTTCACAGCATAATCGGAAAAGTTTGAGTCCAAATCCTGGAACGACAGATGATTGGTTTATGTAGCAACAAGAGAAGAGGACGGTTTTGACTGACCTGCGTCCTTCATTAGCAGCTGGACGGGGTCCTCGGCATTGGTTGGGCCTAGAAAGATACACACACACACACACACACAGTCAGTCAGTCAGACTGTATTTATAGCGCAAGTGCTGTAATGTGCGAATGTTTTCAATGATGACAGAAGATTTGTAGGATTTAATGGACCCATTCACTTAAAAGGTAAATGGACTGCATTTATATTACACATTTCTAGTCTGAACGACCACTATGAGTCACATTCACACAGACATTCATACAGCACTTTGGATGAAGAACTCCTCGATCATATCCCATTCAAACACACACACAGCCAATTCACAAAAGGCAGGGGAAATTTGGAAAACTATTTCAGTGTCTTGTCCAGGGACATTTTAAAAACACACAGCCGCCCCTCCGCACACAAATGCAACTTAAAGAAGGACTGAGCTCCACTTTATCAGTCTAGTCATTTTACTGGTCTGTTCTCTAACTCTCTATTAGTCCTTGTTAGGTACAAAGCTCTAAATCAATAGCTGCTTCCCTTTAACCACAAAATCACCCAAAGTGGCTCCTTCCTTTGATTCAGCAGAACCCACTTCCCCCATAAAAAAAAAAACACATTGAAAATTCCAGAGGAAGATAAAAGAAATAAAATACAATATATGTATAACAATAAAATAAAACTGCACCACAAAATGACCCTAAAATTGTAAACACCACCAACATAAAACAGTACTTTAAAACTTAGTGAGCATGGGATTTATTGAAGAGCTGTATGAGACAGCGTTATACTTTTAGCTAGGTGAAAAATCTACAACTGAGTACATCCTTGCATCGAAAGAATATTAAAGGGTTTGCTGGAAAGGAAACTTACTGTGCTTTCGGCATGTAATAATATTTGAATTAACATTTAGCTCACCCTGGAGATTCTGAACCATTTCCAGCAGTACCGGCGTCATCGTCTGGCTGTAGGTGTGGAAGAGATCCAGGAACAATACTTCTGTACAAGGCTACACAGAGGATCAGGAAACAAAAAGAAAGGCACTTAATTGGAATAGACGAGGCACCCCCCCCCCACACACACACACACACACATGCTGCCAATGTATCTGAAAGTCATCATAATCATTCATTTGATTTTGTCCAAGTACAATAGTTCTCTTAGCACAGTCTTGGCAGCCACCTGTGGTTTTTGTTGGGGAAAATATAGCATGAATAAATGACGTCAGTGCATATACACTTCAAACACAATGAAGGATCTGCATAAAAAGGCCTGACAGACACACAATAGCAAATGCACTGAGCTTCTGGATCAATGGAACAATGTGACAATTTCCGGGGGGTTCTATGCGCGCGTGCATGCGCAAAGAAATGCTAGCCCGCCTGCTGACAGCAGTTTATCGGTTTTGCTGTGACAAAAAACATCAATGTTAAATAAAGGCGCAACAAATCTAACAACATGGGATGAGCCAATTCTGGATTACATTCTGTAGGCAACAGTGTGTGTGTATATATATATATATGGCTGGGTCTATGACATATCACAGCATGTATGACCGCATTTAATTTAATCACTTTTAATTAGGCAGCAGATGTTTATATTGGTGGTTTAAGAATTTAATGAGACTCCAACAATGACCTAAAATAAAAAGCTCTGTTTTTATCAGTAATTAGCAAACTAAAACTCAACCCTCGTAGACGGTAATGATGCCTGTCTTTCGCTGCACTTTTAAATGAATAGCATTGACAAGAAGACCTTGATGTCAAATGAAAGAATGCTTTAGTGCACTTCAAAGAAATGACAAGGTACAAGTTTGTCATCTGAATCTGGCTGAACATGATGTCATGACTTAAGATAAGCCTAGGCCAACAAACTACCCACAGGATAAAGCTGTAAAGCCACTGGGACCGCCGACTAATTTACTGTGCTGCAATGTAAACGATGCTGCTCAGAGCCACCACATTAAAAAAATGTTTAAAATTTTGAAAATACAACATACAATGAAACATTACAATAAATAAATAAAATCTTATGGTTTTTATATCTGCATTGTGCGCACGTGTGTCTTTACTTACTCGTAGACTGTACTTCCAAGAGTCGCCACCTGTTTCTTCAACAGCTGGAAAATGATGAAAATGGTTTTGTATCAGGAAATGTTGGTCTGGACTTTGTGGCTGAGGCTGTTAATCTCGTCTGGGCAGTGTCAGTACAAATTTATTTTTGTACACTTGTGTGATTTTGTCTAAAACTAAATACAAATGTCAATGCTCAACTTCAGAACTGGACTCTTGTGATCTCAGCTTTACAAAATATTGTCCGAGTCATAAGATCTCAATCGCTACTAAAGATTAAACTCACACCAAGGTCTCTAACCATTGATCTATTTCACTGAGAACTTTTCTAAGGGGAATTCACAGCAGTTCAATAATAACCATAATAACCATAATAATAATGTTTGTTATGCATAATAAAATGCTGTGTTACCTAAAATCACCAAAGCAATAACTTATTGTTCAACACCTAACCCTCCAACATTGATGCACCACTACTACAGGAATATATTAATAAATTAAAAATAACTTCTGCTGAAGTCTGCACCTGAAGCCACATTGCTGACTTCATGAAATGTGGAGCTGGCTAACCCCTCACAGTTCTGGACTTCCAGAGAAGATGCCTGTTAACACGGCCAGTCTGCAAGTCCAGATAAGCTGGGACATTTGGATTCAGCCTGTGTATCTGGGGATGTGCTATTACCAAAGCTCTCGGGGTCCTCTTCCCACATTGCCAGCTCTTCCTCAGTGAGAAGGAAGTAGTGTGAGACGAGCCGGCGTCCAATCTCTGTCAGTGTGGGGTGTGTGAAGAATGCTGTCTTGATCTTGTGAGCCTCCAGACTCTCTGGTTTACTGTCTGAGGGAGGGAAGGATGGAGGGATGAATGGCAATGAAAGAAAAGGAAGAGAAGGGTAAAAAATCCACACATAACTGCATTTAGTACACAGGACTTCTGACTCTAAACGTGAACTGCATACTCAAATGACCTAACTTATTAACAGCGGCCACATGAGAAAGTGCAACGTAACAAATGGTGAGCAAAATAGCAGGGAGCAGTTTAAGTGAGAGTCTTTATGATGTTTGTCAACTTTAACACTTCAGTTTTTAGAGAAAATTATCTCTGCAGCTCTTGATTCTGAGAAATTATCGATTTTGTTTTAATCATGTGGATTTTAAAAACAGACAAAAACCATTAAGCAGGAAAATGAAAAACCAAACCGATCCAAAAGACCTTTTACTACCTCTGACTCCAACACCTCAGTGCAGCCCTAAGGACCCTGTTCTAACACTATCATCTGACTCAAAATAAAAAACAAGTGAACCGGCTGCAGGCCCAGTAAATAAGTCAGATGGCAGCTCTGAGTTAAGTGTCAGTCAAAGGTCTACTGTAGGAAACCTTGCTACTCTAAACATTTTGTTTTCAAGTCTGGAAATAAAAAAGGGAAAACAAACCCGAAGTCATGTTTCACACTTTGGAAATGAAACCAAGGTATTAACACAACCACAAAAATGTGTCTGTTATTTGTCAACTAACAATTGCTTAGGAGAATAAAAATCTTCCATGAAACACACAAGACCAGAACTAGATTGGCAGAACAAAAGACCGGGTGCTGCACTCCACAGCTAATGAAGCACTAGAGGCTTGTTTCAGCTTGAAATAAACATGAGCCGTGGTGAGACACAGTGATGTTGGTGGTATTACAGCGATGTGCTTTTCAAAACACTGTCGGTGATCAGCTTTGAAGGGCTTTGGCCTCTGAGTCATAGACCTCAAATTCATATTTTGTTGTCTGGTTTTCACTTAAATTTTCCGCCATCACGTACTTGTCTGCCATGTCTTTTTTTTCATCTCTTGTATTATCATTTTCATTAATCCTGCTTCCCTTGATCTCAAACACCTCATTTCCTACCTTCAATGTTCTTGGCAGGTTTGTAGGAATCGTTCTTTACAATCAACTTGATGAGGTTCATGCACTGGACGATGAAGCGCTCAAAGGTTACTCCCTCCCCTGCAGGTGTGAACACGTAGCTGACGGCAAATTCCAGGGAGCGCTGGATGAGAGGTATGAATGGGCATGGATGATACTCCAAGAAGTCTAACAACTGTATGGAAAGTTACGAGACGAGAGCAAACGTAGGTTGAGGAAAAGAGAAGATAAAGATTAGTAAGTCGGCATAATCACTGATCTAAGATATTCAATCTTTTCTTTAATATAAAAAAGTAATTTGGAATTCATGGATTTAAAAAAAAACTCACAACTTTAGTGTACAATATGATCGTCTTCTCCAATTTTTCTCTGCATGTGCTATCTGGACCAACTTGTCGACCTGAAACACAAAACAACACAAAGCACAGTTGACATACAACATCCGCAAGCACTTGAATTGGTAAAGAAGGTCCATACAATAGTAAATACTAAATCCAAGTAATTCAATTCATCAGTTAATGTGATATAATAAACCATAATTACAATAATGAGGTGATACATTTCTAACCTTCCCATACAAAAACCTAAAGCACAAATATTCAGAAATCACTTGAACCTATCTATAATGACCTAACATGGTAACAGTGTTTTTTTTAAACTCAATGATTTGACATTTGCTTTCTTGATGATGGAGATTCCATGAATGCCAGACTAAGATAGGCTTATTGTCTCGATAGATAAAAAATATGCTTTCCATCTCCTCTCCATCTGGACCAAAACTGTAATACTTTTCCTTTATCACTAATGAAAAGATGTCCCAGGTAACAACTTAACCTATCTAGGCAATACTTACGTAAAAACATGAAGTCCAACATGAACTCCAAATTAAACAATTGCTGACGATCAGAGCTAAATTAATTTAGAGACGACATTGAACATCAGATGAGAAGATGAGATGATCTCGTCTACACAATATAAAGGAGGAAATGTTCAAAACAAAAACTGGGAGTTGACGAAAACTTGGCACCAAGGATTTACTTATGACAAAAAACATTTCTTCTCACTTTAAAAAGGTCAAACACTCGCTCCACCCTTCTTCCGTGTGAGCCTCCCAGAGCCCATTACAAGCTTGGGGTACATAAAATATACCGTAATAAAAAAGTTTTTTTAAAGTGACCATGACTCACTCCCTCTAATGTAAATGTTGGCTCCATAAAACTTTCTGATGCTACAGCCAGTTAAATATGTTTACTTCGTTGTCAATCCTCATTGTTAAAATCAGCAGAGACAATAACGGTCACTGGTATTCCTCCAATCACTTGTGAAGAGCCAGGGTCATTGTATACCTCCTCTTAGACACACACATTTATTTTATTTCAGCTACCCTTCATCTACAGTGACACACAATTGATTAAAACAATTAACTGCCTCAAAGAGTGCTTCGTCTTGCTTCTTTGAGATTTTGTACAGATCGGGGCATTGTGCAGATCAAAAACACTGTTGCGTTTTATTGACTTTGTGTCTGTGCCATTGTTTCCTTGTTTGCAGGTGGGTGACGGCTGGTAATGTAAGTCGATGTTGTGTAAAGTATTCAAAGTCACTGAGGTCAAGTTTGAACCACCAGCAGCCAATAAGGTGCATAAGCGGACATGGTTAAAGATAAGGAAGACAGAAAAAAACACTTAAATTAAATGAGGATTTTATATTTATGACATATGGAGCTTAGCTAGAAAGTTCTCAACAATGTTGTGACCTGCAAAAATGGACAAGTAACCTCAGATGGAGGATAAACATCAACCAGGAGGGTTGAAGGGTCTGAAGGGACCAAAAAGACCTTCCCAAAAAGCACAGTTTATAAAGCCAACCTTATCAGGCTGAGCACGGCAAATATTTCTCACCAGCCCGGCTTTGACCGAGCTGTTGCCCCTATCTGCCTGGCCCAAATACCAACGGGACCCGGCCGTGTCTCCAATGCCATCAGGAGAATAAATATTAGAAGTAATAGTTAATGCTGATATATCGCAAAAATGATTTTTGTATTTTTTGTGCCACAATGACAATAATGACAGCCGGTGGTGCAGAGTCTGAGATGCTATCTCTCCCATGGGCACTATTATGACAAACTTGTATGGAAGCAAGGAAGGATCATTGATGGTGAGATCCCACAGTGAACATGAGCTAAAACAGCTGCCACTGATGTGGGTGGCGGCCACTCAAAGGGTGTCACTCATTGGGGGTTTTAACATCAGGACATTTCAAAGGAGAAGCAGTGAGTGAATGAGTGATGGGGAGCAGCAAATACGGAATAAAGACCAATGAACAAGGGAAATAAAACTTTATTCACCAATTGTTTGATTGTGGTTAAAAACTAAAAGATGGAATAAGTTGCAATGTCTATTTCTTCTATTTTTGAGACAGATGAGCAGACTGATACGAAAAGGACCCGTTGTTCCCTCTCAAGTATTTTGTTCAGCCACTCCAATGATACTTCAAGCTTTTAATCCTTGTCCCTCTTATACTAATTGTTAGATTACTTTTATCTTGCCGCTTTAAGTTTCCCCGTCTATCATGTCGTTTTACGAGTTGGACCCTGTGACTGAAAGCCAGTTATCAAGATTGAGCAGGAGGCAGGGGCAGCAGGCTCCGACATTGTCCTGCAGTGAACCTGGATGACGCAGCCAAATCCAGCCCGAGTGTTTTAGTCCGAATTTGACCATCCACACTTGCATTTATTGGTGAGTTTTTAAACCTAGCTACAGTAGTTGGCTAAGGATTAGTTACCTCTCAAAAATGTGTGAAAATAAGATAACTTTTGAGTGGTATCTAATCCTGAGCCTGTTTTATTTTTAGATTCAAATCTCCTTTAAGAACTAACACCTCTTTCACTTCCCTCAGCTTTGCTCCTTGGGCAAGTGCAGAAGGACATGGCATCCACACTGAATAATCAAAAAGTCTGCTAAACAAGTGATAAAAAAAGAACATAAAACATTTAAAGAGAGTATTAGTAGAGGGTAATTCCTTTTTAAGCAAGATGCTGTGCATGGACACGACACACTGAGGAAAAACATTAACACATAAACCAATGGAATACCAATGGGTGGGATTATTATTAAGTTTTGTTGCTTGGATTTCAGTTTCACACTTACTAGTGCAAGTGTTGTTATTTTGCTTCTGTTTTTTTTATTTGTTGCTTCTTGTTTAAGTGTTTGTATTTTCTCAGTTTTGGTAATATTATTTGCATAATTTTGATAGTGTACGTCATTCATAAGTCATATAAATGTATGTTGACTGTTTGGGAAGAAAACCAATACAAACCTAAATGAAAAAACATAATTTAAAAGGCAGATTTCCTGGTGTCTTTAACTTGATCTCTCTCAAAATCCCAAAAGATTCTCATTTGTTTAATCAGACTCCTACTTTTAAATAATAGCCCAGTGAGCATGAGTTATGCATAGAGTTCTTCTTTATTCTAATGGTATACAAGAGAAATCCTCAATTAAAAACTGAACCCGTTAGGGATAACTCAGCCTCAACTTTTAATTTGGACACCTGCATTATACTGTGCTGTTATGAGCAATGGATTTTGAGTGTCATAAAGTATCTATGTTTTTTAATTAGCTGCCTTCTGCATGCATGAGATCAAGCAGCAGTAGCTGAGAGTCTTCACCAAAGGAAGAAGCTGAGGATCAGAGATTCAGGACAGAGAATGAGACAAGTACTCACAGCATTCCAGGAACTGTTTTAGCCTTTCAAAGACTGCATTCAGGAAACCCTGAAAAGGAAGAGATGGAGAGAGGGTGAGATAAAGTTTAATCTCTATGACATTTCCGCAGTTGAATCCCTCATGATTGCTTCATCAATATTGCCCAGGAGCAGAAACATTATCAAGGGAATAGCTTAAGGATGTGAGTGGGCACACGTACATGTTTGTTCCTGCATTGGGGAGCACAAATTAAAAAATAAAAAAAATAAAAAAAAAAAAAAAAAAGGTATTCAGCTCTACAGTATGCAAGAGAATACATTTTCTGTAGCCTGGTGAAGCTGTGGCTTACCATGAGAAATTAGATGACAGACGGAGATGCAATCTGTTAAGTTCTGCATTCATATTAAGCCATGAGGTCAACAGCAGTGTCATTAATCACACACACATTCAGCCAACACAGCCCAGCCAGCTAGTGTAGCTCTAAAAAGAGTTGCAGTGAAGAAAGAGAAGGGCAAAAGAGGACCGGAGAAAGGGGGGAAGAGTGATGGAGAACTGGGTTCATGGCAGACATTAGTTGAGCTATTTGTGGGGAGTTTAGAAAAGGAGGTGGAGATGGGGTGGATGAAAAAAATGCCTGAATAGAGAATACAGGATGTTAGGGACAACTCATGCAAAAGAAAGAAAGTGTAAAATACAAGTTTTGTGAGGCCACCATGACCACGACCTTTGACCACAACATGAATGAGTGATTTTTGTTTTAAATTAACTTTATCTTCCTGTTTGACAAAGAAATAAGGCAGATAAACACCCATTCAACTACAAAATGTTTTAAAATACATCAATGTTCCAGACCGTGTGAAACCTGAAATCCCTCATTGTCAGTGTAAATATCGTTCAACTCACTCCTGCGGTGCTGCCAATACAAAGAGACGAACCTCATCTGTCCAGAGTACTCATGTCATATATTAAGAAACTCAATATAAATCAGTTCAGACCATTTCCATGGGGATGTGACAAATCAAGCCGACTTTAAAGAAGCGGCACCAACAAAGACAGATGCCTGCGCTGCATAATCTTTAGAGAAAAGTAGAATTTGAACATAAAAGCAGACTACAGTGCATAACAAACACACAAATCATGTGCTTGTGTCATCACAGAGACACAAACAAAACTAAAAAACAGCCAAATATATTCATTCAGCTGCTGTGAATATAATAACAACCTTGAATACAACTCGAGAATTGGTCTTGACACCAACTTGAAACTGGCTCTGAGAAAAATAAAATTGGGAGCAAACTAAAGCGGAACAAACCAGAGGCGTATGTTTCAAACACTAGAGAGACGACCTGTAGACATTTTAAGATGAGAGAGGATGTTTCATAGTTACAAATAACCCATGAAAAAGAAATCGGTGTTGAACCAATGAGGATAAAGTAACCAAATAAAAGATACTGTATCTCCCCTCAAAGCAAAGCTGTTCATTTTGGAGGCTAATTTACTAAGAATAGGGTGAATTAGAAAACAGTAAATGCATCATGTAAATTCCAATCACATTATCCCCGTCTGACTCACCTAACCTGTCCCCTTTGACAATAATTAACTCTCTTTCCGTTTCATTTCTTTCACGTCATGGAGACGGAGAGTCAGACAAATACATTTTGAAGTGATAACTTTTCATAATAAAAAAACAAAAAACAAAAACCTGCTGATCCAGAGGCTGTGGGACTCCACTGTGCACTGACGTAGAGAGAACACAGGAACGAAAATAAAGCAACTGCAGTAAGCTATACCGTCACTCTGAGATAAGGAGATAAGAGGTTGTCACAACAATTTGCTTGTTTAAATGATGATAGCACATGCTGCGATATAACCCTCAACAAGTAAGCATAATTTAATTTTAAAACATTATGAAGTATAGCCATGACCTGACTGGTGTGAGAGGTAATAGTTTCACAGTAAGCACATTTCTTTGTTTGCTCACCGTATGCTGAATAATAAAAAGGACGAAAAATGGTATCGACCAGCAAAGGCTGTAAGCAGCGAGTCTGATATATTAACAGCTTATAAATCTAAACATGAAATATTAACTCCAAACCATCACATGTACTCGCTGAGCTGGAATAACAAGTCACAGCTCAAGGCAAATTATATTTTAATGCCTGTGTTTTAACCATAACACAACCTTCAGCCTGCAAGCAAAAAGTGGTCTCATTAGAGCAATTAGAGAGCATTGACTTCTTTCTGTCATTAACTGTGCTCGCCATCCCCCGTTTGTCCGAGAGAGACACAAAAACAGTCAAAGAAGATAAATAGGAGCAAATACAACGATAGCAAGAGACACAGGCAGAGACAGAGAGAGCACAGAGACAACATCCTCATGTTAATGACGTGTTGACCTCCTGCGACTACTTGGACCGAATCGCAAGGCCACTTGAGGCCAAAGAACATTTAGAGTTGTCTTTTCTGCAACTGACATTTATTTTCATTCATCAATTGTTGTGTTTGAATTGATTTTAATTAAGTCTATTAATGGGAACAATTGAATCATAAAAATAACACCAGGCAATGATGCCACAATGTTTTCAATTTTATAATTTGTTAAAACAAGAAAATAAATCCAGAAGGATCCTTCAAGTCATACGTTCAAAGTTACTCTAAACATACCAGAAAGTTTTATTTTACTTCACTGAGAAAACAGGAAGTCGTCACCATGCAGCTGAGGTTCAGAGGATTTGCACATTTTGGGTAAATGACTCCATTACGTCTGAGCCACGAGGAACCGAAACCCTTCACAGGCACGCGGCGATTGCTATTTTTTGTAATGATTTAGACTGAATTGAATTAACAGTTTCATGGATTTAGATTTTGAAAGAGCTCATATAGAAATTTTGACTCTTTGAACTAAGACAAGGCTTAAGGCACTTTCAATCATCACAGCCATCCATATTTCTCACACTGTGATTGGAATAATTTTCGACTCAAAACACCACGAGAAAATGTGAGCACTCACCATCACTTCCATATTCTGTTGTGGCTCTTGAAATCCGTGGACTGTCAACTTGCGAAGAACTGAGAGAGGCAGAGAGAAGAGGAAAAAAAAAGGATTGTCAATGATTGAAGTTCGACAATAACCTTTAATGGGTCTTTCACATATATCATTGCAAATTAATATTTCCACAACCCAGTAATTTTATTACTTGTTCATTTAATGAGGCATTTTAGCTGGTCAGCCGTTAAAAGCAATTGTCCATGGCCGACAGCAGAGTGCTGAAGTGACCCCACTAAACATTGACGTTTCAAAATAAACTATTACTGTATCAGGGGCAGTGTTGCCAAATTAACACCATTGTCAAAAAAGGGGAGGAGGTTAGCTACAAAAAAACAAAATCTGCTATGGTTTTTGCCACCAATTTCCCACTTGTCTCATCCCTGAGCCATGCAAACCATTTAAACAAAAAAAAAACATTCCGCCTCTGCTGAAAACTGGCTGAAAGATGTGCACCTATATTTGCCAGTATCTGCAGTTACACAATATATTATTTAAAATATTAACACTTGCTGTCGATTCCATGCTTTTCATCTTGCATTAGTCCACAGATGTAACTAAACCTTGAGTAAGAGACTTAATAATAATGATCTTGTTTAAAACTTATGAGCAGGATTTAGCTCATGTACACTGAAAGTAGCTGTTTACAGTGGGTCCACAACACTCAAAAAGGACCATTTTGTATAGAAAGACCACGCTTTGAGTGCAAATGCGGTTTCGTTTGTGTGTGTGATCTGTATTTGGCCACGTGTAAGTTTGCATGTGCAGATGTCGCTACCTTTAAGAGAGAGCAGCGTCCTCTCCAGCGAGCTGAGTGCTGCAGCCTCATCTCTGGCATAGATCTGTTGGAGGAAGCAGTCGGTGTGATGGCTCCACAGGGAGCAGGCGAAGCTGTAGATGCCCGACGCCAGCTGCACACAAAACACACAAACAGCATGCGGTAGATCAGTGTTCACGTTCAGCAACAGGCATCCCGAGGTCCCTCTGGTACCCACGAGGTTTGTGACACATGAATCTGCACACCAGATGTAAACGCACATAGTATGACAGCAAAGACTTACAGCCAGTTCCACTGAAGACCATGCTAATACAAAAGCACTTGCACATAATGCACTCGTATAGAATAAACAACACACGGGGAGCTGAGAGGGACAGCTGAGTCACAGGTCTAATTTAGATCTGATTGAACTTCCCATTACAGTCGCTGCCGTAAAATTATTTAGCCTCAAAACAATCCTGTCTTTTTTTTTTTAAAAAAAGGCAGAGGGAAAACAAGATCATCAAAAAGTAGACAAAAGGCTCTCAGTCCCATCAGCTTTGTCGTAACATAGTCTGACCCAGTAGCTCTGAAAATATAACAAATCTGCCATGGAACAATAATAGACTGTTTTCATAAAAAGAACAAACAGAAGAGAAAACGGGTACACATTGCATCACTAACTATTCAAACAATGAGGCTACATTTCAGTGCAGCTACACTCAGATATTCTGACAATCGTTTAATGAAATGTTTGCTACTTAATTAAGACAAACACCCACATGAAAATTGGTCTGTGGAAAGTTTCAATGGTAACACGGCATCACAAAGATCAACCGAACAACTCATCGACAGAATAAGTTGTGGGCAACACTGATGTGTCGAGGAAGAACCAGTGGTTAGGTTGGTGGCACATGTCTGCTGAAAGAGAAATCCCTGTTTTGACAGCACAGCATCGGCTTTGATAGATTCTATACAGAAAAGTGCAATGCTGGCAACTTTCCTCTTTGGAGAGCTTTCTCTGAGAGCTTACCACTTTCCATTCCTCAGATCCCAAACTAATCCAAAAGCACGGAACCTAAAAGTGATGAAGCAACTTTGGGAAATGCTGCTCAAGACCCCCCCCACACACACACCCTAAATAAAGGCAATTTTTCCATTATTCTCTCTCGCAATGATAAAGAAAGTGGAAAAAATATTTGCTCTCTACTGACCCACGTGTCGTGGTAATCCGTCCAGTAGTTTTGATATAATCTTGTCAACAAAACAAACATTTCCGATTTCCTCGGTATTTGTGCGTATTCTGAAAGTTGAGGATACAGACAAAACAGACTAAAGGGAGCAGTACCACAGGAAATGATGGGGGCAGTGTGCATAGTTTAAGCGAGACGGTCATGAGACATGCAGAAGAAACAATGACGAGACTTTGTGGGTTGGTAATAAAGTAAAGGCTTCTATGTAATGTTATGTCACATGAGCTCAGAAAGAAAGAAACGGCTGCTTTTGCATTTTTCTTAAGAGGCACATTCTCACACATACCTCCACCGCCGCCATGTTCGTTATTGTCAGAGACTCAACTCTGAGCTGCCCTCTAGTGGATGTATTGCTTAGCAACCATGTCAACGTAAAGGATGCGTGAAGGTATGTGAGCAGTGACAGGTACATTATCTGAAATGTACACATCTCTTTTCATAGGTAAAGGTCTTTCAAACACATGAAAGATACTTGCTCAGCATGTACATCACTATAATAAAAACACAGTTTCATAACAGTGGTCTGGCTTCAGTCAACTCTCCTGATAACTCGGACCATGTCAACTAATTCTCCAATTTCATTTATGTTGTGCTACAGTATAAAAAAAGGGATAAACATTTGGTGAATTCCTGAGTTTGGTGAAATGCGGCTAGATCATTCAAGAGAGAATTCCAATGCATCTAAGAGTCAATTATTATTTCCCACAGTGGTGGTGTGTTTTGTTGTTTGAAAAGCTATGCAGCTGCAAGATCATTATGTATTTGTTAATGCGCGTCTGTGTGTGTGTGTGTGTGTGTGTGTGTGGACACCAGAGTCCTCCTCCTTCACACCGATTTTCTATTCAAGCAGATGGACAAATTCATTGCTGTAACCCGTACATTCACTTGTCTATTTATTAGCTACACCCAGGTAAAAGTAATTCAATATTAGATCTGCACTCAGTAGACACATACCTCCAGCAAGGCCCCATAGTCCCCTTAAATTAAAACCAGCTTTATGGCTGAGGCCACATTAGGTTTCTCAGCTACACATTAGGGGTAGTTACAGGTTCCAAGTTGTATTTGTTACCATACAGCAGCTGTAAAAAAAATATATATATAAAAAAACAAAGCCTATTAAACTTCATTTAATTCCACTAGATCCAGGTTTTTAACCTCCTAAATAGCTTCAATATGATTCCAATACTATCAACAAAAATATTGAATAATACACTATCTTGCAATGTTAAAGAAAGGGAAAATTATTCCGGATCTGCACCAAAGGTTAAACAGGCCTGCAGTTTGGTCTCTGTCGAAAAGATTCCCACACTTGATCTTGTGATAGGTTTTTTTTCAGTTGCAGCTTTGCAATAGTAATGATGCCTCACCCCAGCCTGAACCGACTTTTGTTTAATATTTCTTTTTAATATTTCTTAAGAACGATTCATCAAAAAATAGAACGGCATAGTCGCATAGCCCTCTACTTCCAAGAAGTTATGATGAAATTTGAATGACAGTAAGAAAGAAAAATTATTACTTCAATTATTTCTTCTTCGACACACCCACACTCGGACTCTTCATCATCTCCTCTTTCCCTTTCTTCCTCCAAAATTTGTTTGGCACAGAGTCAGTGTTCCTAACAAGATTCCGACACCTGGACTTCGCATATCGGCCGACACAGAGTACCAATCCGATCCCAATGCATTTAACGTTTACCAAGCTGTATGCTGGAATAGTGATGAGGTAACTAATATTTAATGGGCAACACAAGTGCCACACCCCAAAACCGAAGACATCGCCGTTTTACATGTGGGACTTTCCAGAGTGAAATGTTACCAACTTGCTGACGTTTTAGTTTGCTCTGGCTGATGCTTCACTACCGGAAATCCGTTCTTCTTTGCTGCAAAAGGGTTATTTTGGAGTGGCAAAGAAGAAGAGATTACCGGGAGTAGAAAATTGCAGTCTTATCTGGGTGAAGCTAATGTACTTCCAAGGCATGGTATGGATGGGTATATAGATTTGCGCACTCACTTATGCCTGACTCAGAATTTCTGGCAGTATTGAAGGCATTTCTGACACTGGTATCCAAACATCTCTACAAACCAATTTTCGAATACAAAAAGACACTCTCACACTTAAACAAAAGCACTCATGTACACATTATGTCTATTAAATAGAGTAGGAGAAAAAAAACTGTATATAACATAGAAGGTAAACGAGTGAACTTAGAAATAAAGAGATAATAAGCTGTCAAGTGAAGACAAGGTTTCAATAGGTATTTGTGAATAAATGGCAAAGTAAGTAAGTACAACCCACTATTAAACTACAGATCTTGTTTAGAAGTCTCCAGGTCTTAGGAAATGAAAACAACTGAGACAGGTGCAGAGAGAAAAAAGTACGAAGAAATAAGTAAAAAAACACTAAAAGACTCAAAGTGATTTTTGTTGTCACCTCTCCACAGTGTTTGACACACACACACACACACCACACACACTCTGTCGTGACAGCAGACAGGGAGAGCATTGCACAGGCCATTTAGCAACAAAGTCATCAGTGCATCATTTAAAACCTGCACCATTTAATATGGCTCAGTCTGCTTTTGTTCCTGCTATCGCCCGAGGTAACTCATTTTGGCAGAGAGGGGGCCTCTGCAGAAAGTCCAACCATGCTGCCTCTTATGTCCACTGGTCTCCATCTGCGGCTCTCGCTTTCTCGCACTGTTGGTCTGTTTGATTGTCTTAATACCCCCAAACCCACTCTCATCATGTCTGTCTTTCTGTGTAAGTCTTATGTTCTTTAAAACCTCAGATAGCAAAAGAAATATTTTGCTCTAATTCGCTGCGCCTTTGACAGAAACATTAACTCACACAAACAACCCTCCCTCTAAAACACACACACACACCTACCTACCTATTCCCCAACACATCACTCATGCTAGAGTCATGCATGAAGACAGACACATGTGCACAGAGAAACCCTGCTGCTATAAATCTGGAATTTGACACGTCCCTTTCAGTAGCTGAACAGCATCTCCTACAGGTAAAATATGAAAACTGAAAAACCTGCAACTTTCAAGATAATCTCACTATTCATCTGTACACGTTCAAATTACAATGCGGGGAAAAAGATTAGAAAGCAATGTGACAAAGTCAGAGAGCAAAAGACGGGAAGAGAAAAATGAGGGCAAACTGCAAAAGCAGCAAAGTTCAGTTTTTCTACTTGTTGACCTAAAGTCACCTTGTCTCCAGGAGCACGCAGCGAAAAAAGGTGGAGCGGGATAGCTGAATAACTAAGTGTGACGAACACTCAGAAACAAAATACAGTTGCAAAGATGATGAGTGACAAAACAACTGATGAATAGATTGCGCTGTCAACTTACATCCTGGAAAAGCCGCCTGTCCTGCGCCAGACGTTTGGATGCGAGTGTTTTGGTGACGTGATAGAATGTTAGCAGCGCCCTGTGCTGCTGCAAGCCGTCCTGACCCTTGACGGACTCCAGCAGAATGGGAATGAGCTCTGGCCATTGCCTGGGGCAGTCCAGACGGGCCACCTTGGCTATCAGTACTGCGATCTGTGTCGCTATCTGTTGGAAAAACACAAGAGGGAAGAAAAATAAATTTACCAGAGGCAAAGCATTAACACAGCAGAAGGTGGTTGTGTCAAAGGAATCTTGGTGGTTTTTCTTACTAAATCTATAACCTGCAATAAAGTTGATTTCAATGACGTTTAAAAAGAGTGGTATGGAACCAGAGACACTATGAAACTATTGTACACAATATAGCAGGAGAGGAAATAACACGTTACATTTACTATGACAGTCATTTTGTGTAAATGTGTTTTTTCGGGTAAAAATCATTATTTTACTCATTTTATTATATTTTAAATTTAGCAAAGCAAAATCCTCAAGTTTACAACTTATTTTGAGAAAACAACAAAAGTACAGAGCCCATGTCCCTGTGGAGGCTGTAGTTTGGAGTCATGCTGATCTGTATTACTCTATGTTAAGAAGCGTTGCTAATATATTTTCCATCCAATTAATATCAATTACAGTAGACATGACATTGGCAACAGTGCAGGATCGTACAAGGCCATCAAAGCAGCACAGTTAATTTGTAAATTATAGTAACAGCAGTTTATAGTGTGCTGTATGACATGTTTGATTTGATCTCGTATTTTTACTGATGGCAGTTTCACTTTTAATTATGAAATCCATTAATCAAACCAGATCTAGCCCAGGTTTAAATGTAATAGCTACTTGTTGACTTTTGATCTTATCATCATTTAGCTGTTCTTCCCACAATAAGTCTGAAAATAAGAAGTGAGAATTTATTGCATGCTTTGATAAACACACCTATGCCTGCTCAACAACTTTAACAATCTAATTTAATTAGGCAATAAAAACCAGTGAGCATCTCAAGTATTAACTATGTTTTCTAAAAAGAAAGCTCTTTGACTTCACGCAACTTCAAAAAACAAACTTTGCTTCAAATTAAACTTTTAAATGTCAACTGTCCACCCACTGGAGCGCACACATGCAGAAACATGCACTGTTGCCTTCTGGAGTTTTGATTCGACAGAGGAGCAGTTCCAACTGCAAAGACAAATGGTGTTGAAATGGCATTCGTCGCTTGCCATATGGACTCTATCAGGCCTGATGTTGGAGGGCTGCACCTCAGGGGCATACAAGCTGTAGAAAGCAGAATGGATGGATGGCCACCATTCAGGGCCGGCTCCCGTGTCCCCTCAGACAGATGTATTACACTCTGCATGATTGCTGAGTTATTTGTTAGTTGCAGCGGTCTCCCCAGAGCTATAAAATAAATGGCTCATCAAGAAAGTTCTTGACCCTCGGATATAATCCCCACATGCACCCTCACTGCCTTAAATGGTCTTTTCCAATCTTTTCATTTTATTGTTTTGAATTTTCTAAAAAAACAATTTGAACTGAAGCAAACAATAAAATATATAAACTGTTGGTAAAAAATAAGATACTTTCCCCACCTTAAATTTGGTGGCTCTATCAGTCATGTTATTACCTCGGCCAAGGAGATTGATTGCTTGGTCGGTTTGTAAGCAGGATTACGAAAAAACTACTGAATGGATTTCCACAACATTTTTTGGAAGGATGGGACATGGAGAAAGAAAGAACCGATTGAAATTTTGTGTGTATGCGGATGAGGGGCAGAGCCAGTAACTTTATAATCACTTTCTTTAACATTGCAAGATTTTTACATTGCACTTTCACAAAATTCCTACGGAGAAATGCATGGATCGTGAGGAAAAAGATACTTACATACCTATGAGTAAGTATGTGTAAAACTTGGTTTGAAGCCAACTAAAAATCTGAATCGAGAAGATTTAAATGTTGTTTCATGGGGGTGGACTTCTTTCAGCCGCTGCACAGTAATAAACGTTGGCACTGATCTGGACAAAGGGGATCCAGGCATTGTATGCCATTCTGGTTCATTTTTTGTCTGGCAATAAGCAATCAATCACAATAAAGGAAATGATTTTCACGCTATTTCAGCCTTGATTAAGCGATTAGAACGACCTCATGAGCCATGACCCTCACGTGTGAAATATGAAATTGCGGCTCTATCTGAAGAGCACAGGACCTTCTTCATTTAGTGTTTGTGCGTCAGTACTCTGGCATGAAAATGCAGCTGGGACTTTAAAACAGGATGGTGTGTGTGATGCCTCTATAAAGTATTCAACTGTGCGCACTAACATCATTAATAAAACCAACTACCACGCTACACACGACTGGGATTCTGGCTGTGATATACGATATAGCTCTCTTAATGCCAGTGTTGTGCACCAAGCCTTTATTACTTTACTAATGGAAATGTTCCTATCCGACAGGGAAGTACTGTAATGGGTCAATGGTATAGAGCAAAACATTTAGTTAGCATAACTCTTGTCCTTCTCCTCTGGCACTAATGGGAGTACAGTGGGTTTTATTGCCTTTTAATCTCCTACAGACAAGAATAAAATCTTCTATTTTACTTCCCTCTTTATCTGTGATCAGATCGGTATGTTTGGATAGAACAGCTGGTCTCACCTAAATAAATCTTTTTGTTATTTTAAAAAGAAAATATCATAAAAGCTTTTGTGACAACAGGTGGTTGAAATACAGTGTCAGTGTAGCGAACGCTGCCAGTGGATTATATACCACCTGCCTTCTCAGCATGTGCTTAATGAGAATGATTGGGCTTCTAAAGGTTCACCCACCCCCCCGCCCTCCTCCTCCTCCTCTCACTTCATCCCTTGAATACACAAGGAGGCAACGTTGGAAAAGGAATCTCGATGGAGTCTTTTCTTTAAGTCGACTTAACCAAACCATGTGTGTGTATACAGGCAAGATACTACAGTTCTGTATTACTTGACATTTTCTACACTTTGCCATGTATAATGGGCTAAAATATGCTATAAAGTCAATTTCCTATTAGACTAGGCTACATGTGGTTATAAAAAAAAAAGAATGAGTGAGTCAGTATCTGATGCGTAATAATATATATTTTTGTCCACTTACCTGATTAACAGGCTCATTGAAGTTTGTGATGAGACCAGCACGCAATGACGTCTTCTCCTCTTCTGATAATGCACTGTGAAAGAAAAGCAACGAAAAATACATTAAAAAGAAGGAAAAACTGGGAGAAAGAGGAAAAAGAGAAGAGATACGTACTTAATACAGACAAATAGAAAACAAACAGGAGGTCAATGAGTGGTTAAAAAAGGATGATACCCTTCTCTAAAATATATATATATATATATATATATATATATATATATATATATATATATATATATATATATATATATATATATTAAAAGCATAAGAGAAATAAGAAAGTGACAGATACAGAGATTAGGATGCAGGAGGATAGTTTTACCGAAACAAGGTTCAACTTCCAAACTCAGGGTCCTCTTGCTGAAGGCGAGAGAACAAACCACTAAGCCTCCATGTCACATTGTATCACCAGGGTGCCAGCTGCCCCAGCATTGTTGAACGCAGCCCTTATCCTGAGTGACTCATTACAATGTCATTTCAAATTCTAGCCATGGAAATCACAAACTTTATATGATGATGATAGGAATATGATATCAATCTGCCAAGTTGTTATGGGATCAATTAAATCCCTGCGTCACACTCTTCAGTACAGGACCTGCCAGCTGCCTGATTTAGTCACTGAGCTTTGGAGAGAACCCTCTGCTCTCCTCTAACTCATATGTTGTCATCAGAAACAGGAGTTTTTGCAAGAGTAGGGGGGTAAATTCTAACAGTGTGAATGTGTACATAAATACAATGCATACATTTTATACAGTCTACGTCAACTGCAGCTGAAGCAAGACATGGGTGAGTGTTTGATGTGAAGAAGAGTGAGGGATGAATCACGCTGTAACCTTGGGGCAGGGAGCGCGGAGACATGGGTGGGAAAACAAATTACCAGCAGGGGAGTATGAATAAGAGAAACAAGATTCACTACGTGCACATATTTTGGGAATGTCGGAGGAAGATAAGCTTCAAAAGAAATATTGGGTACAAGATTAAAAACCATACGAACACTAGAGTGGCACTTTGTAGAGCACATACCTCCGACAAGGCCACGACCATCCTAAATATATCTCTGTACATCTTTTACATTCACATGAAGGGAAGCCCAGAATGGAGATTTTTTTCTGTGAGGTGGCTTTTAGTCTTAGTGTATCTTTTACTAGAATCTTTTATCGTCTTTTACACGAGAGACCTTTGGATAATAAGTTGAGGTAGAACTAATAACAATAATGGTGGCATCATTACACTTAAGTGACGCAGTACAACATGGTATGTTGATATATAGACCATTTTTTTATGTTCTTATTCGGATTTCGCTCAGCAACGCAGTATCAAAAGTTTTATTTAGCCAATATCACCTCCTACTCTAAAACAGATTTTTAAAAGCAATCCCTTTAAAAACAGTGAGAGCAAAGTGAGTGTTCTTGTTAGAATCTTCGTCATTGAGGGGCTGAAAACCACATAGTGACATTTCATTACACAAATTACAAATGTACCTGAAATATCTTATGTCACATTAGTCATTATGTTCCATGGTGAAAAAGTGATTTACAGAGCAGATCCTTCTGTGCATGCCAACTGTTGCTTTGCGTTTATCAGAGCACTCCGGGGCCGTGTGCCTGAAAGGTCCCGGATAAGGGGACGAAACTGATTAAATATAAGCAAAGATATAAGTCAAAACATTTTTTGCTAGAATTATTGTTTTACGACCGATAAAACGGAATTAGCCCACTGAGCATGCTCACAATGTTCTTCTTTTATTTGATGCATTGTTATTGTTGAATTTCTCCATTTAGACATTATATAAATGAATTATTTATATGTGATACATTATATATAATTGATTAATCATAAATATATTTTACAAATTGACAAAATGCTTACCAACCTTAGTTGTAATGCACACTGTAAAATCACTATAATTGCAGAGGAAGAATCCCATGTAATGTTACCTACGCTCTGTATCACTGTGAACCACATGCATTGTGCTGTACCACACAGTATCCAGCTCCTGAATAAATAGCAAGTGGTCCAAGTGCAATCACATAAATAACCCCAGGACCGAAACCCCTTGCACAGCAGTCGAGCAAATGAAGTTCACTTTACCAAAGTACTGACAAAGAGCAAAACAACTTTGGTGAGAGGAGAAAACTTTCAAAAAGAATAAAACAGCAATAATGTGAAGAAGGCTAAGTTTGGCCACAGAGTGCTGATGCAGAACTGATTACCTCTGGCCAGCGACTGTCCTGCAAAGTGAAGAGCAAATGTTCGCTTCAACACTAACAAAAGCCAGCTAGAAAGGTACCTGAAGACAGACTGAAGGCTTTGAATACCCAGAGCAGATCTGCCGCCAGACAAAAGAGACACAAAAGACCAAACTAAGTATAAAACTCAGAGCACAATGATTTGAATAATCCGGATGGTCGGTAAAAAAATGAAAAACAATAAGGCTGAGAGAGGTGGTGGAGACAGAACCGCACACACTGTAAGCTATAACTGGTAAAAAAGAAAAGACAATGGAAAAATGAACACAATGAAGAGCAGGGACAAAACTGAAAAAAAGGCAACTTACAAAATTAAATCTGTGACAAAAAAAGATCTGAGGAGAATTACAAAGCCTCAAAAACAGAGAGATTAAGACTGATGAATAGAGACAGAGTCGGAGGGAATGAGAACAGGAAGAGGAGAATAAAGGCGAGAAGGCAGACAGAACCCAGGAACGAGTGAGAGACGAGCAGACACTTACTGCGGCGCTACTCTCCTCCAGTATCTGTCAATGCCATTTTTGAAGTAAAGCACAGCCAGCCACCGAACGTTCACATCCAGCATGTGGTTATTGAAGATATTCTGTAGAAAACATATAAACATACAGGTGAAAAAATGACAGGTGAAGAAAGGATGCGTCTTAGTCTACGTCCACATTACTACTTCTTCACAGAAGAGTTCGGAAACACGGCTGGACCCGTTTTAGTTGGAAAACTCCAGGGCTGTGTTTTAATCTGGACGGGGCAGAAATGGAGATGTCCATCGGAAACAATGACGTAGACACTCATTACGCTTGCTTGGGACTTTTTGGTCCCAACAGAGCCTTCATTCATTCTTCACACTCTTGTTGCATGACTCCCTCCCTGAAGAAAAAACAGCCAGCATTACTATGGAGCTTTGTTCTTATCTTTATCCAAGAGCGTGTTCTTTCAGTTTGAGAGCATGGCTTGTTGAATTTATGTTCAGATTGTGTATTACTTTTCATCAAAACCCTGCCCTTGCACTCAAATAGCCCCTGTTTGCACTTAAATTTGCTCCGTTTCTGCTCAAACTGTGTGCTTGCACTCATATTGTTGCTCGCATGGATTTCCTGCACTACAGCTTCAGCCCTTCTCCGCACTCGGGCTGCTTTCTGTGCGCTTGTGAATCGTCTGCTCTCAGATTTCTCTTCTGCTCTTTGAAACTAAAGACCACGCTCTTGAATACAGATAGGAAAAGAAGCTCCATTCATTACCCTCAGCTACCGGTGCAGAACGCAACATTGATTATCGATTACAAGCGTCTTTGCCAACAGCTGCTATACAGTTAAATTCTGCCTTTTTAAAATGATACAACAGCTTACATGCGTAGGAGACAAGCTAATGTTCAAGCAATCTGTGTTTAACTACACATGCATGCATGAGTGGTCATGCGCTTTCAGGAGTGTTAGTATCGACGGGGACTAAAATAAAAGTTTCAGAGCCAAAACGGTTGAGTGGACAGAGATCATTTAGTTTGAAAAGTCATTTTAAAACCTATCATAGAATCATGGTATTGCCTTACTATGGCATTTGACCACCACATTTACCCCTGAACAGCTTCAATGAACCTCAGTATTGATTCTACACGTCTCTGTCACTCTGTCGGAGGGATGTAACACCACTCTTCCAAAAGATATTCCCTCATTTGGGGTTTTGATGATGACAGTGATGGATAGAGCTGTCTAAAAGTCACAGTCAAATCTGCAGTCTCCATCACTTTCATACTCATCAAACCATTCAGGAACACATTGTGCCCTATAGAAACCCCTCCCATCTGCATGAGGTTGCCATCACCTTAAACAACCTGGCTGTCGCTGTGTTCCCAAAGTCATTCTCCTATTCACTGCAAAGGCAGGGACTCCATACAGAGACGCACAATAATATCAGGGATTGTAATCTTTGCTCTTATATTTTCTGGTTTTGGAGACATGGGAACAAACTTTAGTAAAAATGCATAAAAAGGATTTAAGGTTATATTTTTGCTTTAACACAAATGTCCTTGGAGACATCCTTCAGTTGTATCGAGGAAATGAAATATCATGAGCAGAGCAATTTAGTGTACTAACTTTCTGGAATATGCCGATCTGACCACTGGCACTAAATGTTTATTCGATGCTGCAGCACACCATGGAATTTAGCTGGCTGAAATTTGATTTACTGGAGCTGTCCCTCCTCTACTGAGGCGCACACAAATAACTCTCCTCAACTAGATTAAAAGGGCACATTGCGCACCCTTGGGAGATGATGATACGCTTTGGACCATGGCGTGAAGCAGAAACCCAATTTTTGACGAGAGCGTTTTCTGAAATGTCAAAGCTTCCGTTACTCCAGAGACAACACTCAACAAGGAGTTTCTCTCACAATATATGATGCGGCTAATGGTCGAAAGCAACATGGGGAAAAAAACTCCAACCCCCCCCCCCTCTTAAGAAACTCTTAAGACGTTCTCCAGCAACTGACTCAGACATTTGCATTCTCACTTACAACCCCTGGGAATAATGTCAGGCAATTGTTCAGAGTTTAGTGAATGTCTGAAAGCAGCTGAAGTTACTGTAAAACTCAGAAATGCAAGTGCATCAGAAATTAATACAAATGCAGCGACACCTCGCTTTCTGCTAATTACACCACATTCGTCAAAATCTACACTTATTAGAGGTTTGATTGTTTTCACTGCAGCAGATTTATTCAAATTATTTGCTATCATCCCTCACCAGAAGGACTGAGTAGAAGCCTGGCTGGGTCTCCCACTGTCGGAGCTGCTCCTCCGCAGGCTTCAGCACAGATGTGTCCTGACTGGTCGCTTGGGTTAACGCCTGCAGCACCACTGAACTGGCACTGTCCATATCCATAGCTGGATATACCTGCAGGGGAATGTGAGAAGGGAAGGGTAGAGGGGGGGGGGGGGGGGGGGGGGGGGGGGGGGGGGAAGAAATGGAAATTCATTGCTTTTGTTGTGAAAAGTTCAAATTTTTGATAAAAACTTTCTAAATAGTTCCACCAGCGAGATAATAAAACATCAAGATAAGCTGAGTGAGTCAAGCAGCATGTGCAAAAATGTCAGAAGTTGGCTTTTTCTGGCTTTATCTCTTTCTTCCCCCATTTTATGATAGATCAAGCAGCACTGGCATCACTGTGGAGCATCGTGAGAGAGAAACAAATCCTTCTGCATAAAAGAAAAGCACACCTGATAAAAACATGACAGGTTATCTCTACCAGAGTCCCAGATACTATTCAAGCAACCCAGCTTCACAGGTCCAGGGATGTATTTCCGTTTCAAAAGGCAAAACCTGAGTCAGTAGCTCAGTAATCTTTGAGGCACAAAAAAAAAAATAAAAAAAGAGAGAGATTCTCTGCCTAAAATTGGAATCATCAATCTGTCCTTATGGAGGTCATATCTCCATATTTCCAGAGGTACTTGTCAAAACTAGGCTACAAAATAATGGGGTTGTTTCATTACACCCATTGCAAAACATAATCAACTACTGTTTTTCAACCAAAAGTTTCTCTGAGAAGCAAAAGTGGAAATACTTTATATAAGCAAAATATATATAATTTTTTATTGACAACTGGTCGTGTCAAAAAAAAAAAATCGTTTAGGAGCAGTTTGTTCCAAAAATACACTTTTTCAACACATCGGCCAGAATATGTTGATGAATAATTTGATCGCCAGTGACACTGTCTTCAACGAGCCCAGCAGAGGTTGTGTGGTCGAAGTGAACTATCACTGCTAAGTTAAAATAACAGTGAGGGGAAATATTGAGCAAGGATGCCATCTACAGCCCAGAAACAAAAATTCAGCTCCATGATCCACGGTGTGCTCCTGTGACCACATGTGCATTGTGGTTGTATAGTCACACTAGAATTCAGTGGCAGTGCTTTGGACCGACCTGTGTCACATGGGAGACTGATTCCTTTAATAAACAAACCATCAATTATTCATTCAGTGACGAAGCCACTAGGAAGACTCTGAATGTTTCTGTTTTGTGGTAGCACCAATACTGTTGATGAGATTAATGAAGGGCATTTAAGTCTCTAAAGGGCAACTATTGTTAAAATGTGCCTGCAAACCATAATGGATTTAAAATAAACAGATACAGATTTGTATCTGGCAAATATTGGCCAGTTTTTATCTCTCGTTACGTGTAAATCCTTCAGAAACAGGTGTACGTCCAGACAGACCAAGATCATCCTAACTACTGAGTCGCCAATGAGAGGCTGAATCTGAAGGAGTCAGAGACATGCTTGTAACATTAGAACTATGTATTCAGAGTTCAATGAGTTCATCCTTCTGCCTGAGCCTGTTGTGCTTTGTTGTTTTCTTTAACAGTAGAATTTGGTTGTGATTTTTGAGTCTCTATCATATAGAAGAAACTCTGCGATAGCAGCAGGGTTTTACCCAAAGCAACTCTACTAACACAGATTCTGCAGATGAGCTTGAGATGCTCAGCTGAGCACTAAAGGAGTGATGCCACAAGTTGGTCCAGAAACAAAGGGTTCTGCACATGCTATAATGTGATTAAGGACAGTTATCTACATGTGTAAATACTCCCATCTATGAGCTGTCTGGTATTTTTAGACACTCTCGAAGGAGATGAACAAAGAGGTGGAATCATCTTAGTGTCAATCACGTCTATGTTGCACTTTAATAGGTTAGTTTGAACAAAGGTGACCAGTTAGTGAAACCCTTAAAAAAGGAGACAGTTTCCAGTGCACTGCAACAATCTGCCAAGCGTTCCTGTGCATAATGTTACTGTCCATTGCAAATCATTGTCAAAACACCAAGTTAGATACTTGTACAAGGTCCATGCACAGTAGAAATATAGTCATTGACTGTGCTTCTTCTCAGGCTGCCCACTTGATCTGTAATATCATGGGGCTCTTTCACTGCAGTCAGTGACATCATTTACATGGACACCAACAATCTGACTACTGGTGTTATTCTGAATATTACATTATTCTGATTAGGATGTTTACACGAGTTGCCCATAGAATATTACATTCATATTTACATTTACATGCGACAGAGCATAGCTGGATTATAATATCAAGCAGTTGATAACTGCTGAACAAGTCGATGTCACAAAATGCTGCAAATACTACAATAGACTTATAATCCGATAATATGTATAAATATGTACATAATGCAACTAAGACCTGGTATGAACAAGATCATAATACTCCTCATATATCCATTCAATTAGTGCTTATTACGAGTATGACCTAATTTGGGTTGAAGTAATCAGCTCTGTTCACATGAAGTGTCCCAGTGTAGAGACGGGTGTGACGGCCTACGGGTCAACGTGAAGTCATTGCTGGACTCTCAACATGCTGTCCTCTCTTTGTAATAACTAGTGTCTTTGGTGGGATCAACATTTCAGTCCTGGTCCCATCTTATCCATATATGGTTAAGAAATAAAAACAACAACAACAACAAAAAAAAACTGTATTTAAAGTGTAATTATTTATTTGTTCAAGCAAGCATGTGTGTGTTGAGGTAACATCACTTGCATGCATGAAAAACTGTCCCCCACCCCCCTTTATTTATAGATTGAATCATCTGCACATGTGAAATGCATGCGTGCAGATTCACAACATGGAACCCGCTTGTTCTCAGGCTGCAGTGCAGATATATATAAACCATGTAACAGAGAGCTTTCCCTGACTACACCTGTGTTGCAGTACCTGTCAAACCTGAGGGCCGACGCCCCCCTCTGCTCAAGTCATTGCCCCTAACGCTAACATTAGCTAGTGGCTAAAATGCTTTGGTAACAAGTAAGCTAGCAGGATAACTTGATTAGCAAATGGACGTCAAACACTGATGGCGTTAGCGGTACTAAATGAAGGATGATCAACCGATACGATGCAGCAGAAACAGATGTGGCATGTTCTTCTGTCTGGTCATACACATACAGCTGTTTGCGTTAGTGACACAGTACGTTTTCACATGGTGACACACACACACACACTCACTCACGCGCTGAGAGGATTGTCTATGAAGGGAACCGTCTTTCTGAAGCTCACAGAACCAAAACAAACTCAGTCGAGTGACAGCAGCAGCATCGAAACATTGACGTGATGTTACTTCTCAGTGACGTTTCACCAGCTCCGACATGTCCACAGTATGTTCCAGTGTCCTCTATTATTAAAACACGTTATTCATTCACGAGAGGAAACGGGATGGAGACTGATTTCCCCCCTAAAACCTGCGCATACCCCTCAGCACCAAAGCTAACTTTGGCTTAGCTAGCTAACAAGCTAAAGTTATCTAACACGAAACCAGGGGCCGACGACGGCCGTGGTGTGGACCGAGGCTTCTCCCCTAATGACGGAAGACAAAACGTAAACACACGACAGGACTCACCTGGGAGAGGAATGGCGGCAGCAGAGAGGAAGCTGGTGACGGAGGCTGCTGGAGCTCAGCCTGTGGTTAATGTCATGAGAGATGGAGACACACGCTTGTAGGAATGGCGCGAGCAGCAGTGGAGGCGCGCGGTGATGACGTCCCCGGCAGCGGATGAACATGTGCGGGTTCGAAGATCTCAATTTGCGTCTCTTATGAAGCTGAGCCACGAACCGCCACGTGCGGGTTGTGTCACTGTCACGAAACTGTCCATCTTTTGACACAGAAGGTTTCGTTAACAATAAAACTGGTCATCCTGTAACAATTATACCTAAAGACATCACAGTTAAATGTACATGTAATACATAATATACTATTAACCTTATACTTATAATTGGTCACTTCTAAGGTTGAATGGTTTCATTTCATTTTATACATGGAGACATTAGTCCTTGCCCAGAAGAACAAGTTTTACTTTGAAGAATTATTACTTTCTGTGACCCTGGATTAAAGTTGTTGATCTGTTTTGTAAAAATAATAATTATAACTGTATTTGTATAACATTTATCTAAACAAGGTTACAAAGCACTTCACAAAATACATGGCAAGAAAGAAATGAATAGAAATTAAATCATAACATATTTGTGTCAAGTCCTCTATGTTTTTTTTGAGAAACCCAACAGTTCCCAAAATGAGCAAATGAGCACTTTGGGTTGTTTTTATCATCATATTGGGACATTTCGTCATATTTTATTTATTTAATCCTGCATTGTAAAGTTTGACTCTTGTTATCTATTAATAGCTGAATGTCTTATCTTCTATATCCTTTTGTGACAGACAATACTCCCACACTCCCAACCTCTGGAAAGATGTGTCCTGATTTAATGTTGATAACAAAGACTCAAAGTTTTCTTATTTAGGGGAATATGTACTGTTTGGTCTAAATAAGAACAATAGTACAAAACTTTGAGAGTGCTCTGTTGTTAATTTGATCATTATATGTAGCATGAACTCCAAACCTTTTTTTCTGGTTAGTTAAACCAAACAACAAATTAGAGGCCAAACTTGTACATGTCCTCTCTCAGAGTTTAAAAGGCTTTAAAACATATCTCATCTATTGACAGCTGCAATTCTCCTTATATATGAGATTTGTATGTGAGTATAGGAGTATTCCTACTCTCTAATTACTTCGGCTTTGTCCTAAATTATCATTGTTTGTTCCTTTTACTAAGATCTTTTAGCAAGGACTCATTGGCTGATGCTGCTAATGACAAAAATGCTTTCTATATGATTATTGTTAAAGCAGATAGTTAGGGTTTTGGGGTTTTGAAAGTATCAAATCATTGCTGCTGAATACGTGATGAATAGGATTTAAAGGCATTAGTTAACATGTTTAATGTGGAAGCTCAGGAGCTAATCATCATTGTAATATAATTAAATACCAACATGTGGTATTTGTGGGTGTGTTTGCATGTTCAGCAGAGGAAGGGTGAAAGGCTGCTGCTTTTGAAATGGGAGTGTCCTCTTGCAGGATCGTTCCCTCTTTCTGTCATTGCGTACTTGTAGTGGATCACTGGACCAGAAGCTTTCTCAGACACAGAGCAGACACAAACACAGAGAGGTTCAAAGCAGGAGTTTATCATTCCCGACGTCATGGATTTATCTGAGATGTTTTTCATTTCTCTCGGTGCAGCAGTTGTCGTTTACTATGGAGTGAAACTGCTGTTTTCCAGCAGGATGCTTTTTCCAAAACTGTGGTTTCCACTGTCAAAGACATTCTTTACCTCAATGGGAGAGTGGGCAGGTGAGTGTTGTGTGTGTGTATGTGTGTGTGTGCTGTTTGTCAGACCCTACAGTCAGTGGGTTATACTGTGGTGAATAAATCAATGTGAAGACAGATGGGATATACAGCATAAGTTGTTGTACAACACACTGCCTCATTGGAAAAGTCAACTCTACACTGTCCCGGTTCGCACTCATAAAACAACACAATGGCTCATGGGATGGTTTGTTGATTCAAACCACACTAACTTAGTTAGAAAGTCCAGTGGGATTGGTTGAATCAGTTTATACAGTTGTTTATGCAGTGAACAACCTGCACACACACTGTTCATACCCCAGTCAGGCAATGCTAACTTCTTGTATTGTACTAATACCTGGTCACTCACTCACTCGCTCACTCACTGACAGGGATGTAGCACGAGATCGTTGGTCCAGTAAAAACATTATTATATAAAGAAAAAGTGTAATTAAGGCAACAGAACATTACATCTGAGTTTATTCACAAAATGTTAATTGCTGTTGTGTTAATGGTTTAATTATAATACTTGTATGACGAGGGTCAAACAAGTCAAACTTGTGTCATCAATGACAAATAGAAAACCACCCTGCCTAACTAAAACATTTTAAGATGCAGGATGATGGCACAGGGTGTCGAACTTTTAACCTTTCTATAAACTGGAGAGATATCTCAATAATATTTTCCCTAAATGCATGTGAGAGCTCTGGCCCGGCCCTCAGCCCTCGGATCGCCGCCAAGTAATTACAATGAAACATTCATGTGCAGGTCCCACAGCAGTCTCATCAACTTACCAGATTTCCTCTGGCATCTCCTGAAGAGGTTGTTCAGTCTCCCACAGTGCTAAAAGAAGCCTCATAAAAAACACAGAATACTGGGCTGATCTTTCCTTTCTTCCCCAAAGCCCACTTTGATTCCATTCCAGCACTGGGAAAAACAGCCATCAGAACATTATGTTCTGGGCTGCATCAACCCCTTCCCTCTGCATTCATTTTCTCTCCCAACAATTATAACCACATTTGCATGAGTTTTTTCCCCCGTCTCCTTCAAACTTGGGTCTTTTCGATCTCAAGTGGCCTCAGACGTGTTGTATTGGTCGATGATGACACATACATGGGAAGTGAATGTTTACAGTTACATGCCTGTGTGATTGTCAGCACTTTATGTTTATGACAGTGCATGAGTACATGTGTCAGGAATATGAATTCATTATTAATCAGACATTGTATTTATAATAATGTTGATGCTATATCTTTTTTAAATATAAAACCATAAAACAATACAACTTGCATATTTCAGTCATTATGATTGTTTTGATACATGTGAGTACTGAATACTGATACTGTGCCATTTGGTCAAGATACTTATTGATAATAAATTGATTGTAGCTTCCATCCATGATCCATTATCTATACTGCTTATTCTTTAAGGGTCGCAGGAGGAACTGAGCCAATCCCAGCGGACATTGAGCAAGAGGCGGGGTGAACCCTGAGCAGGTTGCAGGCGTATCACATGTCCAACAGAGACAAACAACCATTCACAGCCACACTCACACTTATGGTTGATTCAGAGCTTCTAATCAACCCAATCCTGATTTGCAAGTCTTTGAACTGTGGGAGGAAGCAGGAGTACCCAGAGAATAACCATCCAGACACAGGGAGACCATGCCATCTCCACACAGAAAGACCCTGGCTGATCCAGGAATCGAACCGATAACCTTATTGCTGAGAACAACAGTGCCAATCACTATTTACTTTGGTTTAAACCAATGTTTGATTCCCTGTGGAAGCAATTGCCTGAAGACGCTCAGTCAACATAGTAACTGCATGAGAACAAGGAAAATATCATTCTGGCACAAGGTGCCGTCTGGACAATTATGACAATGAGAAACAAATGGCTCTTCATACCAAAAAAAAGATTCTGACTCACATGTTTTCCTCAGTACTTTAATACTTTAATATCTCACTGGCAGTTATGATGCACTAAAACAAAATGAACTGTGTTGAAAAAACACAAACTAAAAGCAACTTCTGGGACATAAAATAGAGCAATCAAAATAAAACAAAACAAGCACTGTGTGTATTTTACATAAGAAAAAGTAATCAGGTCTGTGGTTGTGTAACATTGTCACACTGACTGACCAACAGGAATCTGTGTCATTGTGTCACGATCCCCTCCTCTTTGAAGAAATGCCTCCAGAGGCCTTTAAGGTCACTGAACTCTTAAAAGAAAAGGGCTGAGTCATGTCTGAGAATGGTCCCACGGATTATTATTCTGTAATTGTTTTTTTATTTAATTCACCCAAACTGAGACTGGAGCAACCACCTACTTGAAAATGTATTTCCTGTGATATTAGCTGTGAAACATTGTAAACAAGAGCATTTAAAAACTATAGCAAGGGTCTTTCTCACCTGTATGTCTTTTATGAGAAGACCAGCACGGTGATAATACCAGTAAAGTAGGAACGTTTAAATGACCAGGCCCATCATACACACATTTAGATATTCTAGATCTTCTACTTGTCTGCAGCCCCCTCTCACCAATTGCCTGCTTGCCCATCTTGTTGCAATGTCCCTGCAAAATAACACATCATCTATCACCTTGGGGTAAACAATAGTCAAGTGATTTGCACTGTTGACTCACAGCAGGAAGATTCACGGGTCAGATCCTGGTTTGGCTGGGTGCTGTGGGTAGAGTCTACATATTCTTCCTTTGTCTGCCTGGGTTTTCTCTGGCTTCCTCCCACAATCCAAGCATGCAGATCGGGGTTAGGTTAATTTAAGACTCTAGATTAGTAGTCTCCATGTGTCTGGATGTTTTTTCTCCGGGTACTCCCACTTCCTCCCCCAGTCCAGAGACATGCAAATTGGGATTGGGTTGATTGGAAGCTCTTAATTGACCATAAGAGTGAGTGTGACTGTGAATGGTTGTTTGTCTCTGTATTTCTGTATCTCTGTTTGTCTCAGCCCTGCAATGAGCTGGTGACCCCCCCCCCCCCCCCCCCCCCATGATTCTTAAAGGATATGCAGATAGATGGATTCTTTACCTTCATGAAACTGATTTTCAATATGAGGACATTTTATGAAGTTTTTGAGCATAAAGTATTGTCATCTGATGATGTATTCACTTTCTAAGAAACACAGTAGTTTATACACATTTGAGCGTTGTGATTGTTTATTCAACTGAGGGCAAAACCTCATCTTACATTGTGCTGTCAGACTCATTCTCTCACTTCCATGATGACATCATTTCAAACCAATGCATCCCATCCCATTTAAAGTCTTCTACTCATTTAAATCTCCACCCTGGATCAGGCTCGGTTGAAAACAAAAAGTTCCTGTTTGTTCTCAGTGGATTCTTTATCAGAAGCGGGGAACATGCTGTGTTAGTACACACTGTCCGAACAGGATGGGTTGGGTTTGGGTAAATACTGCTCTTCCTCTGTGCAGCAGCAGAGGAAGAGAGATTAGGTTGTGCGGCTCATATTCACAGTGCCTCCAGTGTTTAGAATGGAAACTACAGGACAATATGACAAGTGGTGGAAATCAATTAAAGGTTCAGTGTGTAGAATTAAGTGACATCTTGTAGTGAAGTTGCATGTTGCAGCTTAATACCCCTCACCTCACCCTCCCCTTCCAAACATTAAGGAGAACCTGTGTTAGCCTTCAGTTGTCATAAAAACTCAAAAGCTGTTTAGTTTGTCCAGTCTGGGCTACTGTAAAAAAAACATGGTGGCCTCCATAGAGCGGACCCACTCCCACTGTAAATATAAAGTATTTAAATATAAAGGGCCCATTCTAGGGTAAAGAAAACAACAATTCATACAACTTAGATGAAACACACTAGTGAAAACATCACTAGGATTATTTTATATTCAATTTCTGTCAATAGATCCTTTTCATCTAAATCTTATACACTGGATCGTTAAAAGACTAATCCCTGCATTCTTGTTTCAGTGGTGACCGGTGCTTCCGAAGGAATAGGGAGAGCGTACGCATTTGCAGTAAGTGAGAGTTTAAATACAGTAACACTGCTTTTATTTGTATGAATGAAAACCATTTCTATACTTAAAACATAAGTAGAATGCAAAAAGTGAATTAATTTTCAAATAGAAAGCACTTGTTATACACAGTAACACCTATGTGTATTAGATTGAATTAAATACATTAAATTAAAAACCAAGGCAACAAAGTCTGTATCTGAAGTTAGATAGATGGATTAGCTGATGTTTTTTGATGATACATTTTGCACATTGTACTTTTTTATTCACCACTGCACTGTATCGTCCCTCAGCTGGCTGAGCATGGAATCAACGTGGTTATCATGAGCAGAACCAAAGTAACATTGGACCAAGTAGCAAAGGAAATAGGTAAATACTTGTGTTCTACTTTTACCTGTCTGTTAGATCTGCTGTAAAAGTACATAATTACAACTAATTATTCCAATATTACTAATATATTACCGTTTCGTTCTTCCCAGCTGATAAAACAGGGCAGAGGGTGAAAGTGATAGTGACGGACTTCACAAAGGAAAATATCTTCGGTGAAATTAAGGATCAACTTGAGGATCTCAACATCGGGATTTTAAGTTGGTCGTATTTTCTATTTTTCCACATAATGAAATTTTATTAATTTACTAATTGCACACATACAACTCAAATGAAAGAAAACAATCATCACAAATTATGCCTTTCCTTTTTCCTCAGTCAATAATGTCGGCATGTTGCCCACCTTCATCCCCAGCAAATTCCTGGAGTGTGCAGACCTGGATCAGGTCAGTGCCTCTGCAGTTACACTTTAAGGTATCAGTAACAACAGATACCTATATTAATAAATTCTGTGTTACTCATCACAATGTGAGGTGTGGATCCTCGAGCTGTAACGAATGCACTGAATGCACAGACAAACAATTTCCCTATTTTAAAGAAAGCCTGGTTTACATTTGTAAGCCTCCCTCCCTCCTCTCTGCTGGAGCATTGCTGCATATCTTGGCATGTTTCTGCTGCCTGCATCAGTGGAACAGTGTGAAACCATTGAAAGGACTGTGCATCTAATCAGCCACGTGCACTGCTCGTCCACGTGCACATGCACAAGACAAACAAACCAGAGCCAAACCATAGAAAGCTCCAAACCAGAGCTGTAAAACTCCATGAGAAACTGTCAACCACGAACCTACAGGTTATTTACATATACAAAACTTCCATTACATCGCGATTTGCACTTATTGTACATAACTTAAACCAGCACCCAGTTTCACATCAGATCTCCTCACCTAAATCTTCATTTTCAATGGTTCTTACATACAATCACACTTTTTTCTTCCTCAACCTGAAGCATTTTCTGTCCCTTCATTATCATCAAAGACACAGTAGTTTACTTAGAGGGTCTCATATGTATCTGTGCTTTCAGACAATTACCAAGGTGATAAATTGCAATGTGAAGACAATGGCCAAGGTAAGAGAACATAATTGATTTGACTTATTTCAAACAAATGAACTCTAAGTTGCAATTTCTAAACAGTTGTACTTGTACAGTCTCAGTGACAGAGATGAAGGATCAAAACAAAGAATCTTGCACACTGTCCATCATTTCCTCTTTATTAGCAATGTCTCAGTCCTCACACCTCCATCAGGCCATCAGTATAATAATACATATATAGTAGTCACACTGCTGTGTATTCCTCCCAAACAAATGAACTCTGACAACCCTCTGATTTAGGATAGGATTTGATTGTTTTATTTTGTCTCCAGATGTGCAGAATAATCCTTCCAGGCATGGCCAACAGGTTTCCTTCCCATGTTTTCGTCATTAGATGTAATGTCTAATACAATGAAAACATAACACTCTGATTAACATTGAGTTTCACCCTGTTTCTGCCACTACAGAGAAAAAGGGCTGATTGTGAATATGTCATCTGGAGTCGCTTGCATCCCTTTCCCCCTGTATACCCTGTATGCTGCGTCCAAGGTGAGTTGGATAACAACAGCTCATCCTTAAACTCATTAGATCATGTTGTATGATCACTCATGTTATAACTCATGTTCCTGTAGGTGTTTGTGGAGAGAGTTTCTCAAGGTCTTCAAGCTGAATACAAAGATAAGGGGATTATAATACAGGTACTTTGATTGTTATTACTTTAAATCAAACTAAGGAGGGATGAGGGGATAAACCCGTCTCACCACTTCCTCTCTTTCTTTCTTGCTTCCTCAGGCGGTCGCTCCGTTCGGGGTCTCCACTCGGATGGCTGCTTACCAACAAACCAACATAGTGACGCCGTCGCCGGAAGACTTCGTAAAAAGCTCCCTGCGATACCTGAGAGCTGGAGACAAAACACACGGCAGCGTCTGTCACACACTCATGGTACAACTCAATTACAATCGTCTCATAATGTCAAGTGTTAAATGACAAGAGACTGATCCGTCCCTCTGTGTGTGCATACAGGGCTGGGTTCTGCAGTCTGTTCCTCTCAAGGTTCTCTATGCAGAGTCCATGTTACGCAGCCTGCAGGACTATGTGAAGAAGAAACCCTCCATCCCTGCATCAAGTGCAACTTTTGAAAATTAAATAAATAAATTAACAGGAAGACTCACTTAAAGTCATTTGGCTCAAATATCTTGAAATATTGTGACGACCCCTTCCACCCTCACCTGGACACCAGGTGTCCCTGTTCTCTTTTCCCCTGAGCTGTAGGTGGAGGTGACGTCAGTGTTAATCAGTGCACACCTCGGCCAGGTGTGCTCTGCCCTTTAAAAGGCTTCGCCACGTTCATGCTTTTTGCTCTTCTGTCCGTCCTGCATGGAGAGGGGTCCTCACCACCTCTCTCTGAGCGTCCTACATTTTGTCCCCTATAAAATATGGTTGTTTTTCCTCACACAAGTCGAGGGTTAAGGACAGAGGATGTCGCACCTTGTTAAGCTCCATAAGGACAAATTGTTATTTGTGAAAACGGGCTAAACAAATGAAATTTCATAAATGATACATTTTTTTGTGTCTCTTGAATTTATTGGAATAGTTATTTTTGGCCCATTCATCTGCTCCATTTTACTGAAAAGTTACATAAATAGAATCTTTTTTCCCCCATTTTTGTCCCTCTGTGTATTTGTGTATATTTCCATTTTTATATTTCAGTGTAAAGGTAAATAAGGTTGTATATAGGAAATATAAGTTGTACTGTAACTGTAGCTGCTGAAGGTTATTTTATTCACCAACCACACCCACATCAGATATCAAATCTTTACTTTTATAAACCCCACAGGCCACAGGTGACACTCTCAATACATATTTGGACAGATATATTGGTGCAATAAACTATATAATGATTTAATATGAATCCCAGCTTGGCCGCAGGTTTTTCTTTGTGGAGTTTGCATGTTATCCTCGTGGCTGCGTGGGTTTTTACTCCAGAAGTGTAGGTGTGAATGTTTGTGCAAAGGGTTATTTGTCTCTTTGTGTGATATGCTGGTGACGTGTCCAGCCTCTTGTCCAGTGTCAGCTAAAAACAATGACCTTGACTCAACGCATGTGGCTAATCAGTGACGCTGACAGGTTTTGGTGTGTGTGTGTGTGTGTGTGTGTGTGTGTGTGTGTGTGTGTGTGTGTGTGTGTGTGTGTGTGTGTGTGTGTACCCAGTTCCCCATAGTCATAAATCTTGAATATGGGTGATAATGAGTCTGGAGCCTGGAGCCCCCCCCCCCCACACACACACACACACACACACACACACACACAGACGCACCTGTTACTGTCATTAGCATCCCTCTCCCCCTCGACGGAGGAAACAGTCGATCGGATGAGTACGCCAGCAGACGATTTTTCTACAGTGTCAGTCACAGTTCTGATTTCCACAAAACCAGTCGGAGCTGGAAGTGAACTGATGAGTTTCTACCTGAGAAATGAGGGGAATGCACTGGAGACCTGGGTTTGATGGCCTGCTGCTTACAGGATGATGTACAGTGTTTAAAGCATGCACGACCCTCCCCATACCCGTGCACGCACACATGCAGGAGCAGACGCACAGATGCAGCTATTTGAATTAGTGCGTGCCACCGACATGTTTGACCTGAAAGAGTCACTAATCACAGGGGTGACCAGGCTGTTTAGACAGCCGTGATGAACGATCCTCCCCTGAGAGATAGTGCAGCCTGCAGGAAAAGTGGCTTGTGAAAGAGAGGGGAGGTCAGAGTGACCCTGGGCTCAGATGATACGTGCGCAGACTGAATGTTTGAAAAAAGGAAGGCCATCAACACGTATGAATAAAAGTCTTTACTCAGCTCATGTGATGTTGACGGGGAGACAGTAACTGAACATTTGCAATAATTCAGGTTAAGGAACATCATATAAAATGTCTAGTAACACTGCAGGTTGGTGATTAACAGTCCATAGTAATTCAAGGAAACAGCAATAACTTATTTTGCTGAAGTTAAATGTTTCACTTTCTTTAGGCAGAGTAAATAAGATTTAAGATGTTAGTTTTGTGAATATTTTAAATATACTGTGATTTTGTTCCATGTCTCTCCGTATTGACAGGAAATCTCTAAATGTCCTCGTGTATTTTTTCATGGGGTTGAAATATTTAGTTTAAAATAACCTTCCCTAAGATTGACAGATTTCTTTTGCACCATTTTCTTGGAAAACTAAACTTGTAAAAGATAAAACTGTCGTTTGAGCAGAGATTTGGCTACACAGCATGATTCTGTAATGATAACAATAACAGCCGTAATGGGCAACTGTAAAAACACAGAGATTAAACCTGCAAAACAATTATAAGTATACACACCGAATACAATTACATCAAAATAAAACTGTGAAAGAAATAAGACGATGTCAGCGAAAGGGGTTCAGGGCCCAAGCCATTTGGAAAATATCTGATAGCTGTTACCTGATTGTGAAGCAAGTGCGTATCTGAAACAAACACAAAAAGACAAACAGTGAAAAAACTGACACGCACTTATTCTTCTGCTGTGTGTTTATTAAACTTGGCATCAGCTCCAACATGGTGACAACAGTAAATGAGAAAATAAAAAATGTGAATTTATGTTTTTCTTTTCTACAATGTGAAAGATCTAAACTACGCCAATAAACAGACTGATGACAGTGACCCTTGTTTTCCCGGACTCCTTTTCCCTTTATTATGTACTATGTGACCCGAGACTGTTTGTTTATCACAGAAACATGACGCTGGAGCCATCAATCTAAATGTCAACAAAGATCTCAGGGACAAAAGGGGGACAATTTAGTTTCCAGACACCATGGAAGTACTGTAGGCCTATATACAATGTAGTATTGTCATGTCAAGTCAGTTCTATTGGTTTTTGAATGACTGTGTAACAAGTTATATCTATAATTATTTCTTTTAATTACAGCTGTGATTAAATAAATACATGTATATCACTTTAAATCTAGATTCTCATTTGATAAACAGCACAAATCACCTATTACCCTTAGATCACTGGAGAGTCTATACAGTTTGTTTTACACAAAAATCCAGTTGATAGCCTATATATGATGATTTGTTCAAATATATCCATGTTCACTGTCTCCTGAGACAAATTCTCCTATGATGGTGGTAACTTTTAATATGACCACCAGAGGGCACAACATGCAAAGTTTCATGGTTCTGATCACTGTAGTTTGCAGCCAGGAGACACAGACACACACACACACACACACACACACACACACACACACACACACACACACACACACACACACACACACACACACACACACACACACACAGAGAGAGTGATGAGGAGCTGGAGTATTTCTTATGGGTGATGACAACCTGCAGCTTGTAGCTTGTCAAAAAACCCACAATATTTCTGTGGAGCAGATGTGATATTTGTGTTGTTACTGATTAAGTCACAGTGAACACAGTGGAACGACAGCACAAGTCAGGAGAAACAAAACTGCACAAAAACTGGTTTCAATAAAACCAGTCATCAGAACGTCTTCTTGTAAAAAAAGCTCTACAACTCTGGGAATTTCCAGGAGTGTGTTGTGTGTATTCCTTCACCTGCAGCTAAAATGAAAAGTTGTTTACCTTGATCAGAGCTGGGACTTTCCTCACCTGAGGTGCTTCACAATTTAATGGGGCAAACACATAATGACGCCTTTTAATTTTAAAGTTTCAAAATCTCCCTGACATCAAATGAAGTGCTCAGTATTGAGATGTCAGTGTTATTACTTTCCTAATAGCAGGTTATATGTAGCCAAGATAGTTTTCCTCCTGTGCAGACCATCGATGTGGGGGAGCTACACGTCCTCTGCACTTGCAGATGAATGGTTTTACCATCAGTGGGATCATATTTTAACACAAATATAAAGTGAAAGTGGCTTCAACACGTCTAACACCTTTAGCAGATGAGGGATTCGTCAAGGTAGGGGTCACTGGAAAGGCATTGTTTTAGTTTCAGAGGATGATTGTTGGTCATGTGGGTGGTCAGGGCTCCGTGTGTGTGTGTGAAAGAAAGGGAGAGAGGTGCTGCCTTTGAGGATGCTCCCCGTGCGATTCCTCTCTCCTCCTCCTCGGACACTGCTCGCTTGTTGTCTCAGTAAACAGAAGGGTCCAGAGATGATCCAAGACAAGCACACAGCCACTGCAGCCCACCCAGGAGCCAAGGTCAGGATCACTAACCTGCACACACACACACACACTCACACAATTCACACACTGAACCCACCTCACACATTATTATCCAGGTTGAACCAGGAGTTTTGAAACTGGAACTCATTGCACCTTGTTGCTTGAAATCCAGTTTAGAGCAAAGATTCATTTCCCCCAACACTAATGCTGAACTCTCAATAAAAACATTTAACTGTATTATCGGAAAATAGCCTATATGCATTTTTCCTTCATATTTCCTTCAGCGGCTTCTCTCTCTGTGTTTTCCATCTCCTGAATGTGCTGTGCTTGACACCCCAGCATAAATATTTGAATATTTACACTAGAATGATGATTATACTAGTTGAAATATTTCTGTGACATAATTACCACCTTGTCTCTCAGTCTCTGCTGACGTGCACACACAGATACATTCTTCCAGAGGAGTCTCTGGGTATAGGGGGGTAATTATTTCTCACAGGAGTAATAATACCTACCACTTTCACTCTCCTATTCCAGGATGGAGGTCTTTGAAACTCAAGGAGATAATTCCAACCCTTCATCTGCGCCAAAAAGTAGTCAGAGACGGGCTGCGCTGTCGAGAACTGATGAGAAAGGGTAAAAAAGAAGAGTTTAGGAGGGAAAGATGTGAAAAGGGGGGTGGGGGGTGGAGAAGAGGAGGTCGGTGACTCCTCTGACAGCCCAGTGCTCACATATGGCCGAGCTTTGCTTGTATAGCCTCACTTCAAGGCGACGGGCCCTGCAAACATAAACAGTAGAGAGGCTGCAGCTGGAGCAAGGGAGGCAGCCACTTGCTTACCGAGACTCCTCTACACTAAACAATGGATCAAGTGACGCACAGGCCCTTGGCAGCGCAACAGAGATGCAGGCGGCCTCGGAAAAAAGCCTTTCTTCTTTACGTTTATATCTCAGCTCTCTCAATATTTACTCCATGGGACAACACACACAATTTTCCATTCCTTTTGCTCAGAAAAGGAGCAAAAGATTTGACGTCCTCCTCCGTCTCTATGTGTCCCTCCACCTTCAGGAGACAACAGGAGGAGGACAAGTGTCTTTCTGTGCATAACTTTTGGAAATGAGATGACTGTGCACAGCTCTGACTACACTTTTAATCAGTTAGTCATAGCTGGAGCTGCGTACAGGTGTCGGGAGTGAATACATTTCAGCTTAAGTTTTGCACAGATTCATTGATATTCACACGCACGGCCTGATGTGTGTCGCCGTGTTGAGGAGAAGGAGGATTAGTCTCTCATAGGGAGTGTGTTAATGCATAATAAACTTTGTGTGTGTGTACCTGCGGTATATCTCTTTTATGACGGGGCACAGTGGGGAACGGAAGGGCCCAGGAGCCAGTGAATTAACCCAAATTACAGCCAACAGTTGCCTGGGTAACTGGAGAGGAATGAGGGGCAAATGGTGTGTAATTTCCTAATGAAGGGGGGGGCCTCCTCAGCCTGTTACCGTAACAACAGGAGGACTCTGTACCCCCCTAGTTGTTTTGCTTGCTGAGTCACCGAAAAGTTCATTTTATGGGCTGTAGATGCAAACTATTTTTCCTGTTCCCACATTAACACCTATGGTGGTGATTTAAATGAATCTAATATATTTAATGACAGTTTCGTTTATTACAGATTTATACACTAATTATATTTCTTGAACCTCTTTCACATGACTGAAGATATCACACACGAAAACCGTTTTTCTGCTTATATTTGAACAGATTTGGTTTTTAGAGATTGGATTTCTGAATTTGTGATTTTGTCTCGGCTCTTCTCACTGGGCGGGCTCAGTTAGAATGAAGACATCATACACTTCTGTGCACCAATCAGGATTTAGCAACATCGAAATTGGAATTGGATGAGAATCGGCCTGGGATGTTTGGTGCCTGTCAGTCAAGTGGGATGAGCCAACATTCCTGAGCATAACAATTTTAAAGTCACAGTGAAAGATATGTTAAAAGATTAAAAGCCAACCTTAATGTGACAATTAACTTTTCATGAAGGTTTTATGATCCGTCAAGAACAGTTTTTTATGGCAAGTCCCTGCAAAACCCAAATGATAAAAGTGACAAAAGGTTTTAGTTTATAAAAAACGTCACATGTTTATACCACATGCAAAGATATAACAGAGCAACTAACACAGGATGAAATATTCTGATTTACTTTTGTTTTCCTTAAACCTTTACATTAAAGTCCCACTCACTGAACTGAAACAACCACGCGGTGGATATTTCCCATGATCCCCGGCTTCCTGAACCAGAAGAGCTGCTGCTGTAACAAACACCCCGAAGGTCTGTTTAGAATTCTTGATATTTCAAGCTTCCTCACTGAAAATCAAAGATAAACACGCGTTTTTTAATGACTAACGAGTCTTTTTAATTGATCCACAGTTCAGCATTGCTCTTAAACTTGCTTGACTTGGCACCGTTCTCTCTATGTCAGTGTACCGGTGTACCGTCAACATTTCTTTCCCGGTTAAAAATCTGCATAGTGTTCCCTTTAAGATATACAAAATATTTAGAAATACTTAAAATCTGAAGCCAAGTTTGCAGCGATTTAATGCATCAGTCCGAGAGCTAATTCTTGACGGCAACAGTTCGCAGACCTTCTCAACGCACTGCGGTGAGAAGGTCTGGAAACCTGAGTCTGGAGGCCCGGGTCAGCAGGGGTCAACACTCATTCACAGCTTTTTACTAATCAAATCAAACGAGGTGTCACAGTCTGACTTCTGCAAATAAACTTTGAGGGCCGGGGGCCGTCCCTCTGCCGCTGCGTCTCCGTCTAATTTATATCAGAATCACACACACACTCAGGTTATAAAGGCAGGGAATATAAACAGACTTCTCCCTGTGCCTTTCACACAAGGAGGCAAGACAAGTGGAAAAATATACTGACTCTTTGGTGGCATTTCTCCTCAGTCCTTTAAGTTGTGAGAAATCGCACCACACAGCATGAAATACAACTAAATACATAATCATCTGACACCTTTGAGACAGTCACTGATCACTCAGGGAGCTTGTATGTCTCACTTCAGATCCTGGACAGAATCTCTCCTTCAAGATTAACGATTGGAGAGCTTTGTTTGCCACTGAGCCGTGTTGGCCGGCCTCCATTAGCAGACTCCAGTCTTGTCTACTGTCTGCAAAACCCTACGCCTCTCTGCTATCTCACTTGAACCAGACGCTGACGACAAAAAAAAAGAGACAAGATAGGAATCTGCAAATGTGTTGTGGGTGAAACAGAAAGAGAAAAGTAGAGCGGGACGGGTTTTGGGGGAATAAGAGAAAGGGCTTTTTCTTCTCCGCTGTCTGGGATTTGAACAGGTGTGACAGATGTGTGGCCTCACTGTGTGTGTGTGTGTGTGTGTGTTGAGATACTCACGGCGTACCACCCACTCAGCACACACTCACAAACCTACTATTTACCGAGCTCTGTTCTGTTGAGGCACGTCGTCCTTTCTCTTGTTTATTGATAGCTATCAGCACTTTCTCATTTGTGCTAAAGAAAACAAAACAGTGCCACAGAGCCGCTCTCTTCGGGGTTCTGTTTACTCCGGTGCAGCAGCTGAAAGAGGCCAAACGCAGCTGTGGGGTTCAGCACATGCATTCACACACAGAATAAGTGTTTCTTTGAATGTTACTGCAAAAAAAATCGGAGTTTGATCGATCAAAATATAGATAGTTTTTCACGATCACGTTTGCTTCACACATCACCGAATAGTGTGAGAGGTTCAAGAAAAGTACGAGTGGTGATATTCTCCCAGCTCCACTGTCTTCATCTGCTTATTGTTATTCCTCTAATAGCTCAGCAGCTTCCACTCTGAGGGGCAACAGAGCCGAGCAGCAGATCAGATCAGATTACTGCGCGGAGAAACCACACCATCCACACACCGTGCACGCTCTCATGGCGAGCAGGGAGGCAGCGAGGGAGGGGGGGGGGGGCTCAGAGTGACAGGGACGGCCCTTAACAGCCATTAAAGGAGGCTTTAAGTGATCCTCTGCGGGGCCACCGACAGTTCTGGGGTGGCATCACGGTGTCCAATGACGATAATGGCCAACAGGGAGCTGGTTTGCTCTGTCAAATCAGCCACTTAACGTCATATCAGGTGCAGCAGTGACAAGACCTTAACGTTTCTCATAGAACATCGGAGCTGAAAGTTGACGGACAATAAATCTGCAACTATCTTGACAACTGGCTACTCGTTTAAGACATTTTTCAAACAAACATCTGATGGTTCCAACTTCTCAAACCTAAAAATCGGATGCTTTTCTTTGTCTTATTACTTTAGACCAATGACAACATCGGTTTTTGGGCTCTGAAATTTTGGATTGTTTGATTGGTTGATAATAAAGTAACCCTTAGTTGCCCAGCACTATATTATGATATATTTACTGCCGTTATCTTTTTGCCTATTTATCCATTTCCACTCTATTAAATATACATGAATGTCTCTGTGATGACAAATTAGGAATCCACCTGGTTTGTGTGTTTAATTCAATCAAGCTGCACCAAATTCCACACACTCCTCAGTTCTCTAAACATGCCTGATTATTCCCATCAAGATCCAGGAATTATTCCCTGGGAAATAGGTTCAAATGTTGGAGAATTTTCCAATCTCACAATGTTAAACAAAGTGAATTTGAAATCTTGAATCCAGACCAAAATTTAATGAGTTCTTCCCCAACCCATACCACATTCTTTCCACCATGTTTTGTGGATAATCTGGTTTACAAACACAAACAACAACAAAATGAACAGAGGTGAAATCATAAAGTCCTTGATGAAGTTCATATTTTAATTCATAAAGGGATTAACGCCCTGTTTATTCGAATAAACATTATCTCAGTAACTCAAAAGAAATCTACTGAAAACTTGATATTTTCATTTGAGTAAATAAAAGAGACATTTTAAAAAGGTATAAATGAAATTTAAGTTTAAAATAATAAAATAAGCGGAGAGCGCAAACTAAAATGTCTTTTCTGTCTTATTTCTTCCACAGAAACCTTTCATTCGTCTTCCAGAGACTCTTCCTCTCCTGCTCTTCTTCAGACCTGTTTCTACTTCTAGCAGAAAAGAGAGTGTTGACACAGACTCTCTGCACCTCTGCCGGATCTGTTAACCTGTTGATGCTCTCCTCGTTACCCTCGTTCACAATGTCCCAGAAGTCTTTGCGGCTGCTCTTTACTGGCTGCACTGGTGTCTTGAGCCGGTGTGTAGTCGGTTTACGAGAATTCAGAGAGTCTGCTGAACCAGAATCTGTGTTGAGAGTGATTCTGGATGGAGAAGGTGTGGTGAGACACGTGTTTACTGACACAGAGAGAGCCGGGGGTGTTTTGGGGGTGCTCCTCTGTTGTGCACCCCTGGCTTTGGGTTTAAACAAATCATCCAGGATTGAGGTGTCTCCTATCAGATCTGTGAGGAAGGAGCGATTGCTTGAGGTAGAAGGGGCCTGTTCAGGAGGAGGGGAGGAGGACTGAGAGTTTTCACTCTGTCCTTGAAAAGTTCCTCTCATCCTGGAGGACGACTCCTTCTCCCGCTCCCTTCCCTGTGCTGTGGGTTTGGATAACATGGCGGACCTGCCATGGCTGAGGTCCGGAGAAGAAGGGGTATCTCTGTCTGTGTGGTTCAGGAAAGCAGCAGGCTTCCCAGACCCCAGACCACTGCTGCCGGCCCGATCCACGCCAAGACCACCACCAGCTCTGTGAGCTCCAGAACTGGAAACACTACCCCTCTTTGTCCTCCCGTGTCCTCTGGCACTGCAGGCCGTCTCCTCCTGCTCCTCTGACTCAGGGCTTGGAACGTTACTTAGAGGTTCTAGAACATTCTTTTGTGAGATCTTTGGCTTTTTCCAGGGCTTAAGAACATCATTCTGTGGGTTTTTAGACTTTGTGTGGGGTTCTGGAGCATGATTTTGTAGAATTCTAGACCCTTTTTGTGGCACGGGCTTAGTTCTGTGTTCCAGATTCTTCTTGGTGTTTTTAGGCTTTTTTGTGGCTTTTGGAACATCCTCTTGTGGGGTGCTGCTCTCAGTGTGAGATTTTGTGTGAGCTGTTTTGGTGGATGTTGAGGACATGGCAGCGTAAGCGGAGGTCTGTGCTGAATCCGGCTGTGGGAAGTTGTTCCTGACTGTACAGGCCAGGTCAGGATGGTTCAGTGAGGTGTAATGCTGTCGTAGCCAGGACACTCTCTGGGCTGAGTTTCTTCTCAGAATCTCCTCAACAAAGTGATGAACGGAGGGAAATTTGAATTTTTCTGCCATTTCCTGCAGGTGCTGCCTACAAACAGACACAAGTGAGAGTGAAAAACATAAACATGTCATGGTAACAACAAGTTTTATTTCTAATATTTTCTGCTAGTTTCCTTTAAATCTCCATGATTCACATTAAAGCCGACCAATATGGATTTTTTGGGGGGCCAATGCTCATATTAGGCAGTGATACTGATACATCAGCAAATATATATAAATTCATAATTTCAGGTAAAATGTAAACATGAATGCACATATTTTCTCCAATGTTTCTTCTGTAAAATAAACAGAAACGTCAGATTTTTATCGGCCAACCGAGAGATCCGTCCGGCACTTGCACAGTTACTGTGAGGCCCAATACGGCCCGTGTGCTTGCTGTAATGTATTTTTAATGAAACATGAAGCCTACGGATTCATTAGACATTCTGTGGCTCCGTCAGCCCCTAAGATCAATACGTCTCCCAATATTCATGCTCATATCCAGACAGCCGTGCAGTGTGAGGGGTGTTTTTCTCGAGCAGTCATTAAAAAGTTTTTGTCGAACGAGACTTGGGGACAGAAATACTTTTGGTGGTGCAGCAGCATTATGATGGTGTTCCAACCATGTGTGGCTTTCACTGGAAAAACAATAAATGAGAGTAACGGCAGTAAAATGTGGATTTAAATCATTAAACAGCAAGGTTAATTGAGGGTATATCAATATAAGTAGAGTGGGTTTTCACTGCCTGGTGGGCAGAGATACAGTCTTCCCCTTGGGGAGCGAGACTGGAGCCACAAACGTGTGTGTGTGTATATGTGTGTATGTGTGTGTGCGCATTTGGAAAGGTAGGGAGAGCGGAGGGGATGCAGCAGAACAGGGATGTGTATTTAAACACTATGTATGTACATGTATGTCAATCCTTGTTAGGATGGGGTGTGTGTGTGTGTGTGTGTGTGTGTGTGTGTGTGTGTGTGTGTGTGTGTGTGTGTGTGTGTGTGTGTGTGTGTGTGTGTGTGTGCGTACATTAGTGTGCGTCTTCAGGCAATCACTTTTGGTTAATCTCAGGAGGTCTGTGGTTATGGAGGGAAAAACCGCTGCACTAGTTGGGCCTGAACATAATAGAGTAATCTTCAGCATGATGCTGGGAAATAGGTGGAAGGGAACGCTCAGCGGTGGTCTCTCGCTAAACACACAGTTCCTGAGGCCCAGGTGGGGGCGCTCAACACGCTGTCTGGGTGAGTTTTGGCCTTCTTCCCAACACTGCCAGGAATTTCCATCCCTCCCCACTACTCCACTTTTTTTAACCCCCCCCTTCCTTTTCCTTCTCATGGTAAATCCATCACATGTCATCTTCAGTACCTGCGTATGGCCTGAGGAGTCTCCCCGATGATGAAGGTGGTGTGTCCGGTGTGGTGCACACTCTTGCTGGTGAAGGTGACTGGATGGTCCGGGGTGGGCTTCTCCGGCCTGACAACTGCAGGATGGGGCAGACTGTCTGGTGGGCTTTCTGACAGGCCCTGGTACAATCAGACAAAGAGTGAAGTTATTTAGAAGCAGCGACCAACTCGGGGTAGGGCTAGTTCATTTTGCCTCACACCCAAAATGTTTCTTTTGGGTGAACTGATTCTTTTAATTGTCATCAGTGCTGGACTGAGGCAGATACGACAACAATATTATGTCTATAGCGTATTATATCACCTCCAGGCTGCCTAGAAGCTGATTGGCCGGGAGCTGAGAGTACATCTTGAATTCAAACACGTCTCGGACAGCGGCTCTGCTGATCAGCTCCTCTGCTTTGCTCCCACCCACCACACGCTGGTTGGAGTGGGTGTACGCCACCTCCTGTACACCTCCTTTTGACAGAGATATAAAACATTCATTTTGAAATCAACATTGTTAAAAGTCATATGCATACTAAAGTTGATATTGAAACTGACCGAGCACACTATCGATGGTTCCTTTGGATTCTCTGGATGTCTGACTTCTCTCCGTCTTTGTTGTTCCAGCTCTTCGCCCGTCTTTAGACACGTCAACTCTGTGTCGCTGCGCCTGCAGAGACGTGAAGTGACCTCCCGTCGGCTTCCCTTTCTTAACAGGAGTGTGTTCATCCTCTGAAGATGTGTAGGTCTCTATGAATTCTGTGTATTTGGATCTGGCCTTGTTTCTTGCACTAGTCATTTGCCTCTTTCTGTTACAGTCAGTTCTTTTCTCACTTTCTTGACCTCTGCTGTGTGAATTTGAAGCGTCCTTCTTAGGCCCTGTGCTTTCCTCAAGGTCGAAATCCTCAGATTCATCAGAGTAACCCTTAATACAGTGCACTGTGGGAGCTGTAGTTTTAAGCTTGTTGGCCTTTTTGTCTGGTGAGGACGATTTATCACTCTCCCAATCTACTGCAACTTTCTTATTTGTCCACCCTTTCATCCCTTGTTTCTTTTTTACAGCATCATCGCTCTCTTTCAAGAGAGAAACCCTCTCCTCTCTCCTCCCAGCACCATCCCTTCTGTTTTTGTCTGAATCACTGGAGATGTCCCAGGTTTTTGTTCCCAATTTTGGGAGACAGACTGCACTACTCCCTGTAGTGGAGCTCTTGCCAGAGGAGGTACACTCATGCTTTCCTAATTCCCCATGATCCCCAGCGTCTGTGTCAGAGAGGCTTTCTTCAGCACCTGAACTACCTTCACCTGACTCTGGTTGTCCTTTGACCCTTTCGAGGAGTCTGGAGAAACCGTACTGGCTGAGATTCATTTGACCAGGGCCAGCGGTGGCATTTCCGCTTCTGTTGCCATCCACTCCACTGGGGTTTGAGGCCTTCCTCTTAAACCTGTGCTCATCCTCGTCCTCTTCACTCCCACTGCTAAAGTCCAGCACCCCTCTGGGAATGTTTGAGGCATCTGTGTTCTCCTTGACTGGTTTGTCATTCGGTAAAGGGCCCTCCGTAGGCAGATGATCTCCAGGTTCCTTGAATAAAAGAGTCGAAACAAACAGCTTAAGAAAAGTGGGTGCAGATTGGCTTCACAAGTGGTACAGGGTGGGCTGTACAAGAACAAGAAACTCTATATGGACTGCAGGAGACAGACTTAGCCACAAAATGGCACCAGAAGGCTACAAATTCTTTACTTCCCTTGTTTATGCCATCTTTCAGTGGACCAACCCATGTGACATTTCACTGTCTAATGCGAAGCAGATGTTGGTAACAATAAATCTTAATAAACATCAGCATGACACATGCCCTCCATCATGATGTAATACTGTATGAAGAAAACAAAGGGGTCATAACATTTCCTGAAGTCATATGAAGAAGCTTTTTATGGGAAAAGCCACCAACTGTGATTCTAATTTCACAAAAGTTACCAACTATATGACTTTTCCCAAATACTGCAGCATGTGTGCGAGTGTATGTGTGTGCTTACACTCCCAGAGCCTCTTTTTGTATATGTTAAGGCACCCCAGTGTATTCTGCATTTTTAGCAAGAATCTGAATGGCCTCAGTGGAGTAGAGAGGCAGGCCGGTAAAAAGGGGCAGTGCACTGCTCAGCACAGGCCTGGCTGGGAACAGGATGATAAGGGGGTATCACTGTGTAAATAAATAGCCGAGACGGGCTGATAGAATTCAGTGTGGTCTGCCCCGTCCATTAGGACAAGCAAGTAATTACATGCAGCTGTTTCTCACACAGCATCATCGACAAAGTGAGAGGCAGACAAAGAGAACCTGATCCTCCAGATTCAAAACAATACAAAGAATGGGAATGAGTGTACAAATATTTGCTGTGAGCCAAGGCTTTAAATTGTAAATCTACCACACTGGAAATTGCATTTGAAATATTCAATATTTAAATATTAATGTCCTGAGAGCTTTTCACACTTACAGTGAACAGCTGTTGTTTAGGCAAATACACCACTTCTGGGGAGCTTTTGAGTTATGAAACTCTAATAATGTGACAAATCTGTTGAAAATATAATAATAAAGTGTGTAAAATCACTGTGAAAAAGCAGTTTGTTTAGAAATATTTTGCCGAAAACATAACTGCAGTGCTGAAACATACCGAGCAGGGGTGGTCTGAGATTTACATTGATCCCTCTCTACTTTTTTTTCAACCACACAAAACTATTCTAACTGCCTGAACTCCAGCTAACCACAGCCGCTGTAAGGAAACTACAAACTTACAGCCATCTGACAAGCCCACAGTGGTGTGACTACATGATACTGACAGGACAGACATTAGAAATCACTTTCACCTTGTTCTTTCTTTTGAAAGTAACATAATTCATCTAACTCCCTCAGAGGGTGACCTGCTGTTTCTCTTTGTGGGTTGGTTGACTGACAAGACAGGAAGATCCCCGTTTGAGGTAACCCCGCTTTCACGTGGGAACAGGAGGGTGAGTGGGCTGCCTGGGAAAGATGAGTGCCCTAAGTCCTGGGTCTCTGAGAACGGCAGAGTTACTCACGCCAACTCCTTTCCTGCCCTCCTCCTTCTCTTCGCCTGTGTGTGTGCTGGTGGTCATTACTCCAGCCTCCACTTGTCCTTCTCGCTGAAAGAGACGCACAGTCATTCAAACATTAACGTTTCATTGTGGAGCATCAGTTTATTGACACAATCCCCAACATTAGACTTTAGTCGGGCTGTGACTTTTTATTCGAAATTTGAACATTTATTTTAACAAGGGGGAAAAGTTAATATTCAAACTATGATGACATTTTCTGAATTTTACAACAGACTTTTCAAAGTAGTTTGCCTCAAGATCCAGCAGGGGGCACTCTAAAACCTCACAATCAGCTTGACCTATGCCATAACCTATTGACCTATCAAGCTAGTAACATTAAGTTGTTTGGTACGAAGATGGAGGACACTAGCGTAACAAGCCATCCTCTTGTCGGCCAATCATCTGAGAAGCAGCATTTGTATTTATAGCATTTACAGTTTCAGATGGCTAAGATACTAAAAACAAAAAGTATTATGCTGTTTGTGGACTTTATACAATGGAAACAAATCTACATTCTCACATATTAGCTTGCTAGCTCGCCAAAGTGACGGAGCAGGGGAAACACATACGAACAACGTGGAGTTTGAACCTGACTTTTGTTACCATCCTAATAGTTTGGTGTCAGTCTTGATGTTTGGAGGACATAAATATAGATGTCACACTTACAACACACCATCAACTTTAGGGCTCCTATTACTACTCTTGTGCCAATGACCCCACAAGTGACTCAAATATACGCACAACCTAAGTGTTTCGACAGCTTTGTGAGACCTTGTAGTGTGACTGGGAATACGAGTCGGTGGGACGAGGTGAGTTGAGGCAGAATGCTACAGTGGAACACATCATCGATCAAACAGTAAAAGGCTTGTGGAGCTATCTAACCTCCAGTATCTTGCGGGTGAGACACGTCCCTTGGGTCTGAAGCCTGAAGAGGTTTTTGATCCCGAACAGCTCCCCCCTATGGACGCCATGCCCCTGCACTGCCTCAAAATACCGCCTGGAGCTCTCCTTGCCAACAACTGAGGACTGCAATTGCTGGAGGGAACATGGGGGGTGCATGGAAATACAGTTGTCTATCAACATTGGGCACTGAACGTTTCTGTGGAAAATAAAACAATCTTGTGCAATAGATTTGTAAAATGCTGCTAACATGTGGAATTAGACAATCGTGTGAAGAAATTGAAGATATGTAGATTGTTAATAAATGTAATAGATATAACACAGAACTATTTTTGCATTCAAGACAACCTTCCTGAACTCCTCCTTTATTTTCCATATACAAATGAATGCAGCATTTGCCATCTCAGAGGTAGTAGATCAGATTATCTCTGTATCTGAGTAAGTCCTTTCCTTTGTTAATACGTACAGTGCATAAATGTGAAACTGAAATTATCTAGGAATGTGTCTTGCTGACATTGTGATTGTGTGTTCATTATTATGTGCTACCTGTTTGTAAACTTGTCTGAGGTAGATAACCTCCTCTACCGTGCCCAATGAGATCAGCCTGAAAACAGTCACGTCCCTGCACTGGCCAATACGATACGCCCTGAGGACAAACACAGAAGACATAATACATCTGTAACTGAAATACAGTGCAAAATTGAAATTCTTTGCCAAGATGTGGCCCATAACCCACCTGTCAATAGCCTGAAGGTCATTTGCTGGGTTCCAGGTGGGGTCGAATAGAACTACGACATTGGCCCCTACAAAATTAAGGCCAAGACCACCGGCCCTGATAGAGAAACAGGCAATTATCTTCAGATGGTTTCAAATAAACACAAACAAAAACAAACACATGTTGAAATAAACATGACTGTAACCGACATCGATCAAACATTTACTGTGGCACTAACATGGTGGAGACCAGGCAGACGTTGATGTTGGACGAGCTGTTGAATTCTTTGACAATCTGAACTCTCTCTTTAGGCTTGGTGGTTCCGTCCAGTCGGCTGTAGTCCAGCCCCTCGGCCATGCAATAGCTTTCAAGGATATCCAACAGCTTGACAGGTTCAAAATACAAGAGAGGCCATTATAAAGGCTTCAAAGCACATGAATCAATGAGTAAACCAGACAATGTGAACCTTTATATCGACTGAATGAATGTACTTGTATGGGAGAGAAAATGTAGATGCTAGACAAACAAACAGATGTAAAAGTAATATCCCCTGGATTGCATATTTATACATTTAATATAGGGGTAACACTGAACCTCGCCCTGTATGGATATGAAAATATGACCTATGTTATAATACTGTCTCGGGTGACAGCAACCAATAAACAACACAGTCTCAATATAATTAAAACTCTTTTCCCTGACTGATAAAATCCAAAGCCTTACCTTTAGATCTATGTCATGAGAAAAAAACAATGTATCCTGCTCCTATTCTTTTCATCTGTGTTGTTGTTTTGTGTTCATCGTTTTTGTCTGTTCTTTGGTGAATTATGTGAAGTCTCACATCTCAGCCTGCTGCTCATCCAACTCTCACACAGCATATCACACTAAAATGTGTCTATCTCCATGATTTCAATACACAAAAGGGAGCCACACGAACACAGCCCTCACCTTAGTTGAGAGAGAGAAGAGAAGAACTTTATCTTTCCTCTGCTGATGATGTTTGAGCAGCTTCTGCAAAACCTGAATGAAATACAGATGTGTTGTATTAAAGCAGAAACATCCCATCATGAGCAAGTGATTGAGCCTTTGTCCCCAAGTCGTACCTTCATTTTTCCACTGTACATCGGGTCCGACAACGCCTCAAATGCTTCATCCTTGCATCTTTGCACAAAGTCGGGAAACTTTTGGAAAACCTTCTGACAGATTGCACTCAAATATTTTTCCTGCAAGAAATTAGCTGCGTTAGAGAAACAAAATGTATATGAACTTATGGAATCTGGAGATAACCATCATTCGCTAGTAAACTAAATCAGTTAGAGGTGTTTGTACCTGTTTCTTACTGGTTCCTGCAGTGGACTGAAGCAGCGCTACATGGTTTGCAACCTTCCTCAATATGGCCATGTAACTGAAGTAGAGATTCTTCAATGGAACACCTTCAGAGTTTTTCTGCAACAGTAAAAAAAATTGTTATGGGGTCAGACCTTATTTTTTAGTTTAATCAAAAGATGAAGGATTTCTCCCTGTATTTTGAGGACCCATCAATCAATTAGCATGTTATAGAGGGTTATAATGATGTGTTTTGTATCTTCACTTAAAAAAAAAAACATTTTCACCCTTCAATACCTTAACAGACAACAAACAAATGATCTGCACAGCTAGAGGGTACTGCTGGCAAGTGAGTAAACTTGATTTGATCATTTTAAGTGGAAAAATAACTGATAACGTGTCAAACATATTCACTGGAACTCAAACGGGAATCTGTACAAAAAAAGCTCAACCCTTTTCATCAGGAACATTTCATGACCCACTGCATGATATTAAAAGGAGAGAGCTCACCTCATAGCAGCATCTTCTGCGGGTGCGTCCACTCTGACAGTCACATTTCTCTGCAGACCTCAACAGTAGCATCACATCTTCAGTGTCCAGCACCGTCTGATACACGGTTTGCTGAAAGTCTGTCAGAGAGCAATAAACCACCTGGGAACACAACACAGCACAAACCCTTTTTTAAGGGAGGCTTTGAGACGCCATAGACTAGAACATTGTTGACGGCATTAACATGATAAAGTCTGGTTTAACTAATCTTACCCTGTCATTCTTCTTAGGCAGCTGTTCTTTGATGAGAGATTTTGTCCTCCTGAGGAACCAATGAGATATCTTCCTCACCAGTGCTCTTACAGTCTTCCTCCCCGTTGCGAGGGCACGCTTGGTTGCGCTGTGCCTCTGGCCTTGCTCGATCGGATCTGAAAACTTGTTCTTGAAATGTCCTAAGTTGCCAAGACAACCAGGTATGGCCCTAAACGGAATACAATACACACAGTACAAAAGCTAATCTGAACTAAGCCCAGCACCAAGTTGTACATTGAAATGACACAATACAGGAAAGAAAATGCTGAAAATTAAAATGTGTTGTCATATAAAAGTCTATGTAAATACCAGTCCATGACACACCACAGCTCCTCAAGGTTGTTCTGTAAGATGGTGCCAGTGAGACCGATTCGGACCTGATGGGAATATAAAAGCAAAGCCACCATTGAAAGCTTGGTCCAAATGCTAAATTAATCCTGTGGCTTATTTAGCATGTATTTATTACGCTGGTGACGGAATTCTTAAAAGACAAAGGCCTTCTGTGCTCTCCACCTTCAGTAAATAGACTATAATTATTAACAGTTTCATACCCAAATAATGACAAAAAACATACATACCTTACATTTCATCTCCTTCATGGCCTGAGTGATTTGAGACTTTGGATTCTTTATCTTGTGGGCCTCGTCCACAACCACAGCAGACCAGTCGATGCTGCAGAGAGGGCACAGGTATAGTCTTACTCTTCTTAGTCTTGTCAGAAAATATGTCATTTAAATGGAATGGTTCTTACTTATTAAACTGATCCAGACTAAGGCGCAGAGTCTCATATGTGGTGAGAGCAATTTCAATGCGTCCCTTCCTAATGCGAGCCAGTTCCTCCTCTTTCCTCAGCCCGTGGACCACCACACACTGGAAATGACCCCATGCTTCCAGCTCGTCCTTCCAGTTATAAAGCACCGACAGCGGGGCCACAATGAGGAACACCTAGACCAGATTATAAAAATTGAACATCATGCTCATGACAAATCAATGTAACCATCTATTCTCTTTGAAAAAGATGTGTTTTAATTCACTGTACAAGATTTTTATGTTATGATTCATGACATTTCTTTATGTACGCAACATATGTCAGTACCCACTTTGTTGGGTTTACTTTGCTTGGATGGGATCTGACTCTGCAGAAACTGAGGTCTGTTCTTCTTCGTGTCCTCCCATGTGCCAGTTTTGTGCAGCAGAGCAGCAAGAAAACCAATAACCTAAGGGATGAAGATATAAGTGAAGAAGAAATGCAGACATTTAAACAAATGTTCTGCAATTACTTTTGCAGTTAAAATACTTCTTACCTGCACAGTCTTTCCGAGGCCCATGTCGTCCCCCAGGATACATCCGCCGGAGCGGATGTAGCTGTTGTAAATAAACCTGATACCCTCCCTCTGGTAATCCCTCAGGTATCTGTTGATGGTGTAAGGGACTCTGTCTCCATCAACATTGCTAAGCTCTAACGGAACACAAAGCCTGGGTTCTGTGACGATGCTGGGAAACAATGGTTTCTCCTGAGTGAATTCACTTAAGTCTGGTCTTGTGAGTTTTGAGATGGGTATGGCTTCCCCCTCCTCCACCTCCTCCTCCTTCTCTGCATCTTTATTATGGTCAGCAAATATCACCCACGCTGTGTCATTACTATGAAAGGTGGAGGTCAGTCGCTGGATGGTCGCTTCTTGAATAGTGCCGTCCTTTGGGTTCGGAGCCAGACAAGTGTCACCTTCACGCCACGTTGCTGTGAACATGAATTATGTTGATATTGTTAATTTACTGCACAAACATTGGAACGTACTTCCAGCTGAGCTTTAAACTTGACTTTTACTCTTTCTCCTGTGGTGTAAAACAACTGATTTTGTGCAGCCAGTCATGTCAACATTAATCTGACAATGATTTCGATTTTTTATTGTGTTGAATTGCAATTTTTCCAATATATATTGAATGAATGTGCTTGTATACTTTAATGTGAACTCGTAGATTTGTCTATATAACTGTTTGTGTGATAGACACTTTAATGGTGTTGTATTTAAATTCATGTTTTTGTATTTGGTGTCTGCCCAAGATCTGCAGATGGAAATTAGCTGATGGGTAAATCCGGCATAAATCATCTCTTCTCATTTTGAGATGAATGTTTTTGTGCATTGTCCTTGTTTGACAAATAAAGAAAAGAAGAGACTCGCCCCATTTGAGAGGCACATGTTTAAAATTTGTCAGGAAGCAAAATTACTGCTGCACTTCTTCCCTCATCAAAATAATATGTCAACTATTGGTGTGTGTCAGAGAGAGTGCCAATAAGTACTTCAGACAAAACCTCCACAAATCCCAATAGAAAACATACATCTAGCCTCCATTATATTCCCATGATGCATCAGTTAATTGCATCCATTGTAGTAACGTGTCCCTAAAATACATATCATCACTTATCAGCATGTGTCACGAGAAAGAAGGTAAACATGGCGGTTACAGGTGATGTGAACTAGCTGCTGAGGCTTTAAACGTCCTCACGGTTTTGACCGGACACCAACTAAAACCACGTCTCACAAACCTTGTTGGTGTGTAGAAGTGGAAGCCATCAGGAGTCATGGGAGGTTTCCTCTCTCGTCTCTTTCTCCTGAGGAGTGAGACTCACTGTAGCACGTTAGCTAGCTCTGTTAGCTAAACTCTCATTCACATTACAGGGAAACGCGACATCTTAAGGAAGACAGAGGAAACAGAGCCCACGTGAGGGATGTGATCCTGAGTGAGACGTTAATACTGTATCCTCCGTTTACATCCATTAATCTGGTCTCTCACACACACACACACACACACATCACAGCATCAGCAGCTTCTCTGTAACTGGCTGAATGTGTATTCATCCACACAACGACATCCGCACTTTCCAGACTTTTCACCGGGTTGAATAAATGTTTCAAAGTCTATAAATAACACAACACGATGTAAAGTCGTTTTTTGAATACATTGATTCTTTAGGACGTCACTTGCTTGTTTTTTTTCTGACCAGATTTTGATGACAAAACTTTGTACAGAAAGTGCTGCGTGGGATCTAAATTAACTTTCCCCTGAAATAAAACTAAACTAAAACGTGTTCAGTGAATTAATTGAATCACGTTGTTCAACGTGAAATTATATAAATAACGATCTCTTTTATTGCTTTTAACACTAAAGTTGTAAAACCACAAATCTAATCTAATATGTTAATTGTTTTCTTTTTACTTACAGTATTTGCTAAATGTAAACTATTCTGTATTTATACTACTCTATGGTGAGATTTCATATTTAATATCAATATATCTATTTTAAATGATGATGCCACGTGCAACATTATTTCAGTTGTGTATTTATATCATGCATTACTGTTGTTTTTACTGCCTACTTGTAATAATCATATTGATAATAGCAATTTGTGCATAAAATGCAGTACAACTTGATTCACATAAAAGCAGAAAAACATTTATTATAACAATACAATAAATACAAAACAAAATATTGAATATAAACAGCAGATCAAGATAAAACAGCCTTCAGGAAAAAGCACTAAATCAAATGAATGAAAGAGATTTAAGACGAAATGAAAACAACGAAATCAAATGTGTTGTTTACTCTGTGCTTTTCTACTAGCTACAGGTATGTACTGTAGATATCAGTGAATTTGTTCATAATCCCAGTATTTAACTTTACTGAAATTCATAAAATCCTCATATGGACAATGTAATGAAATACTTCACGTCAAATTACACATTTACCCATATACCTTTTCAGAGATTCTTGGAGAAGAAGTGCAACAGCATCAACTGATCTTGCTCATCAGTTAAGAGAATAACACACATCAGTCCAGACAGAAGGTGAAAGTAAAGGACACATGAAGGACCTGAGACTTGGTGGTCTGCAGAGCTACTGTCCAAGCGAGCCAAATGTTTGTCTATTTTCTGGGGTTGATTTTAAGGCAGTCTAACCCCTACCCTAGCTCCATCCCTGATTTGACTTTCCCTAAACGTTGGCAGTGGTGCTGCAGATGAGGAACGACAGGCTCCGCTTCTCGCCATGGTACACTGCCATACGAAAAAGGCCCTTTTTGTTCCTGTTTTCTCTACACTGGGAATTTATGGGGCAGCTGCCACAGATGTTCTCATAAAGACAGCCCCAAACACTGATGTCAAACGGTTTACATACTGCTCTCCATCTCATACACACCCATTCTCTCGCGGAACCACAAGGGCCTTCTCTGGCCTCATTTGCAATAATACATTAGCGCTCAAGCAGATACAGTCGGGATAAATAGATCATTGGCTGCAGATAACAAGTTCTCGTCAAAAGGCATTTTCACAGATGATTAGTGTAAAGTGGAATGTGCTGAGCCTGGGTTTGATTTTCTGAAATGAAGTGTTAGTTTTCAAACTTGAATGTAGCTTCGCTCATCGCTAAGTTTTAAGAGAAAAATCTAATATGTTCAATCTTATTAACTTTTAACATTTTTCATTTATGAAACAACACAAGGCTGAGTGCTCTACAGGCGACGACAACTTAAAACCTGCCTCACGGCCAGAATTTCACCAAAACAGAACAGAGATTTTTTCCCTGTTGTGGTCAAATGTATAAATCATTATAAATGAAACAGACATAAAAAAAATGTCATTTCTGCATTTAGAGGCTTGAATATTCAGGAAAATCTAAACGTGCATCTTTATGTAGCTGCTGTGGAAGAACTCAAATCCCTTACTAAAGTGAAAATAGAAATAATAGTGTAAAAATACTTGAGTCCTGCATTTGAAATTGTATTCAAGTAAACGTACAAATATGCCCTCAAATGCATGTCAATCAATCAATCAATCAATCATTTTATCTATCTATCACTCAATCGATCACATTTTATGTATATAATATCTTTGAAACAATTCTAATGTAATTCAAAGTGCTTTACAGGTGATTGACAAATCATAAAATGTTAAAAATTTATTAAAATGAATTCAAAACATTCAGATTTATAGAATGCTTACCAAAGCGTTTAATACTAGAAATCTTAAAGTCTAAAGAACCACTATATAAAGTAAATGCTCTTAACGTCTACAACAAATGGTCATGTACATAAAATAGCTATATCAACTCTGAGGTGCTTCTTCAAGTAAGATCATCACAAATATCTCTGCAGAGTGAATGAAAACTGTTTCATAATTTATTCTTATCATGTCAGGAGGGAGCATTCTCTTCCGTTCCCCATGAAATTTCCCCACTGGCTTTCCTGAAAACCCACCTGGACTGACTTAAGCAAACTCATTTCTCTGGTCGAGGTGTTTCCTGCAGCCATACTTTTTCATCTCACTCAGATTCATTTGGCTGAATCTAGATTTGAATTGAATAAAACATAGCGTTGGACCAGACGCTCCCTGAACCTCTGTTGTTGGTCATAATCAGCGGTTGGAGAGGGGGAAGACCTGAATGGAGGTCTTGTCCTGCTCACAGGAGCTTCGGAAACACTCCATCTGTGTTACACCACCTCTCTCTCATGAGTCAGGGAGGCTGCCACGGGCCAAAAGCAATTACCACCATGCCAAGAACGACAGTTTCAGCTTCATAAGCATTGATTGCAGAGATGGAAAATTAGGTTGATAATTCATGCTTCTCATTTTTATTCTCGTTTGTCTTCTCTCGCTTTCCAATTCATTTGCTTTTCTATCTGTTTCATTGGTTTCTTAACAGTTCATTCAAGGTGTGAGTGTCAGTGCAGAGAAAGTGAAAACACACAATTTTTAAAGTCAACATAGTCCACATGGTTTTTTATCAGGAATGGCTGAAGCATATGGGTTGTGATATTGTGGCAGCTTTTTCCTCTTTTAGTTTCCCACCTAACTTGACTGGAGTAGATGGGACATCATTATCAGAAGTGGCAAAATTACACACCTTCTTTACTCAAGTATAAGTACAGATACTTGTGTTGAAAACAACTCAAGTAAAAGTATAAGTACTGATACAACCTCCTTACTCAAGTAAAAGTCTTCAGAAAAATGTGTATAATTTAAGCAAGTAAAGTACAGATACATGAAAACTTAATTACAAAGTATTTGTGCTACTTCCCATCTCTGATCGTTAAACTAAATACTGTTGCCTAAGATTATATCATAAAATCTGAACTAAGTTGCTGATTCTATGTCATTGTATCTTACTCTGAAACATTTTTTATGGGATCCTACAAGCAAAGAATAAGGAGGTCAGAAATATAAGAAACCCCCTGTTTGTTTCCTCCTTCTTCCTCTCTGTCATTTCTGCTGTGGCACCAGCGACCACCTGTGATCGGGGAATCCTGCTGCCGCTGAAGAACACTTTTAGGCCACAGACGGCCGCAATGACACAACCGATTCTGCTCAGTGAGCTGATTTACAACGTAGAAGCATCTGATGACCCGTATTTGATGGCTCGCTCCCTTTGTCCTGCAGTGAGATGGAAAAACTTTGCAGAGCAACATATTTACGATCAAACTCGCCTCTCATTACACTGCAGCCCCATAGAGGAGCCTTTTGTTTGTCCACTTGGGCCACACTAAGCACATCAACCAGAGAGTATAACCGACTGTGGCGTCTATATGTGTGTGCATGTGTATAGGATGTGTGTCTGTGTGGTTTGAGTCTTACCCTCACAGGAACTTTACAACATTAAATGGCCGACAACAACAGTGTTATAGACCACGGAGCAGAAAGAGAGAAGAGACTCTGATTTCTTTCACTGTTTTTACTCAATTCTGGTCACAGCCTCCCTCCTCCTGCCAGGCACGGTGAACAGGCACAAAGTGCTTGGTCTTGGAATGAAATATCTGGCCACTAGACAACATTTCCCCCTCTTCCACTGTTCTGAACCACCCCTAACCCAACATGAGCACCGACGGGGACTCAAAGAGCTGCATGACTGCACGTCCCAACAATGAGGCCACACAAAAAGCACCAGCTCAGCAGAACTGGACGTCCGTTTCTCAGGCGTTTAAGCATGCAATTATGTTCCCCTCCACTCCCCGCTTCACAATCAGGATCGGGGGAGTACAACGTGGTGTCTGTAGTATCGCAGCTCCTGCAAGGGGAGATGGAGACAAGGGTGCTTGATTGGAAGGATTTTTTGTTTTGCAGGAGTTGTTGTGTGTGAAGGGAGATAGCGGTTGAATGGGGCGCTTGTGTGCACGGGTGAAGTTTATGTGTGGAAGATAGCAACAGGTTTGTGTGGTTGGAAGATTTTACTTGAATGTGAATCTTACAATTTCATGTATAGGTGTCTTGTGTATTTGCATGAAAACAGCATAAGCCAGAAAGGCGCCACACATGATACTGAAATGTATATGGAACTTTTTGAACACTGGAATACACAAAGCCCTTATATGTGTGTGTCTGTGTGTGTTTGCGTATGTGTGTCAGTGTTTTATGGGATGTTATCCGGTGGGGAGCAGTCATGCTGAGGGCCAGGCCATGCATCCATGCATGTAGCACACACACACATTCACCATATGGGGTCCAGAGGGGCTTGCTGGGCCGGGCCAAGCCACGCTTATGGACCATTTAGCACACATTGCTTTCTCCTTCACGGCTGCACTGCACTCCCCCTAACACACAGGTCAGAGATGGAAAACTTTACAGTGAATCACAGACAGAGGCCTCACAAGCCACACAGGATCAAACTCGAAGCATAGACAAATCTGTATTCATTGGCATATTTGTCTATATATTTTTCCATGTTTCCTAATGTTGTTACTCTGATACTGACACCATTGAATTCATCAGTAGACCTTCAGTGTGGCCCGTCATAGCAGACTATTGTAAAATTAGAGATCACAGAATTTAGAGAAATATGGTGATAGTGATGTAGCAGAACCCTTTTACTCCACACTGGAAACATGTAGACTCTTCTCTTATTACTCATGTGCTCATACAAGTTAAGGAGTTCACATGTTTTCTGTTAACATGATGTGTTGAGACAAAAAGAAATGTAAGGCTGTAACTTTTTATTTGAAATTGGAATTACTGATGTCGGGAACATAACAGTATTATCCTTTTCACAATGTGTGAAGGGCATTGGGAGTGCGCTGATTAGCCACTTTGTCAACATATCGCAAACCTGGACTGAATCCGTACGATCATCTGATCAACAGATTCTCTTGAGAAACTGTTGATAAAATGCTTCGTCTCCAGATAGTGAAGAAAAAAGAAAAGTGTAAAAGTTAAGGCTCTTTTATACTTTTTTATGGAAAAACAACAATCGTATAAACTGTTGATCTTAGCATAAATTTAGTCTTTTCTCAAGTCTGTATACTAGACAGATAAAGGACATGTGGGCTCTTTGGTTACGAACACCCATACTGTAAATACAGTGTATGTAGTGACATTAGTCCTAATCTTAAAAACATGTCTTCACCTCAAGATGATAAATATTATGGAGACTTTTTGGTTGTTGTCCCCATAAGTTTGACAAATCAACACAACATCAGTAAGACCTCCACTACACACACACACACACACACAAGATCATCTAAGGGACTGAGTACAGTCACAATGCTCCGTGCCCACAGTGACTTAATATCAGCACTTACCCATAACTCCCCCATCTTTCTCTCCTGCCACGTATCTCCTCCTTCTTTGCTTCTTCTCCATATCCTCCCTCTCCCTCCATCCATCCCTCCCTCTCCCACTCTGTCTCCTTTGTCTGTGTGTGGTCTGGAGACACTGTAAATCCCCAGCTCACACATGGTGCCACCCAACGCGACGTTTAGGCCTCCTTATCCACGGTATCAGCTAGCATGTAAGAGCAACTGGGTCAAGGCCATGTATGCCTCTGTGCCTCCTCTGAGAGGCCTTAATGAACTCCCCTCACTTACGTGAAGTAAGATCTCACCACTTTGATATGCAATAACCGCTGTGTGTAAATCTGGTTGTCTATTTTCAAGTGGTTTGTGGCTCTACTTGTGTGAGAGTAATTGACTGTGAACTGCAGGAGTCTCAGGGATTGAAAACATGGAATCCCTCACAGCAGCTGGTATCGTCTAACCCTCCTAGTGATGTCACGTGAGCTCGTACCACTCCATCAAAACACAAGTCTGATTCATTGAATGGATTTTGGATTTTATTCAATACTAATATTGAACGTGAGAAGCCCCCCCCCCCCGGGTACAAACACCCCTCTTTGGGAGTCGCCACCCTCCACCGCTGAAATTCTTGAGCAGCTTAGGTTTCTTTACCTTGACTCTTCATCCACAGCCACTAGAGGGAATCGCTTGAACAAATCCTGTTTCATGTGACTCCCACTTCTCTTTCTTTCTCGCGGCTTAATCGATAAAGTCGCCCCCTGTTTGCACATCCTGTCTCTCACCTGGACACCACCACAGCTGACTACAATCCAAGTTGTGTCACAATCTCACAAACTGGTGACACAGAGGGATTAAACTCATTCAACTCCAAGGCTCTGCATGGGAACGGCGGAGGCGTTGAAAAATAAAGCCCAAAACTCCACCGTGTCGTCACCCCGGCCAGCTGGGTGGTCCTCGCAGGCACAAATATCATACTAAGTGACCGTCCGCGCTACAGTTCACATCAGCATTTTCAAACACACAGAAACACAGGGGGGAAGAGCACGCTGCTGCATGGAGTGGAGACATAGGACATGCAACAGCGGGCACACAACCAGTACTTAGGCACGGTCAGGCTGGGCCGAGAGGTGGTGAAATGTGGAAAAAGAGAAGGAGAGATCTCAGACGACATGAGAGTGATAGAGAAAGAGTGACCACATGAAACAGTGAGATAGGAGGTGGGGTGGGATGAAAGGACAGAGAGAAAGAAAGAGAGAAAGTCAGGGCGAGATCCTTGCGCCGCTCCGTGTGTGTGGTCCGAGGACCTCCAGGCTTGTTCCGGGGTGAGTGTGTGAGTGCACGCTTCCTGGGCTCTGAGAGGAAAACAGGGGGTAAAATGAAAGAGGGAGAAAAAGGGACGTCTGCACAATAAAGGGAATGTTTGCCTTTGCTTGTGTATGGGAGTGAATGAGCGAGCTGTTCTTCTTTGTTGAGTAAGCAAGCAAACACTGCTTGTTTGGCCCGTCATGGGAGATCACCGGTGTTATTTGCAAATATATGAGCTAGGCCAGAAAAGAGGGTGAGCCGGGCCATCGCCCAGGGAAAATGACAGCTCTTCTCTCTGACCCATGGGATTTTTAAAACCCTTGTGTGTGTATATATGATGTATATATAAAATGTCATATATAAACAGTATGTATATAGATATTGTTTTCAATGGTAAACCTTGTTGTTCTTGCCACTTTCCAAATTTTTTTGGACCCCACAGTATGCTGTTATTATAGACTCTATAACTCTATAATAAAGATGGACGATGCATCATTACTTCCAGCCACGATCCACGAATGAAGCTAAAATATCTGAGATACGAACTTTGCCATCTTGTGCATTTCGAGCCAGCCTGCGTAATAGGGATCGGAGGATGGAGCCGTGGTAGCGAGGTACCGCAGATGCACGCGCTTTGTATACACACTCACAAAAAGTGACAAATGCAGATGCACAAATACACTGCAGATGTGTTTGTGTGGTGCATGAGTCCATAAATATTGTTCTAAAAATTCATACACAGAAATATTTGTAACACGTTGTCCTGCACAACCTGATAATTGCTTAAGCAAACATAGTCGTATGAGCACATTTGTAGAAATGCAGACCCATGTTCAATGGTGTACCTACAACCCCAAACAGAGTGCACACTCACCCACATACATCAAACGCACATACTTGTGCTCAATTAAAATCAACATTCAGTGAGGCCTCAGAGCCTGAAACCACTTCCAGAGGCATTTTGTGCCCCTCCAGTGAAATGTGGACTGGGTCTCAGTCGAGGGGACCATGCAAAGACCTGGAAAACGATGAGGTCTGGTGCTGAATGGGCAGGGTTACATATGAGAGCGCTGCAGCGTGCCCCGTATACCTTTCTTCAAATAAAGATTCTGATTGGACTCCATCACTCATCTGTTGGGGTTGGACCCGAGGTCTTTCCACCTTCAACCTAGAGGGAAACAGATGTCAGTATATACACAATACAGACACACACGCACCAGACACGGTCAATTGATTGGCATAATGTGTCTCTGCTTTTCAAAAATGATAAGTTGAGAGTTGTTTGTGAAAGGAGGTAAATGGAGCTTTTAAGTACTTGTTGTAAATTTGTGAATATTACTGGTTATACCATAGATTGTCTATAAATGTGGACGACACGTCTCCACTTCCTCCAACACTCCAGAAATGAAGCTTAAATATCCCTGACGCAAACGCTGCCATCTTGCCAATTGGAGCCAGAGTCTGTGCTGTAGTGATCGGGGACTGAAGCTGCAGGGGCGAGGCCTCGCTGTTGCTTGACCGATCATGAGTCAGTCTGTTAATCATGCCGTTTAATTATTATTATTTGCTTATAGCCTACCATGTAAATGTTTTAATGAGCTTAGTATTTATTTAATCAAAGGTACTTGTCACTGCTCCCACTGTGACATTTTGTTCAGCTGTATATTGTATGTGAATAAATGACAATAAAAGTTGACCTGATATGTTTCACTTGTTTTTAACCAATCAAAGCCAAACTTGCCGTGCACTTACCGTTAAAAATTGAACGTGCACTTTAGCTTTTGAGTGTGGTTCATGTCCCATGCAGTAACATGGATGAGGCAGAGTTTATATATTTATATGTGACCGATACTGCAGTGAGCCACCAGGTGGCGAAATAGATGCTTTGGCTTCACTTTTGGGGAGCCTGCATGTCTATGGGTACTACACAGTCCCCCAAAAAGTGTCAAATTCTGTGTGATTATTCTTGTAGTTCTTAAACATTATCAGAAGAATTTTCTTTTTCTTAAATATGCTTGTCCTTTCAAGGTGACTGAAGATAGCTGTTGATATTTGTCTGGTTTAATTTATGATGTGAGTCTGTTAAATGGTGGAAATAATTCCTGCTGTAATGGTTTCACATCTGGGTGATTTGTTATTTGGCGTCTGCATCTGAACATTGATGTATGCACGGAGTGTTTATTAAGTCAGGATTCTTTTTCCTCAGAGTCGCAGCATGTGTTGAGGTCGTCAGCCGCGGCTCCACATGGCCCTCAGTGAGCAGGATGTCCTGTCTGACAGCAAGAAATAATCAGCGTCATTAGTCACTTTGCCTGAACTGCAAAGACACACAACATCATACACACTCGTCACAGGCAAAGACACCAGATCCATGTATGGCTGCACATATGTAAACTTACATATGTATGCACAGATGGATACACACACACACACACACACACCCTTGTACCAACACTCTGCAGCCAATACCCATCCATTTCCCTGCCCTGCAGACAAAGCTGACTTTCTGTACCGCACACGTTCTATTTATTTTTCCATCCAAAACCAGGTTTCCAGCCGTCCCTCCATTCCTGCAGGCGTGCAGACCCGATGAGGAGGCTTTGTTTGCAGGAGCTGTGCACAAAGTGTGTTTCAAACAATGATTTCACCTTTGTGACTTTGTTTTATTGGTTTTAAGCCCGTGTTTGCTGTAAGAGGAATAAAGCAATGGGTAGAAGTGCATAGAGATTGGTAAATGGGTCGTTGATAGTTCCATTGATACTGGTTCTGTGACACACATGTACACTTACATGCACACACACTTATTTAAAACACAGTTACAGTCATACACACGGAGGCATGTGGTCGTCCATCAGGGCCCCATCTTTACTGCAGTAGCCCGTGGAGACGTACAGGTTGGTGACGGGTCAGTGGCTTATCTGCATGAGTTGTTGTTCACTCAACTCCCTCTTAAACATCTCACTAGCTGGCAGCTCAGTGCTCACTGTTACCAGTTTATTAGGTACACCTGTACAGACCAATGGAATTCAATCTAAGAGCCAAAGAGGATTTGATTCAAGTCATTTATCAGCTACTGGTTTGTGGTGGTGTTACATTATCAAAGGAGAAGACTTTTTACTGTAAGCTGATGTTACGATGTGAGCTGAAGTAGCCTGTGGGTTTCATGGACAGTCAAATTGGAGGAATGCTTTTTGGGAAATGTCCAAATGTCTTAATGTTATTCTTAGTAAAAGAGTCATTTTAAATTGTAAAGTATGTCTCCCTTCTATGTCTATGATTCATACAGGTGTGCTGAGATGCGCCTGTGTCAGTGTGGGAGTTGCAAGGTCACGTCCCCCGTGTTTACCCACCCTTCCATCTAACCAGACACATTCACCGTTTACCATCCAGCGTGCAGGAATGTTTATGATACTCTATTAAATATAATGATGGCTCAGTTTGTCTCCATGAGTTAAGGCCTTTCCTGTAAAGAGAAGAAAAGGAGGCTTGCCCCTGGGGCGTGTGGGGGGGCTCGCTGCTCGCAGCACAATGGCTCAGTCGAGCTATAACTGGGCTCTGTGTATATGCTGCGACTTCACGCTGTCTGCTGAATACAAGCCAGAAACACTATCTGACATTGTTTGGGTTTTTATAGTCACATGTTTAAATTGAAGCTTTGTTCTGTATCACATCTTCTTAAAGGGAGTTGTGCTCTTTAATGTTGCCGCGATACGTCTGAGAATAACAGAAGCCAGCACCAGTAAAGACACAAACATGTCACTGTAGAAATATGCATCTTCCTCAACAGAAACTATGAAATTATGGCACTGATACCCCCCCCCCCCCCCATTCAATCCCTTCACAACACTTTATCAGTCCCACAAGGGCTCATTTCACACAAATGGGTTTGCAAACATAAAAACACACAGTTAATTCAAACTCATAAAAACAACTCTAAACCACAGAATATGTTATCAAAAAATTATGGTTTATGGCAGGGGGGGTCAATGTGGCATTATGTCAAGAAACAAAAAAACCCAAAATGTTTATGAAATTATACACTGTGGAAACTTTGATCTCTGTCACTCAGAAATATTATGACTTCTGTAATCTATCTATCTATCTATCTATCTATCTATCTATCTATCTATCTATCTATCTATCTATCCATCTATCTATCTATCCATCTATCTATCCATCTATCTGTCTATCTATCTATCTATCTATCCATCTATCTATCTATCTATCTATCTATCTATCTATCTATCTATCTATCCATCTATCTATCTATCCATCTATCCATCTATCTGTCTATCTATCTATCTATCTATCTATCTATCTATCTATCTATCTATCTATCCATCTATCTATCTATCCATCTATCTATCCATCTATCTATCTATCTATCCATCTATCTATCTATCTATCCATCTATCTATCCATCTATCTATCTATCTATCCATCTATCCATCTATCTATCTATCCATCTATCTATCCATCTATCTATCTATCTATCCATCTATCCATCTATCCATCTATCTATCTATCCATCCATCTATCTATCCATCTATCTATCTATCTATCCATCTATCCATCTATCTATCTATCCATCTATCTATCTGTGATAATACAAATATTCACGACTGCAGGGAATTAAAAACTACAACTGCCTCTTCACCCAGAGCCACAGACCCTTGATAGCAACATAAAAACATGGCACTTTGACAGGTGATGATACTTTTCGGTGTTTACGTGTTTGTTCCAGAGAACGGCTGTGTTTTACATACCATCCATTTTATTTTTCTCCTGTGACATGCTACAGAACAACAGTGTGGAAACAATGCAGCCTGCCGGGCCTCTCAATCAGAGTCCCGGCTGAGCCCGACCAGAGCCAGATGTGGCTCTCGAGATGCTGATTATGTTTGTCTTGTTTACAAACACAGCTCAGAGCAGATTCCTAATTTTCTGGCCGTTCTCTCCCCTCCTCCTCCCTCACGTCTCCCTCTGATCTATATACACACAGGTTCTCAGTGTGACATAAACTGCAAACAAAGAGAGTTTTGGTTCTGTCATATTTTAAAGACTGTGTTTGTTGGAACATGTCGCTCGGGGCGAGCGGGGGGTTTATGGCATTAGAGCAGCGGCGGCGATGCTTGTGTGAGACGCTTGTTTACTCTGGAGAAAAAGTACAACGGAAAGCTGTGATTGGCAGGTAAAAGTAAAGAGATGACATGATTTCCCGTCATGTCGTTTTGAGGACGGTGAAAAAAACGCTCTGATTTGTTGACAAAATCAAGCTCAACTTGATCTTCTTTGAGTTTACACAATACATCCATCCACACGCTCCTAAAAAGTGAATATGAACTAATACCTACCTACCTTTCTGTGTAGTGTAAAAGGCTTGGCTTCATGAATAGGCTGAGGGGAATTTGATAGAATACATATGATACATACATAGCGTATTTCTTATGAAATATTACATTGTCCCTCCGGGTTGTGTCGCTCATCACCGGGCCCCCCCGCTGTGCCCCCATCTGAGGTCAACCAGTGCAGCCTCTCTTGGCCCCTTCGCAGTCACTCCTGCAGGAAATGACCTCACACGCGGAGAATGAACCCACATCATCAGACAACAACCCCCTTCACCTCAGGTCAAAGGTCAGCGGAGTCATGGGGGAGTCAGGGTGTGTGTGTTGGGAACGTGTGTGAGGGCAGTCTCTGATCAGTTGTCAGTGGTGGACAGTTTGAGTGACTCATGTACTTGTGTGAGCGATTCTGTGGTATGTCAGGCATGTGTGTCTGTGTGTGTCTGTGTGTGTGCACCTATAGCAGGTGGGGACACAAGTACACTTTTGATCGTTGATCTATGTCGTGTGTGTGTGTGGGTGTATCTCAGTTTCCTTTAAAGTCGCGCATGACCTCTTGTGGAATGACCACTCAAAACAATGACAGAGTGAGGCCACTTGCTTCATTGTGATGTCATAATAGTTACTGGAAGTGCTCTTCCTCGGAGCAGATGTGCCCCCTCTCCCTCTCTTTAGGATGCACATGTATATGTCTGTTTACAGATGTGTAACTTTCTTCAACCGACTTCGCGCTGAGACGTGTTGAGCGTTGGAAATTAAAGAGATGTTTCCTTTAATTAAAATTAACCTGTTGCATCTTGTTACAAATTGCCATCTGAGCATTTCATCCAGGTTCATTGAGCAGCTTTGTAGATACTGTGAGTCAAAGCAGAAGAAAAAGCAGGTTAAACTGATTTGGCTCTGACCCACTTCACAACTTGGGAGCAGATCCCAACCGGACCTGGTATCAACTCAGTGTTAAGTTCCAATAGTGTTCACTGGGTTCAATTTGTAAACGATATCGGTCAGTTGCTGCATAAATGGGTAGTATCACACCAATCGACATTCAAAAATTCAGCAATTTGAGGAGTTTTGGATTTCACAAGACTTGTTTGAATCATTGGTTTTCTCCTTTTAATTCAACAATAAAACGTCACAAATTTACTTGCAAAGAAACTAGATTTATGTGTGTACAGGGATTTCATGCTGATGTGAGTCCCCCAGCAGGGATTCCTCTTACTAGGGAGTATTTACAAGAACACAATTGAGAATTACTGTTAAATCATATATTTACAAGGTTTAGGTTTAGTTAGAGCACAGTCCTGACATGTAAAATTACAGTTAATAGTCATTTGAGCTCGAAAGCTCCAGAGCAGCTACTAAATGGACCTTTTCAAAGTTGCACCTTGATTCCTCAGCTTTTAGCCAACATGGATGAGACGTCCATTTAGAATTGACATCTACAACATGAACAAATACGTCATTTGTACATGAAGATCATGTGATGTGATTGAAAGTTCTAGAAAAGGAAAGTTAACCTTGTGGTTTTCAACACATCATTCATCACTTTTCCTTTGACCTTTAACAAAACCCACAGATTTTCTTGTGTGTACACACATACAGGAATGTACTACACACACACACACACACAAACAACCATGTTACATCACCATCTTTTTCTTGTTTCGGTAAAATAACACATCAGTTATGTTTTTGTTTTTTTCCAAATAACTTGTGGACAAGTTAAACTCACCCTCGACAATTATATTTTATGTCTGAACACAAAATAGTTCATTGGTTTGGCTGAATACACCAAATGTCTTGAAAATATTGTTGGATTTTGGAACCTCTTAATACCATAGATTGTTTACAAAGATGGACCCAAAGCATCTCGATCGCCATGTTAGTGGAAGGGACATTGACCAAGATAAGAAGTCAGAGTTCATGTTAAATACATTATTCTCAAAGATGGTTTCTGTTATAGATACCAAAGCTCCATCCCCAGATGGCTACCGCACAGACTGTGGCTCCAAATGCTAAAGATGTTCGTCCTTGTCCGGGATATTTCGGCTTCATTTGTGGATAGTGGGAAGAAGTGAAAGTTCGCTGTCCATCTTTATCTAGAGTCTATGGTTTATACGCAGTCACTGTATGTCAGCATCAGGGCGGCTCCTAAATCTGCTGTATTAAAATGTTATCATGTGAGGACAGAGACAGATGAAGTGACTTAAGTTTATTTAACTGTACTTCTGAAATGTTTTGGTGCATGCTCTCTGTCGTCCTGTCCCTCACTACAGATAAAACCAAGAACAGCTTTCAATCCGCCATTCTCCCCTAAACTCGTTGATTTTTACTGAAAAGAGTTTATCTGTATTAGCACATGTTGTTTCTGTCGTGGACATTGTTTGACGTTTCTGTTGTACACACCGGCCTCGTGGTGAGAGGGCGGATGAATGTGTGTTTACTGTATCTGAGAGACTGAGACTCAAACCTGCAAACACTGGGACGACTGCACCTCGGAAACAGATTTTTATCAAATCAGCTTTTATTTCAATAAACTACTTAATTCTGAACCATTTGTCCTTCTACTTGTATTCATTCTCGACAGACTTCTCCATGGCAACAACAATGGGGCTTTTTAACTTTTTGAGCAGATTCCCCCCCTTGAGTGAACAACTTCTCTGCTAAAACACCAGGCTGGATTTTAGATAAGCTGTCAACTGCACATTCTGTGTATACACAACAGTCGCAGGCAGTCTATGGAAAGTCAAAGCAATAATTAAAATGCAGCCAGTGAATGCTCTTCCATTACACGCAGCTGTGTTTACATTCAACCGCCACATTGAGAAATGTTCCGTCAGTCACTGTCTTTCTCTGAACACTCGACTCTTTCGCTGTCACCAATTCTATCTTCTGTTTACACGTTGGTGCTCACCTGGCCCGGAGACTGTCGCCCCTTGTTGACGAACGGAGAAACGCTGCTGCACCCTGTGGGTTTTGTGCGTGGCTGTTTAACAGATCTCCCTGGATGTTATGGTTGGATGTTTGCCGCTAACAATTTTGGCCAGACTGTTGAGAGAGTTGAGAGGAGAGAGTGCCCACATCTCGAACAATCACCCTACAAATTCCGCATGTATGGCCCTGTGAAGTGCAAAATTGAATTTGGTGCGATTTGGACTCGCAATACGATCAATACTAATAAAAATGTAAATAATAAGGTGAACAGCTCTCTGTAGAAGTCAGTAGGAGCAGGGCAGTGTGTCTATTCAGTCTGAGGGAGATTTGAACGTGATGGAAACTGTGTCAAACCCACCAAAATCACCGTCACATCATTGTGATGATTGGATTTTTAAGATATTATTTCACCATATCGGTCTGAAACAGACATTCATTGGAGTGGCGGGGGCTGATTTTTTCAAGACAACAATATTCATATCACTTACTGTTTGGCAATTTGTCCTCAAAGTAAAAGCATAATGCTTGTTTTGTTGCTGCTAAGCAGAGCTTTTATATGGAGAATTTGTGATTTCTGAAGATTGTGTCAGTTGCTTAAGAGACCTGTGAAATTGCAGATATATAATGTATAAAAAAATAACAGCAGTTAAGTAAATCATTCAGGGATAAAGCAAATTCAGTTTCATTTTAGCAAAAAAAAACATTGAGTATAAAATCTTCACTGCAGATAAACCAGGTAGGATGAGCACAAAGTCTCTAACTTCCCTCTGCAAGATACTCTGCTCACAACATCCAGCACACAAACAATGAAACATGACAGTATAATGTGCATCTTTTTGAGGAGGGTTCACTAATGACAGGGAATCATTCTGAAGTAACTCCGTAGCTCAGGTTAGAGTAGGCACTGCCTCTTATGCATGAATTAGGTATGGAGATTGTTAGCAGGCAGTTATTAGGAAACACATTCAGGCGTGGGTATAATTATGACAGCTATTTCCCCCTTTACTCAAGTCAGACCTCACAGTGAGCCCATCAGACATTTAACCCAAACAGCACAGATGCCAAAAGACAAATTCACACAGACACAGAAAAGCAGGTGTGATAATAATACTGGGGTCATATGATAGGCAGGTTTCATAATCCTCCATTCACAGATGTCCTGAGAGGTAACCTTAAATTCCCTCGCTGTATCTCTTGAGACGCTCCACGCTGAACTGTGTTTGGGCTAATTGGCCACTTCAGCTATGAGCTCATGGTTCTGTGGGGAAAACAAACAGATGAGGGCTGTGACAGTGCATTGATGAGCCAGATGAGAGTTGATGCAGAGGCTGCGGTTTGGCTGCAGGTGCTATCGACTCGTATATGCCGCACACACAACATCTCGAGCTGTCATATTGAAATGAATGAGAGCCATTATTTCCCACCTCTTTAACTGTCTCTCTTCCGCTTATTAATTCCCCTCTGTTTCCCATAAAAGTTTGAACAGTTGTTTAAATGAGGCTCAGACGAGGTTTGGAGAAGAGCTGTGTCTGTGATAATGAACATTCCCCTGTTGCATCTACATTTTTCAACAAATTAAAGAAGCAGAGACAAGTTCCAACGTTTCACGGCCAACGTGTCCTCGTTTCCTTTCTCTTCATGTCGTGGATCAGTCAAAAACAATCCACAAATCCAGAATCCACCGTGGCTGCACAAAAGGGCATTCTCCAGCTGAAATATTGTCATTCTGACAGAAAGCCAAATTCCAACACAACTGACACATCGTAATTAAAAGTTTTCAGAACATCCCCGTCGCTGTAATGAGAGTGTTTATGTCAGAGGAGCTCTCAGTCACATGCTGTCTGATTTAGTCCAAGGTGCATTCCCTGGTTTCACACCTGAAAGTCTGCACGTACCTTTGATCTGGGTGGTTTTGGAAAATGGAATGTAGGGACTGGACTGAAGACTTGTGTGTGACATACGTCCTGTTGTCATCACCTGCATGGGCCAAGTCTACTAATACACTGGTATCGATTGGTTTTGTTGTCAGTTCGGGTTTTAGATATAGTGCATAGCACCATGGTTCTGTTTAATCGAGACCACCTCTTTTGGTCTGACTACATTTTGATCTGGACTGTGGACCGAGGAATCTTCCACACACATCGTCATGTCAAGCGTAAAAATGTAAAATGTCACTTTAAGTCAATAAAAACGTCACTGTAAAAATGGTATTTATCATTGGTTATACTCTTTAGATGGACGCCTTTAAGTCCCATGTCACAACAATAAGACAGTGTTTACTTCAACAGGCACAAAAAGAAGCTGGCTCACCACAAACAAAATGTGTACATTTCATTTGGAACATATAATATTAAGTAGTGGATATGTGGTAGATTCATTACGACGCATTAAAGTCACCATCCATGCTCTGCACTGTTGGAATCATGTCTCCTAATGAAGGTCGATGCTGCTTGTTTACGGGCTTGAATTCCATGGAGGAATGTAAAGGTTCCTGCTGCTGTGAAGGCTGAACAGGAGGTCCGGGTGAGTAAACACAGCTCTGGAGAGCTTATGAGGTTCTTACCTTTAAATGTGTCACTTTTTCCAGTGGGCCTCCCACAGAGACCCTCCTCGGGTCAAATGGAAGCAAACCTGAGCTGAATGTGTGCACGGAGTCAAAAATGTACGAGACTGCACATGTTCGAATTTATAACAAATATGTTTGTTTGTGTGTGTGAGTCAAATTTTCCTTTGTTTCTTTTACACAATTTAGAAAAATGAATTTGCTGAGAGGCCCTGCTCCATCTGTTGGACTGTTTTCAGTTCTGTCCTCTCCACCCCCACCACCATCGTTCCGTGGAGCCACAGCATCGATATTGTACTATGGTGCTTATTTGTTGAGACCATGTGTATACATTCAGACCAGCACACGTTTCCTGTTAACACTGGAGGCTGAACTCACTTCCAAAAATTACAGCTTCTCAGGCCAGTTCTGCAGACCAGACCTCTGCCTCGTCTAAATATCAGCCCGCTCCAGCATTATTTATCCCAGATCTCAAAGTAAATGTCGTCCAATCAGAGAAGTGGCCTGGCTGCACGTCTGAATGAGACAAATTTAACTAAAAAGAGCTTGATTGTCCTAGAATCAAAAGCAAGGATTGTCGGAAATGTACCGTTTTGTGGGGGCATACTCTGTGCCAGGCGCACTTTTCAGAACATATTTCCATTTTTCTTTTTCCTGCCAACCTACTTTTTGTTTATGAACAGGGCTGTAAAGTATGGATATCAAAATGTTACATTTTATAGTATTAAACATGCACACCATCTGAATACCTGAAAAATCAAGTATTCAAACCATTAACTCTCAGAATAATGCTTCTTATATTGTACACTCACTTTAAGTAAACCTTAAATCCTTTAAGCCATATCAGTAATATTGCACAGTCCTGAGACTTTACCTATTCTGATTGAATCAGTCACACATGAGCATTTCCGTCATGATGCCTTCGGTCCACGTCTCTGCAGCTGATGCTGGATGAAGAGCGATGGAGCTGCCCTCTCGGTTCCTCTCTGAGCCGCTCTGATTGTGCACACAAAGCCGGTCGGAAATTGGGAGCGGTAAACAGAGGCCAGGCCAGTGCTGCACGCTGTCAAACAGCTCCGTGTATGATTGAAGACAACCTTGAGCTGGAATATAAACATCCCAGCAGGCTCTCATTCGTGCACTCAGCCCCTACAGCTTCACGGCCAGCCACGATGGATCAGAGAGGGAGCCAGCAGCTGGGTCAAGATGGAGGAGATGGGAATGGCTTTATGACTTGGCCCAAATATTGAGAATAGTACCTGAGTGGGGCTTCCAAAGGGGAGATGATGTGGATGTGCACCAACAAGGAGATTTTCTACTGAGAGTAAATTTGCAGCCTCAGAGTTAGAAACAAACACCTCAAAGGATAATCCCAGTTTAATAACACTTGGGTCTCATGTGCATATCTTTGGCTTAATTTACTGTATGTCAAGTACAGGTTGATATCTCGTGACCATGGTGACAGAATTAACTAGATGACATGTCTGATTTTCTTTCATCAAGATCTATGAATTATTTTCAATGAAAATGTTGAAAAATGCCTCTTTTTTTTTACCTTTTGCAAAGAAAAACATCCCCCCCCCCCCCCCCCGGCCTGCAGCTGCACCAAAATCTGCACCAAAGAAGGTTCTTCTAAAGGTTCACGACCCACCCCTCCACAAGATTTCATGGAAATCGGTCGAGTAGGTTTCGTGTAATTCTGCTATCACAAACATTAACTTCTTGGCAGAGGTAATAAATAGCAGTAAAATGTCATCCAGGCTGAACTTATACTAAGCTCCATGAAGTGTGTCAAAGTTGGAACCAAACTCAAAGATCTTTGTTGTTCTTTCGTGTTTGTCGATTTATTTTGGAAGTAAACTCACAGACAGAGGGAAACTTACTTTACGAGGATCCTGAGTTCATTTGTTTTCAATATAGAGGTGTGCTTTGTTTGCACCACTCCACCATTTTGGCTTATGAAGTGTTGCTGCAAACACAAACTGCTCCATTATTTCCAGCCATAACTACTCAAATAAGAAGCTTGCTGATTTTGGGATGCGGTGCTTCATGGAGATGAGACGTTTTAGTTTTCTGTTCAGTTCAACTTCGGATGGCACTCAGGAGAGAGAGTAGCGGACCTCTGCAAAGGCCCAGCACTCCCCTCAGATTCAGTCAAGCTGCATCAATAGCACACAATCATAGATAACAGTCCCTAAATATGTCAGATTTATTTCTTCAAGATCCATGAATTATTCTCATATAAACCAGAGGTAATTGAATGGGCATTAGAAATCGATCATCTCTCAAGGTAATGGCCAAAAAAGTGATTTGCAAACTTGACAGGTCCCGCGAGTCTCCTCTTAGATTTCTAAAAGGAGTCTCTGCTTTTCACTTAAGGATATCAATATGTTGGCACACTGCTGTTTTCAACTGTAATCCACCTGCAAATCATAAATAAGTGCATGCACTAAACAAGGTTTTCCCTCTTTTTTCCCATGGCTGCTAGCCAGCCACCAGCCTTGAGGGGTGTGAAGGGCCCTGCCAGGGGTCAAAGAAGGTGACTGGCTGATGAAGTCATTCTGGGATTGATGCCCAATTCCTCCAGCCCCTAAATGAAAACTTCATCTCCTTAGCTCATTAAGGAATCCACGTGAATCTGGAAGAGGACTGAGATAAATATAAACGACCACAGAAAAGGCAAACATTAGTCATCGGGGATCCTCGGATCCACAAAACAATCCCTATGGAGTCTGATTCGAACAGCTGACATAACAAATCATTCCTAACCTACACAGAGCAACTCAACAGCCGGCTGAAGAGAATCAGTGTAAGCTCCAAACCTGTTTCCTGATAAATTATTGGAGGGGAACTTATTTTGATAAGAATAAGGGCAGACATAGCCGACATAATGTGATCACTGTTTGGATATTTTTGACACTGTCCTTATTGTTGTGCGCTGATGACTGATTAAAAAAAATCATTCAACATATCAATCAATCAATCAATCAATCAAAATATCAGACACAGCAGTGATGGTGACACAACATGAACGGTTTGAAGTCACCAAGAAGTATTTAAACTGATCTCCTGGAAGTTATGGATATAGCTAGGACCTTATCCCGTATCGCTTCATTTCGTATCGTATTGTATCGCAATGTATCATATCGTAATATGATACATATTGTAATAAAGTGTTTTGCATCATATTGTATCGTGCAAAGAAAACGAAAGAAGTCCTTACAGCTGAGATGCTGGAACCAGGGAACAAAAGCACTCATCATCTAATCCTCTCGGCTCTACAGAGAATTGCAGCATTTTCTTTTCATTTCATTACATTTATTTATAAGGCCAACACACATTAATCAACATAATTGTAAATGTGCTCTTCAACTGCTGGCAAGATGTAAAGGTTTAACAAAGTGGGACATGGCTGATGAATAGATTTCCTACAATAAACACTGTTTCAGTTAAATTAGTTACGATACACATGCATTGGCCACAACTTAACCGTTATATCTTGCTGCTTTTATTTGAAGGACAATAAATCTGAGTACTCAACTTTACTCATTGCTAAAAAAAAGTCTTTGAATCTTTAAAACCAATGCCTGCAATCACAAAATGGAAAGAAGCTGATTTGGAATATTCATCTCCTTAGTAAAACTCCTTAAATGAACAATTAGCCCATCTGATCCATATTAGCACATGACGGTTAATGAAAAAAAGGAAATATGCTCATACTTGGTCAGAGGTGTTTTGGCATCTTTTGTGCATATGTATTTCATTAGTTCACACAGATGCTTGCAATATAATCTCCCAGAGCCTTTTTACTGGCATATCTTTACAGCCTCCACACTACAGTACTTCGGAGGGGAGGGCCGTTTCCCCCACAATGACCTATGGCTCTTCTGATGGAGTCCTACAGCGTTACCGTCAACACAGCAGCCTGGAACTCGGGCAGATATTGTGCAGCGGTTATGACTCCTGCTCGCTTTAAGGACACATTCCACAGAGACAGGCCTGCTTCTATTCAGGGGCATTAGGGGGCATCGCAGGCTAACTTTGTTTTGCCTTGGATGCTACCTCTCCCCCGGCTGCGACGCCACACCAGAGATACCTGATGCCGGTGAAATGATATAATTGTTGCAGCCGGTGTTGGGGTCTACCTCCACATCCAACCTTCCCATACTATCTCCAAAGAAACAGCACAATGTTGTTGGGACTGAAAAGATAACACTTGTTTAGATTTTAAAAAACATGGCATCTGAGCTTTTTCTTCAGGGAAAATACTTTTTAAACGGGGTTGAGTTGATCCAAACAGAGAAATACTGTTAAAGCTCCAGTGTTTAAGATTCAGATGAAAGGGATCTATTGGCAAAAATTGAAAATAAAATAATTTTTTGTTTCATCTCAATTGTACTAATTGTTGTTTTCTTAACCCTAGAATGGTCCCTTTATTATATTTAAATACTTTATATTTACATCAGGAGCGGGTCCTTTCTATCGAGGCCGCCATGTTTTTTTTTTTTAACCTTCTGAGTTTTTATGACAACTGAAAGTTTCCACAGGTTCTCTCTCATGTGTGGAAGGGGAGGCTGAGGTGAGGGGTATTCCACTACAACACGCAACTTCCCCACTAGAGGTCACTAAATCCTACACACTGAACCTTTAAATCTAGTGATTTAAACCAGACAAAAAGTGTGACCATTTGAGGAAAATGTCTTATTTTTCACCAAATATCTAATCTGTTAAGTGTGTATGTGTGACTGTGTGCATTTGCATTGTCCACGTGTGAGCACATATCTCCACGATCGTCTATATTCTCTGTATCTGAGCTTGTGTGCATGTATCTAAAAGCATACAAATGTTATTACATGTCTTTACATGTATGCCTTCACACACACTCATTTGCACACTGATGTATTTGTATGTGCACCTGTGCATGTGCAGGTGTGTGTGTTTGTGTAGCGTGCAATTGTGTGTTCTCTTTTCCTGCCTGTGTGTGTTTATATCAGTGACTGTCTCACACACAGGATGCTGCTCTGCCTGAGTTGGTACTGTTTACAATCTTTGTCTTATCACGTGACAGTCAACAGTTCCTGCGTGTATGGAGCGAGCGGGACCACCCACCCACACACCCACCCCACACACCCACCCCCACACACCCACACACACACACACACACACACACACACACACACCAAAGGGGGGGTGGGGGGTGGGGGGTGGGCAGCCACCTAATTGTGAGTGAATCTTGAACAGGATGTCTGCGCACAAGACGGATTACGATGCGATCTTTTCTTCTTCTCCTCACAAATCCAGATCAGGTGTTCTGATCTAGATCGTAACAGAACACGTCTCGGACTCTCCGCGGCACAGGGGCCAGGGTATCACGATTTGTCCGGAGCGCTGCTCGCCTCCACCTGGACTGGAGATGGTGAGTGGTGCCGGACGAGCCGCTGCTGAGCCCGGGCAGCTCAGGTGTGAAGTGTGGTTCTGTTGATCCAGTGACGCCCTGGTCCAACAAGTTGTTACACTGGTTAATAACCACTATCGTTATTATTGCTTTGTTTTATTCTTCACTTCTTCACTAAGGCAGTTTAGTCTGAGTTACACGAGGTGATATTTACTTTGTACTTTAAATGAAGAGTTTAAGTCTTGATTTATAGTAATGATATAGAAGATTTTTACGTTTTATTATAATAATTAACCAGACGTTGTTGCGCTTATATCTGTTTGTGCCTTTATGTCATTTGGCTACTGCAACAATCTATCCATCTTCTGGCACAGTGACCTAAATCTACTGGAAAAGGGAGGGATGAATGCGTGATGGGCAAAAATATCGTAGCCTATTGTGATCACTGCAGCTGCTATATGAAAGTGATTGATTTTTGATGTGGATCAATATAATAGTACTACTATCATATTGTAACTCAGGATTATTGTAGATTATCAACAAAATTGCTAGAAATTAAGAGGATAGATGAGCATACTTATTAAACATTTTATATGTTGAATTGAGATGTAGTTAAAACCAAAGTTTAATCATTGTGAAATCCAGAAATATTCGGATGCTGGATTAATTTCCACAAACAGTTTATTGAATGTGGCATTAACTGTGTTTTAACTATAAGAGCCAATAGAGCCCATATGTTAAAGTAGGACTGACGAAGTAAGGATACTTATACTGTGGCACCTCCCTTTTGACCGCTGTAATCTGAGGCTCGACCACCACCATCATGGAGGTGGTAGAAAGAGAAACAAAATCTTTCCAAAAAATCTCAGTTCTGACATTCCTCGGCCTCCTGTCCGACGCACGGACCTCTGCCCCGGACTGCAGGTCCTCTCCGGGCAACGCTTCCTCCGGGCGACAGGGCAACATGTGTGGGGAAAAAGCCTCCACTAAAATAAAATAAAAAAACACCAAACCAAACGCACCGGACTGGTTTGGCTCTCTGTGTACGAGCCCCCCCCCCCCCCCCCCTCCTCTGAAAGTTGGGAGATGCACCCATGAGGTCCGTGCGCCTGGGTGGTCCCTCTACTTTAGTGAGCTGTTGCTAAGCAGCTAATAATAGTCGTGTTTGCTGAGTAATTTTTGCCCTTCTGGAACCAATCAGATGCGAGAAAGTCCTGCGATCTGACAGCCCCAGAGGCGGGACCTCGAGTCTTTCTCTTTTTTTTTTCTTCCTCTTCTCCTCCTTTTTCACCCCTCCTCCTCCTCTGCCTCCGAATGGAGAGAGGTCTTTTCTCCTCTTCTATTGAATCTCAGAGTTGGCCGTGACGCGCGGCCCAGGGGAAGACCACATAGATCTCAGCAGAATGCCACGACCGTCGAGTGTTCTCACCCTCCTTCCACTCGTGCATGGGGATCACTTTACGCACGGCGCTTTTTGAGAGAGACTTCACAACTTTTTGTTTTTCCTCCAGAGGCTCGGCGAGTGCGGTGGAAGCGGCGGAGACCTCCGGATCACGAAATGTTGGGATGGAAGGCGCAGACTTTGACTCGCCGTCTCCGACCGGAGTATGAAGCCCTACTTCACGGGATCTCCGAGAGTGAAACCCTGCCGCCGCCGCGGGATATCGCTGCACGCTTTCGGGGAGCTACTCTAACGTGGGAAACGGTGACCATCGCGCAGTCCCCGCAACATGGCCTCGGCTGCTAATGCGCCCTCCGAGCAGGAAAACAGAGACCCCGATCGGCCGAGAGTAACGCGGAGGAACAGGGGGGACTATACCCGCGGCACACCGCTGGATTTGGAGTATTTGCAGCGGCCGAGCTACTGCGATGCCGGCTTCGCTTTGCAGCAAATAACAGAGGTGCTTTCTCTCCCATCTTCACCCGGGAAACAGCTTTACGCTCCCGGTTTCATTTAATTGTGTTCGGGTGTAAAACAAAAGTGTGTGTCCAGTGGCTGCTGTAGGTAACGGGACGGGGCTGGGCGCGGGGGACCAGGGGTACGGGGAGGTTGTAGCGAGCCATTAAGTTGTTTTATTCCGTGCAACAGCTCGATCCTTCCCCTGCAGCCCAGTGTTAGGATGCAGGTTTCTCCACATGATTCAACCGCGACTGTTCCTCCTGCAACATCCCGACCTATAACGGTCTGAGACGGGGCAAAACATGCAGCTCTCGCCCGCAGTCACTTCTCCCAGCGCCTGTTTCCTAACATCCAAGCCTTTTCTGCACGCGGGCGGCTTTTTAAAAGTTTCGATGGCTAAGTTAATGGTTTCTACGGTGGCGTCTAAACTTTGGCGACTTCGTGCGTAAAAGGAAATCCATGTGGCTGCCCTCTTTCGTTCACAAAATACTGCGAGTCCCCCTGTGATGGCTCCTCCACTCCTCCTCTACCACCACCGCAGGCCGGAACACACGGGGAGTGGAGTCGGTGTGTGGTGCTTATTTGTGGGGGGTTCATATCAGTGTGATGTGTGGGTGTTGATGTAGGCTACTTACACCTGTAGCCTGTTTTTACACTTTATGCTATGTTACAGTTGCTATTCTATGTTATTTTGCAGGAGTGACATGTCTTATGGAGGATTTTAAGACAGAAGAACCTGTATTCTTCCATCTCTGAGTGAAGTAGAGACACAGTGGATGCATATTATCACAAGACCCCCCTACTGTATAATGGCATCTCCTCTTATTTACCTTCCATCCACTCCGGAGGTCCTGCTGCAACCTTACTTTGGAGCAGAGCAACACAGACCTGCTCCTCCACTGTCAGTTGTTCTTTTCTTAATGAACTCATCACTGTAGCAGGGAACTGACAGATATGCACCAGCCTGAATACATCTCTTCCTTTTGCACGTATCCTGCTAAGGTTACAGTTTAGACATGTCATTGATACGACAGAACCGGGGAGTCTCTCCAGCGGTTTCCGGGCGGTCCCCCCCCCCCCCCCCCCCTGTCCCCCCCTCCGTGGCAGATGTGTGTGTTTCAGTCACCAAAGGTCAGCCGAGCGGGACAGCCAGCGACTGTGTTTCAGTGTTTGTTGCTCACATTTCCCCCTTAAATCCTCCGTTCTAGAATCACAACAACCAGAGGTTCCTGGGGGCCCAAACTGGTGCCTGTAGTTGAAATGTTTTGATGTGAACACATTGTGAGGCCACCTGCTGGGGGGGGCCATCTCTCTGTCCCTGTGACTCCAAACCACCGCACATTCACCTGTCTGAGTAAGTGCATTGTTTTTGCATTTTATGTGACACTAACGTTGGGACTCTTGTCTTGATTGCAGGGGAAGGCGACCGGGAGGAAAGCACCTCTATGGCTGAGAGCGAAGTTCCAGAGACTCTTATTTAGGCTCGGCTGCTACATACAAAAGAACTGCGGAAAGTTTTTGGTGGTGGGCCTCATGATTTTCGGAGCTTTCGCCGTGGGCTTAAGGGCCGCTAATTTGGAGACGGACGTGGAGAAACTCTGGGTGGAAGGTAAGACACTTTGATTGACTATTGGCTGTTTTGGACACGTTGTGTGTTTGAATGTGAGCTGCGTGAACTCTTCTTTTCATACAACTTGTTAATGGGTACAACTTGATATTGCATGTTGGGAATGCTTCAGATTGGAGGAGGACAGTGTTGCTGCTTAACAAGCCTCAGGATATTGTTTATTGTTTAGTCCCTGGCAAGTGGCCAGTTGAAACTTTGCAAACCCTCGTATTTATCCTGCACACGTTCAGCTCCTCCAAGCACATGCACACACAAGACGTGCAAGGGGTGGCAGTAACTGCACTCAGCAGTAAGGTTGTAATTAAGTTCATAAGCAGCTTTTGGGGTAGAGGAAATTTTTGTCAAAGCCGCCATTTTGTGAGAGTGTGTGAGTGAGTGTGTGTGAGTGAGTGTGTGTCTGTCTGCCCCCAGCAGTTGAATGCTCAGAGACTGTGTGTGGTCCCGTTCTGGACAGCTCTCAACTTTCCAAAAAGATTTGTCTCCGGCTGCCGGGAAAAAGCGGAGCGACGGGCAGGATTTTGTGTTTGTGGAGCGGACGGGGACGACTCACTTGTTGTTATTTCTGTCTCTTTTTAAAAAGCAACTTATGAAGAATGATTCTTTTTTTTAAGGAGTCGGGAACTGTGAGTATGGGTGGTGCTGGGGGGGGGGGGGGGGGGGGTGTATGGGGAAGGGGCTGCGCTTTTTTCCCCCTTTGCTTTGATCTGCATTCCTGCACTTAGGACTAGAGTGTGCTGTGGGAGTCATGAATGGAGGAGAAGATTTCGCTGCTGGGAAACTGAATACGTATATTTGCGCCATAAAAACAGAAATAGAACATTGTAAATGTACAGATGTTGATGTTCCTGTTCTCTCTCCATCTTAACAACCCTCCCTTGAATACAAACATTAAATAACTCGTGAGATCCAACATGAAAGCAGACGATTCCTGACCAGATCAAACACCCCACCTCCTCCTCGGGTTGGCTGTTCTCTCCTTGCGTGCTGCTGCAGGGGTCTGACAGACAGCATGTTCTTCTAATGTGCGGCGCAGGCGCAGTTGGCAGTGGTTTAAGCCAGGGGGACCTTCTTTTGGTGTAGGACTCCTGAGTGCAGTGAGGGGAACACACTTGTTTTCACACCTTGCTTCACATGTCAGGCCAAGGTCATGTGTGCTACAGTGAGGGGCACCATATTAAACCCAAAGGTACAGACTGGACAATGCAGCCTTACGTCTACCACAAATGTTTCTGATTAAATCATCAAACATTTGCCAGGAAAAACCTCTATAATGTAAGGATTGTCAGCATTCCCTGCTTCTCATCATTATAGACCTGATGTTCAGGACATAACTTTGGGTTTGAGTAACTTGTGAATCACATTTGTCTTTATCTTCTCTTCCTTATTACCTTTTCCAGAAGCTTTTCTGGAAGTAGTGTAGTTAGCCATAACCTTTCTAACCTATGAAGTTTCTATGGATGTGTAGATAACTTTTACCTCCACCAAGGTGGCGCACAAAAGTTGTTGCAGCTACTCATTATGTTGGATTTGCTACCGATCTCTGTTCTATGTCTTTTGATTGGGCCCCATCACTTTGGGCCCCAATAACTTGGACCTAAAATATCAAATAAAAAATAATCCATGGATTAATATTTGTTGTAGGCATCAAATAAGACGAATTGGAACTTATCTGGCGATGAACCAGTAATATAACAGTTATTACAGCTATTGCTCAGAGAAGTTAAACCATTAATTGACAGTAGAGATTGGCTCTGTGTTGAACCTGACAGACAGCTGAGCCGCGTCTCGTAACCTCTGGTAGACGTCTCCAACATGGACTCACACTGACTCGCACCGACACACACAGAGATCCGCTCGTACGCACACACAGACACTGACAAAGAGACTTGGGCTGCGGTGGTTTTCCTAGGTCCCGGTACGTGAGGGGTTCCAGATGTTGGTAGGGAGAGATCTGTTTGTTTAGATTAGACCGCACAGCTGAGGGATAGATTAGTTCTGCCTGGACCGTGGAACGCTGTGCTGGGCCGTGCTGGGGGACTGGCCCATCGTCCGAGAGGAAAAAGAGGAGAGAGGAGGAGAGGACAGAGCGGCTGTTTATGTTTCATTTCGAACTGCCCTCCGCTGGCGACCCGTGGACGACCCCGCCTGGAAGCTGTGTGGCCTGTAGACGCACGCACGCAGCCACACACACACACACAGACACACTACACTCATCTCAAATTCGATCTCTCAGTTCCTTCACAATGGAACGGAGCCGCATTTTTACACTCGCGATCTCACTTCGTGTCTGTCGTCACCTTCCCTCTGGTTGTGCGGAGGCGGTCGAGGTCTGCAGCGGACCACCATTAACTGCGTCCTGGACCTGGCCGGTGTGTTTATCCTACGCTCAATCACGTGCTGCAGCTTTCGCGGGATTGTCTCTTCTCACACGGTGCTCACTCAGCACTGTTTATAAACACTCAGACACAGGAAGTTCTGTTTATTAGACAAAGCGACAGAGACCAATTGGGAGTGAGATGCGCGCCTGCACAAAGAACTTGAGCGTGTCTAACCTCAGAGGACGACTCTGGGTTTTTGTGTCCTGTTAAACACATCGTGAAATACAGTTTTATTTTTAAAGTTGTTTCTTTTTTCCTGCGTGGATCACATGATGAGTGTATTTAGAGCAGATTGCATCCACAGTTATGTTTATATCCATTGTGACGCTCACAGGAAATTGTTAGCTGAAACAGGAAGTTGTAGTATTGTGGGTCTCCTATTTTCCTCTCCACACACACAAATGTGACTCGCCGCCCTCTCGATACTTTCCTCAGTGTCGGAGCTCGTGCCCATTGACCTCTGCTCAACTTCAGACACATCCTCAGTTTCAGATTGCAGATGATTCTAGATGATCTTACGATGATTAACGATAAGCCGCGTTCGGGGCAGCAGGAGACGCAGACGAGAGGAATAAGACCCCTTTAGAGTTCCTTCTGGCTACAAATGGAAAACGGAGCCATCCCTTGGCATTCTGGGTTCAGGCAAACACAGGCCAAATTGTAAAGAAAATAGCAGCACCGCCTGCCTCTAATTAAAACAGTATCGCGTAAACATTGGCCTTCCTGTAGGAACGGACCCTCGCTCCTTCGCTCTGTTTCTGTGCTGCTAAGAGAGCGGGCTGGAGATGTGGCCGTGTGTTTTTTTTTTTCCAGGGCTGTGTTGACGGGTGAGAACGGGTACAGGGAGGAGAAAGTTTGGAAATGGGGGCTTTTGAAGCTTGAGCTCTGGTGCAAGGGTTGAAGTTGAACCTGGGGGTGAAGCAGGGAGCTTGAGCTTTACTGTAATCTGGCCTGAGTTGCGGTACGCCTGTAGACTAAAGAAAGAGAAGGGGGCCTGTAAGTGTTCAGAAGACGCCTTTTGTTTTCACCGTACACTGACTGAAGATACCCAGAGATATGTGTGAGTGATTAGTTCAAATGATTTTATGGTCCCTCTGATTTACGGCCTGGACTAGGGGGCACAGGCCTGTTGGTTGTAGTCCCAAGGCTACAGACGGAGGGGAGGCCCACGGTCCCGGAGCACTTTCTTGGGTTAGGTCAGGGGGGAGCATAAGTGTAGAGGCCAGGGGCCACGGGGGTAGACCTCTGGGACCCTGAGGTCATCTCGTTGGGGCCCCGCTATTTAAAACCTCACCTGATACTCACCCTGTGGCCTGGGTGCAGAGTGAGGACTCACAGCAGAGGGGAGGGGGGGGGGGGGGGGGGCAGGGGCGGCAGTGGGAGAAGCGCAGCAGAAGTCGCAGCTGTCACTGAGCCTTGTTTGCGTCCTGTATACGTTCATGTGTGCGTGTGTTCGAACCCATGCACGCCTATGAGTGTGAATCACATGAGCCCGATGCTGCAGGAGGAATACGTTATTTACTGTAGAAGTGTTTCCTTATTGATTATGAATTTGTGTTTTAATCATTTGACGTGTGTCCTCCAGCAGAGGGCAGTGAATTGGATATATGATTTTCCTTTAATCTCTGGATTAAAACCCACCTCTGACCCCTAACCCGGAATATTAACACCATCTGAAATACATATCCAAATTCTACATTAGTGCAAGTCATCATTGTTGCTTTAATGACAGAATTTGTTGAGGAATGTAACAAAGAACAGGAAAATTCAAACTCATGCCTAAATATTAGTGTGCCTTCATCTTGTTCCTGATATCAATGTGTTAACAGTTAGAATCCATTCTTATCTGCATCCTGAGTCAGATTTAATGTTTCAGAATCCAGTGTTTTTCGACAGAGACTCCCTCCCTGCCCTGCATGTCTGTTTTGTATCTAGTGTGATTAAGAGCTGAGTTGACAGAGTTGGTGGTTGTTTTGTTGTTCTGCTGGTAATGGCAGCAAAGAGAAGGGAGCGGTATAATGTTGAGTGCATGCGGAAGAAGTCTTGACATCCTTTCTTGTGGACGAAGATGAGGAGGAGGAGGAGTGCCCTGAATGTGGTGTCTCCACTGAAGGGATTGTGGTTTGCATGATTGAATTATCCAGCTTTTGATGTGTATGGGAGCACTGATACATGCATGAATGCACAGGCGCGTGCACACACACACACACACACATGCACATTTGCACATGCAGAGAGGCTTTGGAGTCTCGGTTCCTGTGAATGAGGAGGTGGTTGACTCGGGCTGGCATGGCAGGCTATTTTGATGGGCCTCGCATTGCTATTTTCTCTTTTTATTCATCTGTTTTCCTCATTTTCTTTTTCTTCTCCTTTTTCTCTCCACTATCATCCTCCTGCTGTATCTCCCGCCACTTTCACTTAGCAGCCGCAAGCAATCAAACACACAAATGCACCCACACCCAGTCCTTTTCCCCTCGGTTTGCACAGAATCGTCTGTCTTTCTGTCACCATCTGTTCCACTCTCTTCCAGAGGCCGTCGCACATCCACACTTTTGAACCTTTTCCAAACTGGACTCAATTAAGTTTGTGTTTATCAGTTCACTACAAACAGGATTAAACCTCTGAGGAAGGAATAACATTCCAGCGTGTTGTGTTAAACTTTACGAGTTGATGAAAAGTGTAGGCTAGCCGGTGAGGGATTTACTGTGGGGAAACATTGCGCCTCTGGTACTGTACACAGCCTTTTTCCCAGGCTGGCTCTGCATACTTATGAAAGCAGTTGTGTATATATACATATATTTATATATATATATTTAATTTGCTCGTTAGCTGTTTGTCCATGTGCGACCGTCGTGTGTGTGAACGCACGCTCCCATTCACAAACACACATCCTGAGATGCCTCCAAGCTCTCTGTTTACATTTTGCATTCTTTCAGGCGCTCTTATTCAAAAACCAGAGCCCTGCGAATGACCAACCACAGGAGACTTCAGAGAGAGTTACCCCCACCTCTCTCTCCCTCTCTCTCTCTCTCTCTCTCTCTCTCTCTCTCTCTCTCTCTCTCTCTCTCTCTTTTCCTCTCTGCCAGAAAGGTCCCCCCCCCCCCCCCCCCCCCGTCGTCCCTGGCTGGAGAGAGTGGCCTCAGAATGCCAGATGTATTACAGAGTGAGGCACGGCAATGTAAACACTCAGCCCTGCCATGAGAGCAGGGTGGTCTGGCCTCCCTCCTTCTCCTTCCCTTCCCTTCCCCTCGCCTCCCTCCCTCCCCCCCTCTTCCCCTTTCCTCTCTTCCCTCCCTCACAGTGCTGACTGCCAGAGGGGTGGAGAAAGTACAAAACAGCAGAGGGTGTGTGTGTGTGTGTGTGTGTGTGTGTGTGTGTGTGTGTGTGTGTGTGTGTGTGTGTGTGTGCGCTGGAGGGGGAGACTGAGCGAGGGAAGGAGCAGGAGTATAGTAGCGGCAGTGTGTTTGTGTTTTGGCTGCGGTGCTTACCCTGCACCAGGAGAGAGACCAGGGGTGTGGATTGATGCTTCTCAGACGAAAGCGCCGAGAACTTTTCATGCAAACTCACCATAAACATCTCCTGCAAACTGTGTCTGCGCTGCTGGCTGGTGTGTTTTTTTTTTGTTTCATAGCCCCTCTGGCTCACACGGGTTACGTGCGTAGCAGTATAGTTCATTGCAATTCCTGCAGCACAACGTCATAGAACATGCACACACAAGGAGGCATAAAGATACAGAGATATAAAACATTTCCTCTCTCGGATGATTGAGAGGTTTAAAGCTCCAGATTGAGTCAGTATGTGTCGGAGTGAACTGAGAGGAGTCCAGCTGAGGAGTCGGGACAAGAGAAACACTTGTGACCTGACACCACAGGCTGATGTGTTGTTAAGCGCAGAGAGGCCTGATGTCACTGTCTCCCCGATTTTCTGTTTCGACAATTACATCCAACATCTCTGTCCAGGGTTGAGAAAAGGTGATGTGTCTCAACGCTTTGAAATCTTTTTGATCGTTCAAAAATAGACTGAGCTTCCGGTTCAAGCTGGGACGTGAAATATCAATTTGTTGGTTTCAAAAGCGAGCATCGCATCAAAGATTCTTCGTTTGTTTACTCAATCAGGGATCAATCTTTTTCTATTTATCTTTTCTTTTCTGCTTAGTTATATGTCCAACACCAAACAGCAGACAAGGTTAGTGGAGAGTGAACAAGTGCAGAAGTTATCGGTTAAAGAACCAGGAGGGGGTGAATGCAATGCACCGCCATCCAACAAGGAGCTTCATCGGTCAATGCATGCATGCAATTTCACATTCCTTGTAACGTGAACTCCATTTGAACTGTTGTGCAGTGTTTTGGCATCTGAGACGCCTTTAAATCCATAGATCTATTGCTCACACTGAACTCTTATGTCTCACTGATACCTGAAGCAACACAGCTCCTCGCCAACATTGGTCAGTTCAAGTCTCTTTTTCTCTGGCGAGCCTAAAGTTGCAGTGAAAAGTGAATCATTAAAACTTCTGTTCATGAAGTCGGACCTTTAGGTGCCTTTAAAAGAACTTCAAGGTGTTTTTGTATTTCTCACCTTCTGTCCTCTGTTTCACACTCAGGCCTATGTGATTCTGGCATACCTGAAATCACAGGCCATCACACCAGGAAATGACAGAGATGGCTGCTTGAGATTTGGCTGCTCGGGCTCATGTCCCGGTCTGTTATGGCTGTGGGCTTACCACAGGCCATAAATGTGGCAGTGACAGTAGATACAGGATGAGTTTTTTTTGTCCCAACAGAGTTAATAAAAAAGTAGTTTTTCACTTCTTTTGCTTGATAAAAATGAGAGTGCTATCTCTGGACATTTGACAACACCTTTCCATCGCTTACAACGACGGCAGCATCAGCTCTTACACTTTTTCTCGGTCACCTATAACAATTAATACATCACTCGCCTGACACCTTGGGTTTTTCTAAATAATCCCCGGCCACTGCACACATGCACGCACATGCTTCAAACAGAGTTTAGCGTTTTCTTTTCCTACCGGTCTTGCTCCGTGAATCCATTGGTGTTGAATAGGATTTTTTTTTTTTTTAGGGTGGGGGTGTGGGTGTTGAGTGGGACCTGAATGAAGGCAGCAATGTGGAAGAATCTGCCCATTGAGGAGTGTGTGAATGTACACCTCGGGCCCAGGGGAAGCTGCATTGGGAGCCAGCCGACTGCTAAATACACCCATTTTAGGGGCTGCAGGGACCGGACAGGTGATTAGCATAATCAGGGGCGAGGGGAGCCATACATATGGTAATGCTGGAGTTGGGGGGCTGAGGGTTGGTGGTATGGGTGTGAGGTTGGTTGAAGAGGAAGGGTGGGGGTGGGGTCACATTTGTGTCAGGGGTCGGAGTGCGACAACCAGCTACACAGCGACAGACAGCTACAGAGCAATTATGCTCTCTGCTTCTTCTGATTTCTTTCGCGCTCTTTCCTGTAGTTCCTTCGCTTTTTTCCCCCCTCTCCTTCCACAGTCGCTCACTATCTACCTTTCTTGTTTTACCCTTCGCCTGTGTGGCAGCCCCCTCCTCTTTGAGAGCTGAAAGGAGAGAGAGCGAGGGGGAGAGAGAGCAAGAGAGTGAAGGGGGCTCACCGTGGGTCAGAGAGGGTCCCTGCTCTCAGTGAGGCCTTTCATCACATGTTTGGGGCTGTGTGCACACCTGCATCGCAGAGCCCGCGTTCAAAACTATGAACTGAAGTGCATGCGGCTACCACAACCACTTCAATTGCTAGGACTCTTTCCACTGCCGCTGCAACAGAGAAACTATATATTGAAAGAATAATAAGGTGGAATCAAGGTCCACTTGTGGAAGTCGGATGCGACAAAGGAGCAGTGACTAACTTTAAAAAGCTAAATGGGAGAACAGTCTTTGCAGTGTCCTACAAGTGTTTGTGGTTTTGAGTGAGTGCAAGAGAGGAAAACTGGATGTGGACGGTGAAGTCACACTTTTGCACTTGCATGACAAGTTTTGACGACACAACCGTTAAAGTTATCGTATCGCTTCGCAGTTCACAATACCCGACTTCCTGTCTTGTGATAGGTAATCTGGAGACAGTGGGGTAATATACTACACAATCTTTCCCTGACTCGAATGTCTGGTCAACCCGTCCTGCACTCTGATTGTAGTTGGAGCTGATTTGTCTTGATATTTACCTCCTCTAGAAATCTTTGAAGAGTTCATATATAGCGATGGGTGACTGACGATCAAATGCCCCTTAGGCTCTGATCTGGGGCTTTTGTCGGCAAGTTTCCAAATTTGTTGGTGAGTGGAACAGATCGGGCTAAAAAATTGAAATGGTTTAAAGGCTTGAAATATTAACCTGAATCTGGAAAATTCTGCCCATGTTGCTGGGTGGGTGAATAAAACTGCCACAGGACAAGTTATGACTATTATGAAAGTGGTTGAATTTTGTTACCTAGTTGTTATTGAACACTTTGGATCACAGTTAGAAGAGATACGCACATCCCATCCTCACACAATCAGTTAAGTATTGTTGACAGTTCCTCAGAGTTTTGAGTGGGTCTATAAAGACATAGTAGCAACAGTGTGGAACAGCAGATATTTTACTTGGCAGGGAAATCCCACAGATAAAGATCGAGTGAGGGACAGAAGCAGAGTTAGAGACGGCAGATGGTAGGAGGCAGAAGCAGATGAACGGCGGAGGGAGAGGAGGCAACAGGTGGGTTTTTCTCACTGATCAAAGCACTGTCAGGTGATTGGCCGTGGCAGCTGAGAAGTAAATGAAGAAGACGAGGGACAAAAGAAAGGGTGTTAACGGCGAGGTGGGGTAATCTCTACCTGAATAGATGAACAGAGTTACCAACAGAGATGAAACAAAGTCAAATTAGAGACCGTTGGGGAAATAGAACCAAAAAAACACATCTATAGTACGATAGTAATCGAGTATAAGCAGCTGTGTCTTAAGGTTTTTATTGGAATATTCTCTATAAGCTGAAGACAAACTGTACCTGACACTGAATGAGAGAAGGTTTATAATGCAGCACGCACATCTGTCAGAGTATGAGTCAGGGAAGAACCCATTCAATTGTGGTGCGGATCCAGGCATTTCTTTTCACTTGCTACAACATAGGCAATATTGGTCATATTTAGGGAATTGGTGCAGCTTGATTGAATTTAAGATGACTGTTGGGCCTTGATGGATGTATGCGCTCTACTGAGTTCTAGTCAAGTTTCTTATGAATTAAGATGACACCACCACTTTATGATGAAAATGAACACATGCAGCAGGTGTCAACATATTAACTCCCTTTACATTCAAATCATAATGTGTACATTTGACAGATTTTTTGGTCCATAATGTGTGATACATGTATCTCACATTCAAAACAAATCTCCTTCTCTTCAGCTCGCTCCACATCATATCCTCATGTAGATGTTCCGCATTCTTCTTAAAGTATGGGGGGGCGTATAGGCTACAGGCAGTCGCTGTAAACTTTGGTGGCAGAACGATGACCTGGTTTTGGGGGGCTTCCTCCTCACCACAGGGGTCCCAGCTGAGAGGGGGCCTAATCCAGCTAATCCTTTTGTCTGCGCGTACACACACACACATACACACACACTCACAGAGTGAAGGTTTTGTGTAGCCACATGCACGTTTAAACAGCATATTCACATGTGCTTTCACAAGGTCCCCACAGATGAATCAACAGTCCCTTTAACTGCTTGTATGTTGAAATATAAGTCAGGCTTGTGTGATCAGTGGTGAAAGTCACATGGGCCTCAAACTGATTCTCGCACTGCTTAAGGGAGGGAAGTCATTTTTAATATCTATTCATCAATTGATATGTTGTGCTTAATATTTTCCGACGGAGGTGTGTGTATTTGTGTGTACATTACGAGCAAGGTGTGTGTGTGTGTGTGTTTTCACTCAGGGGTTGTTGGCCACCGGTGGATCAGTGTTTTCCGTGAAAGTGCGAGATGCTTCCGTCGTCAGGCGTAAGAGATGTGCAGGGGGGTGGGGCCGTGCTGTTATGTATCGCATGGAAAAGAGAAGAGAGAGTTGGGGAGGGGAGAAGGGGGGGGGGGGGGAGGCTGGCTTTGACAGAGAGGCCGGGCTGATTGCCATCATGATCTGGCCAATCACAGAGGAGAGCTGAATAGACCAAAGAGAGAAAATGTGAGTATAAAGGGGAGGGGGGGTGAGTTCAGAATTGAAAGGAGGGAAGGGGGTGATGTCAGTTCCTTAGAAACCTACTTTCTCTCCCTGGGTCCCCGCCGCCTCCCGTTCCCTCACTTTGAGAATAGGGGGGACCAGGGGTTAATGTTATGCAACATGCTGAATACCCACACTGAGGGCTCCAATACAGTGACACACATTGGCCTTCTTCTTCAAGCCCACTGAAATGTCTTCTTGGACTATTTCTACTTCTTTTACTTCTTCTATTCCTTCTTTTTCTACATTTTCTTCTTCCTTTTCTATGTCTTTGTCATCTACTTCTACTTCTACTCCTTTGTAAGCTCCTTCTTATACCTTCTTCCTCTACTCCTGCACCTTGTACTTGTACTTCTACATCTTCTTCTACTCCTACCTCTGCTTGTTCTTCTTTGAATACTTCTACTCATTTTCTATTTTACACCTACTCCTTCTTCTTGTACTTCTTCATCATCTTATACTTGTGTTCGGTGCTTATACCATCCATCAGTCATTGAAAAAGCTTAAGCTGGCATTGAAACATACATATACGTAGATACATATAAAGTTTACTGATAGAAGGCAGAGTCTGTCGACACGATCACTGAAATAACTGATTTAGGGCTTCATATACCAACCATATCTATTTGGATTAACCTGCAGATTATTGTCCCAATCAACCGATAATTCAGTTGGTCTATGACGCATCAGAAAATAATCATGAAATCCACGAAAGTATCCATGGCCCCAAAAAAAAAAAAAAAAGTTTGGCCTTTGATCGGAGTAATTTCCTCACTGAGCTCAGGTATCATCACACAGGCTTTGTCTAAAGGATGAATCAGATAAATAATCTGTTGAATGGGGCGACTGCGGTGCAGGTTGGAGCGGTCAACCAGTTTTCTTAGGAAAAGGAATATGGGAATATGTGTCATTGAAGAAACACAGCTGTGTGTACACACACACTCACGCACATGCTCGCGAGTACGCCCCGCTCACACACGTACACACTCGCGTATATTTTCTCGGTCCAGCTGGGGTGTTAATTTCGCCCCGAGGCTGTGTGAGTGTTGACCCCAAAACGCTGTAACCTCGTGAAGTGTGGAATTCTCCAGGCCTGACGCCGTAATGTGCTGTTTCCTGTAGAGAGAGAGTGCATTCCTTTGACTTGTCCCATTCCTGGCTGCTCGCTGTACACTTCAGGTCTTTGGGTGGCAGCCCGCAACTTGGAGAGAAAACACAAGCACGGCCCTCCCGCGTTTTTTCAATCAGACCTTTCCTCATCACCTCACACGTGTGCTGAAAATGGACGCACCTCTTTCTCTCTACCTGTGATCCCATGTTTCTACTACGGCACTGCGATTACATTGAGCCCCGGGGCGAGCGTTGCCTCCGAGCGTTGAGTGTGCCAGACGGGCCGACTTGTTAGTGCACTGTCAGCGTGCGTCGGATCTAAATCAGTTCCATGCGTGCTCCTTTTTGAAGCGAGTGCTGGTGTAATGTAGCTGTGTATCTGGCCTGGCAGTAGAAAGCATGTCGCTCCAGTTAGCCCGGGCCTGCTATTAATGATGAGTATTATAAACATGCCTTCAGACAGGATCAGATGGTAATGCTGTTTGGGTCCAGAAAAAAAGAAATCAAGTGTGTTTTCCTAATGCCCCGAGACATGGCCCCCCTCCCTTGCCGTTCCATTGGTCTGACTGGGTGGTCCAGCCCAGCAGAACAGCCATGCTTATGTTCAACTTTAATGCCATTACAATGGGCTGAAAAATATACAATCTATGCCTGCTGTTGCATGAATCGAACAGAATTGTTAAATTGGATTAAGGCGTGATAAAATGTTACAGATTTTTCACACAGTTAGCCATCGCGCCGGGCATTTTTGAGCTTGTAAAGGAAGAAGAAGGTGCAGTTGCTGATGATAGAAGGGTGCAGACACACACACACACACACATGCAAAATAAAAAACAGATCACACACTTCTATATAGCATATAAAAGATTTTTATACACTTTGTTGTTGTTAATTTGTCTGAATGTCTTATCTTGACTGTAATGTGTGTGTGTGTGTGTGTGTGTGTGTGTGTGTGTGTGTGTGTGTGTGTGTGTGTGTGTGTGTGTGTGAGCGACAGAGTCTTTGCCAGACTTGCCTTCCCTGTGCTGGGGTGGAGCAGGGCAGCTAAAGGGCCTGAAAGGCTGCTTTTGTAGCTCAGACTAGCTGAGAGCTTAGAGCGCACGCACAGGGCTTAGTCCCACCACGATACTGGGAGCAAAGCCTGGAAGAGAGCCTCTCTCTCTTTATCACACACACACAGTCACACACACATGCAGTCAATGTGGTCTGGAGCTGCGGACTTGTTAGCAAATTTGAGTCGAACCATTGAGCTGATTCTGTGAAATGTGGATTTGTTGAAGTGATGTTACATGTCTGGATTCAGAGGGGTTGGGATGTTTGGCATCGCACTGGTACGAGCTCCCTGTGAGCAACGTGCCTTTGTGTCAGATACAAGTCTGATAATGTTGTGGCCAGGCTGAGACGTCTTTAGGTTTGGATCCAGAGGATCACTTCTTGAGTCACAGATGTTTTAGCACATGATGCTGCTTGTGGGTGTGTGTGTGTGTGTGTGTGTGTTGTTAGGCTGTCTCATCATCTGTCAGTGTGGGAAACATTGACATATTATAATGTGTTTATTTCTCATTATATATAATACAAATTAGTTAAGAAAGGTTAAGTACTTTTCATTTGTATTTGTTACATGGATTTCTGAAAGTATGATGCTGCCTCGACACCTACACTCCTGCATCAGTGCTGTCTTTACGTTAGGGACCACCATGAAAGCCTGAGTAACCCTGGCCCTCTCTAAATATATGAAATAAGCTAAACTAAACCAAAAATAGTTTTAAATGTTTTGATTTTACTTAAATCCTTAGACAGACTTTGGGGCATGTTTTTCAATTACCTCTTCACGTTTCATTACCGATCTGTTTTTAGTTTGCAGTTAATGCAAATTGTGGTTGTCAGTGTCTTCTTGAATCAACCTTTGGATGCACAGGGACACGGATTTTAAAATCTGTTTACGTCTTTTTAAAATATATGTAAAAAGCTGAAAATGATCGACAACATACAATGTGATTGTGTTTGAATATGTGCACAGAGGGTTCAAATGTGCAAATGTTTACTTTGTCCAGTTGGCGGACGTGTGAACCAGGAACTGAGGTACACGCGGCAGAAGATCGGCGAAGAGGCCATGTTTAACCCTCAGTTGATGATCCAGACGCCGCGGGAAGAGGGAACCAGCGTACTAACGGTGGAGGCGCTCCTGCAGCACCTGGAGTCAGCCTTGCGAGCCAGCAGAGTTCATGTTTACCTTTATAACAGGTGACATGAGTTTATGATTCTTGCTTATCTGCAGTTTTCCTGCTCTGGACAGTTCAAATCAGAAATCACAAATTTGTCTCAAAGTCAAACAAGTGTGCAGCAAATGTGTGATGCTGGTAATAAGAATTTCCTGTTGACACTGTGTCAGAGAGACCACATTGGTTAGCTTTATATTATTTATATTGAATTCCAGTCTATTATATTATCAGCTGTTTTTGATATATTGCCCATCTCATTCACTGCATGTGCACAGATACACAACATGTATATCAGGTGTGTTGTGGCATGTTCAGTACTTCATGATGACAGATTGGTTAGAATATTTTGAAATTGTTGTGTGTCTTAAAGTAGACAGAACAAAAACTAAACAGAAACTCTTGTTCTCCTTTTCAGACAATGGAAATTAGAACATTTATGCTACAAATCAGGAGAACATGTCACGGAAAACCATTATATGGATCAGGTAAGATGCATTTTTACTCCCTGAAGTATTCAAACGTCGCCTTTTTTTCCATATCCATTAATGTGTGTCTCTTTTGTTGATCCAATTAGATCATAGAAAAGCTACATCCCTGCCTCATCATCACCCCTCTGGACTGTTTCTGGGAAGGAGCCAAGCTCCACTCTGGAATGGTCTATCTCCCGTAAGTCGGCAAAACACCTTTCTACTGTATAAAATCTTTATTTTATGATGTGTCACAACATAACAACACAGCATATCATTGACCAATTGACCAATTTCTTTCAAGCATTAAGTCAAATGATGAAATGCCTTTAAAAAGAATCCTAATCAGGCACATGTAGGTCTTTCCTCACCAAGAGGCTCGTTGTCAGACTGATTCAAATGACAAGTGTGGGACCAATAAGATCTTAAACACTGAGCTCATGTGTGCTGGTTATGGAAGATACTGTATATGGTAACGGTATCGGTATGTCCACATTGAGAGAAGCAGGAGAGCTGGACCTCTAAGGCTTGTTTTTACCCCTTTAGCAGAGGCTGCCCAAACACGCTCAACCCATCCAAAGAGACACCACAGAGGAACAAGTTTGTGTGTGTGTGTGTGTGTGTCCTGAACTCGTCCCCTCTGAAGGCTCTATTGTAGTGGTTGCTGGCATGCGTATCGCTGGCGATAGTTTCTCTCCAGCCCTGGGCCTCACATCATTGTCTGACCCTTCTGTTGCTAATGGCCTGCTGCTACAGTAATACTCTGCAGACCTGTACCTCTGCATGTGTGTGTGTGTGTGTGTGCGAGACATCGCCATCACTGCACACTCATGTTATTTTGATGTGTAAAAGTGCATCAGCTTGGGTAACTGTCATTAGAGTATGTGGATATACGTGTGTGTGAGTGTGTGTGTGTGTGTGTTGCCCCTGTTGGTCTCGGATGGAAGATGAGGTTTTTACTATGTTCTGGTTGGGAGGCTGGGAATAATAACCCAAGCCTGGTTAAGCACATACAATGTAGTCTGAATGACACAGAGAGAGAGATTCAGAGAAAGAGAGATTGGAATGTGTGAGGCAGAGAGAGCATAGAGGGACAACGACCAGTTTAGGGCTGGAATTTAGCACTGTGCCATATTGCATGATGGGAATTGGTCTCCATTTATTGCTTTTTGTCACCTAGCATGAAAGAGATTATTTTCTGCTCTCGGAAATTGGACTGGAGGGAAAATGTGGGTTGATAAATGCAGCCGACACTTCAACACATTATGTCCTCTCACTGTCTGTCTCTGCTTACAAAGCCGTTATCAGCTGAAACAAGCGGGTAACAAATAACTCAACAAAAAAACAACACAAACTGTCTATAAAACTGTCTATGAAACGCATCACAGTAAACATCAAAGTTACATCAACTTAACAAAACAGTTTATCTTAAGTAGAAGTGAAGTGGTGTTTCTATTATAAGCTGAATGATGTAGTTGTTGCGTAATCAGCGATACATGTTTAAAATGGACATCTTGAGCAATAGTTTTATCGGTTCAGCTTGATTTTGTCTTCTAAAATAGCTGACGTAACTGTGTGAGTACAATATTGTTACCAGAAGGATGGGTGGTAGCTAAAATAACAAATACACATCCTTGGAGTCATGGTTAAACTTTCCTCCTGTTTACTTTGACCTGTGCAGAGGTAAAGACCCTCTTCAGTGGACCAACTTTGACCCTAAAGACTTCCTTGAGGACTTGCGAAGGGCCAATTTCCCCGTGGAAGCCTTTGAGGACATGTTGGAAAAGGCAGACGTGGGACACGGCTACATGGATAGACCCTGTCTGAACCCTGCTGACCCCGACTGCCCCCTCACTGCGCCCAACAAGAACTCAACTAAGGTAGGGGCACATGCACGCTCAAGCCTTTAGCTGGGAATACGTGTGTGTAAATATGAAACATTAATGTGTTAGTGAAACAAAGTATCGTCAGCTGCTGACAGTATTTTCTCGCACGCTGCGTTTATTGCTCCAGCCGTTCGATGTGGCGCGGGCCCTGAACGGCGGCTGCCATGGTCTGTCCAGGAAGTACATGCACTGGCAGGAGGAACTGATCGTAGGAGGGACCACCAAGAACGGCAGTGGACCCCTGCTCAGGTAACATACCCACGCTTACACATGCACACCCTCATAAACACCGCTGCGATCGCTGCAGCACTTATTCTGGAGTGTGTGTGTGTGTTTTTGTTCTTTTATGCTCTCCGAAACTGCACATGCATGCATGCGTGTGCACCGTGTGCTGTAAATCTTGCAGTCATTAGCAGATTCCAGTGAAATCTTAGAGCTCCAGCTGTTCCTGCTCAGCTTTGGCTACTCTGCTTGGACAGTGCCCACTCACACACACACACACACACACACACACACACACACACACACACACACACACACACACACACATATGCCCAGAGTGATCTATTGCCTGTCTAGTTTGTCCAAATATACAGTGATTTCAGGTACATGATCTTAATTCCAGCATAAGCACCAAGACAAAGCTTTAAGATTATATGGTTTACCTATGGTCATGTAGTATACTCAGGTTCACGTGTGCAATGACCACTATATCCTCCATGCAGAACACAGACATTCAGTCAGTTAATGTATTTTACAAGGTTTTTATGTACATTTAAAAATATACACGTTATTAAGTAATAGGAGGCTTCCTTTAAGGGAGGAAAGCTGACCAAATTATCCAATATTTTAGTGACGGACCATTTATTTTAATGTTAAAATGCAGTTTGGATGGTGCACACACACACATACATGTACACACACACACACACACACAGAATGACACACACACAGAGTACAGTGGGGTGCGTTGTTTGTTTTGTGGTCGTGTTTTTTCCTGGCAAGGTTGGGTCATTAGGGTGTCTGTGCGTGCCTGCCTGCCTGCGTGTGTGTGTGTGTGTGTGTGTATGTGCGGTTTAGTGGCTCCGTCCACCAGGCTGTTACTGCTGGCACTAAATTTCTACATCTTGTTTACTAACTGCCAACATTACCGTGATTATCACAATATTACAGAGATTACATTCATAAAGAGAACGAGCAGCTAACGTCTGCTCCTGTGGTTCGTAAAATTTGATGATTGGAAAATAGGTAGACTGACTTAACCACTGTTCTTCAGCTGCACTCACGTCCAGAGTCATTAGTTAATGACTAATCAGTGGCGTTGCTTTAATGCCGTCCTAATGTGCACACGGAGGCTGTGAATTCCTCACTGCACTCAATAACCATGACCCTCAGAAAATTAGTCGGAACACGATCAGGAACCTCACAGATCAGAATCGGATGCTTATTTTATGGGATCCTGCTCATTCCTATGTGCCTATCAATTTTGTATTTTCTCAGTACATTCCCTTCTCCTGCTCCATTCTTCATGTGTTAAAAGGAAATGGCAGGACCAAATTTTCCGGACATCTTTCACTTTGCATGTGATATTGTCTCTGCATTGGTTTTTTGACTATTGGTTGTATAAAACAAGGATTTGAAATATAAAAAATTAATACCGCAATCAGAAAAAGTCAAAACAAGGCTTATTATTTGTTGCCTTATTATGAATATTTAGCTTTTATCTCTTTAGCATGTGGATATTTCTGCTGTGCAGTGTCTGGCAAATGGAGCCGTTTCACGGCTATGGGCACATTTATTCAGGGACCAACATTCAAATCAGATGGAACAATATTATGCTTAAGCAGCAGGTGGTCTTAGCACACCACTGTTTATGATGACTGTTCTCCAATGGGCTCCAGATGCTGTGGTTTTGATGAATTTCGTTTTCCCTTCTTGGTTAAATTAAAGCCCTCTCTGTTCTGGGACCTCTGGTTTCGAAATTAAACTCCATTTTTAGTTTCTGGTCTTCATGGAGGATTAATATTCTGGTGTTATTCCATTCCTCTCTGCTTCTCTCATCCCCCTGTTGGTTTGGTGTTCCTCATGGACGCTCCCAAGTAAAGTTGATGTTGTCCTGCACCTCATCTTATACTCTTTTTTTTGTTCTCCCTATTTTTCCTCCCTTTTTCCCGCCTTCCCAGTGCCCAGGCCTTGCAGACCATGTTCCAGCTGATGACTCCCAAGCAGATGTTCGAGCACCTTCGGGGCTACGAAGAAGTTTCCCACATCAACTGGAACGAGGAGAAGGCAGCAGCCATATTGGAAGCCTGGCAGCGGAGATACTCTGAGGTGAGGGGGCCAACAAAGAAAGAGAAAAGAAAGGGGGGGAAAAGAAGTCTGCCCTAAATCCTGTACAACAACGCTGTAAATCACTGGCCGGATACAGGTGAACATGGAAAGGCCCCATCCAAAGCCTGGGCCCCTGATAGATACTAGAACCACTGCTGGTGTGTGGTAAAGGGCTGAAGCCTCTCTCTCACTGCTCAGTAGAGAGGAGCGACAGAGCAACATGGAGAGCATGTCTGGAATACATTAACAGAGAGCTGGATCTCTCTCTCTCTCTCTCTCTCTCTCTCTCTCTCTCTCTCTCTCTCTCTCTCTCTCTCTCTCTCGTACTCACATACAGACGCACATGCAAACGCACTCAAAAGTTCACACAAAATCGCTTTCCCAGCTGTGGCCCCATTGGTGGCTCACGTGTGACATCATCTGGTCTTTGTTTTGAGGGCCCCAACCTCTGTTCGACATGGTGTGACCTTGTGTGTGTGTGTGTGTGTGTGTGTGTGTGTGTGTGTTTTAGCGTACTATATGTGTGTGTGACTACAAATGCGTGTGTGCGCACCATTTATCTTGGGGCCCATGAGTCGCTGATAGGAAAGAGTTGTGATGGTTCAGATACAGTGTTTTTTATCAATGGCAGTAGAAGTTAAGAAGTAAAAGAGTTAAAAGTGTGTGTGTGATTGTGTGTGTGTTATGAAAGATTTGGCATGTCTGCAATATTATCTGCTTGCATATCTGTGATTGACACATGCGTACATGGGTGTAAGTGTGTGTGTGATGTAGCATGTGTTATCTAATGTGTGTCAGCCAGCTTTGCTCCCCACTGAGCAGTTACTACAGCGAGAGAGAGAAGATGGGCCCTGGTTCTGTGTAGGTAAACCTCCCACAACAGATCAACTCAAACAGATTCAACGCATTCTACCAGAAATCAGATAGTTTGCAAGGGTCGGTTATGTACGAGTATTAGGGCCCTGTCGAAGAAAAAAAAGTTTAGATTTCAAGAATAAAGTCGTAATATCATCAGAATAAAGTCGTAATATCATCAGAATAAAGTCATAACACACGCAGAATGTGGATCTTTTAAGTTATAAATAATAATAATACATCATATTTATATAGGGCTTTTCAAAACTCTAAAAGTCTCTATACGTTGTACAAGTTTAACAATTAATGTAATACTTAATAGTTTAAGATTGTGCGATTGTGTGTTGGTAACATACAACTGTTAAACACGTCATAGAAGCCGATGTCCAAGTCCAGGTATCAGAATCTGTATCAGAACATCGTTCTGGGAATCTGGGACTGGGAATCCGGAATTTGAGCTTCCACCCGAGCTGCTGCGGCTGCACTGTGGGGGAATAAAGGCACTCTTAAGAAAAATTTATATTTTTGTGGGATTTATTTTATTTAGTTATAACGAACGTGTTCATCTTTGTTCTTTTATTGCTTTCCAAACGTTTTTCCATCCCTGTTTCTGTTTGTCTCCGTC